>CM062816.1:1306491552-1307691552 GCA_031772625.1 Pinus tabuliformis | reverse complement strand
ATTGGACCCCCTCCGCGCACTACTCAGCCAATACGATCACCAGTGCAGGTATTTCGTCTGTGCAGTACTTTATCATAACTTTGCCAGCCATAATTTGGGTTGCTACATGTACTTCTTTTTCCTTGATGCTGGAGATAGTGTAGCCCCTCTTCTTCTTCTTCATCTTGTACTTTGTCTCCATGGCCTCCACGAGGGCCAAATCAGTACCCTTCCCTTCTGATATGGTCGCGGGGTCCTTTCATTTGTATGGTAGCCAGGAAATGTGATGGATTAGGTCCACCGTGACGGGGATAGGCTCCTCTAGCCATAGATACCCATCATGCACCAAGAAGAGTAGCTTCCTAATGACAAAAATGGCTATTGGGGTGCGGTGGAAATGCGCCACCCATAGCAGGTTCAATAGCCCGACCTTTTCCACTCCGCGCAGCCACTTCCGCGGCTCTTGCGTTGTCACCACCCCTGCATTGTTCTTCTTCATGAGGTTCCCGGTCTCCAAGTGAGGGAACTTCTTGTGGTCAGCGAGGTCCCAATCTTCAAACTTCATGGTTGGCATGTGGTTCCAGTCCGTGCCTTTGAACACAATTCCATCAGGGAGGAGTGGGGTTTGGAGTGAACTCTTTACTTCGTCCATGTCCTTTGGCACTTTTCTCTTCCCTTTTCATAGAGGGACATATGCGGGCAATTTTTTCGCAGAGTGTGTAGGTTGAATATCCTCCTCCATGCCTTCGTCTTCTTCCCCCACGATGATAAGGGACTATAAATCTTCTTCTTCCTCATCTGTTTCTATCGTGACATCTTTCCCCTTCTCTGCCATCGATAGTTTGTTGTGTAGCGGGTTCCTCAGGGACACGCGTATAGGGGCCATTGCTTGTTTATCCTTCTTGGGCCTTGGCATACGCGGTGATTTGGGGATTTCTGCTACAACCTCGAAACCTTCTGGAACATCCTCCATCATTGGGGTCTGCGGAGCCTCGCCGGTGGTTACCTCTTCAATTCCCAAACCATCCTTAGTTGTTGTCATCGTGTTTAGGCTATATTCTGTCACTCGAGAACTTAGGGGCTCAATTATCACTTAGCTCTCAATGCTCAGTGCTCTTCTCAATCGCTCGATTCTCAAATGACCAAGTGTTGTTTTTTGGGCAGCCCTTTGTGTTTTATAGTGCCTTTTGAATTCGAATTCAACTGTTCCCCCCAATTCCAGTCTATTAATGCTTTCTTGCCGGCAGATTTTCCAAAATATTGCCCATAAATTGTGTCTTAAATTCCTGCCGCCCGCTCCATTTGGCCTCAAGTCACACATCCCATCATGAATAGTGACCTCAACGGTCACTTTATGGCCAATCCATGCGGCAGTGCAGCCCTCCGTGTGCGGTCATGAATCTTGTGACTCTCTACTTCTACGCATATCCCCAGTATCGCACAGCTCTAGGGAAAAATAGCTTATAGTCCCGCGCTCCCTTCCAACTGCCTGGAGCACTAAGACTGCCCTTCCTGTGGCTAGTTAGATGGTTGCACCACCTGTGTGGGGATCCATCCTATCCTCCACCACGATTCATGGAGAATCCCCACCTTCCGTTGTTGTGGTCGACATTGCGCACTGCACCATTTTCAACGCGCTACCCCGATCACTACATTTGACGATATGCAGTTCAAGCCAAGGCATCAGACTAACCAATTCACGTTGATAGGTCTCAAAATTCTCAGCATGATTGTACGCACTTCTAGCTTTTTTGGCGAGAAATTCTTCCTTTATCTTGTCCTCCAGCTTCTTAACCTCCACGTCCATCAAAGCGCTTTTCTTCCTTAATCATACCCTTTCTTTTTCAAGTTCGTGGAGTCTAAAGTTTCCCTGTTGGATTTCTTCCTCAAGTCTCATGTGTTCTGGCTCTTGCGGCTGTGGGATTCCTTCTTTCCGAGCTTCGCAAACCGTTGTATCTACGGGTGTTGTCATGCGCAAACTAAGCTTTGCCTGCTCCATAGGGATTACAGCATCTGCTTCATACTTTAGCGTTGGAAGTTCCTTCACGGTCAGAGTTTTGCACACGGTCCTATAAACCCATAGAACCACTAGTACACGCAAGTCCCAGTCAATGCGTCTCGCATGGTGGACCGTGTTCAGTACTTCGCATACTTTGTCAAAGGATTTCACGCGGATAATCTTTGGCATTCTTGGTTTTATCATACTTCGTCATTCGCATGACCTTCTTGCCTGCTCTCATTTGTTGGTTTTGTTTCCTATCGTGAGGATGGTGTTCATTCATGCAGGTTGCGTACCATACGCCTGTACCCATCGGGAGAGGTAGGCGCGCAGGCTGTTTTATCCATCATACCTGGATTCCATCCTCATCTGAGGCTTTCCAAATCATATGCACATCATTCTTCTGCAGTCACGCCAATTCTCAAAACTTCTTTGAATCGTACCCCACCACCTTGCAGGCGTAGCGTGCAATTCCCATTTTAGAGCGTCAAGCCGCTACTGTTCCGGTACTTCTCTTTCATATTTGTTTAGGAAATCATCTACCGTGGTCAATCCATCATACATAGGCAGATCTCTTGCCTTTGTTTCTACACAGCATAGTGACTTTATCATCATGTTGCAATTGAGTGTGGTTACCTCGTGTAACTGATTCTACCATCATTCTATTTCCTCATCTGAATCTTATGTGCAGGAGCTTTCGCACTCCCACAAAATCCTGCCATCCGTTGTAGGATTCACCCAATCCTGCTCCCGAGTGGTTATCTTGTAGCTACAGTCTAGATCATTGTCCTTGTTGTAGTCACGCACCAGTTCTGTGTAGCACGATCCTTCCTCAGGGTCTAAGGGTACTGCTACACACAGTGACTTTTTCTCATAAATCATCTTACGCTTCTTTAGATTTATCACTCCATTCATATCAGTGGTCCAATCTATTCTGAGTAGTGCAGATAAGGATTGTTGTCGTCAACAATCTCTATTACTTCAAAATCTGCAAGCGCGCTCACACCTTCGATATCTACCATTATTCCCTGCAATCTTCCCATCAGTAGGATCTTTTTCTGGTTTGCCATTCACAATTGAATAGAAGACCATTGAAACGCGGGCCTGCCCATGCGCTCCCATGTCTGCTTTGGCAGGATGTTCATGTCCAATCCTAGATCCAAAATCACTTGATCCATTTCATATTCCTTGATTTACACAGTCAATCTCATCTCCCTACCTGTTCACGTCGCATGCTTTCCGAGGTTTCAGACTACGCACGGTTCTCCAGGTCCCATACATCTAGTGATGAGTTCTTGCAGCCCTTTCACAGCTTTATTGTCGCACAGCAGCTTCATGCATGTGTCCAGAAACGTAGTGATCATTGATGGGTCGATCTCTGGGTCTAATTTGTCTTTACTACCTGAAGTGGAGGCCTCCATGAAGCTCTTCTTAGCTTCCATGAATTTCTCCTTCGCACACTCCAAATCGAAGTCTGGCTCCTTTGTTGGAGCCTTGCGAACCTAGGCACTCTCTTCTGGCTGCTTACCTTTGTCATCTCCTTTCATGACACCACTTCGAAGCACGATGTTTACATTCGGGTCCTCCTCGCATGGCTCAGACCTCATCATTTGCAGGTTCTGAGTTGGGGGAGGCTGGAGGGTTACTTTATCGCGCAACCTCGCTATCAGTGTGGGGCAGTCCTCTGTCTCATGATCAAACTGGGTACAATATAAACATGATTCTCTCGTTGGATTTGTACAATTGCGCGCATAATTCCCTAGCCCTCCGCAATTGTAACAGACCAGCTGTCTGTGACCCCTTCCTGGTCCCATTCCACCTCGACCTCGTCTGAGCCCTTGAAATCCAGTGCGCGCCATCCTTGTATTTTGATCGAGGGCTTGCATTTCAGTTTGAACTCTGTAGGTAGGAGTCCAATCCATCATTGTTCATAACTTCGACAGGTATGCTCATCATGGCCTACTGACCTGCAGAAATTATAGAACAACTGTTGGAACGTCTGCATATACTTTTGTAATAGATGACAGTTATTTGTACCATGCTTCCCTCCTATCTAACAAATCGCACACTATAATGCAGTTGTTGCGCTTGGTCCTGCTTGTGCCTCTTGTCTCAATGGAATTGGCCCTCATCCCACCAGATAGTTCACAAAGACTGGACAATGGTCCTTGTCATGTCCCTAGCCTTTGCACTTTATGCACCATATCTCCTCGTGCGCTTCTGGGCAAGTTGTCTTGTCTTGTTTCAGGCTCTGCATCTCAAGACACAAATTCTTCAACTGCACATGGATCTGTTAGACTCCCAAATTAGGATCTTGTATCGGGGTCTCATGTAGTCTCATTTCGATCTCCAAAGCACCTGCCTGAGTTGATAGCTTCTACTATGACAACACGGTCCTTAGATGCGGCGTTAGCGATGCTACAAACCATGTGTGGTGTTGCCCGTTTGTCAAGGTCATCATGGCTTCACAAATCATACATTTCAGTCTCTGATCCAGCTCCCAGGGGGTCTCACCTGGAAGCATCGCGATTTACTTAAACCCAATAATCGATTATGTCTCTGATTTTGGTATGCTAAATTCCCTATTTAGCGCAACATGGATATCCGCTATCCCTGCGTTTGGATTGTCATTGGAATGCTTAATGTACCATGTTAGTGCATGATCCTGCAACGCGCTCACCAGCATTGCCTTCTTTATATTGTCATCTGTAACTCCTTGTGCTTCCCATACAGCCTTTACCATGAACCAAATTTGGTCCAAATCTTCATTCCCTACTCCTTTGAACACCGACAATTTTATTGCGCTTGCCATATTAAAATATGGTGGTGGCGGAGGTGGTGTGGGGTGTAGATGGGGGTGAAGATGGTGAAACTAGTGGTGGTGTAGGTGGGGGTGGTATGCACGGAATTCGTTGCCTTATCAGACTGATTGCACTTCTCGGTGAAACTTTCACAAGCTCTTCCTCGCTTTCTCGCAGAGGTGAAATCAAGGGACTAGTCTCTAATTCTTCGCTACTTTCATTTCTGTAGATCCTCCCACTTTACGTAGCCCCAAACATTAATTTATTCGCATAACCCGCTTTTCACACTGTAGCATTTTAATCCAAGTGTTCAAAGATTTAATGTACTTACCTTGCGGTCCTTTTAGGAAGAGTCATTCTGCCTCGTAGCTAACTGACGTATCTACCGTGAACTTAGTGATAAACCCTCATATAATTTGATCGAGCCAATGGTACACAGCACACGTGATCTTATCTTCCGATGCTTCTAGTCTGCGCACCAACTCTGGAGTCCACACAATAGGTCTGTCAAGCCTACACCTTCCCTGACTGTCTGCTAGCTTCGTGATCCACTCGTACAATTCAGAGGGAAAGGATGCAAAGAAAATTTCATGGATTTTTGTATATAAGTAGCACTCTAACCATTGTTCCTTCGATACTCACGGATTCCTATTTTCCTACGCCGCGAACTCGTGAATTTTTCTGTCCAACCACCCTTCAATTTCTTTCTTTTTCGGATTCCAATGACATGACATCAAACATCTGTTATGTAAATCCTGGTCCTAGAAACAGAACCATTTGTTGGATTCTTGGGGCCTGACCCAGGTTCAGAGGTGATTTAGCCAAACAAATCTCAATACTACTGGCCCTTTCGGCAACAGGCCATGGAGCGTAGACTGAGGTCTTACCTGAATTAGTATGGGAGGGTGCTAGAACCAAGTTTCCGCACCCTGGAGATGTCTGATGAGTTCAAGTGGTCCGCGGTTCGACCCTGCACGCACGTCGCTACACACACTTACCCGTACCTCGCAACCTGAGATGCTTCCTTCGTGCAACCCTACTCGGGGGCCGAACATTGTTATTACCCAAGCCTTTACTAGTATTCCGCTGTTAGTTGATTAACTTAGCTTACTTGCATGCGTAAA
Source organism: Pinus tabuliformis (assembly GCA_031772625.1). Classification (NCBI taxonomy): domain Eukaryota; kingdom Viridiplantae; phylum Streptophyta; class Pinopsida; order Pinales; family Pinaceae; genus Pinus; species Pinus tabuliformis. The sequence goes on along the minus strand of CM062816.1, from coordinate 1,307,685,649 downwards.
GTATACTTAGCAATATAAATCATTCATACAGGTGTGCGAAGTAAATAAACAGTATATTTGCAATTTATATCAAACATGTAATAACCCAAGAACAGATACACGGAATTAAGATAAAACTTCTCTTTATTATTATATTCTTCAGTTACAGACTCGACTCCACCCTGTGCACTCAGCTACAAGGGTCCACGCTATTAGGGTCCAACCCTAACCCCCTTATTTATGTAATAGGATCGAGTCATAGTTATAGTTAAGTAAAGAGTCAATTAAGCCCATATTAATAATTGTAAGTGGTTGACCCGCATTTAAAGAAGGGACCAAAGTTAGTTGCAAATGGGCCATGGTACTAGATAGATGGTATTAATAAGAACCATGGTATTGACCCATGGTATTGCATGTATGAATCCTATATAAAGGATAGAGACTCCCCTCGAGGAGCATTGTGTCTTATTTTGTAATTGAGCCCAGCTCTATTGGAGGTTGCCCCCTCGAAGAGGCAAGTGAACATTTCTTTCCTTTCTGAATAATAAAATACTTGTTGTTATTTCTTATTGTTCTATGTTCTGGGTATATTTCTCTTATATTTGGTATTTTGGTATCTTCTTGCAGGTCAAGAACATAACAAGTGGTATCAGAGCACTTTCCAGGGCCGGTGGGATCTCCATTTTTAGCAAAAAAATTTTGGCTAGAGACGTGTTTCGGCGTCTTTAAACCACGGGATCTGTCGTTGAGCGCATAAACCTATGGATTTGGGGAGGAATGCACACAGGAAATACAAGAGGTGGTCACACTTGTTGGACTCCCTTGTAACCCCTGTGGGTACCCCTTTGAGTAGTAGCGCATCAGATAGAACCGCATGCAGACTGTCTTCCAAGTACCCTCTAGTTATATTGGAAGCCCACTAGGCTCTCTTGAAACCTCGCCATAGATAAACCATTGGCCATCTTGCTGCTACAGTACACTGAGAAAAACACTCGGGGAGATTACTCTTGCGTACGATAGGGTAGTCGAGTTGTATGGCTAAGGGTACAGTTGATCCTCCTTGGTTAGTTCCCTGAAAGTTTGGGCCTAGTACTACTGTCAGACCCTTATGTATATTGCGATCTGTAGCACCTGACAGTCCTTGAGACCATAGTTCCCGTGTCTCTCTTTGGATCACACATCATCTTTGCCAGATCAGATCTAGTAGGTGGGGCTATGTCACAGTAGCAACAATCAGATCCGCCATTCAGATCTATCAGATCCGCCATCCATATCTAGCAGTTTAGGTTCTGTAGCAGTCGCAACAATCAGATCCGCCATTCAGATCTAGCAGCAGGGGTTCGATCATTGCCACATTCCTACTCATAATCTACAGTTGAGGGTTTGCCAACAGATCTGACTATTTGTGTGGGCTCCTATACCTGGGAGTGATTCTCGCAAGATGCTTATAGGAGACTTAGCCCATCAGAATTAGGACGACGAGTTGAGCAAGGTGGTACCATTCAATTGTTAGTGTCAAAAGTTTCAGGCGTTCCCAAATTTTAAGTGCATTGGATCGGTGCATGGTACAAACTAGAGCTCAAGCTATGGCCAATGAGAAGATCGACAACCTTGAAACAAAGTTGGAATTAGTACTGTCGTTGCTCAAGAACTTACCTGACACACTTGTAAAGGGCAAGTTAGAGGAATGCGCGGAGGCATATGCTTTCCATGAAAACATGGAGGGTGAGTCTAGCCATTCTCTTCACCTCTTTGGCAACCACCAACAGTCCTAGATGCGACCACCCAAGCTGGACATGTATAAGTTTTATGGCTCTCATCTAGCCATATGGCTAGCACAAATGGAGCAATATTTCACACTGAATCACATCAGAGATGATGCGACTCATCTTAGTGTGGGTAGAATCTACTTGGACAATGAAAGATGGCAATGGTGGCAGTGGCATCAATGTTGCTATGGAAGGCCCGTGACTTGGTAGACATTCACAAAAGCTCTTACGGATTGCTTTAACTAGGAACCTAACTTTTTGGGTCGTCTCACTAAGCTCCGATAGACAGGAACAGTGAACAAATATATTATAGCCTTTGAAGCTTTAGCTTTCCACACAGGAGGTCTACAAGATTAGTTCTACTTGGAATGTTTTGTCAGTGGTCTCAAAGAAGCCATACAAGCCCACGTCTGACTGTAACACCCTACCTCATGGCTGCATGTGTGCACAATAGCTCATGAAGTAGAACGGGTGTTAGCGACCCAGTCCAATCACCCAAATTTCATAGGCAAGGGTCGCCCCACCCAAGCTCAAAGCACTACCCAAACACTCAAGGTTCAAAAGGTGTCACCAACAGAAATGGCGGAAAGAAGAAAGCAAGGATTGTGTTACTACTGTGATCAGAAATACTCCCCTGGGCTTAAACGTAAGGAGCCCAAATTCTTTCAAATTGATGCTATTGATCACAGTTCATCGGAGGAAACCCCACCACTTGAGGAACCAGAGGATCAAGATGAGGACAACCAGCTGGACAATGTATCTGAAGAACCAGTTATCTCGCTTCATGCTTTGGTAGGGATTTCTTCTCCCTAAACCCTCAAAATCAGAGGTTTTATTAAGCATCTCCCCAATTTAATTCCATCCAGGCCTTCGAACCCACTTCTCTTCATATTCATCCTGAGATGCAACAGACCTTAAACAACCATCTTCCAGTCTTTGACAAGCCTCATGAGCTTCCACCCTCGAGAGGGGAACATGATCATAGCATTAATTTGGTCCCAGGGGCCCAATCACCAAATGTATGCCCATATAGATATATATTTTCTCAAAAGAATGAAATTGAAAAAATCATCAAGGAACTCTTGGAAGCAGGCGTCATTCATCCTAGCATTAGTCCTTATTCATCACCTATGGTCATGGTGCTCAAAAAAGATGGAGAATGGCATATGTGTCCAGACTTTAGGGCCCTCAACAAATTGATGGTCAAAGACAAATTTCCCATCCCAGTTGTCGATGATTTGTTGGATGAATTAAATGGGGCTCAATTCTTTACTAAGCTCGACCTTCACTCAATCTATCACCAAATTCGCATGAAAGAAGTAGAAATTCCAAAGACTTCTTTCCTAACTCATGAATGCCATTATGAGTTGCTGGTCATGTCATTTGGTCTTTGTAATGCCCCATCCACTTTTCAAAGCCTTATGAACCACCTGCTCAAATCATATCTCAGAAAATTTGTCCTTGTTTTCTTTGATGCCATCCTCATCTACAGTTGCACCTGGGCCACACATCTTCAGCATGTAGAACTACTCTTGCAACTTCTTCGGAAGCATAAATTATTTATCAAGATATCCAAGTGCTCTTTTGGCATGGAAGAAGTTGAGTATTTGGGCCACATTGTGGGGCGTAAAGGTGTCAGGGTGGACCCCAAAAAGATCCAGGAAATGTAGGATTGGCCTCAACCAAAGACCTTGAAGAGCTTGAGAGGATTTTTGGGTCTCACGGGCTACTATCGCAAATTTGTCTGCAATTATGGTCACATTGCTAGACCCCTCACTCACCTCCTCAAGAAAAATTCATTTCTCTGGAATGATGAAGCGCAACAGGCATTTATAGCTCTCAAACATGCCATGTGTTCCACCCTCGTATTAGCACTACCCGACTTCACGAAATCTTTTGTGATTGAATGTGATGCTTCAAGTACGAGTATTAGTGTGGTCTTAATGTAGGAAGGTCGACCCTTGGCCTTCACTAGCCAACAACTAAGTGGGACAAATCTGGGAAAATCTACCTATGAAAAGGAGATGATGGCCATCTTACATGTAGTAGATACCTAGCGACCATACTTAGTAGGGTAGCGTTTCCAAATCTGCACAGACCATCAAAGCCTTAAATATTTTTTGAACAACTCCTATCCTCACCACAACAAAATAAATGGCTTGCAAAAATGCTGGGATATGATTTTGAGACCATTTACAAGAAAGGGCATGAAAATGTAGTAGCAGATGCGTTATCATGCTAATTTGAGGAGGAAAGCACCTTGCTCACAATCTCCCTTCCCATTCTAGAATGGATTGAAGAGGCTCGCAAGGAATGGTTTTCACATCCCTTGCTCTCCCAATTCATCAATCAATTGCAAGTGGATCCAAATTCCACAACGGGCTACTCTTGGCAGGATGAGATTCTTCGCTACAAGGATAGAGTCGTGATATCACCAACATCCACCCTCAAAAGCCACATTTTGGCAGAGTTGCACTCATCTCCCACTGTAGGCCATTCAGACTTTCAGAAGACTTATGCTCGTACTCGACGTTCATTCTTTTGGACAGGCATGAAAAAGGACATTCTTTCTCTTAAAGCTAAGTGTGATGTATGTCAGCGCCACAAAGGAGAAACAGTCAAATCCCCAGGCACATTACAGCCATTGCCCATCCCGGCCTCTATCCGGATGGAGGTTTCTATGGATTTCGTTACGGGTCTTCTAAAGTCAGGAAGCAAGTCAGTCATCATGGTGGTTGTGGATAGACTTTCTAAGTATGCTCATTTTTGCGCACTACCCCACCCTTTTACACCGACTTTGGTCGCTCAATCTTTCATGGACCAGATCTTCAAATTGCATGGCATGCCCACTTCCATTGTGTCTGATTGTGACTCGATCTTCACCAATAACTTTTGGCAGGAAATCTTCAGGCTACAAGGTACCCAACTACAACTCAGTACTTCATATCATCCCCAAACTAATGGTTAAACTGAAGCAGTCAACAAATGTCTGGAGACCTACCTTAGGTGTTTCGCTTCATAAAAGCAACATCTATGGGTACAGTGGTTACCTCTAGCCGAATGGTGGTATAACACCAACTATCATGCCACCACCAAAATGACTCCATATGAAGCAGTTTATGGTCAACTCCCTCCTTCACCTACTTCTTATATAAAGGGATGCTCGAAGGTACAAGCAGTGGATCAACTCCTACAGAACTGCACAACCATGCTAGCCCGCCTCAAAGAGAATCTCCATCAAGCTCAAAACCACATGAAGCAACAGGTAGATCAACATCGTTCAAAATTCCAATTTCAAGAAGGGGATCAGGTATTTTTGAGGATGCAACCTTATAAGCAAACATCCCTCAAAGACAAGGGTTGTCAGAAATTATCTCCAAAATTCTACGGACCGTATCAAGTACTCCAGCGCATTGGAGAAGTCGCCTACAAGCTAGCTTTGCCACCCACTGCAAAAATCCATCTAGTCTTCCATGTCTCATGCCTTAAGAAAGTGATTGGGAACCACTGCAAAATTCACACCAGTCTACCTGAATTGGATGAAGAAGGGTCAATCTGGCTCCAACCTGAATAAGTTCTTGACACATGAGAACAGCACCTGCGTGGCCGCATGTCAAGGAAGTCCTCGTCAAGTGGAAAGACACCTCTCCGGGAGATGCGACCTGGGAACCAGCGACTATCCTTCAACAGTTTCCGCAGCTTCAACCTTGAGGACAAGGCTATTCTTATGGGGGAGGGCATGTTAGGGTCCAACCCTAACCCCCTTATTTCTGTAATAGGATCGATTCATAGTTATAGTTAAGTAAAGAGTCAATAAAGCCCATATTAATAATTGTAAGTGGTTGACCCGCATTTAAAGAAGGGACCACAGTTAGTTGCAAATGGGCCATGGTATTAATAAGAACCATGGTATTGACCCATGGTATTGCATGTATGAATCCTATATAAAGGATAGAGACTCCCCTCGAGGAGCATCGTGTCTTACTTTGTAATTGAACCCAGCTCTATTGGAGGTTGCCCCCTCGAAGAGGCAAGTGAACATTGCTTTCCTTTCTGAATAATAAAATACTTGCTGTTATTTCTTATTGTTCTGTGTTCTGGGTATATTTCTCGCATATTTGGTATTCTGGTATCTTCTTGCAAGTCAAGAGCATAACATGCGCACTCAGCTACAGACGACTAGGCCTCTATGCACTCAGCTGCAGAGCCTTCTCCTACCCTACGACTCAAGACACACTTAGACACTTGCTCTGTGCTTCTACTTTGCTATCTCTTACTTCCTTCATTGGTTCTCTTTTACATCATTCTATTTATACAATCCCATGGTCCACACACCATGGGTAGGCTAACATTACATTACAAGACTAGGGCGGACAACCCTGTGACTCTATCATACATTTCACAATCCGTGCCCGCAATTCGTAGAGTCTTTACAACAATATTGGGTCAAAACTTGGGCTTTGAGCCCCAAAACATGACTTGGGGGGGATTCCATGCCCAACAACAAACATCACAATAATTCATCTGAGGTTTTTATATTCCTTTGGTAAAGGGAAGTTTTTACCACACATATATATAGCAATGACAAACTCATCATGAGTCTTTAATCTAGTCATTGCATAGTTAAGTCACATACAACTCAATAGTCATGTAATACAAATAAATAACCGCCCAAGTGGATTGAACCAATAGCCTAAGGCAAAATTTGCACTATCAGTGCACCCATTCACCGCCAATCCAAAACTCCATAAGCTTTTAAAAAGTCAATCTTATTATTGATTAGTAATTAATTAATTTTTTTTGGTAACCACAAAAAATGTGAGGCACTTATTTCTTTGTATCATATATGATTTAAATAAATACCTTATTTATTGTTATTATTTATATATATCTTAAAATTCTATTATTAAATTAAATATAGTTTACAATTATTTTTAAAAAGTAATTCTAATTTTGATTTACATTATCAACTTATTTACCATGTTTATCATATAAATTTATTAAAAATATTAAATTTTCCAAGGCCGTTATGGTATATGGTAGTGAACCACTTATTATTATTATGATATGATATTTTGTAAGACATAATGGCATAAAGGAAAGGAAAAATTTCATTACTTTTTACTATTATTCCTACTAGTAAGTGCTCACTTGTGTAGATCCATCTTAACTCCACATCTATCAAGTGTCAAGAGGGATCAAATCTCTCAAGGTGCAAACCTATTTTTTGAGTGCAAAACTTGAGGAAATGCTTGCACCTCAAGAGATTTGATCCCTCTCAGCGCTTGATAGATTTAGAGTTAAAATGGATCTACATAGGTTAGCTATTGTTTTCAAATGTTTAGGTCTCTAACATGGTTTTTATCTATCCCTGTCTATTGCTTTCCTACATTTTAGCATTGTAATATGAAATGTGAGTTAACATTTGCAGCGAAAGATACAATTGTGTCTAGGGAAGTGGCTAGTGATAGTCGTGAGGTTTCCGTGGTGTTTTTTAAGTCTTATATAAAGGTTCTAAGAGACATCAACCATGCATCACTTTCCATGCTTATATTTACCAATTGTGGGATAGGGTTTGGTGTGTCTTCCTAGGGTAATGTTAGGCCTAGGTATTCTCTAAGATCCATATTAATTAAGTGTGTTATAATTTAATAAGGGAAAAATAATTTTACGTTTATTTTTTATCATTCAAAAAAATATGAGATTACAAAAATAGACAAACAAACAAATAAATTCCATCCAAATACTCACAAAGAATGGATTGAATACCAAGTCAATAGTGTTTGGCAGTTATTTGCCAAGCTCTCATCAATTACTTCTCTTAAATGTTCTAAATATCCCCTCAAATGTGTGATTATCTATTAGTGAAATAAATTGGTCACAGACACTTTATGAGATAAAATTACCAATAGGAATGCATGCACACTCCTCTAGTATGTATGTGTTTCTAAGAACATATCCACAATTGTTTTCCTAATAAGAAATGCACATTCCTACAAATGCCTGCTTGGCGCTAATTTGGCATCTTTGGTGGCAATTCAAGGAAGGATGAAGCTAAAAATTTAGGAATGTGTTCATGTTCAAATGAATGCAAGGACAGTCTCACGTGAGTGCCTTCATGTTCACTACATTTTTTCTTTTCTACCATCATATTCATACAAGTGCCCTCTTGCATCACATAATTACCTAAGAAATCAATCTAGGGTATGGTTTATTACAGTGGTTGTAACCTTCACATCTTATGAGATCTGAGTTTGGACCTCTTCTAGTCTCACATTAGGCATGCTTTATTTTAACATATTATTTCATTATGACTTCTTGCAATGGGCCCTACTTGCTTCATGAGATACCAATGTTGTTCTATTTTTCTAACCTACTTCTCATTTTCTTATAATTCCTCCATTGTGGTCCATCTCCCTAATTAATTTTCTTTGATCCACTATTTTCCTTCATCAAGTTTCTTCTTACTAGGTTTCCCAAGGTTATCCTTGCAAAATGAAACTTTGATTGGAAAATATATAAGAAAAAGGTATATTTCCCTAATCACTTGAACTCTGATGCTTTTCCAATAGAACTATATTTCATCCCCCTAAATAATTTTTTCATCCCTGGTAAATAGTTGTTATGGAAATTGCTATATTTTCCTAGTGGTTCTTTTCCTTTGTTGTGTCTTCACTACCTAGACTCTTCTCATCAAGGATTTCATGATTTTTTGCATGAATGATTTCCCCCAATGAAAATTTATTGGTTATAATTGCATGTGCATTTTTTAGTACCTAATACATCATCAGGTTTTGTTCATTATTGAATTCTATATCTTCCCAATGCTACAACTCCCCAATCCATACTTATCCTTTCTCATCTTCTTTAGCCATCTTCTATTGCCACTTAGGCTTCCTTCATCAAGGAATTTCGTATCCTAATGACCCTTCCATTTTCTTCATGTTTGATCTAGATTGGATCATTATATTATATTTCATCTATCTCAATGATTTTAGAGTGGAAAAAAATGGAGGAATCAACTTGCAGGCTCATTTTAGCAATAGTTCCCCATTTGAAAAATTGGGGTTTGAAATTTTCCAAAGCCATTTTGAGGAATCAAACAACTGTTTTTGGGCTCAAAAATTTCTTGGTTACATCCAAGCTCCTATGATGTTGATCTACACTCAGAGACCTTTCTAAGGGTGCAAGAATTGGATCAATCAATTCTCATATGCAAAATTTATGCATCTCGCAAGTTGGCCTATTGTGTTGACCACCATGGTACAAGAGGATGCATAATTTCATGTTAGGCTCCATTATTCATGCACATGGGGCTACTCAAGTTTGAACTTTCAATAGCATTCTAGAAGATCCAAAACCATAACTCTAATAGAGGGTTGAGGAAGTCAAAAACCTACCCCTAGTGTTGGAGTGTGCTCCTTTGGAAGGTAATAATGTATAGGTTATATTGGAAGAAACTAGAATCTTATGTAAAAGAGGCCGATCCCACATTCATCATGGAGTGAAATACATTTTTAATCATTTATTTTATAAAGAGGTGAAACTGCATTATCCCACATGTATTTTTTCAGATGTAATTCCTCAATATCTCTTGGTATATAATATAGGTTAGGGAGTACCATGAAAAAAAACACATAAAAGTATGATAGTCGTATCATTTTAAGAATGAGAGTTTTTACCGTTTGAATTCATATTGTCGCTCAAGTTATTAGGGTAGTGATGAGCCTTGGAATTGCATCAAGGATGTTGCAACTCCCAAAGCTCTCAACTTAAATTATCAACATGGGGTTCATACAAACTTAGAGGTGACAGTGTTATATGCACAACAGGTTAAGTTCTACTCATGTCACCCTTAGTCATTAGATCAGATCAAGGTATTCAAAGATCACTCCTTCAGCTAACTACAAAGAGAATTTATTATGAAAGCATATCGTGATTGAAAGGATTAAATGAACATTATTCTAACTACAGAAATGAAAATTTCATTCATTAAATGTAAATGCTAATTGTAATTGCATGAAAGGAATAAACTAGTATAATTGCAGAAGTAAATCATACCACCCTACTTGCACACTAATCAAATCGATAATCTACTTACATGAATCATTTATATAATTGCAACTTGCTTGAAAAGGAGGAATTCAATCTTCAACACAAGTATGGAATTCAAAAAATACTAAGGCTAATTCTACTTTTTGTCTTGTGATTATAGTGAGGAAAACATGGGGTTGGTGTTATAGGCCATTTTGTTATGTCTGGTCAATAGGCCTTCAACTGGATCAATCAAAATCCTTTGAAATCCTTCTCATCATCATTGCACAAATCCCTAAGCATGACTCATTATTATCCCTCAGTTTTTGCCTGCAAACACCTTGTTTCAATCATTTAAAGGACCAACACTCACTGGCCTCCTACTAGACAACACTGAAAACTAGGTTGCTCCACTGTGGACTGTGTTGATCACCTACAAGTTGTTCCATTATGCACTTATGTTGGTTCTAGAAATTCAATAAAAAGAGAGAGAATCCCAAATCCTCTTCTTCTAGAAGCTTCCAGGATCTGTTGTAACTATTTACCTCAGATAAAAGTCTCGAATACTATCCTATCCTACCTTGGAGTTTTCATCCCTTATCCCTTGAGCTTATCCTCCCATCAAGAGTGGATCTCAATACTTAATTGGTAAAAGGATAACAATTCATGAACTACCTCCTTCACCTATATATTTAATTTTATCCATAGGCAAGGGGTTGGATTTTAGAGAGTGATTATGCTCTTATACTGTTGATATGAGATATATCTTTCCATGCATTAGGGTGATTAAAGGTGCACTTTGTGACAAGGAAAGGACAAGTCAACTTGGAGGAGCTCTTTTACAGGATCAAAACCTATTTTTGGTTGTAACTCACTCCATTTATATTAATGCAAAGAGTTATTTGTTTTCCTATATATGATGTTATGGTTTCATATATTTCAATACCATGTTGATCTATTAAATAAAGTGATTAGATGATGCTACATAGATTCAGTGGATCATTGGCTTGTGTTATCTGACTATGCAGGTTCTAATAATAGCGATTGGAGGTAGGATTGGACCATTCAAGACAAAGAAGGAGAGAAGCATACAATAGATTCCAAGTAGGCTTCATCCCGTTATATATTTACATTAAGGGAATTAAACATTAGTGCCTTTTTATTTCTATTGTTCTAGGTTAGCCCACCAGGCCTAGGGAAGATACTTTTGTCCGCAGATGTAGACTTCACATAATAGTTGGAGTGGTCTTGAAATCTTCCTTAATCATGGAATTAAAGAATGGGGGCCATTATTCAACTTCAAAATGCAAGAGTCAAACTTTAGAGTAAATCTAGTGGGATTTTAGCAATGTTATAGGACTGCTACAAGAAGTACTACAGAAGGCCATGTTTTCTACAAAAGGGGGTCTCAGAGTTTTCTAAGGGAAAGGGTGGTGTCTTGAAGCTGGAGGAAGGTGGATGGAGGTGAGTGAATGGAGTGGGAGCCATTTTTCCAAGCTTAGTACCCCTCGAAGGCCTGTTTTTCACATAAGTTCATGCCCATGGTGTCCTTCATTGGCCCTATAAGGGTGATCTCGGTGACATATTTTGAGATAAGTATGACGTGTCAATGAGGAAGGCGGAATGGCCTGAGTGGGTGTGAATTAGTGTGTCAACCCTTGCAAGTCAACAACAATCCCTGTAGACTAATAAAGTACATGCATTAAATGATCAATATTGCAACAACATGAATCAAAGTGGAAATGATGAATTGAATTTTATTTCAATAAGATCTACTCTAACATATACCTACTTTGAATTTCCAAATCAATGCTACTAACTCCTAAGTTGCAGAAAAACCAAGCATACAGAAGAGTTTCAATCCAAAACTTAATAATTTTCCAAGAAATCATAAACACATGTTTTTGGCTTGTTGTTGTAGATCTTCCAGCCACCCTTCCCACAAGAGAGGTAGTGGTCACCTGCAACTACATTTTTTATAATAAAATTCCTACTCAAACAAAGAAAGAAAGGCAATAACTTGAACAAGAATAAGGAAAGAATACAGGAGAGGGACTAAAGACTCTGGGTTGGGCCCAAACCCAAGGTTTTCAACCCTCCAAAGTTAACCTAGATGCAGGCCAATAGTAAACTTTTCATTGACAAAAAATGAGTCACATACATCATATGAAATATGAAAATAATAGTATCAAGCACTAATCTCTCAATAGCTACTCCTATCTCCAACCAAAGTTCGAATCCTAATGAGCCTTTAGGCATGTTTATTTATACAAAAAGTAGCTAAGGGAAGCTCCCTTGAAAAGAGGAGGGATTCCCTCCAAAATCTCGATATTGGTGGATCTGGTTCCCTTAGATATTTACATGCACTTGACTTCCTTGGCTCCTAGTGAATTCAAGTTGTTGGTGAGAAATCTTTGATCTCAAGCTGAGTTGGAGAGTTAATGTAGTGGACAAGCTCCCTTATATTCTCTAAAGATGTCTCCAATCAGCCCCTACATAGTAAATATCTCAAAAAAAAAATATATTTTTCCTGCATATTAATAACGTTAGTCCATGAAATATGAAAAGAACCATTTAGTCTTCCTAACAATGATATTATGGTTAAAAAATGAAAATTAATGTGAGAAAAGGAGATTTTTAAGGGTTCGAGGATGGCACAATGGGCCTCAGAATATGGCTATTGATGGGACCCATCATCACCCACCTGCTAAAGGTGTTTCTCACCCTGCAAGAAACTCAGTCACTGATGTTAAGTTCATTCATGGCCCTAGTGGCCTCTCTGACATCCCAAGGAATCTAATATGGTGTGACTTCTATGGATAGAAGCTTACATTTTCTTCTACCTATGTCTCGTCCTTTTATTTTTCTGCCTAGTCTTTTCTCTATTATAGGCCCAACAGTAAGGGAGGAATGAGTTTGAGTCCTATCCACTTGATCTTCAACCTTTGCATGATTCTTTTGTAGAGTGGGGTTCTCTCCAAGGCATTTCTTAGTCTTTCTAGAGAGTGATACTCTCTTATTTGCAAACTGTGAGGTAGAGCATGCAATCTTCTTTGGAAAGCCTACAAATTTTTGTCCCCAACATCCTAAAGGTGTCTTCAAAATGGAGGATAGTTTGTTCTTGGGTTTCCATATACCAAGGTGCCAATTCAGGATCAATGGAGATGAGGTGGTGGTTACTGATGATAGCCTTAGGGCTCACTAATTATACTCTCATGTATAAAGGCTCCCTCTCTTCTCTTGTCATCACCCTCCTTACTTCTTCAACTCTTGCATCTTCATGGGTCAACCAAGAAATTAGTGCCATTAGTTGCATGTCTCCCAATCTTGAGTTGGGGTCCCAAAAGTTCATGCATATTAGGATCATATTGTGCATGTAGAACTCAGCTATTTTGGCTCTATCCTCAATACTTTCCTTTTTTCAAAAGTCAATGAACTTTCAGTAGTCTTGAAAAGGTAGAGAGCCATATTGTGCTAATGTCTTTATCTTGAATTGTAGCCACTTATCCTTGAGGAAGATTGCATAGGATTTGGATGGTTTCTTTCATTGTATGGATTCCATGGATAAACTTGCCATAGTGGCAAGTTATACTTCTTTCTCTTGCAGTGGCTCTCTTAGCCCTTTGTTGTTTCTCTGTAACTACTCCCTCATGATTGACTCCCTTAGCCTTAAGTTATTCAATTATTGGCTCATTTCATTTAGTTTCTCCTCCATGAGGCTAACATCTTCCACCTTATTAGATTTTTCAATTTGGATCCATCTATGAGTCCTGCCTCTTTCATTTTCCAACTCAAAGAAGAGTGGTATTGCAAATTTCTCAGGTATAATCCTACCTTCTTCAAAAAATTTGTAGCAGAATTCAAGGTTAGGTTTTGGATCAGGTTCCTGAAGTTCTTGGGGACCTTCTTCCCTTCCTTTTGATGTGGTTTCTCCTTCCTATTTCTCTTGTAGCAGTCCTTGTTTCTCCTATAACAGCCCCTATTTCTCCCGTAACAGCCCCTGTTTCTCCTGTAGAAGCCTTGTTTTTGTCTATAACTCCTCTCTTTTCTCTTGTAACAAGGTAGTTTGTGCTTTGAGCCTCTTATATGTGACTTATCTAGTGGTGGGCCTCCTTATGGGTGGTGAAGGTTGTTTACCTTTGGCTTTAGGGTAAGTAACCTCCTAAATTTTTCCTTCACCAAGTCCCACTTCTTCTCTTTTGTTGGTTGATTCATCAATGGTGATAAGGACTTTTGAAGGAGGTTGAGGCTTTAATTTCCTTATCCTAGTGCTCTTTCTTGCTTTAAAGTACAAGGTGCCTTGCTTGGGATGCTTTCTCTTGGTCTTGATAGCTATGACAAATGTGGCCAATGTAACAACCACCTCTTATTTTGTCTTTCCTGGTGAGAGTCTTATTTGCTTTCCTTGTCCTTCTATCCTTTGAGGTTTGGAGGTAAAATCAAGGTTATCTTCCTCTTATCTTTGTTTCTCTCCCTCTTTTTCTTGTGTTTCTGCTTTCTCCTTCTATTCTTCCTTTTCCCTCCTCCCCCCAGTACTAGATGTTGGTGTTTCTTCTTGTTTTGTGGAGGTAAGGACTTGTGTTTCAATGGAGGCCTCCCTGTCAATGTCCATGACATTAGTCCATGACATAGGGTTCCTTAGGTGGCTCAAGGCATCCGTGACAATGAGCTTGATGAGGCCATTATGGGCAATCTGTTGGTGCTTCCCGTCCCTCACTTTTTGAGTCATTTCAATGATGGACTATAAGAGGAAATGTGGGACATTAAGTATGTTTGGAATTGGTAACCTTGTTTGGAACCTTAGCTCATAGAGAAGCCTAAATTGATAGGAATACACAATTTTCAACCTCCCCTCACAAAATATGTACTTGAAGATTTGATAGGCCACTTCATCCCAAGGGTAAGGGAGGCTCTCTCTTCTTACTCCATTTTTGTCTTCGATAGGCTTCTCTCTATGGAGACATTTTTCTTAGCTATAACACCTATTGCCTTATCCTCCTTAATCCATGAAACTCCTAAGGTAATAGTGGTTACTCTACTTATAAGTGTTTCATTCAAATGGATTTCCAGTCATCTAACAATAGTAGTGGCACTATTTTCTCCTTGATAATTGAGGGCCATGGAAAATTCATGGGTTACCACATGATCAGACCCCTTTAATTGCTCAAATAATACCATCCACTGATGTATTAGAAAAATATCCATAACAGGGGGATGTTGATGGATTTGTTTGGTTTCTGTGGGTTCTCTTCTATTAAAACCTCCTCCCATTGGTCCTGTTGCTCCTTTTCTAGGTTTTTTGAGGGAATTTTTCAGTATTTTCCCCTGAGCAGTCTTGGTTGTAGAGGTAGTGGCTAATATTTGTCAGAGGAGGAGAAGGATGATACTCTTGACTACGTGAAAATATTTTTCTCTTCTCCTATCTTGCCTTCTTATGTGATAAACCTTCAAGGGAAAAAACTTGCACGAGGGTTTTCTACAGGATACCCATATACAACAAAAATATTCATGTAATTGTATGAAAATTTGAGAGGGAGGAGGCCACTTACCATTTTCAGGATGACTCTCTTATGTGCATGAGGGATTGAGGAAACTTTTTGGTGATTTTGGCTCCTTTTCTCCCCTTAATTCGTCCCTGTAGCTTCTCTTTTGTGCTCCTGTAGAACTTTAGGTCCTATTGTAGCAGTGGTATCCACTCCTATAGAACCTCCTGTAGCACATGCAAACTCAGTTTGTGCCAATTTAGTGGCACCCTAAGCAGACTCTGAAAGCATCTAGATTGTCCTTCGGTACCTTTGTGGGTATCTCCAATGGTTTTCTTGGAATGAAAAATTGTGCAAATGCAATCGAGCTTCATACTTTTACTCCCTTTTGTGGTAATGGCTCGGAGCACTTTGGTGACTTGGCTCTTGCACGAATTTACTCTCTTAGACATTGTACCCACTCCTCATAATTATCACCCCCCTCAATTTGAGTTTTCCACGTTGCATGTGTGGCTGAGTGAACTGTATTTTACTAATCAAAGGTGGCCAAGTTTACTAACCACCTCCAACCCATAAAACTCCATTCTCTATCATTAAACACATTTCTTTTACCATGATGAGCGTAGAGAAGAGGTGAGGGGTGTCATACCTAAGCCTACCTGTGATGTCGAATTGTTGTAGGTGAATGCAAGCTTCTACTACTGATGATTGATCAAATGACCCCTGGAGGTTCCTGACTTTATTTATTTTCTTATGAACAGGTCTTCACAACATAATGATGTAGTCAACTGATGAAATTTGTCTTCCATGCATGCCTCTTTCCAGTATTTGATATGCTACTATTGGAGTGGATCAATGACGTTAACACTGATCCTTAGGGATGGTGTGACTTCTCTAGACCTCAATAATGGCCTCTTGGTGCCTCAGGGTGGCCAAATATTCATTCTAGAGCTGCAATTATTTTTGGTCTATGGTCCTTTAGTCTTTGTGCAAGTTGTTACGGGATTGATCTCCTTCTTGTAGCAGTCACTCGGTTCCTCCTCAAGACTTCATATTGCATTAAGGGATTAGGACAAATCATAGTGGGTCTAGGGACAAGAACAAAATCTTCATAAGGTGGTGAAAAATAAAAAGGTGAAGGCATAGTCCTTTTTCTGTATTTTTTTTTTATATATGTGCAAAAGTGGATTCTTGAGGATGAATTTGGCTAAGTCAAGTGGGTGAGGGGTGAAGGAATGTGGGTGG
Organism: Pinus tabuliformis; assembly: GCA_031772625.1. NCBI lineage: Eukaryota > Viridiplantae > Streptophyta > Pinopsida > Pinales > Pinaceae > Pinus > Pinus tabuliformis. The sequence goes on along the minus strand of CM062816.1, from coordinate 1,307,669,139 downwards.
AATTCTCTCAATATTTCCCAAAGAAAAAATGACATTTTTTCCCCTTTTCCAAGTTTATATCCCTCTTGTATCATTTCAGGTTTCTTCTGTAGCATTTCAAGTTGCTCCTATAGTAATTCAGCTTGCTCCTATAGCAATACAAGAATGAGGCAAAATATGGTTCAATTGCTTGCTAGATCATGGAGAGAGGTAGGGAGGTGGATGAATGAGTATGGGAATGCAATGGATGGTTGGGTAAAATGGAGAAATGGGTTGTGTACTCTGTTCTGTAACCATTTTCCCTTTGATTTTCTAGAGTCTTACAAAAGGAAATGTTAGCAAAATTGATGTAAGGACTCCTCCTTGTGTCTTATCTTCTTATTTTCTTTTATTTTTCTCTTTTTTATTTTTTATTTTATTTTTGTTTTAGAGACATGTAGACTACCTCTAGAGAGGTTTTCAATCTACATGCCTTCCCTAGGCGCCTCAAAGGAGGTTTTCACCCGGTGATATTTTTATTTTATATTTTATATTTTGTTTTTTTTTTTTTTCTCTTGGGTTTCCTGACAAAGGTTTTCAACCCCAAGAGTTTGCCTCATAGTCCTCATGTAGGTTTTCATCTAGGCCCTTCATTTTATTTTTTTGTTTTTTAGAAGCTTGGTGGACTAAGGGCTTTGAGCCTCCCAATCACATTCAACTCCTTGCTAATTGAACTAATACACTTTTCTTTGGATAAAGGTCTTTTGTACAACTTCAACGTGTAACAATTAACAAGGGAATACCTTCCTCATCATTTTTTTTTTATTTGGACATACCCATTCTCAAGTAAGGGAATACCTTCTTCATCAATTTTTTTGATTTGGACATACCCATTCTCATGACATATTTCCACCAGATAAGGGCCCAACCATCTTGTCATTAATTTTCCTTTAAAATCCTTGAGTTTGGAATCATATAGTGAGGCCCAATCACCTTGAAAATTCCTCTCCCTAATGTGTTTTTCATTCCAAATCTTCCTATGTAGTTGGATTACCTCAGTATGCAGGAGAGCTTGTAGCTTGAATTCATCTACACCATTGAGTTGGAGCAGCCTCTCCTTTTTTGCTGCAATGAGGTCCAAGTCTAATTGAGTTTCCATCCTTAATGTATTATACTCAAATTCAATGGACAACATGGCCTTCTTCCCATAGACTAATTCTAATGGAGGAAACCCAGTGGTGGTCTTCGAAGTGGTTTTGTAGGCCCAAGTGGCTTTTACAATTCTATCTTCCCAATCCTTTTTGTTGATGCTAACATCCTTGGATAGAATGTTTTCCAATGCCTTGTTTGTGACCTCCACTTTCCTATTTTCCTAAGGGTAATAGGCAGTGGACGTCCTATGGTTGATGTGGCTCTACTTCATGAGGTCTTCGATCATATTTGAGGTGAATTGTGTCCCTTGATCAATGACCAACTCTCTTGGAAAACCAAACTTGTAGAAGATGTTCTCCCTCAGAAACTCAACCACCTTTTTCTCAATTGTTTCCTTAACTACCTTTGTTTCATCCTATTTAGTCAAGTAATCAATGCACACAATGATATACTTATTTTGTCTTGATGGGGGATCAATGGGCCCAATGAAGTCCATGCCCCATTTCTCAAATGGCTCTAGATTCACTTGAGGTTGTAAGGGAATTTCATCCTTAGGTGTAGGCTTACCCATCCTTTGGCATTGATCACACCTGGTGGTGTATCTTCTTGCATTTTGATGTAGAGTGGGCCAATAGTAACCTACTTGTAGAACCTTGAAGGTTGTTCTCTTAATAGAAAAATGGCCTCCACAAGGTCCATCATGACATGCTGAGAGGATTTCAAAGACCTCCTCTTCCCTCACACATCTCCTCAAGATCTGATCTAGCCCCAACTTGAAAATATTTCCCCCAATCCAAGTGAATGGGGCACTTTTCCTAACAATATTTATTTTCTCCTTGGAGGATAGATTAGGAGGGAACCTCCTAGCAACCAAGTAGTTGGCTATATCAGCAAACCAAGGAGAGAGCACCGAGATGGCAAAGAGGTTTTCATCTAGGAGCTAGCCATTTACCATTTCTTCCTTCTCTATAGGTAAGGTTAGTCTTGGCAAGAAATATGCAACCACATTCTCTTTTCTTGGTTTGTCAATAATAGTCAAGTCAAATTACTGCAATAACAAAAACCATCTAATTATCCTGGCATTGACACCAGTTTTATTCACTAAATACTTAATGATTGCATGATCAGTGTGGAAAAAAGTTTGATAAATAGTGATGTAATGCCTAAACTTGTTCAAAGAGTGTACAACAGCTGGGAGTTTCTTTTAAATGACTATATAATTTAGCTCAACTTTAGAAAGGTTCTTATTGATGAAATAGATAACATAAGGAAATTTGTCTTCCACTTGTCCTAAGGTTGCCCCTACAACTTTATCTGATGCAACTGTGTGTATATGGAAAGGTAATGCCCAATTGGGACCTCTAAGGATGGGTGCAGTGGTCAACTTTTATTTTAGCACTTCAAAGGCCTCTTGACAGTTGTTTGTCCAACAAAATTATGAATCTTTAGCTAGTAGATCAAACAAGGGTGAAGCCAATTTAGTAAAGTCTTTAATTAACCTTCTATAATACCCAAACAATCCAAGGAATATCTTGACATCTCTTTGCTTTTGAGGAATAAGGACCGTTTAATGATGGAAATTTTCTTAGCTTTAACTTGTATCCCTTCTTGGATATGGAATGGCTAAGGATAGTGCTTTCATTCATAAAAAATTCACATTTCTTAGGATTCAACGAAAGATTCATTTCAATGCATTTCTTTAATACTTTGCACAGATTCAAAAGAGCTTCCTGGAAGTCACATCCATAAGGAGTGAAGTCATCCATGTATATATCATGAACAAGGTCAGCAAAAATAATTAGAACTTCCCTCTAGAAGGTAGCAGGGGCATTTCACAGACCATATGGAAGGAACCTATAAGCAAAGGTACCTCAAGGACATGTGAATGTGTTCTTATCTTGGTCTTCAAGATTGATCTGTATTTGGTTGTACCCACTAAATATATCTAGGAAGGAGAAGAATATCTTCCCTACAAGGCCATCTAAGTCTTGGACAATGAAGGGAAAAGGGAAGTGGTCCTTCTCTGTAGCCTTGTTGATCCTTCTCTGTAGCCTTATTGAGCTCTCGGTAGTCAACACAAATCCTCCACTTCCCATTTTTCTTGGGGACTAAAACAAGAGGGGATATCCACTCACTCTCTAAAATGGGTTATATGAACCCTTCATCTAGTAGCTTCTGTAATTCCTCTTTTACAATGTCCTTAATAGTTGGGTTCATCCTTCTCTGGGGTCGGTGCGAAGGCTTGCATCCCTCTTCGATGTAGGTATGATGAGTACAAATTGAGGGATGCACACCCTTCAGATCCTTATAGTTCCAAGAAAAAGCATATAGGTATTGCCTCAACACACTGCATAACTATTCTTCCTTATCGACTGAGAGAGGGGTTGATCTTTAGAGTTCTGGATGGGAAAATAACCACAACCTTGACATGTTCTAGGCCAGATTCGGCAGAGCACAAATCAGTCCAAGGACTACTTTCATGCTCCTTAATCATTTCATCATCTGGCATGGAAGTGGAAGGTTGATTATGTAAGATATGGTCGATAAGGTTATCTTCATCAAGTTTACCCCCCCCCCCCCACCCATAATAGTGTCTAGTGTGTAGATCGGGTAGAGGGATGTCTGATAAAATTCTTCCCCTTCCTCATCTTCTAACCACAAGGGAAATTCATGCTCAATAAAGGTTGAGTAGGAGGATGAAATGCAAGTTTTTTTGGTAGATGCCCATTCTTGATGGTCATGTTCCCAACCCTGCAAATAATGTAAGCATCGACAATTCCCATGCAAGGTCTTCCTAACATGAGAGGATAGCCATTAAACTTGGTTTTGGGATGGAGGTTGAGCTTGAGCATGGTTCCCTTGGTTATCACATTGATTGTAGTCCCAAGGTCAATCATGGTATTAGGGACCACAATTCCATCAATGTGCATGTCCACTAAGGAGCTACCAAGTTCCAAGTACTTTGGGGAGATTACCCTCCCAAGCATTAGGTCATACAGTTTTCATTGAACATTGATAATGGGGGTATCTCTTCTTCTTCTCCTAGGTCATTTGAAACACTCTTCCTTGAAAATATTGTTGTAAATGGGGACATCTTTGATGGCCTGGATAAGGGATATTTTGACACACAAGTTCTTCAATTCTCCCAGAAGCTCAACCTCTTCTGGGGGTGTGTTGTTCAAGGTGGACCAACCTTTTAGGGTAAGGAGGTGCATTAGCTTGAGGGGCACTCTCTTCCTTCTCTTCTTCAAGATATCTAAGTAGAGAAGGTGGGTGATTATCTGGGAGGACCTTCCCAGACTGAAGGTTGATCTCTTGAATTTCCACAACATAAGCAGGATAAGATGTCTCCCCACTACAAACTTGTTGTTCCTGCTTATTATTCGGGTTCATATTGGGTTGAGTAGACATTTGAGGTTGCTTAGGTGGGGTATGGAGAGATATCTATGGTTGAGGTTGTGGTGGAGGTAGTAAAGCAGTAGGTTGGGTTGTTTGAGGCCTCAACCCTGATGAGAGGTTGCCCCATTGGGAAGATTGAGGTGGATATGGCTGGAAAGGAGGGTTAATACGATGAGGAGGGTATTGAAGAGTATAAGGCTAAGGAGGAGGTGTGGGCAATGATGGATGAGTGGAAGGGTACCAAGGCTGGAAATATGCATTCTGATTTGGATTGTAATGAAGATAATGCACACCTTGCATGCCCTGTGGATATGGTCGAGGGCCTTGAGGCCTCCTTTGGTTAATGAAGCATAGTTTCTATGAACCACCTTCCGCCCCTTGGTATATAGCCTTCAGACCCGGTAGAGAGGGGAATTTTTCTGTTGCATGGTTTTCTTCATAGATAGAGCATACTACTATGAAATTTAGTGAGAACTGATTCCTAGGGTGTCTCTTAGTGCATCTAGTGCAGAAGATAGCTAGTTCCCTTTCTACTTCCTCTTGCTTCCTTTTAATTTGCATAGTATCCATCTGTAGGGAAAAGGTATGCAACATTTCACTCTTAAAATCCTCCAACATACTTCTTATATCATGTTTGAGGGTTGATGCAGAGGGAGATGAACTAACCAAGCCTTGGCTAGACCTACCCTTTTTTCTAGCAACCCTAGGGTGATTCCTGAATACTATTTTGATGTCATCATAAGGAAATTGGGAGATGTCTCCTCTAGACAACATGTTGAGGGTTTCCATTAAATCCTCCATTATCCCTCGGAGAAGAACTAGCTTGAGTGATTCAGGGTCAATGGTACATTTAGTCCTCCTATAATTGAGTTGGAATCTTTCCTCATAGACATCTAAGGATTCATCTGGTCTTAGGGTCATCCTAAATATTTCCTCTGTTTATTAGGACCTACAGTAATCCCTCTACTTGTCATTAAAGGCTTGTTGCATTTGGGCCCAAGCACTGATGCTTCCTCCAGGTAAACTCATAAACCAGCTCAAGATTTCATCTTTTAGGGTAGATGGAAACAACTTCAGCTTCTATTCATTCAAGGAATAGTCATAGATCCTACAAAAAACAAAAAATTCAAACATGAAGGTGTTAGGATATTCATAGGTTAGGCCTTGGAAATGTGGAAGGAAGCAGGGCTTATATTCTTCATTCTAGACTTTCCATTGGTTTCTTTAATAGGGAAAAACTCATTTTGTTTGTTTTCAGCCCTGATTTGGGTAGATGAGATAGGTTCTTCTTCCCCTATGGGCTCCTCAAAAATTTCAAGTTGGTCTCCTAGAGGGTCTTCTAAATCCCCTGTAGTTAAAGAGGGAAGTTCACAGTCACCAAAGAAGAATGAAGGTTGACTGGTTGAAGTGGTGGGGATTTTCGGTAATAATTTCCTTTGAGTATCCCTACTCCTACGATACATGAAAGAACTAGCTTTATTTTTTTAAGCTTTGAAATCAATAAGATTAATGCAAATCAAAAGAAAAAGTAACTCCTAAGTAGAAACAACACCTACTTGAACACATCCCCGAAAACGACGCCAAAAAGTGATGAGCCCTGGTATTGCATTAAGGATGTTACAACTCTGTTGATGGTGTTGGACCCACCAACATCTCAGGGGATCTCCCCGGTAAGAAGTCCCAATTAGACCTCAAACCGTTTGGTGTAGGAGTCCCAATAGTGGGTCGTATAGTAATGCCTTGACCACAGTTTTGCACAGAGGAAAGTAAGATGTCCATGTTGGTAGCAAGGGTGTGACATATGCAGTAAGGCAAGGAAGGTGCATGAGCGGTTCTAACACATGAAGGGTGAAGTGGTTACGCCCCTTGGAAACCTGTGATAGCACGGAGTTAAGAAGGGAACACACGAGCAAAGATGCATCACAACATGGAAGGCAAGTAAGCTAGCAATCCAAAGTGATGGTTAAACCAACAACACATTTAAGAAAGATTCATACATACATATATAGAAATAGCCACAGGTGCATGCGTGAGCAAACAAATACATATGCCATTTAGAGTACTCAATATAGTTGAAATAAAATACAACATATGCATGAAACATGTTGCCTTTGTTATATTAAGAAGTTGAAGTTCCAATCATACAATACATCCATGTCCAACCACTAGTTCCAACAGCGGAACATTGTAGCCACAACCACCTGCTCCTCCAAAGAGATATACTATCTATGCGCAGTGGAGAAGCCAAGGCTCGTTACAATAATGTCCAAGCTCTCTCTAAGATAGTCTTATCAGAAGCTTGGCTGACCAAAAGGTCATAAAATGAGTTATGAGGGACTATATATAGAAAAGGGTGGGGTGGCCCTTGACATTCCCCTTTGTGACAGTTCTTCTACCCTCATGACTCTTCATCTACTCTATGACTATTACATCCAACTATCAACACTTGAAATTACACTTGACAAGACATTACATTACAATGCACATGTCCCCATGTGAGACAAAATGGCTTGAGCAAGCCATGCAAGACATCACTATGACTTGGAAAACTGTTGGAAGAACAGCTCTTCAACATCCTCATAGTGGTGGACAGTAGTGAACTGATTCGAAGATCGGTAGTCTGCAATGGTGTTCGTGTACTCTAAGGTGACATCTTTCAAGAAACAAACTCTTGCCTCCATAGCATCCGGGTACACTGCTCGTGCTCCTCTATCCAACTCATCTGATAGCATGTACATCATTGTCTTGAGTGCAGTCAGACCAACAACATACTTGTGCATGGTGTCTGCATTGATTGACAAGTCTAGGCTGGTGGCTATGCGCATCAACTCGTCAAAGTACAATTCAAGCTCTAGTTAGACACGTGCCTTTGTTTTCACTTGGGTGAGTGTCCCAATAGATGGGATCACATGTGTGCATACAACAACATCCATAATCTTGAATACACGTGCATGGGAAACTTGTATACTAGTGATGAGCTTCAGGAGATCTTCATAGTTCCTGGTCTGACTCTAGATGTGTGGCTTTAGCTCAACCGCTCTAGGATTCATCATCTTAGGCAAGTGAAGCGGGGCTCCCTTGTATCTCATTGCCCATGTTTTCATGTAATCAACAACAGCATGCATGTTCAATATGATACGTGCTCTTCTAGTACATCACTTCTTCCAACCGTTGAGATTGGCGACTGCCTTATGCACAGTACCAAACTTGGAATAAAACACCCACATGACTGTGTCAAGGGACAATACTTCATCCAGTATTGCCTTCTTCAATTCTGCTATGGCAGATGTTGTAACCAATTCTCCTCCTTGCTTGGCCGTCTGTAGCTCCTTAGCCATTTGCTCGTTCTCAGTTATCAAGAAGCAAACACTCAAGCTAGTGGTAGCATCAGCAAATGCTGCTAGATGTCTGCACACATCAGACATGATCACTCATTCCTTGAAATGCGCAGGAGATGTATGATCCTCTAGAGTCAACACTCTGCAAGATTGCACAACTCTATGTTGAGACTCGTTGAATGAGATGGTGTGCATCTCCTCCTCCAGAGTGTCTCCAAGTATTTCAGTGTCTCCTTGGTTGCTTGGGAATTGCTCCTCTTCTGGATGTGGTGAATCTTGTGGGTCGACCTCTTCATGGTGAGGCATGAGGTCAATGTCTTGCTCTGGCTCCTGTTGCTCCATATTTGTATCCATCTTCTCAAGTGCTTGCTCTATCTCCTTAGCGAAGTCCTACTCCTGTGATGGTTCACACTATCTGCCTGATACCAGCTGTTCTAATGAGTCTACTATCTGTACGGGTGCAGTTTCATCTGTCTATATAAGTTACACCCCCTGCTGTACTCATTCCTACTGCGCTTCCTTCTCTAGTCTGCGTAACTCATGTTCCTTCCAAAGTTTCTCCTTCAACTCATGCAACTCCTTCTTTATTTCCTCCATTCTCTGTTTCGCTCTCTGCCTTTGCACGTTTCTCTTGTCGTGTTATTTCCTCTTTGCCTCTATTTCCAAAGCTGCTTTCAGCACAAGTGGGTCTTCTCGGAACTTGCAGCTTTGCTCTTCCTCCATGTTGTTGAAAATCTTCCTCTTTCCCTTGTTGCGCACTAGTATGTTTACCTCTGCTTTTGTTGCTTCTGGTGCTCTTTGGGATGCTACTTCGTTATCCGTTCCACAGCAAGGTTGACCGGTTCATTAACTCTGGAGGAGTTGTAACAATATATCCATGGGTCTTCCTCCACCCAATGACATGCCCCGTGGATCCAGTTAAACTGTACTCTCGTGTAGTGGTCTTTCACAAGACAATGCAGGACATACAGATTGTAACTTCGGGCGTTGAAAGGATATTTCTTCATTTGTTCTGCTTCAACATCTGCATGCTTGAAATTCTGTATCTCGTAAAACCCAATTCACAATAGAAGAGTGGGCCAAGGTGCCTTCTTCTTTCAGTGCAGCCTAGTTGATAACCCTTTCGAGATGTGATATGCTACTTCCTTCATGATGAGTTTGTCCAAGGAAAACCTCGGTAGAACATGCAGAGGCTTGTCTGTGTTGTACATCCGTATGAACATGTCAAACGATGAGGCATAGCAATCGGCTATGTCGATTAGTGACCCCATTGTTGCCTTTGACATGCAACATGGATCCTGTTCAAATATCATCTTGTAAATTGGGGTGACAAAATGATCAAACAACTGTGTGATAACTCCTCTAAAGCTTCATTCATACAACATCTTACAATAAGTGTTCACAGAGGTCTCCGTCGGTGTCCATGCCCACTTCAAACCCGGGAACTCCTAATGGGAACAAATTGCATCCAAGATGTAGGCGGACATGCAGATTCCTACTTGTTGTCGAGCCCTTGTTACCTGTTCCTTCAGTTGGTGAGCCAACATGTCAAACCAGTTGCATGTTTTTCCTTCTTTGGCTAGTTGGTCCAACGTGATCACCCAACTCTGTGGGAAGGCTTCCATGCTTTCTTGGCCATATAGATGACATGCGAAGATGACCAAGTATCGATACGCATTACACAGTATCTTCGTCTTGTAGACCTAGTTGGGTGTCATCCTGAATTTAGTTGTTTCCTTCACCCAGCTCTTCAAGATATCTCTGGAGTTGGCATTGCTGCTAGGTATGCCGAAGGGAGTCTCCATGGTGATCATGGGCTTCGACATTTGATACATCTCATCATAATCCTGTGCATTGAAGGTAGAAATCTCCATCCCGCTAACACTTCTCAATGTCATTGTCACAGGATCATTATGCGAGACGATCCAATGTATCATGTATGCACGTGGGAGCACGGGATACCTACATGTAATTCGGTACAAGCCAGACTTGTGGATGTTCACATAGACTTGGCAGTCTTCAAGGTATTCCCCAAATGTGCCTGCAAATTATTCATTGACCTCTTGCCATTTCATCTTGATGTCCTTGTCTACAATCAGCTTGGTGTATTCATAGATCAGTAGACTTTTAGACACTCGCTCAACTACTGCTCCAGTTGCACTTCCGTCAGTGTCCTTTGATCCTGCTCTCTTGGAGGCCATTGATCATAAACTGCTAAGAGGCAGATGAGTAGATGCTAGATCTGGAGACAAACAGACATGCATGGCAAGAAATATGTTAGCTAAAACCAAAGAAAACTGAGGAAAGACATGCAACATACCTGGGGATTGACTGGCAAGGATTGCGCAATTTTTCTTGGGAGGTTGGGAGACTGGCTGCCAGAACTGCGTAAAAGGCATTCTGGGTTGTCTAGGGAGGTTGGCTAGTTGTTTTAACTGCGCAATGCACAATCTAGGCTAGCCTGCTAGCCTCTGGAACTACGTAATGCGCAATTTCAGCTAGTAATGGTTGCAAGCCCAGTGACTTCATTGTGCAATTTTCTAGACCAACAGTCAATGTCCCTCATAATTGCACAATGCAAGACTGGAGGATAGTCACTGGGCAGAAATGTGCATTTTCTGAGAGGAATACAAAGCCTTCCCTCTCAGCATTGTTCAATGTTGTCATGGTGAGGCAGAGTCTAGGTCAAGGCTGCCTAAACCTACCGACAGGCAACTGAAAGCAAATGTGAATGCGAATGCATGGCGACACTGAGTGTAAGTAGAAGTGAATGATCATGCATGCAAACCATGAATTAAAAATTCATCAAATGAAACAACATGTATGTGGGTGAAGCGAGTCATCGAATCAACGACCGTTCGTGCAAAATAGTTTCATGCATGTGATAATAGTGAGATGCTAACGAAAACTGAAATGGTGTTATTGCAAGCTAGTATGCATGTAAATGATAGCAAGCATTCACATAAATCAAGAAAAAAACACTCGCACACACCAAAACACAAAAAGCAACAAAACTATTGCAAAAGACAAGTTAAGCCGACTTACCCCTGAATAGTTGAGCTGAATGTGTCAAAGACTCCTAGATGTGCTATGGGATGTCAGAGCTCCAAGATCGATGTGAAGAAGTGAGCTCTGATGTGTCAAATAAATAAGTTTGAGGCTCATGACGTGCATGCCACAAATCTAGGAAAAAGAGATACTTGGAGGAAATATTCTAAAATGATATTTGCATGTAACCTCCAGCTGCTAAAAATAGCTCCCTAAAATCTAGGGATTCTTTTTGCATGTTGATTTTTGCTAATCTGGGAAAAATCAGCCCATCCATGTAGGTCAAGTTTTTTCAGTCCCGGGGGGAACCGGTCAACTCAATGGCACATGCAACAGCCTGCTCAGCTGAGGGGAAAATTTGTGCATTTTTGGGAGGGAGATGGGATGACTACCTAGAAGGATTGCACAATTTCTTGGCTGAGCAGCTGACTACTGCCTAGAATTGTGTAATTTATGGGTTGAGTAGCCCTTCTGGGAGGAATTATGCAATTTTCTTAGTGAAGCTTGACAGGCATATTTGCGCAATTCTGGAGCCCAGCAGGTTGCCATACATGATTGCGTAATTTCTGGAGGGAATGTTGGTTCCACTCCAGAATAGTACAATTTTTTGAGGGATTTGTTCAGCATGCAGCTAGATTAAGACTGGAGAAACAACCTGTGAGGGGGGTGCAACAAGCTATTGTGCATAGGCTGATAATTTGCTAGAAAATCACTGAAGCTTGTCTACTTGACAAGGCAAGACATGCTACTGACGATGGTTGGTAGGGAGGCTCCAAAAAAAAGCTAAGGAAAACTTTTGGAGGGTGTTTGTAGCCGCTACAACACTTGGTGACACACTGGTAGAAATCCATCTCTCTGAATGGACCTTGTTCGTGAAAAGCAAGTCTAACACCTTCGGAAGTATTGTCCAGTTCTTAGTTCGTCTTGGTTTCCACACTTGATTGATTGTAAGATGTAGCATTTGCCAAGCTCTTGGTCGATTAACACACATTCCAAGCCAAGGAAACACATTTGTTTCGATTGGGGTTGAGGGGTATATTGGGGCAAAAGCAGTATAGTCGTTAGAGTCTTAGTTTTATCTCTGGTGTTGCTCCACTACCAATAGGCCTGGAAAGTACCCTGACGGAGTCACGCAAGAACAGCTCCGTTGCCAATGAGCTTGGTCAATACCCCAACGGAGTTACTTGCATCACCTCTTTGCGTAGGAAGCCTTTCTCTTATTTCTCCTTATTCATTTTTCATTTTTTTGAAACTTTTCACTTTTCATTTTTTCATTTTCATTTTCATAACTATGCATAGCACTTATTCATTTCAGAGGCGAAAGAGGGATCCTGGCTTATTGAGAGCAGAAGAGGTTTTTCTTTGAGATAAGTAGTTCATTATATACCTCTGACGTTCCTGTTAAGGTTTTTCTCCTCATCTTACTCTACTTGACTGAGCTGCCAAGGGTTAACCCAAGAACAACAGACTAGAGTAGGTGACACTAGTTAGTGCGCAAGCGTTGTGTTTTCACCAAGGTTCACTTTGAACAATACTCATTTTCCATTGACATATCATGGACCAAAAGTAAAAAGTTCTTCACACAGAGGAAGGATGACAGATAACCAAGTAGTGATAGTTGCACAAGGCCTCTTGTACTTTACCCAACTTGTTTCAAGAGTCACACACAGTTTCATGTGAAACTAACCTATGAACAAAAACAAGCAAACAAACAACAAAGAAAAGAAAAATCAGAAGCAAAACAACAACATGAAAAGCAAGAAAGAAAACATGCATGCAAGAAAAAAAACTGAAAGCAAACACTACTCCTACTCCTAAGCTAATGGTTCATGGGCAAGATCATGTGAAGTGATATTTCCAATGCAACCACCGGCGCATTGGTTGACCCATGTTGGTGAAGGTTTGGTCTGCGAGCAACCCGATTGTGTGAACCAGCAAACAAGAAATATATAACAATGAAGACAAACACACTTCACGTTTAAACGTGTTCACAGGACATAAGTGAGTGCAAGTACATGAAATGTGATCTGTGGACTTGTCACGGTGTTCTGCGACATTGCATGCAATTGTGAAGCATATGCATACTCTTGATTGTGACATGGAAGCAAATGAAAGAAGCAAATACAACTTGCATCATGCACATGTGCTTATAATGTAAGATTCCTCCAATGCATGAGCAATGGGATCGTGCAGTTCGAGTGGAGGAAGCGTGATCTATGTGTGAGATTGATCTTCTATGCAGATAGATGAGCGATGAGGAGCCTTCATTGATTCACAATTTCCTAATCGGATGTGAAACCAACCTTAGGACAACGAGGACCTGACATAACCATTAGCTCAGGTTGAAGTGCCTCGACAGCCTGGGGTGTTTCGACTTTGTCGTCAGATAGATCATCATAAACAGGTGGCTTTGAAAAATCAACTGCGATAGAATCATGATCATGATTGAATATGGGAGTGAATGGATCATGACAACTATGATCAGAAAAATAATTGATTCCATCAGCATCCTCATGATCTGATAAATCACACAAAGGGGTAGATGAGAAGCGAACAAATCCATCCTTTGTGTTTCTAAAAAAGGGATATGAAAGGTCAAGTGGATTTTCAATGAATAATTTATCCTCTCCATTGTCGGATGATGGACTGACAACCGGTGTGTCCTGCGAGTGATCAACAATGGATGCATCTGTATATGAAGATAGGCATGCGAAATCATGGATGGAAGGCTCACCAAAGATGTTAGGAAATAATGAAGGGGGCTCGGATAGAAGGGAGTCATCCTTCATTGAGTGTTGATGCTCAAGCTCCCAGTGATACTCTTCATGAATCACAACGCATGTTGGTTATGCAACACCAACTCCATCGATGGCTTGATCCTTGTTCACAACAAGTGTAGAGTCCAGAATGGAAGAACACAAGATAGTATCATTCGGAGGATCATCCAGGTACAAAGATGGAGGTTGTGGTACAAAATGCATATGACAACTCGATGGACTCACAACCAAATCTGCGGAAAAATTAAGCGAAGTGATGTTGGGAAGATGTGACAGCTGAACTGATGTATGTGCCTGATCTCTTGCATCACTTTATAGTGGTGGAGTTGTTTGATGAGAGGATGGTAGATAGTCACTTGTGACAGTGACTGTATCCATCTGTGATTGCGCAGCTTCATCACTGAAGTATGTTTAGCGAGGATTGTGCTCAAACTTATTCTTGGGATGGACTGATTTGTTAAGATAGTACTCGAATCTATCCCAAAGATAAGAAAATTTCATTTGGCTCTTCGAAGCTAGAAACTAAAAATCACAGAAGCACTGCCAAAAATCCATAGGAGATTCATGCGGAGCCTTCCGTTGTTGTAACAGTTTGTGGTCAAGATGTTCTGGATCAAAATGATAGAAAGTGTCTTCAATGAGATCACATAAGTGCTCAAGTGAGTGCACACTGTCAACTGGTAGGTTGCACAACCACTAATGTGGGGATTCACGAAGTGTGTATGCAAGCAACAGACGGGCCTATTCATCAGAACATCCATCTTCCTTGTCAAGCATGGCAAGGAAGCCATGCAAGAACACAGGCTAGGCCACTTTGTCTTCACCATCATACGTGTATGTAGACAAGAGATCAAAAAAATCCCTCGAGATGTGGACAGGTTTGGTACGCGAAAAACATCATGGAGGGTTGATAGTGCAAGACTCCATGATAGATATGCAAAGGTTCAAAACAAGATAAGAGGACAATTCTCGTCATCTGGCCCTCCTTCTAGCACTAGAAATGTTGACGGTGTTGGACTTGCCAACATGTCGAGGGATCTCCCCGGTAAGAAGTCCCAATTAGACCTCAGACCGTTTGGTGTAGGAGTCCTAGCAGTGGGTCGTACGGTAATGCCTTGACCACAATTTCGCATAGAGGCAAGTAAGATGTCCCTATTGGTAGCAAGGATGTGACATATGCAGTAAGTCAAGGAAGGTGCATGATTGGTTCTAACACACAAAGGGTGAGGTGAGGCGCCCCTTCAAAACCTGTGATAGCACAGAGTTAAGAAGGGAACACATAAGCAAAGATGCATCACAACGTGGAAGGAAATTAAGCTAGCAATCCAAAGTGATGGTTAAACCAACGACACATTTCAGAAAGATTCATACATACATATATAGAAATATCCACACATGCATGCGCAAGCAAACAGATACATATATCATTTAGAGTAATAAAGATAGCTGAAATACAATACAACATATGCATGAAACGTGTTGGCTTTGTTATATTAAGAAGTGTAAGTTCCAGTCATACGATACATCCATGTCCAACCTCTAGTTCCGACAGTGGAATGTTACAACCATAACCTTCTGCTCCTCCAAGGAGATATACTAGTTGTGCATAGTGGAGAAGCCAAGGCTCGTTACAATACTGTCCAAGCTCTCTCTAAGATAGTCTTATCGAAAGCTTGGCTGACCAAAAGGCCATACAATGAGTTATGAGGGACTATATATACCAAAGGGTGGGGTGGCCCTTGACATTCCCCTTTGTGATAGTTCATATACCCTCATGACTCTTCATCTACTCTATGACTTTTACATCCAACTATCGACACTTGAACTTACACTTGACAAGACGTTACATTACAATGCACATGTATCCATGTGAGACAAAATGGATTGAGCAAGCCATGCAAGACATCACTATGACTCAGACAACTGTTGGAAGACCAAATCTTCGACATCCTCATGGTGGTTGATAGTAGCAAACTGATGCCAAGCTCGGTAGTCCACGATGGTGTTCGTGTACTCTAAGGTGACATCTTTCTGGAAATAAACTCTTGCCTCCATAGCATCCGGATACACTGCTCAGGCTCCTCTATCCAACTCTTCTGATGGCATGTGCATCATTGTCTTGAGTGCGGTCGGACCAACAACATACTTTTGCATGGTGTCTACATTGATTAACAAGTCTAGGCTAGTGGCTATGCGCATCAACTCATCAAAGTATGAGTCAAGCTCTAGTCAAACCTGTGCCTTTGTCTTTGCCTGGGTGAGTGTCCCAATAGATGGGATCACATGTGTGCATACAACAACATCCATACTCTTGAATACACATGCATGGGAAGCCTATAGACTAGTGATGAGCTGTGAGATCTTCATAGTTCCGGATCTGACTCCAGATGCGTGCCTTCAGCTCGATCGCTCTGGGCTTCATCATCTTAGGCAAGTGAAATGGGGCTTCCTTGTATCTCATCATCCATGTTTGCATGTAATCAACAATAGCATGCACGTTCGATAGGATACGTGTTATTCTAGCACATCGTTGCTGCCAACCGTTGAGATGGACAACTGCCTTATGCATGGTACCAAACTTGGAATACAACACCTGCATGACTGTGTCAAGGGACATTACTTCATCCTGTATTTCCTTCGTCAA
Organism: Pinus tabuliformis; assembly: GCA_031772625.1. NCBI lineage: Eukaryota > Viridiplantae > Streptophyta > Pinopsida > Pinales > Pinaceae > Pinus > Pinus tabuliformis. The sequence continues at coordinate 1,307,652,823 of CM062816.1, read as the reverse complement.
TTTTGCTCGGGTGGATGTTGTAACCAATTCTCCTCCTTGCTTGGCCATCTGTAGCCATTTTCTCGTTCTCAGCTATCAGGAAGCGAACACTCAATCTAGTGGCTTTGGCATATGCTCTAGTAGCATCAGCCAATGTTGTTGGATGTTTGCGCATGTTAGACACGATCACTCGTTCCTCAAACTATGCAATAGATTTATGATCATCCAGAGTTGACACTCTGCGAGATTGCACAACTCTATGTTGAGACTCGTTGAATGAGATATTGTGCATCTCCTCCTCCAGATTGTCTCCAAGGATTTTAGTGTCTCCTTGGTCACTTGGGACTTACTCCTCTTCTGGATAAGGTGAAGCTGGTGGGTTGACCTCTTGGTGGTGAGGCATGAGGTCGATGTTTTGCTCTGACTCTTGTTGCTCCATATATGTATCCATCTGTTCAAGTGCTTGCTCTATCTCCTGAGTGAAGTCCTACTCTTGCGATGGTTCGCCATGTCTACCTTATGCAAGTTATTATGATGAGTCTATTATCTTTACAGGCACAGTTTCATCTGTCTGCACAAGTTGCGCCCCCTGTTGTACCTGTTGCTATTGCACTTCCTTCTCCTGTCTGTGTAGCTCATGTTCCTTCCGGAGCTGCTCCTTCAACTCATGCAACTCCTTCTCTGTTTCCTCCATTCTTCATTTCTCTCTCTTCCTTTGTGCATTTCTCTTGTTGCGTTGTTGCCTCTTTTCCTCTATTACCAAAGCTTCTTTCTGCACAAGTGGGTCTACTTAGAACTTGCAGCTTTTCTCTTCCTCCATGTTGTCGACAATCTTCCTCTTGCTCTTGTCGCACACTGGTATGTTTACCTCTATTTTTGCTGCTTCTGGTGCTCTCTGGGATGCTGCTTCGCTATCCATTCCATATCGAGGTCGACCGGTTCATTGAGTCTGAAGGAGTTGTAACAATATATCCATGGGTCTCCCTCCGCCCAATGACATGGCCCATGGATCTAATTAAACTGTACTCTCGTGCAGCGGTCTTTCACAAGACAACGCAGGTCATACGGATTGTAACTTCGGGCGTTGAATGGATATTTCTTCATATATTCTACTTCGACATCCGCATGCTTGAAAGTTCATATCTCGTAAAACCTAATCTGCAACAGAAGAGTGGGCCAAGGATAACCCTACCGAGATGTGATATGCTACTTCCTGCATGACGAGTTTGTCCAAGGAAAACCTCAATAAAACATGCAGAGGCTTCTCTACGATGTACATCCAAATGAAGGTGCTGGACAGTGAGGCATACCAATCAATTATGCCGATCAATGCCTCCATTGTTGCCTTCGACATGTAGGGTGGATCTTGTTCGAATATCATCTTGTAAACTGGGGTGACAAAATGGATAGACATCTATGTGATAACTCCTCTGAAGCTACATTCGGAAAACATCTTACAATAAGTGTTCATAGAGGTCTCCATCGGTGTCCATGCCCACTTCAAACGCGGGAACTCCTAATGGGTAGAGATTGCATCCAAGATGTAGGTGGACATGTAGATTCCTACTTCCATATCTTTGCGTGGCTATCGAGCCCTTGCTACCTGTTCCTTTAGTTGGTGAGCCAACATGTCGGACCAGTTGCATGCTTTTTCTTCTCTGGCCAGTTGGTCCAACGCGATCACCCAACTCTATGGGAAGGTTTCTGTGCTTTCTTGGCCATACAAACAACATGTGAAGATGACCAAGTATTGATACGCTTTCTGCAATATCTGCATCTTGTAGACCTGGTTGGGTGTCATCCTGAATTTAGCCGACTCCTTCACCAAGTTCTTCAAGATATCTCTAGAGTTGGCATTGCTGCTGGGTATGCTAAAGGGAGTCTCCATGGTGATCATGGCTTTTGACATTTGATACATCTCATCATAATCCTATGCCTTGAAGGTAGAAATATTCGTCCCAGTGACACTGCTCAATGTCATCATCTCAGGATCAATGTGTGAGACAATCTAATGTATCATGTTTGCGCATGGGAGCACGGGATACCTACATGCAATCTAGTATAGGCCAGACTTGTGGATGTTCACATAGGCACTACAGTCTTCGAGGTCTTCCCCAAATGTTCCTGCAAATGCATCATTGACCTCTTGCCGTTTTAGCTTGATGTCTTCATAGATTGGCAGACTTGTAGACACTCACTCAATTGCTTCTCCAGTTGCACTTACGTCAGTGTCCTTTGATCCTGCTCTCTTGGAGGCCATTAATCCTGAACTGCTGAGAGGCGGATGAACGCTTGCTATATATGGAGACATGCATGGCAAGAAATCTGTCAGCTAAACCCAAAGAAAACTGAGGAATGACATGCAACATACCTAGGGATTGACTGGAAAGGATTGTGCAATTTTTCCTGGGAGGCTAGGAGACTAGCTGCCAAAACTATGCAAAAGGTAGCCTGGGCTATCTAGGGAGGCTGCCTAGCTGCTCGAATTGTGGAATGCACAATCCAAGCTGGCCTACTGGCTGTTGGAACTGTGCAATGGGTAATTTCAGCTAGCAATGGTTGTAGGCCTAGTGACTGCACTACGCAATTTTCTATGCCAGCAGTCACTGTCCCTCAGAATTGTGCAATGCAAGACTGGAGGATAGTGACTAGGTAGAAATGTGCATTTTCTAAGAGGAAGACAGAGCCTTCCCTCTTAGGGTTGCACAATGTTGTCTTGGTGAGGTAGAGTCCGAGCCAAGGCTACCCAAACCTATTGATGTTCAACTGAAAGCAAATGTGAATGTGAATGCTTAGCAACACTGAGTGTAAGCAGGACTGAATGATCATGCGTGCAAACAATGAATGAAAGATTCGGAAAATGTAACAACATGCATGTGGGTGAAGCGAGTCGCCGATTCGGCAACTGTTTGTGCAAAACAGTTTCATGCATGTGGCAGCAATGAGATGCTAACAAAAACTGAAACAATGCTAGTAAAATCTAGTATGCACGTAAATGACAGAAAGCATTCACAGTAAGTAAGCAAACAACACTCACACAAGCCAAAACACAAAAAGCGACAGAAATGTTGCAAAAGACAAGTTAAGTCGACTTACCCGTGAATAGTTGAGCTGGATGTGTCGAAGACTCCTGGATGCGTTGTGGGATGTCAGATCTCCAAGATCGATGTGAAGAAGTGAGCTCTAATGGGTCAAATAAATAAGTTTGAGGCTCATGATGTGCATGCCACAAATATAGGAAAAAGCGACACTTGGAGGAAAGATTCTAAAACGATCTTTGCATGTAACCTCCAACTGCTAAAAATAGCTCCCTAAAAATTAGGGATGCTTTTTTCATGTTGCTTTTTACTATTTCGGGAAAAAGCAGCCCATGCATGCAAGTCAATTTTTCTTGGTCCCGGGTGGAACCAATAAAATCAATGGCACATGCAACATTCTACTCAACTGAGGGGAAAATTTCCGCATTTCTGGGAGGGAGCTGGGCTGACTGCCCAAAAGGATTGTGCAATTTCTGGGTTAAGCAACTGACTGCTGTCAAAAATTACGAATTTCTGGGCTAAGTAGCCCTACTTGGAGGAATTGTGCAATTTTCTCAGTGAAGCTTGATAGGCAGATTTGTGCAATTATAGAGCCCAGCAGGCTGCTAGGCAGGATTGCACAATTTCTGGAGGGAAGGTTGGTTCCCTTCCAGAATTGCGCAATTTCTCGAGGGAGTTGTTCAGCCTGCAACTAGACCAAGTCTGGAGAAACATCCTGTGAGGGGGGTGCAACAAGTTATCATGCACAGACTGACAATCTGCTAGAAAATCACCAAGGCTTGTGTACTTGACAAGGCAAGACATGCTACTAAGGATGGTTGGTAGGGAGACTCCAAAACAAAGCTAAGGCAAAATTTTGGAGGGTGGTTGTAGCCGTTACAACAAACTCCCAAGGCTCTTAGCTTAAATTATCAACCTGGGGTTCATACAAACTTAGAGGTGATAGTGTTATATGCACAACGGGTAAGCACTACTCATGCCACCCTTAGTTATTAGATTAGATCAAGGTATTCAGAGATCACTCCTTTAGCTAACTACGAAAATATTTTCTTATGAAAGCATATCATGATTGCAAGGAAATGAACACGATTCTAACTACAAAAATGAAAATGTCATTCATTAAATGTAAAGGCTAATTGTAATTGCATGAAAGGAATAGACTAATATAGTTGCAGAAGTAAACCATACCACCCTACTGGCACACTAATCAAATCAATAATATACTTGCATGAATCATTTATCTAGTTGCAACTTTCTTAAAAAGGAGGATTTCAATATTCATCACAACTATGGAATTCAAAAAATACTAAGACTAATTCTACTTGTTGTCTTGTAGTAAGGAAAAGATGGGGTTGAAGTGGTCTTGGAATTTTCCTTAATCACGAAATTAAAGCCTAGGAGCCATTATTCAACTTCAAAATGCAAGATTCATAGTTTAGAGAAAATTTTGTGGGATTTTAACAATGCTACAAGACTGTTACAGGAAGTTCTATAGGAGGCCATGTTTTTCTACAAGAGGGGGTCCGAGAGATTTATGAGGGAAATCATGATGCCTTGAAGGTGGATGGAGGTGAATTAAGGGCATAGGAGCCTTTTTCCAAGCTTAGTACCCCTTGGATGCCTATCTTGCAAACAATTTCATGCCCACGGTGTCCTTCATTGGCCCTGTAAGGGTGATCTTGGTGACAAATTTTGAGAGCAGTATGAGGTGTCCAGGAGGAAGGTGGAATGGCTTGAGTGGGTGTGGATGACGGTGTAAACCCCTACAAGTCAACAACAATCCCCGCAAACTAATCAAGTACATGCATTAAATGATCAATATTGTAGCAACATGAATCAAAGTGGAAAGGATGAATTGAATTTTATTTCTTTAAGATCTACTCTGATATATACCTACTTTAATTGCCAAATCAATGCTACTAACTCCTAAGTTGTAGAAACCAAGCATGCAGAAGAGTTCCAATCCAAAAATTAACAATTTTTCAAGAAATCATAAACACGTGTTTTTGACTTGTTGTAGATCCTCTAGCCACCCTTCGCACAAGATCTAAGGTAGTGGTCACCTGCAACTACACTTTTTATAATCTAATTCCTACTCAAATAAATAAAGAAATGAAATGACTTGAACAAGAACAAAGAAAGAATATAGGAGAGGGACTAAAGCCTTTGGGTTGGGCCCAAACCCAAGGGTTTCAACCCTCTAAAGTTAACTCAAATGCACGCCAACAGTAAACTTTTCATTGATAAAATTGAGAGTCACATACATCATATGAAAGATGAAAATAAAAGTGTCAAGTACTAGGCTCTCAGTAGCTACTCCTATCTCCAACAAAAGTTTGAATCTCAATGAGCCTTTAGTCTTGTTTATTTATACAAAAAGTAGTTGAGGGAGTCTCCTTTGAAAAGGGGATGGATTCCAAACAAAATCTCAAGATTCGTGTATCTAGTTCCCTTGGATCTTCACATGCACTTGAGTTCCTTGGCTACTAGTGAATTCAAGTTGTTGGTGAGGAATTTTTTTATCTCAATCCGAGTTGGAGAGTTAATGCAATGGACAAGATCCCCTATATTCTCTCTATATGTCTCCAATTAGCCCCTGCATAGAAAATATCTCCAAAAATGCTTATTTTGCTTGCATATTAATCACATTAGGCCATGAAATACAAAAAGCACCCTTTATTCTTCCTACTAAGCATATTATGGTTAAAAATGCAAATTAATGTTTGAAAATGAGAGTTTTAAGTGCTGGAGGATAGCACAATAGACCTCAAAATATACCTATTGATGGGACCCATCAGGCAGTCACTCTGAAGCGTGTGGGAAATGTCTTACATTTCAAGTGGATGCTCCACCCACCTTCAAGGACAGACAAAGATTTCTATGAATGCCAAAGAGTGCAAGGACATGATAAATAAGGGGAAATAAAATAGATAACCTAAGATAGTCAAATATAGAGATCCTAAAAATGAGGATTAAATTATGAATTTGTGATTGGAGGAAGGAAGTTTGACTAGAATTAAAGAGAAAATTAAACTGATTAATAATTTCTCCAAAGTGAGTATTAAAATTAAAATTGAATTGAATTGCATCGAGGGAAAATATGTTGATTTAATTGATAATTTGTTATATAATAATTATTATTATTATGGTATTGAAAATATTGTGGTTATATGATACTATATTTTCATAAATAGAGTTACTATATAAAGGGAGGAAGGTATTATTACATTATTATGTTAATATTTTTATTCATATAATTATAATAGTATTATGTTATTGTATTAATATTATAATATTATAATTTGGCGAAAAAATATATATAATATTAATATGGTCTTATTTTTGTTGTTATTATTAATGATGATTACGTTGATATAATTTTTTAATTATATTGTTGTCATTATTATTGAAGATATTCAATTACTATATAGTGTTTTTTTGTTTTCAACGAGGAAAAATCAAAAACTTTCTATTAATAAAAATAAAAAGTTACATAGAGCATATGCACAAGTGCATTCAAATATTGTCCCAGGGACCAGAATATGTGCTTTAAGCACACATAGTAGCTAGGCTACAAAAATATAAAAAATAAAAATAAAATTACATTTGACCAGATAAACTAGTCTTTTCTTTTTTTCTTTTTTTCTTTTGGACTTTTTTCCAAACCCCACTTGATGGATTAGATGAAACAATTTGCAGTTCATTATTTCTTGAAGTGTTTGGGGCTTCTGTATCTGAATCTGAGCTCTGAGTAACATGTGATCGCTTTGTTCCACCTAGACCTTGATTGTTTCTCTTGTCCTCATGTTGATTTTCATGGATCGAAACCACTGTTGAGTTATTGGGAGTCTCTGCCTGTTTGTTCTGATCATTTTTCTTCTCTTCTCCCTCTTTTTGAGAACCTTGTTGATTTTTTTATCTATGGGTTTTGTTGGGTCTCATCCATTTCTTCATCCTCATCTCCTGAAGAAGGAAGATCAAGGAATTTCAATCCTCTTTTCTTTTTATGTTTTTTCTTTGTCCTTTTCTTTGCTTATTTTCATGTGTTCTATAAGTGCCCTATTTGATGGAAAATCTGACATCTAAAGGCAGTATTTTCAAAATCTAACCATTGTGTCCATTTGAAGTCTTTATGTTTCAAGTGGATGTGATTAGGAAGACCTTTTCCTAAATCCATCTCAACACATATGCATGCAAAAGTGAAGATACCTTTGTCCATTCTTTCTCGATCCATCTTTAGGAACCTTCCCAAAGAGTTCCCTATGCCTTCTATAACCTGGTGGTGCCAATAGGGGAGTGGAAGATTATGTAGCCTTACCCAAACTAGCATTTTTGTTACCACCATTGAGTTGGCATCAAAACCAAGAAACCATGGGTTTACAAAGAGACCTTCCCTTCTAAAGTGAAAAAAGTTCCTTCTACAAACTCTTCAATCTAATTACTAATTAAATAATCATTATTTATGATTATTATCATTTACATTATTTGACATTATTTCCTATATATTTATTCATAACATTGCCTTCCTCCTCAAAAATCTTTGTCCTCAAAGCTTGTTAATGAAAAAGGCTTGATCTCTTTTTCGGCTTCGAATACCTTTTCGTCTCAGAACTATCATCTTTGTCGATACATGTTGATATGATCCTCTAAATGACAAACAAAACTGTCGCACTGAGAAAGGATCAGACCATCCTAGATTAATCTTCTGTGGAATATTCTGATCATTGGAATTTTCTAACGACTTGTCATCATAGGACTAGATTGAGGTTACATCATTATTCTTTGGTAGCGTGGTTGGGTTGTCTACTCTCATGATTTGGATGTCGATAGGGAACTTTTTTGGTTTTAATTTCCCTTATTAAGTGTGTGATTTTTTTTTTTTTATTTATGTCCGATGACGATGTTGTTGAGTTGGTTACAGAACCTTCACTTGGGGTGTTTATCATCTGAACTACAACATCTAAGTGTGTTTTTTCTTCAACTAGTTTGCATTCTTCTTCAGTTATGATATTCATTGGATTTGTATTTGTTCCCTTATTTTTAACTTGGATTGTTACGACGAGAGATTTTGATACTTCTTCTTGAGTAAATTGTTCTAACTTGTCTTTTAGTGCTTTCTTATCATCCTTAAGTTTCTTAATTTGAGTGAGTAAATTTTGATTATGGTTTCTCATACGTAAGAGTTGTTTGGTTTCTGATTCATCACCCTTATTTTCAATGTTTTGACTTTTGACTTTTTCATCTTTTAGATCTCTAATTTGTTCTAATAAATTTTTATTAAGGTTCTTTAAACACAAGGTTTCCTCTTCTTGTTCTAATAAGTGATTCTTGAGTTCTTTCTTTGTGACCTTAGTCTTCTTCACTTGTGGCAATAATTTTTCGACGTGGTCCTTGAGGCTAGAAATTTCTTCGTCTTTTTCCATTATTTCTTTGTAATTCATATCCACAAGATTTTTATGTTCATATTGTAACGCTTTCTTGTTTTGCTAAAGTTTGGCTATTTTTCCATTCTCTTGATCTTCTAGCTGCACTTTCTCAGTACACTGGATTACATCGTTTTGTAGGAGTGATGATGGACGTTCAACTTGCAATTTGGATTCCATTTTTTTTCTCCTCATTAAAATCTGCATGTTGTCACTTAAATATTGCCATTAATTGTCCTATATCTCTTGCAATTAATTTTTTTTGTGCATCACTTAGAGATTCCATTTTTTTTCCTTTTTCTTCACTTCTTTTAACTTTGTATGGAACCTTTTTTATTTTATTTTAATTTAAATACCCTTTATTTTTATTTAATTTATTTAGTTAATTATTATATATATATATATATATATATATATATATATATCACTTTAATTTTATTTTTCTTTTTTAAGTTATATAATTAATATACATTATATTTGCTATATATATAATTATATATAGGTCTTTAAATAAGTATTCAAAGGTAATGTATGGGACAATAGCCGACAAGGCGTGACGTCAACAGGGAATAGGGACGCAACTTTTCATCAACGACGATTAGGATTTTTGGCAACGACAGCTTTGATTGGTACGGTAGATGGGAGGAAATGGCATAAAAATGGAAGCGAATGGATTGGGAAGTGATCAGGCAACAACAATGTGGGTGGCTAGTTCAACAGGTAGCAAGAAATGGAACGAACAATGGTTGAGCCCCGTTGATAGGGGTGACCAACATTGAGAACCAGTTGAAAAACTCAAGCATGGTAGACAAGGGTATGCGGCACAGTGAGAAAGTTGGCAGCGGTTGTTGATATGGTGGCGGCAGCTACAATGCTTGTTCGTGTCGATTGTTGCAACTTCCCTTTGTCTGATGTGGAGATTGGATCTAGTTGCAAGGCGGTATGTGCTTATGGTTTCCCGGTGACTGCAGTTCTGACACTGATACCATTTCGATGAGGTTGGTAACTCAATGTAGTGGAGTTATGTTTGGCTGATCGGTAGATAGTCTGCAGTTTGGATGGTGACAACGACTAGAGCAGCTCTAGATCATTGGTACCATCAACTGTGTGCCCATCGAGCAGTGGTGGTAGCTCTGTCTGCGGCACCATGGCTGCGGCTAGATGACAATATTTTTATTTTTATTTTTAATTTAATTTATTTTCTTTGATTTTTAATAATCTTATTTTTATTTGTTTTTTCACTAGTAATTTTTGTTTACTATATATATATATATATATATATAGCCAAAAGCCTAATGGCGAGACGGAGAAACTCCAAATTGTAGTGAAACGCTTGAACTGCAACAAAAATAAAGTTGACGAAGAGTCGATGGCCAAATTCCTAGATCGAAGAGCACGACTCTGTGCAGTTGCTAGAGGATCAAACTCCTCTGATACCAAATGAAGCGAACAAAGTTCCTTCTATAGATTAATTACTCCAAAATACTTGGAATATAAAGATATCCATGAGGATACAACTATTATATATTAAAATGTAAGAATAAGAATGATTATACAATGAGAGTGAGAGGCTTCCTTATATACCAAGCAGGTGTCTCTTCATGGAGAGTCATGTCTCATTTAGACACGACTCTTCAATCTAATTACTAATTAACTAATAATTATTTATGATTATTATCATTTACATTATTTCCTATATATTTATTCATAACACCTTTCCCAAAACCATGGTCCTTCATTTATGACATAAACAAAATAATTATGGTTATCAAACTGAACCAAAAAAAGCCTTTTTCACACATATATATGTCATAGTCTCTAGTCCAATTGAGGTAGATCCACTCATTTAGATCTTTGGATTTGGCCCAGAAACCATTAAATCAACATATGATAGCTTTTGCTTGCAAAATAGTGAAAATACCACTTACTTATGGTATACATTCTTTGGATAGATCTGGGCCTTGCTCCATTTTCTCTACAATGTACGAACTTGAGATTTTTAGATTTGGGTTTTTTTATCCTGTGTGGCAACATTCCCTCTCAATGCATCCTTGAACGAAGTCAGACCCTTGCCAACCGAAGATGGTCTAGGTGGGAAGCTTTCTCTTAGGGCACCACCTTGCAGTCTTAAATTCAAGATGATGGTAGAATTCCTTTGAATACCATAATATTTCAAATGAACCACGTCTTGTAGTGCTTTCCCTGAAAAAATCAGACTTTGTGATGGAGCAGGAATACCTGTGATCTTTTGGGTACTCTACTTCAGATTTGTCACTAGATCTGTTCCCCTAACCCTTAGCATGATCAATTTTCCAGTATTGGTTTTGATAAAAATCTGATATAGCTCCTCTGCATCTGGATTTGTGCCATGTAATCTCCCTTCTACTTGTCTCTCATTTAGATCTGGATCTAATCGAAAGATCTAGGTTTTTTTATGAGATAGGGGGGCTCTCTGTCATACAAGATGAAAAGGATCCTTGATGCATGTAGGTATCCAACAAAAAGCCTGAGATGTAGATCTAGAGCATATTTGATTCAGACCCCACTGATCCAATCCAATTTCTATCCAAAAATTCACACTGCGAGGAGGCCAGTCTTAGCTGAGTGCGGGGGGTATGGCCATGTTGCTCCAACATCCATATATTATGACCATGGCGAGGAGGGTGTTATCAACTATAACTTAATTGATCGATTTGTTTGCATCGCAACTAACCCTTGTTGTCGCCCATGCTCTCTCAGAACTAGCCCAACCATCCCTTTTCGTCCCCACCAATAGAGAAAGAGGACTCTCATCATTGACCATTGGCCATTGATTAATGAGATTGATGCATTGTTCCTTCTTCAGACAAGTTGTAGTGAAAAAGACGACCATCAAGCCACATCTTCCTACGATAAAAGGTACCTTGTACACAGAGCACCACAATCGCACACATGCCTCCACCTGAAAATGCAATCTATAACCTTGACTTTGTTTAATCCTACTAATAAGCTCAGAACTCCCTCTCTTTGATCCACTAGGGAAGCCTTCAAGGGAATTGTTTAAAGTGGTGGCGCCGAGCTCCGCAGAGTAGGAAAATGAAACCCTAAAGAAAACATGAGCCATCCCATCAAAGCAAGTCTCATTAAAAATGCAAAAAGACTCCTATTTAGATAATGCCAATTACTATGTAGTTATTATCATTATATAATAATATATTAATATAGGGGTAAGGCTATTATGTAATGTTAAGGTGGGAACAATATATCGTTATAGTGTTAGGATAGTTTCATTAATATATTTTACTTTAAGGATTAGTTGAAGTGGTCTAAAGATAAATGTGAATTTCTTTGATAATGTTGCTAGATGTCGCTGATTATGGGTTTGACTCTCTTCGATTCCCTTGGTACAACTCCCTGTAATCAAGATCAACGGTTTATCCGATTTACCATTCATGAAATGTGAGGAAGTACTTCAAGGTTTCCTATGCTTTCATTCCAAGTAAATAGAAGAAAATAAATTATTAATATAGTTATATTATTGTTATGATGATGTTATTATATTAATATGAGTATAGTATTAATTTATTATTGATTTAGGAGCGAATATATTACTATAGTAGTAGGGGAAGGATAATATTTCTGATATAATATTAATAAATTATTTTCCATTTTTTATTATTATTATTTATTCCTTTTAATTGATATTATTGAATTATAATTATATTTTTTAAATTGATATTTCAACCAAAATTCTGAAGTATTATTGATGCTATTATTTTTTCATGGATGTTTGTCCAATAGGGATTTTAGCACATAAATACGATGTGTTATTATTTGGTCTCTTGTCTCCTTTCTTTTATTTATTAAGTGTTGCTATTATAAGCATATGAGGATAGAAATATTAAAGTTGTGGTGTTTTGTATAGTTGTATGTTTATGCATATTCTCAATATCATAACAAGGTATCAAAGTGGGTTATTGTGTTTTACCTCTTTTAGTAAAAAAGAATTGTAACAACGTTTTCTTCAATTTGAACACTCATTATTTTATCAATTTGCACCAAATCTAGTAGTCATTAAGATTTCTATTTAGATCTAGGCATCTTTTCTACAAAATTGTATTTTTTTTTTCCAAATTTCTAACTTTATCGTTGGCTCTAGAATAGTGAAAGCAGCTAGGATCAACTATTGGTTCATTAAATTAGGCTTTGGTTTGCCCATTTTTAATTAGATTGCCTAACCTAGTATTGGTAAATTTAATTTTTGTTACCCTAAATCTTTTTTGCACTTTTAGGTTTCATATTTACCAAGCCTAATTTTTTTATTAAGCCTAATAATTTTTCTAAATTTATATCTTTGTTGTAGGATTTCGTCTTCAGTGAAATTTTTTTTGATAGGTTCCTTTTTCAACGATCTATTTGTTGGGCCCCTTCTTTGATTTGTTTGTGAATTATATGGCCCTATATGAATTAGGTTTGTTATATTTACAAGGAAACCCTTTTTGTGTTTATGATATATGTTTTTGTTTGCAGGCGCAATCTTCTTTTGGATTTGACTACTCCACAAGGTCTCCTTTGGGTCCGAATAGACAATTTGTTACATATTTTGGAGGGTCGATTTCATTGCGTACAAATCTAAGTAACATGACACATCCTACCCCTCTCCTTGTGTAATGTATTTCACATGTCAGACATGAGATTGAATCATGTCTTGTTCATAGGACATGAGTTTGACTGGTGTCGGACACGAGCCCCATTAGTGTCTCAAAATTTGGACACATGTCCAATGAAAAAGCATATTAAATTGATTTATTGCCTCATTCTCAAGAAATTTTGCCACAAGTAGGAGCTCTCAAAGGTTTTGATGTGCATATAAGGTTCATTAAGAAATGTTAGAAGGGATTTCAAGTGTTGGGAAGTGGATTTGTCCAGGCCCTACTAATTTTATGCAATTAATGGTAATGTTAAATTCTTAAAGTAAAAGCGGCATTATCCTTTATCTTTCACTTTCATCCTTTCACTTACATTTTTAACATTACCATTAATTGACTTAGGTTGTCTGAGAGTGGTTCCAACCTCATTGGATTTCATATGGAGAAAGTATAATTTTAGATCCCATTCAAAATCCATCATAATTAACAATTTTCAGGATCTTAGGATTGGGGGGATTGCAATGTTTCCACTAGAGTGTGTTATGTATGAGGTTATGAATTAACATTTAATTAAGATTACCAAGCCCTCTATGAACCTCAATGTTGGTGGCATTGATTTTTGAACTCCTTCGTCTTGACCCTAGTAAAAATGTACCCATCACTCAAACAAATCCTCAATTTGACATGTTAAGTTTTTTCTATCTTATGTTAATGTTTAGAGGATGATATTGATGATGAGGATCCCAATACAGAAAATTATTTTGATGATATGTAGTATTGATTAGTTGTTGTAGAATGTTTTTTTTTACTCTACAGGCCATTTAGAGCATCTTTGTTTATGCCTTTTGGTTCAGAGACAGATTGCACTCGGTGCTATTTTGGTTATATGCATTGGCTGGATGATTGAATTTATATTATCATCATGTAAATGTTTTTCATATTTCATATTTTATGTGTAATTCACTATTTTGTTATATTTTTTAATATATAACATATAATGAGTCCTCCATGTCATTTTCTGGGGGGTCGGCGTGTCATGTGTCAGATACACATATTTTCATGTCCCGTGTCCTCGTGTTATACGACTTAGGTACAAAGTATAGCTTCATATCCTCGAAAATGTGTATGGGTAGTTTGATTTTCTAGTTGTTATTTGTTTGGGTATTAGTCTTGTAGTGGGAAGGCCTTATGGAATCCTAAGATAGATAAGACACTAGGCTTACTAAAACATCAAAAATATCCATCACCATGCATGGAACTTCTAGGCTTCATTAACCTCTACTTTGAGTTTGGCTCCATTTGCCCCTAGCATGTTGACTTGGTATGTCACAGTTAGATTGGTTGTTGTCAATTATCATGCATTATATACACATTAAAACCCTCCATACAATTTCCACTAGTGCACCTCTAACCCCCAATGTTCACGAAACATGTGCGAGTAGAGCCTACAAACTCATGTATGAAATTTGAAGCAAAAGTGTGATTTCAATGGTCATGGTTTTAGTTATGGCTAGGCGCACCTCGGACAATGTTGGTTATGGGCTTGCAATTGTTGTTTGTTATAAAATCATTTTGTGGTCATATATATATATATATATATATATATATATATATATATATATATATATATATATATATATGTATATATGTATGTATGTATGTATGTATGTATGTATGTATGTATGTATGTATGTATGTATGTATGTACGTATGTTTATCCTCAATAGTTTGATACCAATATTTTAATTTTTCTTTTGGAAAGACAAATTTTCTTTTTTGCGGGTTGGGAGCTTTTTCCTAATGAGGGGGAGCCACCTCGAACTCCTACAAAAGGAAGTTATAGGTAAGTCACAGGTAAGAAAATTTTAGTTTATTTTATTTTTCTTCTAGTCATTAGCTATTGGTATTTATTTTCTTTCGAGTCTAGTTTCTTATTTATCCATTGTAATGACTTCAAAAGTAGCTTCTACTCCAAAACTCGTTGGCTCTAACTATCTTCCATGGAAGAGAAAGTTGATAGATATTCTTAGTATTAATAACCTTTGGCACATATTTATTAATTGATTCGATAAATCATTATTTTTTGAGTTAGTTACCTAAATAAATCTTATTGATTATTTATTTGACCTTTTCCTCTCACAAATAATAATAAAATATCAAAATTGGTTAGATTTTGATATGGTCCATCAAATATTTTATTATTTGACCATATCAAATCTAACTTAGCATTTTATGATAAATAGAGAAGTTTTCTCTCATCATTTTACCATGACCATTATCATTGTCAAACTTTTGATCTAATAACATTTGAGTGCTCTCCACTAGAGCCTCGTCGTCTTCCTTTTTTTTCTACATTATATAACTAGTTATTTGGAGGAAGAGAGCCACTATAGCCACATGAAGGAATCATAAAAGAACCCTCCAAAGGAGGAGGTCATCGTGAATTGTCTTTAATAAAAAAAGATTTATTTCTTTGGGTATGAAAGTTTTGTGGTTATGATATGCTTTGAATTGAATATTTTATTGTCTATTTTCTATTCTGTTTATATTTTTTACACAAATCAGTTTTACAACATATTCATAATTATTGATCTTAGGGTTTTACCCCCATAATTGTTGTCAGTCTACTCAACCACTGTAGGGAATTTTTCTTTCTAACCCTTGTGCGGACCACTGACAAAGTTGTTAGAAGAGTGGCCCTTTGCTAACTACATTGAGCAAATTGATGTGATGATTGAATTTGCATATGACAATGTTTTTTTATTTACGGGGTTATTATAATCCTTTAAGTGAATCAAAACCTGAGCCTACATCTATGCCATATCATCATCCTAATAAGAATGAAATGAATTTATCAAGCACTCAAAATTATTGGAAATATGAAAGTTATGCTTTCAGATATTTGTAGAAAAGATATGAAAGGAAGAACTGTGGACCAATGTCAACTATCATGGTAGACTACGGTTGGAGTGATGAATGATCATGAAGTGCCTTTCAAAGATGCTTGAGGACTTCATATTTATATCTATCATCCACTTTTATTCAGAGATATAATTATGCATATTTATAAATGTGTGTTTAAATAACATTCATTGTGACATTGTTCATACTTCTTCAGGAGTGTTATTTGTTCAAAATTTCTTGAGAAATGTTTCCTTGTTACTGGTTACAATGTTTAGAATTCCTCAAAAGTGTTGATCATTGCTTGTGACAATGTTTAGAATTATTTGCAATATTTTCCCACAAAGTAGTCATTACAACAAATATCTTCACCAAATCATTGATGGATATGAAGTTTGTATGACTTCGATAGTTGTTGGGAATGTGGGGAGTTGTCATCAAGGGGCAGTGTTCATGTAATGTTATCTTCCTTCATATGTGTTCCATCTCCCTAGTTGTTATCAAGCGGGGGATAAAAAAGGGGAAGTTAGAGATAACGAAGGGGGATAACAAAGGGGGAGAGCATATTTCCATACTAGAGAAAAGAGAGTAGAGAAATTGCAATTTCTAGTTCGATTTTCTTCCATACAAGTTTTATAGGGTAAATCTTGTGTTTATTTGTGAATGGTGAGTGTGTATTTTTCTATTCTCTATTTTTTTCATTCAACTATTTCATACATTTAAGTGTAAAACGAGTAATTATGAAATATGATATCTAAAATAAGGTAACATTCGTAGTAAATATTTTAGTATTTTATCAGATCTAGTGTGACGAATTGTTTCAATGGAATATCCAAGGCAGATTGCAAATCAATGTCATTACTTGATGATATGATCCATTTATTATTAAGATTTTCCCTCTAACTAGGTTCCCTGTAGAAATTTCATGGTTTGGTGCATGTTCTAACTTCTTATTTCCTTCATAATACATCTTTTGTCCTCCATCTCTCAATCAAGAGATATTCTCTTCTCCAAAAACCCATAATTTTTCTTTTACACTTGTCCTTCCCTTTTCTCCACCTGTGATATCCTTCCTTTTCTCAATAGATTAGCCTTAACCTTTTCCTGGTATTTAGCACTTGGGTACTCCTTTTACTTAGTGGATCAATGTGGATGCTTCTTCCTCATTTGATAAGGAAAGATAATTGATCTAAAATGCCTTGATTTGATACTTTGACACATTTTCATTTTATCATTATCCCTAGCCTTTACTTGATGACCAACCGCCTTCATTAATGAATATATTATTCATTCCCTTGTTCAAAATCAGTCTTGCCATTTTGCTTAGCGCTCATAGTATGCCCTTTTCTCAATGAGCTAATTGAAAGGAGTGGAATACAATCATCAAGCATTGAAGTTTCTTACTTCATTGAGAAAAGATGTCTAAACTTAATTCCTCCTTTGCTTCCTCCTTATTAGTACACTTGTCAATTTTCACTTTTTTTATTAGTGTTCATAGTATGTCATTTTCCTAGTGAGTTAGTATATTAGAGTGGAATACAATCATAAAGCAATGAAGCTTCTTACTTCATTGAGCAAAGATGTCCATAATTAATTGATTCTTCACTTGCTCATCACTAACACACTTGGTCAATTTTCACTTTTGATCGTTAAGAGCATAGTGACATTCCAATGAATGAATACCAATTTATGGAAATTTCATAGTTTGTTTTAAAGGGAGATCATGCTTGCATGCTTCATGAGAATAATGAACAAGTTACTTTCAATTTTTCTTCCATTAATGGACTTTAAACCTTACCACAATCAATATTTTACAAAATCTAATCAAAGTAGTATTCTAGAAAAAAAATTCAAGATCTAATGAATTAGCATTCTACAAGAAAATTATTCACCACTACACCTAACACAATGATTAGTGTTTAAAATACAAGGGTGTATAACTCAGTGTTCACTTTGGTATAACCAACCTAGATCCATCTTAACTCTGTATCTACCAAGTGCCTAGAGAGATCAAATAAAAAAAGATTTGATCCCTCTGGACGCTTGGTAGATCCCAGTTAAGATGGATCTACGCTAGTTTTATTATTAGTTATAATTAATTAAACTACAATTATAATTATTCGTTTTATATTTTATATTTTATTTTAGTTTTAATTTTAGGTAATTTCACCAAGTCAAAATGTTTTATTAATAATTAATATTATTAATTTTTTATTTTATTTTTATTTTGACAGAGTCAAAATGTTTATAGGAAATTACAACATCTCTACATATTGGCCTTTCTACAAGTAGGCAATTACTTTTAAATTTTTATTAATTTTTATTTGAGCTCACATTAACTATTTACAAACATTTACACCATTATAACATTTCCCCATAGCTTTTTGCTTTTAGATTTAATTTTAAGATGCTATAACATAAAATAAAAATAAAAATAAAATATTTATAATATTTTGATTTTGAAATGAGTTATGGTTTTTCGTCAAGTGGTATTGATAAACCATGGAATTGTCTCATGGTATTGTAACAAAGCCTATTTATTAAGTTAATAATACTCATGGTAGTATGGGGTGAATATTCATGGTTAAAAATCTTGTGTGTATATATATAATTTTGAAATGAATTATGGTTTTTGAGTTTGTGGTATTGATAAGTCATGGTATTGTAAGAAAACATATTTAGAAGTTAATAATATCCATGGTAAAATGGGGTAAATATTCAAGGTTAAGAATATTGTTATATTGTAAATATTAAAAATTTATGTGTTTATTAATTAAATTTAAATATCGTTACAAATAATTATTTTAATTTATGTGGTAAAATAGATAGTAATTTATAACTCCTATTTATATGTTATACAATTTAATGTGATATGAATACAAAATTAAATGCCTACACATCTTTTGAAAAATATTTGCATCTAATGCCTACACATCTACAATTAGAAAAAATGAATTTGAAAAATAATTACATCTAATGGTTACACATTTACCCTTATATATCAATTGTGTTTTTATTAATAAATTTACGAACAATATTTTAAATAAAAATATTTCATAATACATATATCATATTATAATATATAACATATAAATAGTACTTATAAATTAACATCCATTTTATCATATAAATTAAAATAATGATTCATAACTATATTTAAATTTAATTAATAAACCCATAAAAATTTAATATTTACAATATAAGAAGATTTGTAACCATGAATATTCACCACATTTTACCATTGATATTATTAACTTCTAAATAGGTATTTTACAATACCATAGCTTATCAATACCACATGCCTAAAAATCATAACTCAATTTAATATATATATATATATATATATATATATATATATATATATATATATATATATATATATATATATATATATATATATATTATAATTTAAAATTAATTCTTACAATAAACATACAATACAACAATATTCATATTATAATATATAACATATAAATAGTACTTATAAATTAACATCCATTTTATCATATAAATTAAAATAATGATTCATAACTATATTTAAATTTAATTAATAAACCCATAAAAATTTAATATTTACAATATAAGAAGATTTGTAACCATGAATATTCACCACATTTTACCATTGATATTATTAACTTCTAAATAGGTATTTTACAATACCATAGCTTATCAATACCACATGCCCAAAAATCATAACTCAATTTAATATATATATATATATATATATATATATATAATTTAAAATTAATTCTTACAATAAACATACAATACAACAAGATTCTTAACCATGGATATACACCCCAATTTTACCATGGATATTATTAATTTGTAAATAAGATTTGTTACAATACCATGGATTATCAATAGCACTCTCCCAAAAACCACTACTCATTTCAAAATTAAAATATTTTATTTTAATTGCATCGAGAGGTCAAAATAAAATAAAAATAAAAAATAAAAACAATGAAATGAAAATATCCTATAAAAATAAAATAAAAATGGCACATGGTATTGACCCATTGTATTAAATAAAAACAACGAAATGAAAATATCCTATAAAAATAAAATAAAAATGACACATGGTATTGACCCATTCTTATTGAGAACCCATCGTATTCATGTGGAATGTAGCCTATTTAAATGGAGAAATTAAACTAGCCTAGATCCATCTTAACTCTCCATCTACCGAGTGACTAGAGGGATCAAATCTCTTGATATGTAAACCTTTTTTAGAGTGAAAAGAAATTAGAGAGGGGATCAAATCTCTTGATATGTAAACCTTTTTTAGAGTGAAAAGAAATTAGATCCCTCTCGACATTTGGTAGATCCAGAGTTAAGATGGATCTAGGCTGATTTTATTGCACAAAGAGGCCCTCTTTAGCCCACTATGGTAGAAATGTTGTAATGTAATGTACTATTTAACATTTTGACTAAGTTAAGTTACATAAAAATTAAAATTAAAATAAAATAAATAAAAAGATTAATATAAGTTAAAACTTTTAACTCGGTCAAAATAAAATAATAATAATAAAAATAAAAATAACCCTATAAAAATAAAATAAAAATAAAAATGTCCCATGGTATTAGGTACCCATGGATTCATGTAGAATATAACCTATTTAAAGGGGAAATTAAAGTAGCCTAGATCCATTTTAAATTCAGATCTACCAAGAGGCATCAAATCTCTTGATATGCAATTCTCTTTTAGAGTAAAAAGATATTTGATCCCTCTAGAAACTTGGTAGATATGAAGTTAATATGGATCTAAGATGGATAATATTCTAGGGTTCATTTATGGATTTTGTTAGAATTCTATGATAATTCCTTTTGCAGGTTTGAAATTGTGAACAGTGGGTTATTAGTTTAAAGAAATCCCTGGCCAGTAGAGAAAATTGCATCTCTATCCTTGCCACAGACTTATCTGCATCTAAAAAAACCCTAACAACCCCTAAGAGCCTCTCTAAGGGTTCTTCCTCGACCTAAGACTCCAGCAGAAACTGATGTCCACGTTGATTTTAAACCCTAAGGACTTACTGAAATGGAAGAAATTTAAATATGGTCGAAGCACCACACACAACCATATTACGATTGATATCCACCGATTTAACCTCAATTGTGTAACTGACATCCAAATCTATGAGGCCGATAATCCTTCTTTGTCCTGATAATCCATCAGAAACTTGATATTGATGTCAGATACACATGCGATAGGGAATCTATTTATGGAGTTGTCTTTAGTGTGACTTTTTGGAAGCTTTTACAGTAGGCTTTTCTAGTCTAATTTCTCTAAAATCCGGCAGGAATTTATTGAAATCACAAGCTTGATGGGTAATCCTGTGCAATCGAAGTGCCCTAGGGGTTTTCTAGGGTGTTGAATCCATATATACAGTCAAAAACTAGTTTAAATAACACAAATCAATATTCCACCTCAAATTTTTCCACTAGATTCTGACACCGGAAAGTCCAAAAAATCACACTAAAGGCAACTCTATTTATTAAGTGAAAGTCGCAGCAGACACACAGGGAGTGTCTTATCGATTTATATAAATGACTCCTGCAGCAACTATGGAGTGAGTTTAACGGAGCACCACTCACAACCACTGATACATCATTAGGATTCAATAAAAAATTGTTGGAACTAGCATTCAATGGCGATGACCTGGTTGTTTATATTGGTTCAATGGCTTGGCAGGTGAGATTGCTTTACGGTAGACTTATTCTCAGTCTAAATCAGTATCATTAAAGCATTCGGGGAATTAGAGCACTTTCTATATTATATTATCCTATATCTTTGTTTTTAAGGCAAATCCTTATTATTATTCTTTGAATCATTGCCAAGATCTCCATTTTAGATGGAAATCTGCATTGATGCATATATATAGGAAAATATTCTCGCTCCTACCTTAGAATAGATAACCCACCTTATACGCTTCCTTATCTTTTTATTTTTTTCTTAAAAACTTGTCGATGTAAATATGATTAAATATTGATTTTAAAATAAATTTAAAACAGGTAAATAATGTGTTGTTTGTGGCAAAAAAACAAAACTTTGATGTCCATCATGTTAACGTGTTAAGGGGATACAACATATTGGTAAAATATTAGATGTGTCAATGGCCCATTGAGAACGTCAATGGTTGGACCATATGACATATGCAAGGCTCGATTTTGATAATTACAATGCATGTGTGGATTGGTCCATAATATATTTTTACCTAATCTGATATAGCCATGGAAAATTTTAGGGGTAAAATTTCACTAATCGGCCATTTTTGGACATTTTCTATAAAAAAAAATGCTCATTTAGTTAAAAATTCATCTATTTTATATATATATGATTAAATGGATGATATTCACCAAAATTTTACTAACATTGATAGTAAATTATATGTTTTTTTAATATTCGCCTACATACTATATGTATGGCTATTCAAACTAGAATATCACCTATAATACTATACATAGGAATAATATTTGAATCCTTAAAAAATACTCTAGCTTATAGCTAAAAACACATACGAAGTAAAATGTAACACCTAGTGACACACTGACAATTGTTTTTATCAAGTTTTATTTACCACTGTTATTTCTATTTAGTTTAATCTGAATTGTTAAAACATTTAGGCTGAAAAGGAAGAATAGAGGTTGTTAAACATTAATTAAAAGATTCTGATTCAGTTGAGAAACAGTTACAGATAGTTCTCTCACTCTCTTCCTTGAAAAGAAAAAAAGAGAGAATCCAGTGGGTGTTGGAAAAGCGAGAAGGAAAATTGTACTGCGATTATTTCCTCCCAGAGCTGAGCAAGTTAGCCAGTGGGAAAGGAATTGAGATAACAGCTGAGGTACGCAACTTGAGGGGGAAACTGTACTGTGATTATTTCCTCCTAGAGTTGAGCAAGTTAGCTAGTGGGAAAGGAATTGAGATAACAGCTGAGGTACGCGACTTGAGGCTGGACTTATTCCCGATGCCTAAGATACCAAACTATTTATCCTTGACAAAAGTGTAAGAGCTCAAAGGGGGATTCTGGATGTAATTTCCAGATGCAAGGTTGGGTGGTGAGACCTTCCAAATCAAAGGAGTTACATGCTTGAATCGTACTCATTCTAATAACCAGATAAGTAATATTATTGTGCTAGCAGTTATTTATTATTAGGGAAGTATATAATGTTTACTGTGATGATAGAAATTAAGATTAACAAGCTAGCATGTTGTATTAGCATTACTCTGTTATGGAAAGAAAACAAAAAATGTAATCTTTTAATAAGTTATATTGCTAACAGAGACACATAGTTACCAGAACATATAGGAGACAACAAATATTTCTACCTTCATGATGGTATTGTCTACAGAAAGCATTCTAATATACTTGCAGAGAAATCCTAAGTCTAATAGCAAAGAACTTGAAATAGAGAGTCAATATTCTGGTCTAAACTTTTTACACTTATTAGGTCTCGAACATATCTTTGAGCATTATACTGTATATTATAATTATGTGCCAAGTATATAATATTAGACTTCTAGAAATTCCATCGTCAGTCACTGTTCATTTATAATAAAGAAGCCCATGAAAATAGTCGACCCAAATTATATTGTGACATGGGAATGTATATTCTACCGAAGGGTTAGGGTTATCAGCCTCGATTGAGTTCTGCAAGAACCCACCAAGAACCAAGTACACAGGCTCTTTGAAAGCTTAGAAATGCTTAACTATTAAAACAGAGACCGTATTCAAACAAGTTCGACACACTGATAAACATATACAAAACTGAAAACGACGACCTCTTTCATAAAATCTTTAAATCATTCACAGAAAGTACAAAGATTAATCATGCTCGGCCTCGAAAACAAAACTCAATCACAATATATAAACTGAAATTTCATAGCAATTTGGGACACATCAATCAAATTTCATTATATATGCCAATATACAATCTGGTTATCATAGAAACACTGGAGCTAATCCGAAATCAAAGCTTTAGTAGTGGTAAGGCACAAGTCGACCATAATCAAATAAACCAGATAGCTAAAACCCTTAAGCAGAAGTACCCAACCGCAAGGCCTAATCCCATTACAATA
This sequence comes from Pinus tabuliformis, assembly GCA_031772625.1. Classification (NCBI taxonomy): domain Eukaryota; kingdom Viridiplantae; phylum Streptophyta; class Pinopsida; order Pinales; family Pinaceae; genus Pinus; species Pinus tabuliformis. The sequence continues at coordinate 1,307,628,777 of CM062816.1, read as the reverse complement.
CATTTCCAAAGCTCTCTGTTCACAAGAGAATGCTTCTTAAGAACTCGAACACAAAAGGAGTTTCTTAGTCCAACCCACCTGGAGAAAAGATGATATAGCAATGCTTAGAACGCAGGTGCCCAAAAATCCATGTCGCAAAGATGAGGCTGAATAACCGAAATAATTACCTGTATAGAGAATCATGAAATAAGAACCTATTTTCATTTAGCAAACTCTGAATTGCAAACTTATGACAGTTAAAGGTCCTTACCTGAGCTGAGATCTGCATTCCTTGGCGCTGTGACAAAGTCCTGTAAGACACATGAATCCTTAGTAATTGCACTGAGAGAAGAACTTCAACTTAACTAGGAAAAGGGTGAGACATTACCTCCTACCACCGTGTGAAGTCGTCTGCTCCATCTAAAAGGCGAGCCCATTTCGTAGCAAAGACACTTGCGAAAGGGCAGCAGTGAGAAATCTCATTGACCACCCATCTCATACGCACAGGATCATAAGAAGAATGATTATTAGAAGCTCAAACTAGTGCGAAGGTCTGCCAATACCTAGTGGATAAAGAATGTGGGCATGGTGGATCAGGAACTAGGTTATCCTTCCGCCACCACAGCCATAGAGAAGGAAACATGAGCAAATGAACGTTTCCTTGCAATAAGAAAACCTTAACTCTTTTTGCCAACCCTGATTAACCAAGACCGCAGATCGATCGAGATCCACGATGGAGATCACGCCATATGCATAAGTTCCATACTCCTCCGAACGGCCAAAGTTAAGGTTCATTAATGCCAAGTTATGTGGCCAACAATGGAAGGGACGACGACGATAGAGGAGGACCTCGGGGCTCTCCCGCCTTAATGAGGTGTGTTGTGCCGAGGCTAGTCTAGGCAAGCGAATTAATTGCATATTCGGTGACAAGGATTACATGGAGTCTAGCGAGGACTTTGTGTCCACGTTGTCCACCTTAAGTCAGCTCAATAGACCGTGAACCTTATGGGTAGTGCAAAATCCTAATTTCATTAACCACAATATCGTTTATTTAGCCCAGAACCTTTCTTTTGTAGTGTTTAATTTTTTTTTTGGATATGGATGTTACAAATGGTATCAAAGCCCAGGCTCACATACTGAGACTTCTGGGTTAGTTTAGTACAGTTCATTAAGTCTTCTATCTATGTGTAATCATGCAAAAATATATATATATAAAAACTGAGTTTGGATGTATATGAACATAGAGAAAGAGAGATAGAAGTCAGCACCAAGAATTAAAAAAAAAAAAAAAAAATTGCAGAGAAGCCCCAGATCAGCAAGCCAACCAAAAGTGCCTTACATGGAGGCCAACCTAGAACTATGGGTACAATTGGGAGAAGAATTGTGACAAGCCAATGTTGCTTTGCTGGAAACAGTGCAACAATTATGAGCAGAAATGATGAACTTGAGGACGGATAATGAACGACTAAGGCAAGAACAGGAGAATATCCTTAAAAGTCTATCAGATCGAAAAAATCAGCGGGGTCCAGACCCCAGTACAGAGAATAGGGAGAAGACCCCAACTACCAATAATGGGGAGGATAATGTGGAATCAGCAGAAGGCCATAAGGAGGAAGAAGAAGGGCATTCAGATAATGTTTTCGATCAAAAGAGGACAAAAAGACAGAAGACAGAATTACAAGGTGAGTTCAAGAAAATCAAACCATCATTGTTTGAAGGAGAATCCGAAGAAGCAGCGGAAGCCTGGCTGATCGACATGGGTAAATATTTTCAGATTTATGAATATATTGAAAAAATTAAAGCTCGACTAGTAGTTTACCAATTATGGGGAAAGGCCACCCTTTGGTGGGAAGAAATTAAAACCGTGAGGAAGATTGATGAGGAGCAAGTAACGTGGTAAGAATTCCAGAAACATTTTAAAGATAAATACCTAATTGAACGTTACTATGACGAAAAAGCAAAGGAGTTCCATGAGTTAAGACTGGGAGCCTTAACCATGGATGAGTATGTAAAGTGGTTTACTTCCCTGTTACGATACGTTCCATATATGCTAGAAGAAAAAGCTAAAATTCAATGATTTATTGGCAACTTTCCAAACTTCATGAAGGGAAAATTAGAATTCAATTATCCTAGAACAATGGACGATGAAGTACGAAAAGCTCGCATCTGTTATCAGCAGATGAAACAGAAAAATGAAGGGCCTAAAGGAGCCATTGGCAAGAAAATGAGGAACTTACCACCAAACAGGCAACCGAAAGTCATAAATGGCAGAAATAATCAACAAAGGACTTTCGGAAAATTTCCAAGAAATATGCCCAGAACTCAGACTTATACTGAGAATAGACAGCTAGAAGGGGTTAGCAAAACTGCTACAGACCAGTCGCCAAATCTGCCACTGCAATGTCGGGGATGTGGGGAAGCGCATTATTACAAGAATTTCCCACGAAAAGCTCAAACTGAACAACAGTCAAACATGCAAGAAGCCTCCACAATGGGAGATATCGCAAGAAGCATGCCCATAATTAATGCTGCCTTGGACGATCATGAAGTAGAATATCAGCCCACCATGATCGAATGTGAAGGTATGATTGTTAATCAGCATGTTTCTATTGTATTTGATCCAGGTGCTAGCCTAAGCTACATTAGTCCTAATGTGGTAGAAAAATGTCAGCTGCAAAGCAGTAAATTTAAGAAACCTTGGCTAGTTCAACTATCCACCGGAACAAAAAGGAAGGTGTCTGCAAAAATAGAAAACTTCCCTATAACAGTTTCAGGACAAACCACCCGTGTTGACCTGAACATCCTTCCCCTAGGTTCGTATGATGTATTAAAAGGAATGGACTAGTAGGAGGGTCGTTGTTCCCTGGTGGATTGCAAAGAAAAATAAGTCAGTTATCTTACTGAGTTAGGGCAGTGAAAATAAATTCAAGGAATCAAGAAGAATGTCAAACTATACCCCATTATAGCCAACCAACTTGGAAGATGCATAAGGAAGGACTACCATATTTATGTTGTCCAAGTAGGGTACAGGAATGATAGAAATAAAATGAACTCTTTAGAGAGCATTCATGTAATTGAAGCATTTGTGGATGTAATTCCTGAATCAATTCCTAGACTACCACCAAGGCGTGACATCGATTTTACCATTGAGCTAATGCCTAGAGCAGCTCCTGTTTCTAAAGCTCCTTACCCCATTAGCATTCCTGAATTAATAGAGCTCAAAATGTAGCTTCAAGAACTGTTAGATAAAGGTTACATTCACCCTAGTGTGTCCCCTTGGGGAGACCTTGTACTATTCGTACGGGAAAAAGACGGGACCTTAAGATTATGCATCGATTACCATCAGCTAAATAAGTTGATCATCAAGAACAAGTATCCTTTACCTTGTATAGACGATCTATTTGATCAAGTGTTGGGAGCTAGCGTGTTCTCCAAAATTGACTTAAGGTCTGGGTACCATCAAATCAGAATAAAGGATGAAGACATCTGCAAAACGCCATTTCAAACTCGTTATGGACACTACAAGTTCATCGTACTGTCGTTTGGCCTTACCAATGCTCCGGCCACATTCATGAGCCTAATGCATGGAATTTTATAGCCATTTTTGGATAAATTTGTACTGATTTTTATTGATGATATCTTGATCTATTCAAAAAATAAAGAGGAACATGAGCAACACTTCAGAATAGTATTGCAGATTTTGCGAGATAACCAGCTGTACGCAAAATTTAGTAAGTGTGATTTCTACAAAGATCAAATCCAGTACTTAGGCCATGTAATATCAACAGAAGGTATAGCGGTGGATCCAGAAAATATCAGAACTATCATGGAATGGACCACACTGAAAAACGTTGCCGACATAAGATCCTTTTTGGGCCTAGCAGGGTATTATTGTTTGTTTATCAAAGGCTTTTAAAAAATAGCTTTTCCGATGACTTCACTTCAAAAAAAGGGGCATGCTTTCCACTGGACAGTGGAATGCCAACAAAGTTTTGAACAACTAAAGAAACTTCTTACTACCGCCCCAGTGCTAAAAGTAGCAAATCTGGAAAAATATTTTGTAGTTTGTACATATGCAAGTAAGAACAATGTAAACTTTGAAACGGGAACTCTGGCCCAAAAACCCCAAAAAAACCACAAAAACAGTGCTCAAAACGAAAAGTGTGTATACTGGAACGATGTTTTTTTTTTAGGTGTCAATTTTGCGGCTGTTTTAAAAATGGCAGTGACTACGAAATTTTCTACAAAATTTTCCTGCAAAATATAGCTTCAGAACAAAAGTGTTGATACTGGAATAATCATTTTTTTTTTAGGTGTCAATTTTGCGGCTGTTTTAAAAATGGCAGTGACTACGAAATTTTCTACGAAATTTTCCTGCAAAATATAGCTTCAGAACGGAAGTGTTGATACTGGAATAATGATTTTTTTTTTAGGGTCAATTTTCATACTTTTTAAAAAATGCTAATAAAAACAATTTTTTATGTCTCAAACAAAGTTAAATTTTAAGGAAAAAACACATTAATGTTTCTGGTAGAATATCATTTTGGGCCGCCCCCTCCCCCCGCGGCACCCAGCCCGGGCCGCCCCACCCCCCTCCCTCCCCCTCCCCCCCACCCGGCCCCCCCCCGCCCGGGCCGCCGCACCCCCCTCCCTCCCCCTCCCCCTCCCGGTCCACCCCGCCCTCCCTCGCCACCCCCGGGCCGCCCCGCCCCGCCCGACCCAGCGGCGGGTCGATTCCCGGAATCAAGATGCAAGTTTGTGTATCATGCAAGATGCAAGAGACATGCCCAAAGTATTTATCATATAACATGAACCAACGTCAAAACAATGGGTAGAGGAATAGGTCATTTGATAGAGAAATCTAGGTTGATAGGGATAGGTCATATGATAGAGAAGCCTACGTTGATAAATGTCGACCAAAAAGAAAGAAGAAGAAGAGGAGGATAGACACACTTAATTGGAACTTTACTTTGTTGATTGGATTTTTATAATTAAAGAAAGGTGAAAAGAAGTAAAAAATAGCAATGACATGTTGGTAGTGTGTGATTGTGGTTGGCTATTGTTGGTAGTTTTTGATTGTGGTTGGCTATTGTATTCTTACCCATTGTTCTACATTGGATTGAGGGATTAGAGAGCAAAGGTTTGAAGTGAACTCTTGATTTAGTAAAGAGGCACCAAATAAATTTTCAATTTGAATAAATACAATTTCATTGATTAATGTTGTTACAAACCTATTTTAAAATTAAATAATAAAATTAACAATTTATTCAAGTGCTATGTATAAATGGAAAACACATTCATGAAATTACATTTATATCATAAAAACAAAAAGTAGTATCTTGTTTCCTTAGGCACCAAAACACTTATCTCGTGATACATCTCACATCACCAAAATTATAAAAATTAACTATATTATAACTTTATTATTAATATTATTATTATTGTAACAATAATTAAATTTGACCCATTAATATTCAGATTCAATTCTTATATATTAAGTTTCGTAATAGAAATATTGTTTCAATAATTTCTAAAAAACTAAAATATATATATGGTTTATATAAAATGCAAAATTATTTTTCATAAACAAAAAAATACTAATTCAAAATCAATAATTTTTATATCCATAAAAATAAAATTATATAAAATTTCCATTCTCTATGTATTCTTGAACAACCAAGATCTCTAACAAAAATATCATAAAAATATCACAACTGAAAATACCACTAATCAAACTAACCCAGATTCATCAATTCTATTGATTATACTACTGCTTTTACATTAGAGCAGCCCCACCTCATTCATGCACAACTTGAGGTGATAAGACTTGGCAATCAGTCACCAATTTAAGGGGAAAAGAAAACATAAACACTGAACTTGAAAACTATGAGTCTTACCCCTCCATTACCAATTTGAAAAGGAAAACAAAACATCCAATTTAAGGGAAAAAAACATAAACACTAAACTTGAAAACTATGAATCTTAGCCCTCCATTACCAATTTGAAAAGAAAAACAAAACATCAACAATAAGCTTAAATCAACAGGATCACAATTATCATATTTCACAAATCAATCAATAAGATGTGAATTAAAATTTCAAATTAACATCCATATAAATCAATAAAAACTACATAACTATCATTAATAATTAATAGTTTTATTATTTAAAAAATTATATATATATATATATATATATATATATATATATATATATTTTAAAACTTAAAAAAATTAAATTTATCTTTTTCGACTAATCGAATTTAATACATTAGCGATGAAACTCCATTGGTTTATTCTACAAATAGATGTTTTTTCACGACTCCACTTGGGCTATTTCAGGATAAATATATCTTTGTCATAGTAGATATAACTTTAATGTTCAAAAATACCTAATTTTCATGATAGAGATACGTTTTAAAACAAAATTCACTTTAATATTTAAAAGTAATCAGATCATGTGTAATCTGATTTGATTATAAAGGGTGGTTATTATCATCTTTCTAACGACTACTATAAATATGACAGTAAGACACGCTAGCTGCAACGATGGATTAATCAGCGCCACCGGGGTGACGAAAGCAGGATTCCCATTAGCGATCAGAAATTATGGTTTCGATCTGTACAGAGTGCAAAGTTGCAAACCATACACCCGCACCCAAAATTTGAGCTGAATGCATTTTATCAAACAAGAAACCAAGCAATACCAAGTATCTGTGACACAAAACATCCATTACACATCAAATAAAAAGGTTCCTAAACTCCATGAAACCATGCAGAATTTGAAATTCTAAACTTCATGAAACTACGCAGAATTTGAATCTATATATATATAACATTTAAGTATATCATAGACAAAATTCTTGCCTGGTTTTGGGGACCGGAAGGAATGGGAGTAGCCCCGATCCTGATCGAACTCGTCAAAGCAGTCGCCATGAATCTTCAGAGAAACAATAAGAATGTGGAAGTAATGAAAATAGAATCCCGGCAAGGTCAAAAGCAAGGAACACAAATTGGACTTGAAGAAAATGAAACCGAAGAAGGAGCAACCAGAGAAACTCAAACGCTTCAGAGGTGAACTCATTTGAGCTGTGCAGCACCACCCCCGGGCCAACCCGCCCCGCCCGACCTGACGGCGGGTCGATTCCCGGAATCGACCCGCCGCCGGTCGGGCGGGGCGGGGCGGCCCGGGGGTGGCACTGCGCGGAGCCGCCGCTGCGCAGCGCCACCCCCGGGCCGCCCCGCCCCGCCGCCGGGTCAGGCGGGGAGGGGCGGCCCGGGGGTGGCGCTGCGCGGAGCCGCCGCTGCGCAGCACCACCCCCGGGCCGCCCCGCCCCGCCCGACCGGCGGCGGGTCGATTCTGGGAATCGACCCGCCGCCGGGTCGGGCGGGGAGGGGCGGCCCGGGGGTGGCGCTGCGCAGCTCAAATGAGTTCACCTCATGAAGCGTTTGAGTTTCTCTGGTTGCTCCTTCTTCGGTTTCATTTTCTTCAAGTCCAATTTGTGTTCCTTGCTTTTGACCTTGCCGGGATTCTATTGTCATTACTTCCACATTCTTATTGTTTCTCTGAAGATTCATGGCGACTGCTTTGACGAGTTCGATCAGGATCGGGGCTACTCCCATTCCTTCCGGCTCCGTGCAGCGCCACCCCCGAGCCGCCCCGCCCCGCCCGACCGACGGCGGGTCGATTCCGGGACGCAGCGGCACCCCCGGGCCGCCCTGCCCCGCCCGACCAGCGGTGGGTCGATTCCCGGAATCGACCCGCCGCCGGTCGGGCGGGGCGGGGCGGCCCGGGGGTGCCGCTGCGGGTGTCTTTCATTGATCTGAATTATTGAGAATCTCAAATCATTTGGCTCCCACATATGATATATGACCAACTTTCCATTTACGGACATGAACTCAGATCTGTGCGCATTTTCGTGAAAACTTTTGTCAATCCCTTCTAACATAAGCCAAACATCCTGTTCTGGATCATAAGCGCGGATGCTTGGTTGAAATATTTCAGGTCGGTTGATGTCACCGTGACAAGTAATTAACATGTTTTGCACAACAGCTGCCTTAATGCATTTCCACCATCCATTAATCAATTTCTCTGAAACGGAAGTCCAAGTTCTTGAAGTCACGTCGAATGCTATTGCCGCGTTCCGATACCCTCGTAGAATTATCTTCGTTCCCAAAGCAGCAGACGCCCTTAGTGGAGAAAGACCTCTGCTATGGGCTCTTGCTAGCGCTTCAGATCGGGGGATTAATCCCGTCCATTTCATGGTACACGGATCGTACACTTCACCCCATCGGTGGTTTCTTATATCGCACCCTCCAAACACATAAATTCTTCCATCGACAACGACAGCATGGCCGGCACTCCTCTCCACTCTGCTGAAAGTGACATCAGACCAGTTATGCGAGACTGGATCAAACTTGTGAACAAGACAAGAGGTACATGTGCCTCGGCTACCACCTATAATATATAGATTATCATCTAAGACTGAACTCACATTCTTCCAGTAGAAGTTCATAGGAGGGTCGGTCAGACGCACATATAAGTTGTTTTCTTTTATATCAAAAGCATACAAGCTTTTGGTCACAATCTCAGTTTCCTCTGAGAATCTTGCGTACACCCAATAACATGAAGCATCATGCACCATGCGTGCAAAATGTTCTTTCGTGACCTTTACTGGTGTCGGGAAACCTTGGGAACTAGATGCAACATCCTGAGGACTGTCCGTGATTTTGTTCTTCCCAGTCTTACCCTGAACACCTCCTTCGTTTGGAACATTATCAACACCATCTTTGCCTCTAGTCATGGGGCGGGAGTTGCAGATTTCCATGACCTTTGCCTCACAAAGCAGGTTGCGCACAGAGAATTTGGAATAAATTGCCTCGATCTCGTTCTCGTTCTCAGCTCTATCTTATGAAAAAAGAAGCTATCCATTCAAAACGGTTTAAGATTTAAAATGTATTCAAGGTAACGTTCGTTCTTCTAGAAGATTATTTCCGCTGGTCACGAGCATGAAAATTGGTGAGCAATGAATTATACACATGGTAACACCGTTTTATCCGCTGTTACAAGCAAGGGATGTGCTTGGCCATTTGTTGTTCTATATTGTTCTTTGCCATAATATCCTTGATTCCAGAGACTTTCCTTCGTCCTACTGATAGCAATGAACACCATCGATGCGTAAACAGTTGGATAACCAATTAAGATACAAGATCACCAGTGATCAGGTTTGTATTCAAAAGAAATATATTTATTATTTATTTATGTGTGTTTAAGGTTCACAGAACATGAGCTATATAATAAGCCTTAGTTGTAGGTTCAAAGATGGCAAGCGAGTGTTCTTTTACGACTATCTCAATTCGGATTATGTACTTTTTAATAATATTTAGGATTGTGCTAATTATTTTATTATTATAACATATGTTTTGTTTGTTTTTTTATTAAATTATGAATTTTTATTTTTATTTTTATAATGCTTTTGCACCAATATGGATTGTTATTAGAGCTTTTGTATTAATATGTCGTTAATTTTATGACTTTTGTCTTCAGAAGTATTAAATAGTTAACATCTACATGTATTTTTCTTAATTTTATATTTTTTTGTTTTTTTCAATTTTACATTTTTTTCATATAAGTTGGTGCTTCTTGTAAGGTTTATTTTTATATATCTTTTTAATATTCTTGTAAATTTTATTTTTATATATATTTTTAATATTTTTCAATTTGAAAGTGCCACATTTTTTTTTAAGGCATCAATAGTCATTTTAGTGTTCATAAAACATCATAATAGCATCATTATGTTTTGTCGCACCTATTATTGTTACATAGTTGCACATTATTTTTAAGTAACTTATTATAATCAATCTTGTCATTTTATCATCCTTGTTTCTAATAAATATATCATTTTGTATTTAAGTAATATAATTTAGCATTAGATTTTATACTATGTTAATATTATGAATCATGATTTAGAGGTATTGAAATTATAGTTAGGTTATGAAAACTTTCGAGCATGGCACCTCAAATCTATTACAACATTATTTAAGAGGAAATCATATCAATAGGCATACTTATGAAAGAGAGATAAAAGGTAAACATATGAACAAGAGAGAAATGGGTTCTATAAGTTAAAAAGTTTATCACAATATCAAAATATGATGTTACGAATGATGTATGAATTGTTTATTTATACACAGATTATGACATGGGGTAGCATCTTCCTGCATGGAGTATGGGCCCACTTAAATTCTTCTGTGAACCTTACAAACCCAAAGTAGTGTAAAATAATGTCAACTAGGCTAGCACTTAACCAATAACCAAGTCAACTCAATGGGGGTATTATGAACATAGAAGTGGTGGAGTTGGAGGAGGTGTCATCCATGCCATTGGCTTCCAAGTCTCATAAAGAGGGGAAGTGGTGTGGCATACTCCCCCCCGCATATACAATATACGTGCACCATAACTCCTTATATGAGAATAGGTCTACAGGGGAGGATTGCGTTGTTTCCCTGTAGCTAGTTGTATCTCAAGGGGTGGCAAGGTTGGCTTCAATGTGGCCCTATACAACTATCTTGAAATTGCTATAAAATTAGGTCACTACCTTAATGGTGTTCCCTTAGGCAATTCAATGGCTGGCAAACATGGGATTATGAAATTTGGGACGTTGGTATATGGGAAACCTTGAATGTTTAACAATAGATGAATTTGAAAGGAGTGTGCTCAGTGGTCCATATCTACATAGTGAACCTACAGCTACACCTCTTCCTTTCTCTCAATTTGTCTATGAGGTACTTTGAAATATTTGGTTGATCTAGTTTCCAATTCCTATTGTCAAGTTTTTTTGGCTTAATTTTAGTGTCTTGACCCCCTCTTTTATGGTGCTTCACGTCTCTAATACTATGTCTCATATCCTCTTCATCAATTTTGGTATTATTTGTCAACCTCAATAGATAAGGTGCATGCCATTGACTCTTTTATTAACCTCTACCACCTTCGTTTTCCTGGCACTAGTCTAAGTCAAGGGACAATCTCTACACTATGTCAACTAACCTATGGACAGAGGGTTTTCACCACCCTCTCATTCCATGGAACCATTTCAGGTCACATTCTAGTGGCTTTATAGGTGTTCAATATTTCCTATGGAGGTTTTCTTCTTGGGTGGCATAGGAGGCTCTTTCCTTATGGCCTATAAGTGCTCACTCCAAGCTTTCATATACCTATTCCCTAAACATGAGAACACTCACAACTTAGAGAGTGCTTGCTTCCAGCATAGAAACCTAAAAAAAATTAGAACAACTTCTCCCAGACAAATGTGATGACCGAAATGAAATTATTTCTTTTATGAATGATTTTCAAAGGAATCAATGGCACATTTAGGACATTTTGATTCATCTTCAAAGGAGAGAGCACAACTGTGATTTTCGCATTGATTTTTAAGTTAATTATTATTTTTTGAAAAAAAAAGTTGTTATTATTATTTTTTTGACATGAAATTCATAAAAAAAACTATTATTTGACCATTTTTAGTTAATATTTTTGTATAAAAATTGTGATTTTGACATGTTAATTCTAGCAAAAAATTATCAAAACGTTTAGTTTTTTTGTTATATTTATGTTAAAAATGGTTATTTTTATGTCCATTGTTAAAAAATGTTGTTTTTTAGAAACAATTATTTCATGTGGATTGAAAAATTAATTAAGGATGTCTAAATATGTAGATTATCTAAAATTCAAACTATCGACTTTCTAATTTAAAAACGCAAAACAATAAAAAGCCCACTAAAAAAAAAAAAAATTAAGATAGAGAACAAGAAAATATGAATACAATGACGACTTCAAAAACTATCAAATTTAGAAAATAATTTTTTACATTTCACACACTAGAAAATTTAAAGTCAAAAAATAGGTCTTTTAAAAAAAGGGTGTGATGCAGAATACTCACTTTTAAAAATCAGGATGAAAATCACTACCATTCACTACCATTCTAAAACTTAATGCACATGAAAAAAATTAAAGTTCCAAAAACCATGTTCTAAAAAAAACATGTGTATTCTGCATCACCACTTTTAAAAATCGGGTCATTTTTTTGCCACCTCTACAAAACGGGTAATAGTATCAGTTCCCGTTTCAAAGTTTACATTGTTTAAGGAGGGTGTCAGTGGAGTATTAACTTAGGAAGGAAAGGTCATAGCCTATGAGTCACACAAACTGAAGGATTATAAATAGCATTACTCTACATATGATATGGAGCTGACCGTAGTAGTGCATGCATTAAAAATGTGGCGACACTACCTTCTAGGAAAAAAATTTCTGCTATTAACTGACCACAGTAGTCTTACAATTTTCTTTAACCAATCCAGTTTAAATGCTCGACAAGCCATATGGATTGCTTTCTTGAGAAAATTTGACTTTGACATGAAACACCTCAAAGGAAAAGAAAACCGAGTAGTAGACACTTTAAGCCGAAAAGTACATTGCATTTATGAAGTACAATTCAGCCAAGCACAATCCAACTTGCCAGAGGTTATCCGAGAGGCATCCCTCAAAGACCCAGAATATACATTCTTATAGCAGCAAGCTTTGGAAGCTCAAGAAAAAGGGAAACAATCTGAGTATGGAATTAGCCCCGATAAAATGTTAACATTCAAAAATAGAATTTATATTCCTAACCAAAACTCCATTAAGCAGTTGTTATTAGATGAGTTTCATAGAAATCCTTACGCAGCTCACCCAGGATACCAGAAATTGTTTTCTGCTATCAAGAAAAGTTATTTCTGGCCAAGCTTAAGAAAATATGTGGCTGAATACTTATCCAAATGTTTAGAGTGCCAATTGGTGAAGGCGAAACATCAACATCCTGCCGATTTGTTACAACCCTTGCCCATCCCTGAATGGAAATGGGAGACAATCACTTTAGACTTCATTACTGGATTACCTCATACAAAAAAGAAACATGACTCAATCATGGTTGTGGTGGACAAGCTGAGCAAGACCACTCATTTCATTCCCATAAATTCCACCTATAAAATGGTGGAGACTACAGACATATTTATGAGAGAAATCTTCCGACTACACGGGATACCCCGAGTGGTGATCTCCGACAAAGATGTAAAATTTACATCCACATTTTGGAAAACCCTCTTTGCGGGGTTGGGCACTCAAATTCAATTCAGCACTCCCTACCATCCACAGACAGACAGTCAAACAGAGCGAGTGAATCAAGTCTTGGAATAAATGTTGACAATGTTTGTAATGCAACAACCCTAGAAATTTGAGGATTACCTCCACTTGGTAGAATTTTCCTACAATAATGGACATCACGAATCATTAGGTATGAGCCCTTTTGAAGTATTGTATGGAAGAAAGTGTCGGGTACCCACGGACTGGAATAGTCCAGATAACAAATTAGCATTGGGTCTTGATATGTTAGCTGAAATGGAGGCCACCGTTAAGAAGGTTTGCCAGAATTTGAAGGCTGCTCAAGATAGGCAAAAGGTTTATGCAGATAAGAAAAGAACTCATAAAGAATTCCAATTAGGAGATCACGTATCAGCCCCGGAAAAGCACATTGCAATGGAAGGGTTGTGCAAAGTTGGCACCATGGTACTGTGGGCCTTTTCAGATTTTGGAACAAATTGGACCCCTGGTGTACAAGCTAGCACTCTTGGGCCACATCCAAGTCCACAATGTCTTCCATGTATCCTTATTAAAAAAATATGTATACGACCCTCGACATATTATTAACTGGGAAAGCATTCAGGTAATGATAGAATCAATTATAAATATTAATAATTGTTGTCTATAGAAATTCTCTGACAGCAGATTATGAATGTGCAGGTAGAACTCGAGGGACAATTTCTAGTAGAGCCTCTTCGTATCCTCGATCGGAGAGAAACCACCCTGCGAAGGCGAGCCATCACCAAAGTTAAAGTGTAGTGGAAGCACTTTGGCCCAGATGAGGCAACTTGGGAAGAAGAGGAAGCCATGTAGAAAGTTTGTCCTACACTGTTTACTTAAAGAAAATAACACCAGAGACAACGTTCCTCTCAAGGGGAGGGAGCTGTAACACCTAGTGACACACCGAAAATCATTTTTATCAAGCTTTATTTACCAATGTTATTTCTATTTCATTTAATCTGAATTGTTAAAACATTTAGGCTAAAAAGCCAGAACAGAAGTTGTTAAACATTAATTAAAATATTCTGATTTAGTTGAGAAAAGAACTAGAAAATCAGTTATATGAACTTCTCAAAAAAAGTTATAGACATTTCTCTCACTCTCTTCCTTGAAAAGGAAAAAAGAGAGAATCTAGTGGGGGTTGGAAAAGAGAGAAGGAAACCGTACTGTGATTATTTCCTCCCAGAGCTGAGCAAGTTAGCAAGTGGGAAAGGAATTGAGATAATAGCTAAGGTACGCGACTTGAGGCTGGACTTGTTCCTGATGCCCAAGGTACCAAACTATTTATCCTTGACAGAAGTGGAAGAGCTCGGAGGGGGATTCTGGACATAATTTCCAGATCCGAGGCTGGGTGGTGAGACCTTCCAAATCAAAGGAGTTACATGCTTGAATCACACTCATTTAGATAACCAGATAAGTAATATTATTGTGTTAGTAGTTATTTATTATTAGGGAAGTATATAATGTTTACTGTGATGATAGAAAGTAAGATTAACAAGATAGCATGTTGTATTAGCATTACTCTGTTATGGAAAGAAAACAAAAAATGTAATCTTTTAATAAGTTATATTGCTAACAGAGACACATAGTTACCAGAATATATAGGAGACAAAAAATATTTCTACCTTCATGATGGTATTGTATACAGAAAGCATTCTAATGTACTTGCAAAGAAATCCTAAGTCTAACAACAAAGAACTTGAAACAGAGAGTCAATATTCTAGTCTAAACCTTTTACACTTATCAGGTCTCGAACATATCTTTGAGCATTATACTGTATATTAAAAGTATGTGCCAAGTATATAATATAAGACTTCTAGAAATTCCATTGTGAGTCACTGTTCATTTATAATAAAGAATCCCATGCAAATAGTCAACCCAAATTATATTACAGCATGGGAATGTATATTCTACCAAAGGGTTAGGGTTATCGGCCTCGGTCAAGTTCTGCAAGAACCCACCAAGAGCCAAGTACCCAGGCTCGTTGAAAGCTTTGAAACCCTTAACTATTAAAATAGAGACCGTATTCAAACAAATTCAGCACACTGATAAACATATATAAAACTAAAAATGACAACCTCTTTCATAAAATCTTTAAATCATTCACGGAAAGTAAAAAGATTAATCATGCTCAGCCTCGAAAACAAAACTCAATCATAATATATATAAACTGAAATTTCAAAGCAGTTTGGGACACAACAGTCAAATTTCATTATATATGCCAATATACAGTCCGGTTCTCATAGAAACACCGGAGCTAAGCCAAAATCTAAGCTTTAGCAGTGGTAAGGCACAGGCCAACCATAATCAAATAAACCAGATAGCTAAAACCCTTAAGCAGAAGTATCCCAGCCGCAAGGCCTAATCCCATTACAATACATTTCCAAAGCTCTTTGTTCACAGGAGAATGCTTCTTAAGAACTCAAACACAAAAGGAGTTTCTTAGTCCAACCCACCTGGAGAAAATATGATATAGCAATGCTTAGAACGTTGGTGCCCAGAAATCCATGCCGCAAAGATGAGGCTGAATCACCGAAATAATTACCTGTACAGAGAATCATGAAATAAGAACCTATTTTCGTTTAGCAAACTCTGAATTGAAAACTTATGACAGCTAAAGGTCCTTACCTGAGCTGAGATCTGCATTCCTTGGAGTTGCGACAAAGTCCTGTAAGACACATGAATCCTTAGGAATTGCACTAAGAGAAGAAGTTCAACTTAACCAGGAAAAGGGTGAGACATTACCTCCTACCACCATGTGAAGTCATCTACTCCATTTGAAAAGTGAGCCCATTTCGTAGCAGAGACACCTGTGCAAGGGTAGCAGTGAGAAATGTCATTGAACGCCCATATCATACAAATGGGCTCATAAGAAGAACGATTATCAGAAGCTCAAGCCAGTGTGAAGGTCTGCCAATACCTGGTGGATAAAGAACGTGGGCATGGTGGATCAGGAACTAGGTTATCCTTCCGCCACCAGAGCCATAGAGAAGGAAGCATGAGCAAATGAACTTTCCCTCACAACAAGAAAACCTTAACTCTTTCCGCCAACCCTGATTAACCAAGACCGTAGATCGACTGGGATCCAACGACGAAGATCGTGCGATATACATAAGTTCCATACTCCTTCGAATGGTCTAAGTTAAGGCTCATTAGTGCCAAGTTATGTGGCTAGCAATGGAAGGGACGACGATGATAGAGGAGGACCTCAGGGCTCTCCCACCTTAATAAGGTGGGTTTCCTCGAGGCTAGTCCAGGTAGGTGAATTAATTACATATTCGGTGACAAGGATTACATGGAGTCTAGACAGGATTCTGTGTCCATGCTGTCCACCTTAAGTCAGCTCAATAGACTGTGAACCTTATGGGTAGTGCAAACTCCCGATTTCATTAACCACAATATCGTTTATTTAGCCCAGTACCTTGCTTTTGTAGTGTTTAATTTTTTTTTTGGATACAGATGTTACAAATGGTATCAAAGCCCAGGCTCACATACTGAGACTTCTGGATTAGAAGCCCCAGATCAGCAAGCCAACCAGAAGTGCCTTATGTGGAGGCCAACCTAGAAGTATGGGTACAATTGGGAGAAGAATTTTGATAAGCCAATGCTACTCTGCTAGAAACAGTGCAACAATTACGAGCAGAAATGATGAACTTGAGGACAGACAATGAACGACTAAGGTAGGAACAGGAGAAGATCCTTAAAAGTTTGTCTGATCGACAAAATCAGTGGGGTCTAGACCCTAGTATAGAGAATAGGGAGAAGACCCCAACTACCAATAATGGGGAGGATAAGAATCAGCAGAAGGCCATAAGGAGGAAGAAGAAGGGCGTTCAAATAATGTTTCCGATCAAAAGAGGACAAAAAGATAGAAGACAAAATTACAAGGCGATTTCAAGAAAATCAAACCATCGTTGTTTGAAGGAGAATTCGAAGAAGCAGCAGAAGCCCGGCTAATCGACATGGGGAAATATTTTCAGATTTATGAATATACTAAAAAACTTAAAGCCCGACTAGCAAATTACCAATTACGGATCTGCTACGTTAATACCCTACTAGGCCCTAAAAGGATCTTATGTTGGAAAAAATCTTCTGTAGTATGTACATATGCGAGTTGGAGGGTGTTGGTGGAGTATTAACTCGGGAAGGAAAGGTCATAGCCTATGAGTCACGCAAACTGAAGGATTATGAACAACGTTACTCTACTTACGACCTGGAGCTGACCGCAGTAGTGCATGAATTAAAAATGTAGCGACACTACCTTCTAGGAAAGAAATTTCTATTATTAACTAACCACAGTAGTCTTACAAATTTCTTTAACCAATCTAGTTTAAATGCTCGACAAGCTAGATGGACCACATTCTTGAGAAAATTTGACTTTGACATGAAAAACCTCAAAGGAAAAGAAAACTGGGTAGCAGATGCTTTAAGCCAAAAATTACATTGCATTTATGAATTACAATTCAGCCAAGCACAATCCAACCTGCCAGAGGTTATCTAAGAGGCATCCCTCAAAGACCAAAAATATACATTATTATGGCAGTAACCTTCGGAGGCTGAAGCAAAAGGGAAACAATCTGAGTATGGAATTAGCCCCGACAAAATGTTAACATTCAGAAATAGAATTTATATTCCTAACCAAAACTCTGTTAAGCAGTTGTTATTAGATGAGCTTCATAGAAAGCCTTACGCAGCTCACCCAGGATAGTAGAAACTGTTTTCTACTATCCAAATGTAGAGATAATACTTATCCAAATGTTTAGAGTGCCAATTGGTGAAGGCAGAACATCAACATCTTGCCGGTTTATTACAACCCTTTCCCATCCCTGAATGGAAATGGGAGACAATAACTTTAGACTTCATTACTGGATTACCTCGTACAAAAAAGAAACATGACTCAATCATGGTTGTGGTGGACAAGTTGAGCAAGACCGCTCATTTCATTCTAGTAAAGTCCACCTATAAAACAGTGGAGATTGCAGACATATTTATGAGAGAAATCTTCCAACTACATGGGATACCCTAAGTGGTGATCTCCGAGAGAGATGTAAAATTTACATCTGCATTTTGGAAAACCCTCTTCGTGGGGTTTGGCACTCAAATTCAATTCATCACTACCTACCATCCATAGACAGACAATTAGACAAAGCGAGTGAATCAAGTCTTAGAAGACATGTTGAGAATGTTTGTAATGCAACAACCCGAGAAATGGGAGGATTACCTCCACTTGAATGAATTCACCTACAATAATGGACATCACGAATAATTAGGTATCAGCCCTTTTTAAGTGTCGTATGGAAGAAAGTGTCGGGTACCCACAGACTGGAATAGTCCAGATAACAAATTAGCATTGGGTCCTGATATGTTAACTAAAATGGAGGCCACCGTCAAGAAGGTTCGCCAGAATTTGAAGGTTTCTCTAGATAGGGAAAAGGTTTATGTAGATAAGAAAATAACTCATAAATAATTCTAGTTAGGAGATCATGTATATTTGAAAGTTAAGCCCCGGAAAATCACATTGCAAAGGAAGGGTTGTGCAAAGTTGGCACCACGGTACTGTGGGCCCTTTTAGATTTTGGAATGAATTGGACCCATGGTGTAAACGCTAGCACTCCTGGGCCACATCCGAGTCCACAATGTCTTCCATGTATCCTTATTAAAAAAATATGTATACGACCCTCGACATATTATTAACTGGGAAAGCATTCAGGTAATGATAGAATGAAGTATAAATATTAATAATTGTTGTTTATAGAAATTCTGATAGCAGGTTATGAATGTGTAGGTAGAACCCGAGGGAGAATTTCTGGCAGAGCCTCTTCATATCCTCGATCGGAGAGAAACCACCCTGCAGAGGTGAGCCATCACCCAAGTTAAAGTGTAGTGGAAGCACTTTGGCCCGGATGAGGTGACTTGGGAAGAAGAGGAAGCCTTGCAGAAAGTTTATCCTACACTGTTTACTTAAAGAAAATAACACCAAAGATGACGTTTCTCTCAAGGGGAGGGACCTGTAACACCCAGTGACACACCGAAATTGTTTTTATCAAGCTTTATTTACCAATGTTATTTCTATTTATTTTAATCTGAATTGTTAAAACATTTAGGTTGGAAAGCCAGAACATAGGTTATTAAACATTAATTAAAAGATTCTGATTCAGTTGAGAAAAGAACTAGAAAATCAGTTATATGAACTTCTCAAAAAAAGTTACAGACAATTCTCTCACTCTCTTCCTTGAAAAGGAAAAAAGAGAGAATCTAGTGGGGTTTGGAAAAGAGAGAAGGAAAATTGTACTGTGATTATTTCCTCCCAAAGTTGAGCAAGTTAGCCAGTGGGAAAGGAATTGAGATAACAGCTAAGGTGCGCGACTTGAGGGGAAAATTGTACTATGATTGTTTCCTCCTAGAGCTGAGCAAGTTAGCCAATGGGAAAGGAATTGAGATAACAGTTGAGGTACGTGACTTGAGGTTGGACTTGTTCTTGATGCCCAAGGTACCAAACTGTTTATCCTTGAAAAAAGTGGAAGAGCTCGAAGGGGGATTCTGGATGTAATTGCCAGATCCAAGGCTGGGTGGTGAGACCTTCCAAATCAAAGGAATAACATGCTTGAATCACACTCATTCAAATAACCAGATAAGTAATATTATTGTGTTAGTAGTTATTTATTATTAGGGAAGTATATAATGTTTACTGTGATAATGGAAATTAAGATTAACAAGATAGCATGTTGTATTAGCATTACTTTGTTATGGAAAGAAAACATAAATGTAATCTTTTAATAAGTTATATTGCTAACAGAGACACATAGTTACTAGAACATATAGGAGACAACAAATATTTCTACCTTCATGATGGTATTCTCTACACAAAGAATTCTAATGTTCTTGCAGAGAAATCCTAAATCTAACAACAAAGAACTTGAAACAGAGAGTCAATATTTTGGTCTAAACTTCTTACACTTATCAGGTCTCTAACATATCTTTGAGCATTATATTATATATTAAAATTATGTGCCAAGTATATAATGTTAGACTTCTTGAAATTCCATTGTCAGTCACTGTTCATTTATAATAAAGAAGCCCATGCAAATAGTCGACCCAAATTATATTATGGCATGGGAGTGTATATTCTACCGAAGGGTTAGTGTTATCATACTCGGTCGAGTTCTGCAAGAACCCACCAAGAGCCAAGTACCCAGGCTCGTTGAAAGCTTTGAAACCCTTAAGTATTAAAACAGAGATCGTATTCAAATAAGTTAGACACACTAATAAACATATAAAAAACTGAAAATGATGACCTCTTTCATAAAATCTTTAAATAATTCACGGAAAGTAAAAAGATTAATCATGTTCAACCTCGAAAACAAAACTCAATCACAATATATATAAACTGAAATTTCATAACAGCTTGGGACACAACAATCAAATTTCATTATATATTCCAATATACAGTCTGTTTCTCATAGAACATTAGAGCTAAGCCAAAATCTAAGCTTTAGCAGTGGTAAGGCACAGGTCGACCATAATCAAATAAACCAAATAGCTAAACCCTTAAGAAGAAGTATCCCTGCCACAAGGCCTAATCCCATTACAATACATTTCCAAAGCTCTCTATTCACAGGAGAATGCTTCTTAAGAACTCGAACACAAAAGGAGTTTCTTAGTCCAACCCACCTGGAGAAAAGATGATATAGCAATTCTTAGAACGCTGGTGCCCAGAAAGCCATGCCACAAAGATGAGGTTGAATCACCAAAATAATTACCTGTAAAGAGAATCATGAAATAAGAACCTGTTTTTGTTTAGCAAACTCTGAATTGAAAACTTATGACAGCTAAAGGTACTTACCTGAGTTGAGATCTGCATTCCTCGGGGCTGTGACAAATTCATGTAAGACACATGAATCCTTAGCATTGCACTGAGGGAAGAACTTCAACTTAACCAAGGAAAGGGTGACACATTACCTCCTGCTGCCATATGAAGTCATCTACTCCATCTTAAAGGTGAGCCCATTTCGTAGCAGAGACACTTTCACAAGGGAAACAGTGAAATCTCATTGACTGCCCATATCATATGCATAGGCTCATAAGAAGAACGATTATCAGAAGCTCAAGCTAGCGTGAAGGTTTTCCAATACCTGGTGGATAAAGAATGTGGGCATGACAGATCAAGAACCAAGTTATCCTTCCACCACCAGAGCCATAGAGCAGGAAACATGAGAAAATGAATGTTCCCTTGCAACAAGAAAACCTTAACTCTTTCTGCCAACCTTGATTAACCAAGACCGTAAATCGACAGGGATCCAATGACAGAGATCGCACCATATGCATAAGTTCCATACTCCTCCGAATGGTCGAATTTAAGGTTCATTAATGCCACGTTATGTGGCCAACAATGGAAGGGACGACGATGACAAAGGAGGACCTCGGGGCTCTCCTGCCTTAATGAGGTGGGTTTCTCCAAGGCTAGTCCAAGCAGGCAAATTAATTGCATATTCGGTGACAAGGATTACATGGAGTCCAGCCGGTACTGGGTGTCCACGTTGTCCACCTTAAGTCATCTCAATAGACCGTTAACCTTATGGGTAGTGCAAACTCCCGATTTCATTAACCACAATATCGTTTATTTAGCCCATTACCTTGCTTTTGTAGTGTTTAACTTTTTTTTTTGGATACGGATGTTACATAAAAGTACATTGACATGAATCTCAATATTGTTTTTAAAGAAATTAGAAAATAAGCCTTTGGCTTTGCTATGTCTTCAAGAATCTTGCTCTCATGAATGATTTTTCATAGTAGGTAGCAAGTGTATTCCCAAATTTGTTGTTAGACTTAGTTCCCAAACTTGTTGACTTTGCTACACAAATAAACTATACAAATATCCCATACCCACTCACAAAAAAATATACACATCAAAATTACATTTAAATAATTAAACTACCTTTGAAATTGTAATAAATATACATGTCGAAATTACATTCAAATAATTAAACTACATTTCTTAATGGACATTCGTCAAATTCCAACACTAAATGGAAAAATTTATCCTCCTTGACAAACATTCTTCAAATTCCAACACTAAATGGAAAATGCCACCGTGATTTTTGTCAAAAAATACACCAAACCTTATAATTTATCTAATTTTAAACTAGATTAGAGGTGATTATACTTTGTTTCCCTGGTGTAGACATTACAATAATTCCTCTGATGTTTTTATATTCCTTTGGTAAAGGGAAGTTTGTAGTGCACATATATATAGCAATGACAAACTCAACATGAGACTTTAATCTAGTCATTGCATAGTTAAGTCACACACAACTCTGTAGTTATGTAATACAAAGAAATAACCACCCAAGTGGATTTGAACCAATGATCTATGGCAAATTTTGCATTAAGAGTGCATTCATTTATCATTAATTCAAAATTCCATATGCTTTCAAAATTCAATCTTATTATTATTACTAATTAATTATTTTTTTGGTAAAAGAAAAAAAAATGCGAGACACTTATTTCTTTGAACCATATAAGATTTAAATAAATACCTTATTTATTGTTATTATTTATATATATCTTAAAAATTTTATTATTAAATTAAATATATTTTACAATAATTTCTAAAAAGTAATTCTAATTTTGATTTACATTATCAACTTATTTACCATGTTTATCATATAAATTTATTCAACATATTAAATTTTCCAAGGCCATTATGGTATATGGTAGTGAATCACGTTTTACTATTATGTTTTGATATGTTGTAAGACATAATGGCATAAATCCATGAAGGAAATTTCATTACTTTTACTATTATTCCTATTAGTAAGTGCTCACCAGTGTAGGTCCATCTTAACTCCATATCTATCAAGTGTCAAGAGGGATCAAATCTCTCAAGGTGCAAACTTATTTTTTGAGTGCAAAACATAAGGAAACATTTGCACCTCAAGAGATTTGATCCCTCTCAATTCTAGATAGATTTAGAGTTAAGATGAATCTACGTTGGTTAGCTATTGTTTTGAAATGTTTAGGTCTCTAACTTAGATTTTATCTATCTCCACCCTA
Source organism: Pinus tabuliformis (assembly GCA_031772625.1). NCBI lineage: Eukaryota > Viridiplantae > Streptophyta > Pinopsida > Pinales > Pinaceae > Pinus > Pinus tabuliformis. The sequence goes on along the minus strand of CM062816.1, from coordinate 1,307,605,573 downwards.
TTGCATTCATACATTTTAGCATTGTAATATGAAATGTGAGTTAGCATTTGCAAATAAAGATACAAGTGTGTCTTGGGAAATGGCTAGTGATAGTCGTGAGGTTTCTTTGGTGTTTTGTAAGTCTTGTATAAGGGTTCTAAGAGACAGCAACCATGCATCACTTTCCATTCTTATATTTACCAATTATGGGTTAGGGTTTGGTGTGTCTTCCTAGGTTAATGTTAGGCCTAGGTATTCTCTAGGATCCATATTAATTAAGTGTGTTATAATTTAATAAGGGAAAAATAATTTTAGGGTTATTTTTTATCACTTAAAAAAATATGAGATTAAAAAAATAAACAAACGAACAAATAAATTCCATCCAAATCCTCACCAAGAATGAATTCAAGACCAAGTCAATAGTGTTTGGGAGTGATTTGTTAAGCTCTCATCAATTACTTCTCTTAAATTTGCTCAAAATCCCATAAAATGTGTGTCACTGTCTATTAGTGAAATAAATTGGGCATATGCACTTTATAAAAAAGACCAATAGGAATGCATTCACACTCCTCTAGTATGTGTGTTTTCCTAGGAACACATCCACATTATTTTCCCTAATAAGATATGCACATTCCTACAAATTCCTACTTGGTACTAATTTGGCATCCTTGGTGGCAATTCAAGGAAGGATGAAGCTAAAAATATAGGAATGTGTACACTTTCAAATGAATGCAAGGAAAGTCTTACGTGAGTGCATTCATGCTCACTAGACTTTCATTTTGTCTACCATCATATTCATTCAAGTGCCCTCTTGCATCACATAATTACCTAAGAAATCAATCTAGGGGATGGATTATTATAGTGACTGTAACCTTCACATCTCATAAGATCTGAGTTTGGACCTCTTCTAGTCTCACATTAGGCCTCCTTCACTTGAACATATTATTTCATTATGACTTCTTGCAGTGGGCCCTACTTGCTTCATGACATACGAGTGTTGCTCTATTTTTCTACACATCTCAACCTAAATATTGACATGCTATGTTTTATTAATGCCTAAGGTCATTTTTATATATCCATAAACGTACCAATTTGAGTTTCCTCATTTCCTTATAATTCCTCCATTGTGGCCTATCTCCCAATTGAATTTTGTTTGATCCCTTGTTTTCCTTCATCAAGTTTCTTCTTACTAGGTTTTGCAAGGTTATGCTTGCAATATGGAACTCTAAATGGGAAATATCAAAAAAATTATATTTCCCTAATCACTTGAACTTTGATGCTTTTCCAATGGAACTATCTTTCATCCCCCTAAATAAGTTTTTCATCCCTGGTAAATAGTTGTTATGGAAATTGTTATATTTTTCTAGTGGTTCTTTTCCTTTGTTGTGTCTTCACTATCTAGACTTTTCTCGTCAAGGATTTCATTATTTGTTTCATGAATGATTTCCCCCAATGAAAATTTATTGGTTTTACTTGCACATGCCTTTTATTGTACCCAATACATCATCAAGTTTTACTCATTATTAAATTGTAGATCTTCCCAATGCTCCAATTCCCCAATGAAGTGTTCCAGACTTATCCTTTCTCTTGTTCTTTAGCCATCTTCTATTTCCACTTAAGTTTCCTTCATCAAGGAATTTCATATCCTAATGACCCTTCTATTTCCTTCATGTTTGATCTGGATTGGATCAATATATTATATGTCATCTATCTCAATGCTTTTAGAGCGGAAAAAAATGGAGGAATCAACTTGCAAGGTCATTTTAGCAATAGTCCCTCGTTTGAAAAATTGGGGTTTAGAACTTTCCAAAGCCATTTTGAGGAATCAAATAATAGTTTTTGGGCTCAAAAATTCCTTGGCTATATCCAAGCCCCTATTATGTTGATCTAAATTTAGAGACCTTTCTGAGGGTGCAAGAATTGGATCAATCAATGCTCATATGCAAAAGTTATACCTCTCGCAAGTTGGTCTATTGTGTTGACCACCATGGTACAAAAGGATGCATCATTGCATGTCAAACTCCATTATTCATGCATATGGGGCTATCCAAGTTTTAACTTTCAATAAGATTCTAGAAGATCCAAATTTGTAACTCTAATAAAGCGTTGAGGAAGTCAAAAACCTACCCCTATTGTTGGAATGTGCTCCTTTGGAAAGTAATAATATATATGTTATATTGAAAGAAAATAGAATCTTATGTGAAATAGGTTGATCCCATATTCATCATGGAGTGAAATACCTTTTTAATCATTTATTTTATAAAAAGGTGAAACTGCATTATCCCACATGTATTTTTTCAGATGTAATTCATCAATATCTCTTGGTATATAATAAAGGTTAGGGGGTACCATGAAAAACAACACATAAAAGTATGATAATTTTATCATTTTGAGAATGAGAGTTTTCACAGTTTGAGTTCATATTGTTTATTGAGTGCTTAGGGTAGTCACTTTGAAGCGTGTGGGAAATGTCTTACATTTCGAGTGGATGCTCCACCCATCTTCAAGGACAGAAAAAGATTTTAATGAATGCCAAAGAGTGCAAGACCATGACACATACGGGGAAATGAAATAAATAGTTTGAGATAGTCAACTAAGGAGATTCTTAAAATGAGGATTAAATTATGAATTTGTGATGGAAGGAAGGAAGTTTGACTAAAATTAAGAGAAAATTAAACTGATTAATAATTTTTGAGTGGATGCTCCACCCATCTTCAAGGACAGAAAAATCTTTTAATGAATACCAAAGAGTCCAAGACCATGATACATAAGGGGAAATGAAATAAATAGTTTGAGATAGTCAACTAAGGAGATCCTTAAAATGAGGATTAATTATGAGTTTGTGATGGGAGGAAGGAAGTTTGACTAAAATTAAGAGAAAATTAAATTAATTAATAATTTCTCCAAAGTAAGTATTAAAATTAAAATTGAATGAATTGAATTGCATCGAGGAGAAATATGTTGATTTAAATGATAATGTGTTATATTATAATAATAATAATAATGTTATAAAAATATTAATATTATATGATACTATAATTTGATAAATAAAATTACTGAATAAAGAGAAGAAGGTATTATTACATTATTACGTTAATATTATCATTCATATAATTTTATTAGTATTATGTTATTGTATTGATATTATAAAAAATATATATAATATTAATATTGATATGGTCTTGTTGTTATTAATATTGTTAATGATGATTAGGCAATGAATTCGACGTTCATATTAATTCTAATAATAATAAGGTACATATTCATAATAACGTTGAGGTTAATTTATGGAATATAATATATATAATAATAAAGTTAATAAACATAATGAAATAGAAGATAGTAGTAGTAGTTACGGTTATGATTTTGCTCATACTAATAGTATTATTAGTAAATAATAATAATAAGTATCACAATATTAATATTAAAAATAATAATAATAATAATAATAATATGGAACAGAGTTATGATTATGATTTTTTTAATATTATTAATAAGAAATATATTATTAATAAGTATCACAATATTAATAATAATATTAGGTATGGTAAAACCATTAATTACAATTGTGATAATAATAATATCACAATATTAATATTAAAAATCATAATAATAATATTAATATTGAACAGAGTTATGTTTATGATTTTTCTAATACTATTAATATTATTAATAAGAAATTAATAATAATAATAAGTATCATAATATTAATAATAACATTAGTTATAGTAAGACCATTAATTATAATTGTGATAATAATGACATTATTAGTAATAGATATAATCACAATAAGAATAATAGTAATAATGATAATCTTCCTCCTCTTTCTCGTTCTAATAAGGTTGTGATGCAGGAGCATCTAGCTCACCATGAACGGGTGAAGTCTTGCCAGGCTGGAAGGTTGTTGAATATCTAGATTGTTTTTTTTATTACTAGTTTATGAAGTTATAAGCTAGGATTTTAGTTACTTTACTCTTTGTTATTAAATGTCAAAGTTAAATGTCGATTAGGGTTATTATAGGTCAACAGAAATAAATATTAGTTTAGGAATTGATCTGTTAATTTAGGAAAGAAAGGACAAAATTGTCTAAAAGCAGATCTTGTAATGACAACCGAAAACTGTAGTTACCCAACCAATTGTTTCTGTTCAATTGACAAATAATTGTAGTTTCAAATTAACTGTAACCACAAGGTATAAAAGGAGCAATGTAAGACAAGAGCAAGGTTCTGCAATTTCGTAACATAGAAATAAAGGAACAGATCTATTTCAATAAAAATTGTCCATCTATATACATTGTCTATCTGCTGTATGATTAAATTTCTTTTCATTTATCGAATTGAAAACGAACAGTGTTGACAAACAGAGAGAGACCACGGTAAGGTCGCATTGTTTTATGTTCTTGTCGAATGAACAAACTATAGTAAAACCATTTAAAGGCATGGTCACAGAGCGAAGGGCCGATGTGTTGAGCCACAGTCTAAAAAGGAGTTACAGACAAAGACCCGAGAAGGAACAGGACCGCACACAAACAACGGAAGAGCAACCTATAGCAAAGGTATTCCTTTAAATGATTCTTCATAATTTCACAAGTTCAACAGTGATAACAAAACCCTGATTGCATTGCTATTGACCATTATATGCACACATTACATTCCTTGACAAACAATAACAAGGGCCGCGTCTTGAGTGGACAAACCTTGGCCTAGGGTTTGGGAACAGAGACCCCAAATAACCAATCAACGAACGACTAACTAGAATAGGCAGGCCGAATCCTCAATTCCACAAGGAATAACGACTGTGCATGCAAAGACAACAAAACCAAAATCTATAGAAAACCCAAAGAACTATCAGTGCATTGACGAGCTGAAGTGCCAGAGCCTACCGGAAAAGGTTCACCACCCTTGGAAGATCGAAACTCGGAGGACCCACGTACCCAAGTTGAGCCATTGACCTGCATACACAACAGAGCATCGTTAATACATGTACACTGCGGAAAGAACCAAGTCAAGAAACCATAGAAACAAGAGGGTTTTGCATATAAATACCTGAGCAAGCGGACCAGAGGTTCGAGGAGCAGAGCCAAGCCGAATCGATGAAGCTGAGACAGGAGGAGCGGTTTTGGTTAGCATAAACACCAAGAAGAGGTGGAAACTGAATCAAGGAACGAGCCAATACCTGGTTCGAGTCACGAAAACCTGCCAATGTGTTGCCTGAAATCTGAGGATGACACAAGTTCAACAAATTACACATAGAATAGTGACCAGAGACACCCATCATAATAGTGAACGCGACGACAACCATAGCAGAGGCAACAGTATAACAACAACCGAGAATGATATTTGTACGAGACCCCAGATTCCACAACCGTATCATAGCAAAAATGATAGGACGATACTGAAATACTTACCGGGTGAAAAATCAAGCAAGCGCGTCAACAGAACCAAAGTAGTTTCAATCCACTGGACACTGACAAGAGCATAACCAGGTGTGGGAGACTTACAACCATCCACAGTGATATCCGATGGAGAAACAGAGACCTCCATACTCAACAGAGCAAGAGCCAGACGGAAAACTCACCAAACCCTCACAGCAACCACACCGCAGAGTAGAACTGTCTCGAATGACCGAGAAACCGAGGTGTTTTGGCAAAGAATGAGCGGAGGAACCAGGCCCGAGGCGTGTAGGTAGGAATTGAATGCGGCAGTAATTGCTCACAGTTTCCAACCCGACATCCACTGACCACCTTTGCATGCGACCACCGGAAAAGTCCAAACATTGAGAAAAATCTGGCGACCGTTGTAAAGCGAGGACACGTAGAGTTGTGGGCCAGTGTGGCTGGGCTACATCAGAGTGGTATCAGAGCATTGTTTATGTTAGTAGGAAGAATGGAGAGAGGAAGGCGAGGTCATGGCAGAGGTGCTCGAAGATTGGCAGAGGAAGGATTGAGAGAGGAGATCAGAATTCTTGCTACCCGTTTGGAGGCAGTAGAGGCAGGTAGACGAAGAGATCCAGAAATGGGTGATGCTAGTGAAGAGGAAGTTGAAGTAGCAGCAGATGGACCAGAAGGTGAGTCCGCAGAGGTGAGATTGCTGAGATCTGTTTTAGTAGCAAGCAGTAAACCCAAACCAGAACTCCCGATGTATGACGGCAGCCTGTCTATCAAAGTTTTATTGGATTGGATTAGTGAGATGGATAAGTACTTTGAGTGTGAGGAAGTCAGCGAAGACCACAGAGTCAAATTCGCTACGACGAAACTGAAGGGACATGCAGCCCTATGATGGGATAGTGTCCAGAGAGGAAGAGGTTGAACAAGGCGCCAATTAAAACTTGGTCCAGAATGGTGGCCAAGTTAAAGGGCGGGTTTCTGCTGAGGGACTATCAAATTGCATTGCACAGGCAAGTGCAGAATCTGAGACAGAAAGGATTGACGGTAAAGGACTACACAAAGGAGTTCTATCGAGTGAATTTGTAGGCCGAATATACAGAGGATACATCAGAAAGAACAGCCAAGTATGTTAATGGGCTGAGGTTAGATATTTTGGATGAAATCAGTATTTTATCTCCGAACAACACTGAGGAAGCGTATCAGAGTGCAATAAAGGCTGAGGAGAAAATTACCAGAAGGCAAAATGCCTGGAGAGGATGAGGAGCCAGCACAGGGAAAGGCCAATCCTATGGCAGAGGTCGAAATGCTAACAGTAATGAGGAAGCCAAAAGTTCGAAAGCTTCTGAATTAGCAGATATAGGTGATAGCGCGAGAGGCAATAGGTCATCCTAGTGAGGCAGGGGAAATGGCCGAGGTAGACGGGTTGGTTATCAGTGTTACAGGTGTCATAAATGGGGGCACCGCTCATTTGAATGTCCAGAAGCAGATCCAGCTGGATAGCGGGGTGCGTATGTGGTGCAACCAGAGGAAGCAGCAGTGCCTCCTCAAGAAGCAGAGAATGCTCCAGAGACGAGAGAAGCTTTGGTGCTGCACAAGGTGTTGTTAAAACCAGTCAAGGAGGTCACTGAACAGACGCAGCGGAAGGCTTTGTTCAGGACGATTTGTAAGTCGTGAGGTAAGTGTTGTAAGTTAATTATTGACAGCGGTAGTACTGATAATTTAGTGTCCACAGAGATGGTGGAAAAATTGGAGTTGAAACGCTCGAAGCATCCCAATCCTTATAGAGTTTCGTGGCTGCAAAAAGGCCATCAGTTGCTGGTGGATGAACAGAGCGAGGTCGAGTTTCAGATAGGCAGATATAAGGACAAAGTTGTTTGTGACATCATGCCAATGGATGTATGTCACATACTGCTGGGCAGGCCTTGGCAGTATGATAGGAAGGTGGTACACGATGGATTGATGAACTGTTACAAATTCGTGAAGGATGGAATCAAGCATACGCTTGTACCCATCAGAGAAGAAGGGACAGCAGAGACTAGTGAACCAAGAACATTATTGGTCAGCGGAAAACAGTTTTTAAAATAGGTTGAGGACAGTGAGATAGGTTATGCGGTTGTAAAGAAAGCAAGGATAGTCTTGTTGCATACGGAGGTATCAGATTTACCTACAGAGATCCAGCAAATGTTGGAGGAGTTTACAGACATAGTTGTAGATGACTTGCCAGACAAGTTACCCCCCAAAAGGAGCATAAGTCATCACATTGACTTCATACCCGGAGCCAGTTTGCCGAACAAAGTGGCATACCGAATGAGCCCCAAGGACAATGAAGAAATTAGGAAGTAGGTGCAAGAGCTGTTGGACAAGGGATTGATAAGGGAGAGCTTGAGCCCTTGTGCTGTTCCAATGGTCCTCGCTCCCAAGAAGGGAGGAGAATGGCGGATGTGCACCGACTCAAGGGCCATCAATAAAATCACCATCTGGTACAGGTTTCCACTACCGCGAATGGATGATATGATGGATTGTTTAAGCGGGTAGCTTATTTCTCTAAGATAGACTTGAAAAGCGGGTACCATCAGATTCGGATACGAGAGGGGGACGAATGGAAGATAGCCTTTAAGACGAATGAGGGGTTGTACGAATGGCTGGTCATGCCATTTGGGCTGAGCAATGTGCCCAGTACGTTCATGAGGTTAATGAATGAGATGCTGAAGGAGTATATCAGAAAATTTGTAATTGTATACCTGGACGACATCCTGATTTTCAGCAGGACAAGGGAAGAACACCTTCAACATGTGCGTAAGGTGCTGGAGAAATTACAGCAGAATAAACTGCTAATAAACTTGAAGAAATGTACTTTTCTGCAGAAGGAATTGATTTATTTGGGGTTTGTAATAGCAGAGAATGAACTGAAGATGGATCCGGAGAAGGTGGCAGTGATAGTGAATTGGCCATCTCCGAAAAATTTGTTTGAGGTACGTAGCTTTCACGGATTAGCAAGTTTTTACAGGAAATTCATAAAGAATTTCAGCGAAATTTGTGCGCCAATGCTAGATACCATCAAAAAGGCCAACCAACCTTTTCGATGGACAGAGGCAGCAGAGAGAAGTTTCCAGTTGTTGAAAAAGAAGATTACTGAGAGGTCGATCCTGAGATTACCCGATTTCAAGAAGTTATTTCAGGTTCACTGTGATGCCAGCGGGATAGCAATTGGAGCTGTACTCAGTCAGGAGGATAAGCCTGTAGCGTTCTTCAGCGAGAAGCTGAACGAGAGTAGACAGAAATACTCATCATATGATAAGGAGTTCTATGTTGTTATACAGGCATTAAAACACTGGAGGCATTATCTATTGGGAAATGAATTTGTGTTGTTTTCAGATAATTCTGCACTACAGTATGTAATGCAGCAGCACAAGCTCAACCACAAGCACGCCAAATGGGTGGAGTATTTGCAGAGTTTCAACTTCGTATTGAAACATATTAGCGGGCAAGCAAACAAGGTAGCGGATGCGCTGAGTAGGAAAGCTCTACTTCTGCAGGAAAGCACTGTGCAGGTGCTGGGTTTTGAGCACTTACAAGACTTGTACTAGACGGATACAGATTTTAAGGAGGCCTATGAGGCATGTCAAAACCCTTTAGTGAGAGATAACAGTCCTTGGTTGGACTACAATCTACAAGAAAAGTTGCTATTTAAGGGAGGACAGTTGTGCATACCTGACTGCTCAATGAGGGAGAATATTATTCGAGAAAAGCATAGTGGAGGTTTGGCTGGACATTTCGGTATGGATAAGACCCTCGAGCAACTTAGTCATTTTTATTTTTGGCCAAAGATGCGGGGAGATGTACAATGGTTTGTGGCCAGATGCAAAGTGTGCCAGTTAGCAAAGGGTCACAGTCAAAACACAGGACTGTATACACCGTTACCTGTTCCAGGAAGACCATGGGACTCAGTCAATTTGGACTTCGTCTTAGGTCTACCGAAGACGTAGCGAGGATACGACTCAGTAATGGTAGTGGTGGACAGATTCTTGAAAATGGCACATTTTATTCCTTGCAGGAAAACCAGTGATGCCACCCACGTGGCCCACTTGTTTTTCAATGAGATTATCAGGTTACATGGATTGCCTAAATCTATCCTTTCGGACAAGGATGTGAAGTTCACAGGACATTTTTGGCGTACCATATGGAAAAAATGGACACACATCTAAGCTACAGTTCTGCATATCACCCGCAAACCGACGGGCAAACAAAAGTTGTAAACAGGAGTCTGCAAAACCTGTTACAAAGCTTCGTTGGGGAGAATTCGCGGATGTGGGATCGAGCACTAGCATAGGTAGAGTTCGCTTACAACATCTCTCCTAACCGTAGCACAGGTTTCAGTCCATTTCAGATCCTATACAGCATGCATCCTCGCGGAGTGCATGAATTGCGGGACCTTGGATTGAAGGAAAGGCAAAGCGCAGACAGAGAAGATTTCGCTAACGTGATGAGAGATTTGCATGAACAGGCGAAAATGAAATTACAGGACAACAGATTAAAGTAAAAACAACACGTAGATTTGAAGAGACGGGAAGTACAGTTTGACATGGGGGACGAAGTTCTCGCGCATTTACACAAAGAACGCTTTCCCAAAGGTATGTATAATAAATTGAAGTATAAAAAGATAGGGCCTTGCAAAGTTCTTGGAAGTTTTCGGTGAATGCCTATGAGATACAGTTGCCACCCGGAATAGGCATTTCACCTATATTTAACGTAGCATACCTGTTCCCTTACATGACTGACCCAGAGGAAAAGGAAGAAGATGGAACCATGCGACCTACACGGAGTACCCAGGAGAAAGGAGAAGCTTGGAAGAGACAGATGCCTTACATTCAACCTCCCGAGATCGAAAGTATTCTCGACACTCAGGTGGTTAAACGAACTCGGTAGAAGGAGTATGTACAGTACCTGGTCAAGGGGAAGAACCATCCTATTAAGGACAGTTCGTGGCTTGATGCCAAGCAAATTGAACAGAAAGGTATTTCAGTCGAGAAGCTCATGGACCGAAGCCATGATTTCTTTTTTCCCCGGGAGCCTGATGCAGGAGCATCTAGCTCACCATGACCGGGTGAAGTCTCGCCAGGCTGGAAGGTTGTTGAATATCTAGATTGTTTTTTTTTATTACTAGTTTATGAAGTTATAAGCTAGGATTCTAGTTACTTTACTCTTAGTTATTAAATGTCAAAGTTAAATGTCGGTTAGGGTTATTATAGGTCAACAAAAATAAATATCAGTTTAGGAATTGATCTGTTAATTTAGGAAAGAAAGGACAAAATTGTCTAAAAGCAGATCTTGTAATGACAACCAAAAACTGTAGTTACCCAACCAATTGTTTCTGTTCAACTGACAAATAATTGCAGTTTCAAATTAACTGTAACCACAAGGTATAAAAGGAGCAATGTAAGACAAGAGCAAGGTTCTGCAATTTCGTAACATAGAAATAAAGGAACAGATCTATTTCAATAAAAATTGTCCATCTGTGTACATTGTCTATCTGCTGTATGATTAAATTTCTTTTCATTTATCGAATTGAAAACGAACAGTGTTGACAAACAGAGAGAGACCACGGTAAGGTCGCATTGTTTTATGTTCTCGTCGAATGAACAAACTACAGTAAAACCATTTAAAGGCATAGCCACAGAGCGAAGGGCCGATGTGTTGAGCCACAGTCCAAAAAGGAGTTACAGCCAAAGACCCGAGAAGAAACAGGACCGCACACAGAGAACGAAAGAGCAACCTATAGCAAAGGTATTCCTTTAAATGATTCTTCATAATTTCACAAGTTCAATAGTGATAACAAAACCCTGATTGCATTGCTATTGACCATTATATGCACACATTACATTCCTTGACAAACAATAACAAGGGCCGCGTCCTGTGTGGACAAACCCTGGCCTGGGGTTTTGGAACAGAGACCCCAAATAACCAGTCAACGAATGAATAACCAGAACAGGCAGGCCGAATCCTCAATTCCACAAGGAATAATGACTGTGCATGTTAAGCAAAGATAGAAAAACCAAAATCTACAGAAAACCCAAAGAACTATCAGTGCATCGACGAGCTGAAGTGCCAGAGCCTACCAGCAAAGGTTTGCCACCCTTGGAAGACCGAAACCTGGAGGACCCACGTACCGAGGTCAAGCCATTGACCTGCATACACAACAGAGCATCGTTAATACATGTACACTGCGGAAAGAACCAAGTCAAGCAACCATAGAAACAAGAGGGTTTTGCATATAAATACCTGAGAAAGCAGACCAGAGGTTTGAGGAGCAGAGCCAAGCCGAATCGACGAAGCTGAGATAGGAGGAGCAGTTTTGGTTAGCATAAACACCAAGAAGAGGTGGAAACTGAATCAGGGAACGGGTCAATACCTGGTTCGAGTCGCGGAAACCTGCCAATGTGTTGCCTGAAATCCGAGGACGACGGAAGTTCAACAAATTACACACAGAACAGTGACCAGAGACACCCATCATAATAGTGAAGGTGACCACAACCATAGCAGAGGCAACAGTATAACAACAGAGACAGTATAACAACAACCGAGAATGATATTTGGACGAGACCCCAGATTCCACAATTGTATCATAGCAAAAATGACAGGACAAGACTGAAAGACTTACCGGGTGAAAAATCAAGCGAGCGTGCCAACAGAACCAGAGTAGTTTCAATCCACCGGAGACTGACAAGAGCATAACCAGGTGTGGGAGACTTACAACCATCCACAGTGATATCCGACGGAGAAACAGAGACCTCCATACTCAACAGAGCAAGAGCCAAACGGAAAACTCACCAAACCCTCACAGCAACCACACCACATAGTAGAAATGTCTCGAATGACCAAGAAATCGAGGTGTTTTGGCAAAGAACGAGCAGAGGAACCAGGCCCGAGGCGTGTAGGTAGGAATTGAATGCGGCAGTAATTGCTCACAGTTGCCAACCCGACGTCCACTGACCACCTTTGCATGCGACCACCGGAAAAGTCCAAACGTTGAAAAAAATCTGGCGACCGTTGTAAAGCGAGGACACGTAGAGTTGTGGGCCATTGTGGCTGGGCTACGTCAGGTTGTCAATCTTTAGTTTCTCCTTTCTCCCTTCCGTCTTTAATATTTTGGGTAAAGGTTTAAGTTTTGCCCTAGTCCCTAAAAAGATCTCGATAGAAGACATTATATGCAACGTTGAGTTTGGAATCAAAGGCTTACCCGATAATATTAAGGACATGTTGTGGGCCAAAAATGTCTGCCTCAACATTGGGGGATAACCACCCGGTCCGAACCTTAAAGAAGCTCATTTTCCATTTGTAGTAGTGGCTCCAACTGGTTTAACTAGGTCCAGTTACATTTTCCTTATCGCTATTGGTTTATGATAATATCTTTAACTATTAATAGACAGGGATATCACATCATTTCTTCTTATTGATCGGGTATTTGAGTTCAGCTAAGCCACAACTAAAATTTTGCCTCTTTAAGAAGAGGACTTAAAAGAATGTAGACTTTAATCTAAATAAAAAACTTATTATATAATACAGGTAAAAGAAACTAATCCTAATCCTATCCCAATTATGCAGATATAGATCTAACCCAAGTAAGAGCAAGATTATTAAATGATATGGATTTAAATATGTCTGGCTTTTAGTTAATATCAAGCTAATGAAGTAATTCAATTAACTGACATTTGTGAATACTGAAACACATCCTATTGAGACCTCTTAACTCAAATAACAAACCAACAACCCTCGGGAAGTAATTCACAAAAATGATATTAATTGTCAAATCAGTAAATCCAATAATTAAACAATAATATGCGAAATAGTTCACAACACATCACTATTTAATAAATCAATTTTATAAAACAGATTTCTGAGTAAATAGTTACTCAGAAATCAGAATTTAATCCATAAGAGCAGAGATACATAATAATAATATTGAGACAAATTACCCATATCAACACAAGTGCATAAACATGAATAAAATGCCACATTCTTGTTATCATAAAAATGAAACTAGTATTTAAAATAGTAGTATTAGAAATACCAATTTATTGAATCCATTTCTCTGACTCTAGTTTCCAACAGTTCTTTACATTGTTTTAACTTCTACTTTCAAAACTAGAGCTTCAATAGTGAAAACTCTATCCATCATAGATAATTCAAGATGCAAAGGAAAAATCCTCAATAATCCTCATATCTGAGATTTTCTCTCCTTCCTCCTACAACTCTAAATTCCTATTGCAGAAGTGCTTTTAAAAGTCCAAAATTGCAGAGGAGAGCAACCCTTATTACATTTTGTAATCTGCAATTTATAATATTTGCAAATGAATTCTTTACTAGAAAGTTTGTTGAAGAAGAGATTTTCTCAATAAATTTTAATATGCTGAAAATTACATTCTTCAATTGTTGGAGCATTCTCATTGATTGAGATTATGTTCTCCTCATCTTTTCAACTGTTTTCCTGCAAAAACAAATCAAAACAAAATTAAAATGTAAAAATAAAATCAAAATGCCAAATCTGGAATTTAAAACAAATCTAATCAAATTCAATTAAATAAATAATCGAAAATAAAATATAAGCTTTCTATTGATGCCTGGGATGGTTTAATTGGCCAAGGTTATCGTTGACGAATGGATCTACGTTCAGAAGAGGCTTGGAAAAATAAACATGCAGAAAATAAAACTCAGAAAATTGGTTTTATTTAAAAATTTGGAACTTGATCTTCTCACTATTTTTAGACCCAATAAATGACTAAATCTATTAGTGAAACCTCCTTAGAAATGTTCTCCTTGATTTTATCTTTCCAATGAGCCGTCCTGGGCCTCATTTGGCCAAGTAAAACTCAATCTATGAGCTTCCAAAATTGATGAGTCAAATCTAGCACAATTCTAGAAATTTTGTTGTTGAGCTAAAAATCAGAATTTTAATTAAAAAATCTAATCCTAAATTAAACTCTAATTATCTAATAATTAATTCTAATTTAATTGTTAATCATGAACTAAACTAATTATTTAATAAACTATTTATTAATTAATATTAATCTAACTAACTAAAATATATAATTAACTATTTATAAACTGATTAATATTAATCTAATTAATAATTAATTTTAATTTAATTATATTTTATATATTAAATAATTTAATATTTAATATTTAAATATTAAATATTTACACCAATATTGAATTACAACTACCCTACCACTCCATACTCCAGTCATTTGTATGAGTGAGTTTGAAACTCAAACAAAACATAAAACTTATAACAAGACTTTGGTTAATGCCCCATGCCTTTTTATTAATCGGGAGATCGGAGATCGAGAGGTGTCGAGGTTTTTTAAATTTGTTGTGATTAAAAACTCCAATGTGATCTTCCGACTGTGTAATCAAAGCTTATAACGAGAGTTGGTTAATGAGACATGCCTTTTGAATTTTTTTAAGTCGGCACGATGGATTCATCAAGGTCTTTTAAAAATGTTGCGATTAAAAAACTCTAATGCAATCTCCCAATAATGAATTTTATTATTTATATATTTTTTGTTATATTATTTTATTTTTTGGTTTTATTTTAATAATGTCTAGTTAAGTTATGAATTTATCTAAAGCATAATTTGCCTATTTAAACTACAGTCACTTTAACCAAAAAAAAAAAAACTACAGCCACTTTAACATTTTGGGTTTTCGAGATTAGTAATTTATTTGAAAATTGTAGTAAACTACTGAAATCCCGATGCTTCATGATTTCGCTGTATAAGTAAAAAATAAAAAATGTTAATAATAATTAACTAGGGGTTCATATTTAAAATAAATGCATTATTAAACTAATTTAATTATAAGAAAGGAATATTGTACATTTTATGTATTTTTAACTCAGGCGACATAAATGATTAGACTTCAAAGGAGTGTCATTTACAAACCAGTGAACCAAATGAGGTAAAACAAGTACCAATGGAAAGCTTATAAAAAACCGATTTTAACAAAGCAATCAAAACAAGAATCTAAAGAAAATGAAAAATTAAGATAATCGTAGGGTAATAAAGTCCTAAAAGGCGTTTAACGAAATTTTTTTATAGAAAAAGTCCCCATTATTTGAAGTGAACGAGTAAAAAATGGGGGGGGTTGTGTTTTACCACAACAATGACGACACACGGGAGAAGAACTAGTTATCTCTATTTGATATGAATGAGATTTTCCTAAAATTAAAGTAAAAATAATTAAAGAAGAGAAAATTATTTTTGGAATGCTTTACTAGGTTCATTAGTCTGAATAAAAGCAAAAATCATTTTACTGTAATTTTTCTTAAAATTCCTCATAAATTAAAATATTTTAAAACTCTATATCAGTCCTTAATTAGTTGTAGGGATAAAGTATGAGTCACTTTATAGCTTAGCTTTCAAAATATACTCTTTTGTCACAGGTAGAGCCACTACTTCCAGCAAACATCTATAATCTCGACAGGGTTACCTTTTAATCATGAATGATTCAGAATCCCATCTGTTTAAGAATTATTGACTTAGAAATAAATTCATTTATATATGTTTATTTTCTTTGTATTTTTTTTTCTTTTTTTTAGTTCTTAAAATCCATTGTCCTAGTTTGGTAGCTAGATAGTTGACAATGCCATTCACTGGTTATAATTGCACTGAATAAGCTGGTTCGTGATGAAACCCCTTGTCTTATAATTGTTTGCAATCATAAGCCATTATCTTGGCTTGTTTAGCAGTGTTGGTAATGTCAACCTATTTTTTCCTTATGATCATGGTAAGTAGGCTCATGATGAGACCTCTTATCTTTTAAGTTTAAATATATTTTTGGATTACACTCTAGAAAAATAAGACTTTTTAAGACAGAGAGAATCATTGACTCATTAGGAGTTAAAAATGACAATTTCAAAGTTAAAGGTGTTTTGCTGTAAAGTGTCTTTACTTGGTTAAAAATAATTTTTTTTCACTAATAATATAATTTTGAAAGATCTTAATAAAATATCAAAATCTCAAAATAATTACAATTTTGATGAGAAAAATTCTTGGATTTTATGATACTTTGTCAACTTCTCTTGTTTTGTAATCTCTTCCTTAAGTATGTCTACCTTTATAATAGGAAAAATAAATTTTATTAAGAAATTTAAGAAAAAACTAATAGTAGATTATTAACAATTTTTTTCTATGTATGCCAACCATTGTTAGGTAACAAGAAGGCCTTTCAAATAAATCATGGCAAAGTCACCAAAATTAAAACTGAAAACAAAAGGAAAAGAATTCTTAAGCTAAAGTGAGAAAAAAATTAGCAAACAAAAATAAAAATGAAAAAAATAAAAGTGAAAAGGAAAATCCAAGTTTTGAAAGATAAACTCTAACAAAAATGTTTATACCAATGTCTTAACAAAATGAAGTAAATGAAAATAATCATGTAATCATTATCTCTTATGTCAAGATTCAAATAAATTATACCTTCCAGAATTGTAAATGTTTTAGGCTTTAGATAGCAGTGATGTTAAAATTCAGACACAATGAAAAATTTATGTCTGATGTCAATCTTGTTGTTTCAAAGCATCATCTTAATCATTTTCTAAAAAAAGGAATGCTTAAAGAAAGAGATTAAAGGTTCAGAAACTTTTTAATGTAGATGTTTCAACGAAGATTATCGCTGCTTCTTGAAATAAAACCAGGAGAAGAGTATAGGACTTCCAAAATATGATCTGGCGAATGATTGAAAGCTTTTATGAAGAGCTGCAAAACAGATTTATATATCAACAAAATTTAAAAACAAAACTGAAACTAAAGTAACGAAATGGAAATTAATAAAAGTGGGTACATGAATCTTACCATTGAATAATTGCATTTGATCTTACCTGAGAGGTATCATTTTCTCCAATACTAATTGAATTCTTCTTTTAGTTAACATTAAAAACATGAAGAATTCAAACTAACCAAAATCTTATAACCCAAAATCATTATTTATTTTATTTAAATTAAAGCAAGTAGTAAAATATAAAAAAGGGAATGCTTTGTGTTCAAGAGCATCGAAATTAAAACAAATGCATCAGAAATGAGAATGAAAATTTGCAGTGATGAACGTTCTCAAAATATTATATGTTTCATATAAACTCTATTATTTTTATAAATTGTCCAGAATTAAGACTAAATCCAAGATAATGAAATTTAAATGTGAAGATAGAGAGGTCTTGAATTTCATATTTAATTATGGAATTATACATATAAAACTGAGATATATGAGAAATCATAATGATTTAAATATGTTGCAAATTTGTCATCAATTGCTTTAGTACTATAGCGGTTACCCAAGATTTCTTTAAAATAACACAATGCCTTATCGGATAATTCACATTGCATGTTTCTTCACCATGCTTAAAGTTTAATCTGCAAAAATTTCATCTTTGCTGCTATGACATATATCGATTAAATGTTAATGGCATAGATGCATGCATTGGAGTCTATTGCATCGGAAAATTTTAAGATAAGATTTCATTTTAAATTTGCGATGCGATATATTTGTTACAATGGCAAATTTGCGATGTGAGAACATGCGATAAGAATATATGCGATGAGATGGAGCGATCACAATATTGAAAAAATGTTATATCGAGGATCGGGGGATAGTCATGTCATGCTTTGTACTTTACACATCGCACATCGTACATCGCACATCGCAAATTCGGAATTGTGATATGAGCATCAATAAAAACGCGATGAAGCAATTGCGATATTGGCATATCGAAATATTGGAAAATAGTCATGTCGGAAATGCGGATATTATTTTGCAATTGTGGCGATGTGATAGATGACGGGGCTCTTAGGTGGGACCAACTTTGGACCTCAAAAGAAATCGATGATCAGAAAACTTAAGTATAGGATGTAATGTTTTTGATACACCGATATGCGATGAAGAATGGACCTGATAAATTTATTATAAGAATTTAATATCATATCGGATCCAAGACATCGGTACTTTTAAAATTATGACCCTACCATTATTGCGATTGAATGGACGTGATATTTTTATGAACTTGATTTAACTTTCATATCGGGTCCAGAATTGTGTAAACAACACAATATTGGTAAAGTCATTTTATCGGAGAATGAACGAAAAGCAACATCAGAGATGTATGGATTTTGTAGTATCGGCGATATGAAATGTTTCAATATAAATCTTTCGATACTATTTTAAATGTCTATTGGGTTTTTTAATGAATAAAAGCAAAGTTAAAGAATACTCAAATTCTAATGAATCATAAATAAAATTTCCATGAACTTCTTGCAAATTTGAAATGGATTTGCTGCTTACTTCAAGTTCCGAAAATAAATGGAAACCTGCAAATGAACAGAACAAGAATCATAAATAAACTAAAGAAAATAGAAAATAAATGAGAATGAACTTGTAAATGCGTATCTGGAAGGAAATTGTCTGTAAATTTTACCTCATGAATCTTCAAAATTTTCTTTGGATTTATCAAAATTCTGACTTTGTTCAAAATCATCTCATTATTTATTCTAAATTAGAATGGGCAATCAAGCTAAAGGAAATAAATTATTCATGTTCAGAAAATTTGAAATTCATAGAATTCATCAGAAACGAAAATGAGAATGTGCTCCCTTTTGAATTGCAACAATATTTTATTACCTCTGCTCATTATGAATTAACTTGAGAATAATCTGTATTGTTATAGTCACTCTTCAATAATACCTTTAGTAAATAAATATGATGTGTATTGCAGCATCAGATAATAAACTAAAGATCAGAATAGGATAAAGCCACTCATTATGAAAGAATATAATTATAGATTCAAATGTGTGCACATAATAGGATGGACACCCTTAAGGTCATTTTAACTAATTTCAAGGAAAATAACATAAACTTCATGTTATTATAGCAAAAAATTACACTGATTAATAATAACTAAATTGGTATTAAGATTTTGAACTCAGACAGTTATATTTTTCACGGGATAATGATGTCAAAAAGCTTTGTATCATCGAAACCTTCGATACATTAATTTCAAAACAAAATCTTAGAAGGAAATCTCGAAATGAAGAAAAATGGCTTTGAGGTGATCGGTGCGAAGTGCAAACTCAATTGAATTTAGTCAAGACATTATTCAAAATAGGAAGAGATATAGTCATGAGTAGAGGTATTGTTGCAATAGATTTTGATTTTAAAATGGGAAGCAAGAATCAAAAAGTTTCCGATGAGGAGAAAATGTTTCACTGGACATGTATGAGAAGGGCTGATTGTTTTTCTTTATTTTTTTAATCTGCAGAACTATTAAGAATAAATTAACTACATAAAACAAACTAACTAAATTAATTCTACTGCTATTCTAACCATATACATGAAAATGACTAGGTATAGTTATATTTCCAGTGTAACCATTCTCTCATTTTAATTCCTTCATATATATACAGTTCAAACATTAGTAATAGAAATACAAATCTAATTAAAGTAAGAAGTTAAATATGAAATCAAAATGTACAGTTATTGTTAGCAGCATATTTACAATCACTTTCTTTTGAAATGTCCTTTCCAACTGAATTCCAATTAGATCATAAAAATGTGGATGGGTTTCCATTAAGGATTGGAAAATGTTCAAAAGAGGAGATGACAGACCAGATTGTGGATATAAGCTTTTAAATTCAAAAGCCTGGAAAAAATGGTTAGTGTTATGTGTAAGTGTTAAACTATTAACAATATTCCATGAAGGAAAACTTTCCAAATATTTTTCAAATGAGTTAATGAAAAATGGATGGAAATCTGTTAGATATAATGGAAGGTTATTAATTGAATTGGATTGCTGGCTAATTGTAAAAATACACTCTTGTTGACACTGGCTTTGAGAAGATATAAACTTTTGATAAAACATTAGCATTGATTGAAATTGAAATATTAATAGCTTTTGATGTTCATGATTATAATATGAAACTTCAATTTCCCAATAGGGCAAAGCATCAATTGAGTGTTTGACAGTAAAGTGCTCAATATGTCAGCGTAAAGTGTCAAAAATTTGAAAAATAAAATCAGAAGATAAATCTAAATTTAAACAAAATAAGTGAAAAAGAAAAAATAAAATGAAATCACTATTGGTACAACTAATGTTACAACACAATTGGGATTGTTTTGAAATAATTTTTTTCATAAGAATTTGCCAGAATAATGGAATTTGAATAATTTCCAATTCTAACTTGTGAATTAGAAAGAGAATTATGATTATGAATAGGAATGAGAGCTTGATCATGATATGAATCATAAATTGGAATGTTTTATCGAACAGTGAAATCATGAAGATAATTTGTTGCTCTAGAATGAAGATTGGTTAGAATAATTTCTGAATTGAAACGTTCTTCATTCTGAGATGTTATTTGAATTTTCTCATGAGGATAGAAATAAATATCCTCAATGTCAGAGTAATTATCATAAATGACTTCACAATATTCTCTGGAATTTCCTTTGATCTTTTCCAATATATCAAAACAAAGAGGAATAAAAATTTCATGTTCATTAATGGGAAAAGAATGATCAATAATTGTTTCTCTATCTTGATAAAATGATCCGGATCTTGGGAGGAGGCCCCCAAGATCTAAAAGATTGAAATTGATCTTGGAGGAGAGACCCCCAAGATCTGAAAACTTGCAATGGATCTTTGTGTATATGGTTATCTCTGTAATTTGTTGCGTTCCTGTTTAAATCCAGATCATAAAAACTTATTGGTAATTCATTTAGATCAACCTCTTTATTTTCTGAAAAATCATTAATACTAAGAGGGAAAAAATTACCATCATTAAAAATATCAAAATAAAAGGAAAAATGTGAATCTGAAATAATGCAATTAAAAATGTCTCTGTTTGAGAACTCTTGTACATTATGCTCATTGTAAATTTCAGATTGTAGATCATTCATTTGTCTACTCACGCTTTCTTGAAGAATTGTGCTTTGGTTCTCCAAATTTGGCATTTGCTCATCATGGAAAAATTCAAAAAATTGTACAACAGTTTGCGTGTTATTATTTAATTTGATTGCTGCTTGTACTTGATAATTTGCAATCTAATTTTTTGAATTCACTACAGAGTGACTTTTAGATTTCAAGGCAGCTTTTTCTCCAAAATTGCTATTGTTGCCTTCTTGCATTTGGTTAGAAATATTTTCTAAGCTTTGTGAAACCACTTCATCATAATTTGTTTTCACATCTATATTGGAATTTTCATTTATGTTGGAAGGGGATGGAACAAAGCTTGAACTAATTTCATATGGATCGGGAATGGGAGGAAGAGAACAAATATATTCAAACCATTATAGTGATTCTTCTTCCGTAGGTTTATCTTTGACTTTAAATTTTAAACAATTCAAATAAAATCGAATATTAAAATTCCTAACGGACTCATTTTCAAATCTTCGTAGATATACCATTTCATCGCATACATGTTCATAATCATAACCATCAAATTTACAAATGAAAATTGTAACAAATTGATCCCAATTGTGAATTAAGGCAATTGGAAGAGTTCTACACCAGTTTCTGGCTATTGTCGCGAATGTGAGAGTAAAAATTCTGCATAAAATACCTTCATCAATTCCTTCAAAATCATAGTTTGAAACTTTTTTAACAAATTAAAAGACATGATTAAAAGCAGAAGAATTTATATTACCATTAAACTTTACCTGAGACAATAGTCTTACCACTTCAAGTGGAGTATTGGAAAATGCTCGTCTATGGATACAACTCCAAATTGGAAGTTTAAGAGGAGCCATCGTGATTTAAATAAAATGTTAAAATTAAAAAGATTCCAACAGACAACAAGTTTTAGGCCTCCTTCTAGTGCCAAAAATGTCTACTTCAACATTGGGGGATAACCACCCGGTCCAGACCTTAAAGCAACTCTTTTTCCATTTAGAGTAGTGACTCCCACTGGTTTAAATAGGTCCAGTCACATTTTCCCTATCCCTATTGGTTTATGATAATATCTTTAACTACCAATAGACAAGAATATCAGATCATTTCTTCTTGCTGATCGGGCAAGAGAATGACCCTTAAGCTGATTTGGGTTCAGCCAAGCCATAACTAAAATTTTGCCTCTTTGAGAAGAGGACTTAAAAGAATGTAGACTTTAATCTAAATACAAACTTATTCTATAATACAGGCAAAAGAAACTAATCTTAATCCTATCTCAATTAGGCAGATATAAATCTAACCCAACTAAGAGCAAAATAATTAAATGATATGGATTTAAATATGTCTGGCTTTTAGTTAATATCAAGCTAATGAAGTAATTCAATTAACTGACATTTGTGAATACATAAACAGATACTATTGAGACCTCTTAACTAAAATAATAAACCAACAACCCTCAGGAAGTAATTTACAAAAATTATATTGATTGTCAAATCAGTAAATCCAATAATTAAACAATAATATGCAGAAATAGTTCGCAACACATCACTATTTAATAAATCAGTTTTATAAGACATATTTATGAGTAAATAGTTACTCAGAAATCAAAATTTAATCCATAAGAGAAGAAATACATAATAACAATATTGAGACAAATTACCCATATCAACACAAGTGCACAAACATGAATAAAATGCCACATTCTTGTTATCATAAAAATGAAACTAGTATTTAAAAAAGTAGTATTAGAAATACCAATTTATTGAATCCATTTCCCTGATCCTCGTCTCCAACAATCCTTTACATTGCTTGAACCTTTGCTTTCAAAACTAGAGCTTCAATAGTGCAAACTCTATCCATCATAGATAAATCAAGATACAAAAGAAAAATCTTCAATAATCCTCAGATATGAGATTTTCTCTCCTCCCTCCTACAACTCTAAATTCTTATTGCAGAAGTGCTTTTAGAAGTCCAAAATTGCAGAGGAGAGCAGCCCTTATTACATTTTGTAATCTGCTATTTATAATATTTGCAAATGAATTATTTACAAGAAAGTTTGTTGAAGAAGAGACTTTCTCAATCAATTTTAATACGCTGAAAATTACACTCTTCAATTGCCGAAGCATTCTCATTGATTGAGATTATGTTATGCTCATCTTTTCAACTGTTTTCCTGCAAAAACAAATCAAAACAAAATTAAAATGTAAAAATAAAATGAAAATGCCAAATCTGGAAATCAAAACAAATCTAATCAAACTCAATTAAATAAATAATTGAAAACAAAATATAAGCTTTTTATTGATGTCTGGGAGGGTTTAATTGGCGAAAGATATCATTGACGAATGGATCTGCATTCAAAAGAGGCTTGGACAAATGAAAATGCAGAAAATAAAACTTAGAAAATTGATTTTGTTTAAAAATTTGGAACTTGATCTTCTGTCTTTTTTTAGACATAATAAATTACTAAATCTGTTAGTGAAACCTCCTCAAAAATGTTCTCCTTGATTTTATCTTTTCAATGAACCGTCATGGGCCTCATTTAGCCAAGTAAAACTCAATCTATAAGCCTCCAAAATTGGTGAGTCAAATCTGCCACAATTCGGGAAATTCTGATGTTGGGCTAAAAATTAGAATTTTAATTAAAAAATCCAATCCTAAATTAAACTCTAATTATCTAATAATGAATTCTAATTTAATTGTTAATCATGAACTAAACTAATTATTTAATAAAATATGTATTAATTAATATTAATCTAATTAATATTAATCTAACTAACTAAAATATATAATTAACTATTTATAAACTGATTAATATTAATCTAATTAATTAATTTTAATTAAATTAATTAATTATATTTTATATATTAATTAATTTAAAATTAAATATTTAAATATTAAATATTTAAATTAATATTAAATTACAACTACCCTACCACTCCATACTTCACTGAGTGAGTTTGAAACTCAAACAAAACATAAAACTTATAACAAGACTTTGGTTAATGCCCCATGCCTTTTCTTAATCCGGAGATCGGAGATCGGGATGTATCGAATTTATTTTTTTAATATGTTGTGATTAAAAACTCTGATGTGATATTCCAATCGCGTAATCAAAGATTATAACGAGAGTTGGTTAATGAAACATGCCTTTTGAATCTTTTTAAATTAGGAGATCGGAGATCGGGAGGATGAAGTCGTCAAGGTCTTTTAAAAATGTTGCGATTAAAAAACTCTTATGTGATTTCCCGATAATGAATTTTATTATTTATATATTTTTTGTTATATTATTTTATTTTTTGGTTTTATTTTAATGATGTCTAGTTAAGTTATGAATTTATCTAAAGCATAATTTGCCTATCTAAACTACAACCACTTTGACAAAAATAAAAAATAAACTACAACCACTTTAACATTTTATGTTTTCGAGATTAGTAATTTATTTGAAAATTGTAGTAAACTACAGAAATCTCGATGCTTCATGATTTGGCTATATAAGTAAAAAATGAAAAATGTTAGTAATAACTAACTAGGGGTTAATATTTAAAATAAATGCATTATTGAACTAATTTAATTACAAAAATGGAATATTGTACATTTTACGCATTTTTAACCCAGGCAACATAAATGATCAAACTTCAAAGGAGTGCCATTTACAAACCAGTTGACCAAATGAGGTAAAACAAGTATCAATGGAAAGCTTATAAAAAATCGATTTTAACAAAACAATCTAAACAAGAATCTAAAGAAAATGAAAAATTAAGATAATCGTAGGGTAATAAAAGTCCTAAAAGGCTAAACACCAAAAAGTTTTATAGAAAGGGTCCCCATTATTTGAAGTGAACAAGTCAAAAATGGGGGGTTGTGTTTTACCACAACAAGACACTATAAGGCAAGATTGTGATGTTGTCATCAGGAAGGCTGAGCCCCCTAGGAGCAACATCAGTAAGGAAGAGTTTGAGGCCCTCAAATCCTTAAACCACAACAAAAACAATGTAAATTTTGAAATGGGAACTGATATTGTTACTCGTTTCATAGAGATAGCAAAAAAGTGACCTGATTTTGAAAAGGGGTGATGCAAAATGAACAATTTTTTTTAGAGCATAGTTTTTGGCACTTTAATTTTTTTTATGTACATTACGTTTTAGAATGGTAATGATTTTCATTCTGATTTAAAAAAAGTGAGTATTCTGCATCACACCATTTTTTTAAAAGCCTGTTTTTTGGCTTTAAATTTTTTAATGTATAAAATGTAAATAATTATTTTGTAAATTTGATAATTTTTTAAGTGGTCGTTTTCTTCACATTTTCTTGTTTTTTATTTTAATTTTAATTTTTTTTTTAGTGAGGTTTTTATTGTTTTGCATTTTTAAATTAGAAGGTCGATATTTAGAATTTTCGATATTTTACATATTTATACATCTTTAATTAATTTTTCAATCCACATGAAATAATTGTTTCTAAAAAAAAATATTTTTTAACAATGAACATAAAAATAACCATTTTTAGCATAAATATAACTAAAAAACTACACGTTTTGATAATTTTTTACTAGAATTGACATGTCAAAATCACAATTTTTATATGATAATTTTAACTAAAAATAGTTAAATTATAGCTTTTTTTATGAATTTCATGTCAAAAAAATAACAATAATAATTTTTTTTCAAAAAATAATGATTAACTTAAAAATCAATGCGAAAATCACATATTACAAATATTGAACATATAACAACCCTAATTGAGTGTTTATTCTTCTCATAAAATGTCAAAGTCAAAACATTGCAAAGCTTGATTTACAAGCATAACTTAAATTTAATCAACAATGTCACGTAATCCAAACTCTTCGTCCTCTAGAGTTTCATCATTGTCTTTTTCCACAATATTTTCTGTTTCCTTTTGCTCATTTTCCTATTCTAATGGGTCTTTGATGTCTGCGGATCTCCCAATGTATGTCTTTCCAAACATTCCATGTAATGGTGGTTGGGGTTCCTTTGCCTTTTTTGCCACACATGATTCACTAAAGTCCTCTTTCTTCAACCCAATTTCTTGCATTGCATCTGGAAGAAATTGAAGAGCATTAATTCTTTGTTGAATGAAATTGCACTGTACTGGATATTTTTCAATTGCAATGCAATTTCTTCCTTTTTGAAGGCAACATGCTAGTGTTGTACCTAATTATCAAGCATAAAAGAAATAATGAACTAAATTAGTACAATGACATATTAATTAAAAAATAACATATTGAAATTCAATTCCATATAATAAAACTTACCTGAGCTAGAAAATAAATCCAGAATCCAATCTCCTTCATTTGAACAAATGTCTATAAGATAGTTAACTATATCTCCTTTTGCTTCTTTGTCTTCATATATTAGTTTTCTCACAACAGCATCATAAGTCAGTATTTGGCTATGACTCTTTCCGTCTACCCGATTAAAAATC
The DNA here is from genome assembly GCA_031772625.1 of Pinus tabuliformis. Classification (NCBI taxonomy): domain Eukaryota; kingdom Viridiplantae; phylum Streptophyta; class Pinopsida; order Pinales; family Pinaceae; genus Pinus; species Pinus tabuliformis. The sequence goes on along the minus strand of CM062816.1, from coordinate 1,307,578,840 downwards.
ATAGACATATGGCTATCATCTTTTGCCCAACTATCAATATGAATGAACTCACAATAATTTATAAATTGTTGATCTTCATTGTTAAGAATATTTGACTTTTTCTTGTAACATGAAATAGTAAAAGTTCAATTAACTTGTACATAAATAAAATTTTCAACATTAATCAAATATACATTTTAAACGTCTTACCATGTAAGCTGCATCCTTGAATTTGTTTTCCCCTTGAAGCTTGACAATATCATTTCCAATTGTGTGCCTGAATGAAATGTCACACATATCCATAATGGTGATGACATGACTTCTACAAATCCTGCAACCACTTTACTAAGAGCTTGATAAGTATAAGGGTCACTATCATAGTCAATGTTTGGAATATTGAAACCATAGGGAATATCTGCAATGACTAGGGCATAATCCCTTTTAGGTATGAGTTTAGCAATGTCTTCACAGTCGCCTTGTATTACTTGATATTGAATAGTGTCTAGCCCATTCCAAATGAAATGATTAAGAGTTGATCAAGTTAAATGTTCTTAATACGTTGCTTCCTCAGTCTTTCGATCTTTATTTTTTCAATAAAGGTTTTGAAACTATCTGGCGTTCCATTATCTTCCTTCCTCATCTTTTATAAAATAAACAAATATATATGTAAGTTATAAATTAAAAATAGTACACAGGTGAATAAAAATGAATGTATAAATCAAGATACCTTTTTAAATGCAAGATAAAAAGCTTTTAATGTTGATTTAGATCTTGAATCTAGATAGTTGCGTACAACATCATCCCAACTATCTTCATTCAACAATCTAACCATTTGTTCTTGAATTTTCATATAAACTTTGTGACTGCATAGATAAAGTAACAAAAAATTAATATAATGATATGTATAACAAATACTACCAAGAACAACATGTTTTATTTAAAATATAATTATAATCTAGAAATAAATAAAAATATTTCAACAAAGTTACTTTTTAAATTCTTTAGACATTTCCTCCAATGATAATTCCCTTGACCTCACACGAGATAATATTGTTTTGACAATTTTTTCATCTTTCACTCCTTGCATCGCCCTCCAAGGTGTGATAGTCATATCGTCTGGAAGCTGCTTCATTTCAGGAGCTAATTTATTGTTGCCACGTATCAATGGCTTAGACTTTTTGACCTTCTGGTTTTTAATGGCAATGTCTTCCCACATGCTAAAAAACTCATCAATCAACCTCCAAACATCTCCAATTCTAAATGCCAATTGGAAAATGTTATCAACACCTCTGAATAAATCACTATTTTTGTTGTCTTTTCCACCTTTTGAATTGGTTTTCTCTTCAATTTGATATCCTATTTCCATACAATATTCCTTTCGGAAATATGCAATAACATTTATCCTATCCCCACCACATTTTTCTTCAAATTCACTATGAATAAATCTGACCCTTTGGATGAAAGTCATAGACATCCTATATTCATTATTTGAATTATGATCCCATGCCACTAACTTTGCTTCTGTATCTGATAAACCAGCGTAAATGATACATTTCATTGTTTCAAAACATGGGTTATTAGGATATTCCTCCATCAATTGTCTTTGAGCTTCTATAGAATGGTTCCCCCAAGCACATAATAATTGTATTCAAAACATTTTGACTTATCAAATGCTTCTTTATTGGGAACTTGAAGTGGATCAACAAGAAGCACATAACTAACCACATGAGCATATGGATTGTACATCATCAATGTATTCAAGTTGTGAACATGCAGATGATGTGGCTTTCTAACTTGATATTGACATTGTCCTTCACTTACTTTATGTGTTTGCCTGATATTAAGCTGAAATGTGCGACCACCATCAATTAAGTTTCTCTTTGTTAAATTCTCTCAAATGAATTTTTTTTTTTGTTTTGATAATTCCATCCTCTAAATCAGCTCTAGTGTAATGATTTCTCTGCTTTCTTTTGAATTTTCATTAGGTTCTTGACTACCGGTAATGACTGCTTCAAAATCTTCAACTTTACTTTTCTTGGTCATAACATTCCCAACAGATTTATTCTTGGGCGTTGTTACTTTTGGTTTTTTATGGCTCTTCTCAGTTCCAATGTCATCTTCAGTAATGGCAACATATGCTTCATTGTCAATTTCAACTTCATCGTTCTCAAAAGTAACTTGCTTACCCTTGCTATATTTATCCACCAGAGGCCTTTTTTTCTGATTCTTTAGATGTAGTTTTGTAGCATTATCAATTACTACATTTTTCTTATTTTCCATATCTTCTTCTGACACTGAGTAAAAATTGCTGACAACTTTCATGATATCATGCTCTATGAAATGAATGTCTCCAAACCTAATTGAACAACTTTCAAGAAAATTCTGCCAAACAAAATATCATACATGTCAATAAAAAACAAAGTTAAAAAATATAGCGAGACACTTTCAAGAACGCAAAATACAAATATAAATAACAATACTTACGATGTTTTGTGTCATCTCATTTACGATTTGTTTACACAACTTTGTAGATACTTCTCTCGTGGCATACAATGAATATGATAGTCGGTATTTAATCCTTTCATGTGACTTGGGAGCTTTTGTAAGTATGTAAACAACTTCAGTGTCCGGTACCGAACACATATCTATGACTCTTCCCATCACCTCAAAAGAACCATTATCATTCGGTATATCAATATATAGATATATATTCACATTTGTGCTTTCTCTTTCTTTCACATACCAGATTCTTGATGGAAATTTCTCCTCTTTCGAATTCTTCCAGTCTGAAATCATCTTCTTATCACTTGAGGCACTTGAAAGATTTGTAGTCATGAGCTCAGGTGGAGTTCGTTCACTAATGTTTCTTGAAGATGCACCTTTAAGAGTCTTTGGTCCAGAAAGATTCACTGAAATTTTCTTTGATGCCATTTTCCTGAAAAATAGAAACACATAAATCAATAAATAATAAAAACATATTAACTTAAATTAACAACAAAAATATATCATAAATTTTTTATTTGTATGATCAACAATCACCCCACCCACCACCCCTCACATTCTAAAAGGGCATGCATTAACATTCTAGTGTAAAAAAAGTAAATCACGAATAAAACATTCCAAAATTAACTATATATATATATATATATATATATATATATATATATTATATGAAATGTCTATTTTTTTTAATAAGTACAAAAAAATATATATGTAATGGCACCCCACCAGCACTCTACACCATCCGCCAGCCCCGGGCGCCCCCGCCGCCATTCCCCCTCACCCACGAGCACCCTCCCCCTCTCCGCCCAAACCCTAGGCGCTTGCCACACTCCACTCCACCCACGAGCTCCCTCCTCCTCTTCGCCCAACCCCCTAGGCGCTTGCCACACTCTACTCCACCCACCCATAGGCATCCTCCCCCGGGCACCCAAGCCACCCACTGGAGCCCCCCCACCCTCGCGCTCCAACCCCCCCGTTGCCCCCCCTTGCGTGCCCTCTCAACCCCTCGCCCAGGCGCTCAACCGCACCAACCACCCCCCCGGGCGCCCCAACCCAACCCCCCGCCCTAGGCAGGTGCCCCCACTAACCACTCCCTGCCCACCCCGCCTGGGCACCCCCACCCACCACACCCCCCCAGGCGGGCGCCCTCCCAACCCCCGCGCCCTCACAAACCCCTCGCACCCCAACCCTCCCAAACCCCCCTGCCTGGGCGCCCCCTCCCAACCCCCCCCCAGGCGGGCGCCCTCCCATCCCCCACGCCCCAACCCTCCAAGCCCCCACCCGGCATCCTCACACACCCCCCGCCTAGGCGCGCACTGCCACCACCCACGCCCCAACCCTCCCGCCCCCTGCCCGGGTGCCCTCAGCCACCCCCGCCCCCCACTCCCTCCCCGATGCCCTCTCCCCACATCCCCCCGGGCGCCCCACCCCATCTCCCCCTACCCCAGCCTCCCTCCCCCGGGCACCCTCCACCCCACCCTTCCTCCCCCAAGCGAGCCCCACCCCAACCCCCCTCCCCCGGGCAGGCCCCGCCCACCCTCCCTCAGCCCTCCACCCGAGCTGCCGAGGCCCCCGCTCGCCCCCGCCCGGCAGGCGGCAGGGCGATTCGGAGAATTGCCCTGCCGCCCGCCGGGTGGGGCGCGAGCGGCCCGGGTGGCAGGGCCGAGGTAGGGTGGGCGTGGCAGGGCCGAGGGAGGGAGGTGGGCATGGTCGGGGGAGGGAGGGTGTGGCGGGGGCGGCCTGGGTGGGGGGTAGGGAAGGGGGGACGGGGGGCGCCGGGGTGGGGCGCGACACCCGAGGGGGAGGTGGGGTGGGGAGTGGCGTGCCCGGGCGGGGGGAATTTGGGGCGGGGGACGGCCGGGTGGGGCACGGCGGTGCCCGGGGGGGAGCGAATGTTGGGTGCGGCGCGGCGCGGCGCACCCGGAGGGGGGGAGGTGTGGTGTGGAGGAGAGGGGGGTGCCCGGGCGAGAGGGGGAGGGTAGGGTGGGGCGCACCCAGGGGTGGGGGACGTGGGGTGCTGTGGGGCGCCCAGGGGGGTGGAGGTGGGTGCCGGGAGGGGAGGGGAGGGCGCGCCCGGGGGTGGGGGACGTGGGGTGCCGCGGGGCGCCCGGGGGGGTGGGATGGGTAGGGCACCGGTGGGGCTGAGGGAGGGGTGAGAACGCCTAGCAGGGCACGGGGAGGTGAGAGAGGGGCGTGAGGGAGGGATGGGCGAGGGAGCGGGCCAGGGGAGGTGAGGGTTCTGGGGGGTTGATGGTAAGGGATAAGGGTGGCATTGAATGGGTTAAGGGGGCAGGGGCCCCGGGTGTGAGTGAAGGGAATGAAGGTGTCGGGAGAGGGGTTAGAGGTACGGGGCGAGTCAGGTTGTGGCGCCCACCTTGGCAACTCACCCGCCCGCCGCGGGGATTGGGTGATTCTGAGAATCGCCCAACCCCACGATAGGCGGGCGAGCCGCTGGGCCGCCCCCACACCCCCTACCACTCCCCCACGCCCTCACACCCCGCCCGCTCGCCCGACCTCCCCGCCCACCCCGTGACACCACGGCAGTCCACCCACGAGTATTAAGCGATTGAGTTTGATCGGGCCCACCATGCTCACGATGGATGTAATTGCTATTTTGGCTCAGGAAAATTATTAATTTAAAAAAATAAAAAATAAAAAATCTTTTTCATTAAACTAATTTAATTTAAAAAAATTCAAGGAAAAAATTTTAACTTACCTTTCAATTGCGAGAATTCTTCGTTGAATATGTTGTTGATAGCGATGTAGCTACTCCACAAATTCACGAGTCTTTCAATGATTTTCAGAAAGTCTGGATGTGATGTGAGTAATAGTGATAATGAAATTTTAATATATAAGTGAAATTACGGAGATGTTTTATTGTACGGTTAATGTGGGATAATTTGTTTTAAAATATTGTAAAGCGAATATTATAGATTTGTTTTACAACGGGTTGAATGTGGGATAATTTGTTTTAAAATATTATAAAGCGAATATTGTAGAATTGTTTTACAACGGGTTGAATGTGGGGTAATTTGTTTTAGAATATATTATAAAAATAAAATAAAAAAAAATCAATTGTTTAGTAAATATTATATACTTTAACTATTAAAATAATTAATGTAGCAGTTGTAGTTTACAATTTTAATTTTAATGATTTATTTCATAAAAAAAATTAGTTTACATTTTTCAATAAATTGTAGAACAAAATAATGAAGGTAAATAAATTTAACAGACTTTTTGGAGGGAAATATTTTCGCGAAAATTTTTGGAGGGAAATATTTTCACGAAACTTTTTGGAGGGAAAATTTCATTCTTTAAGCTATATAATATCTTTAGGAGACTCTCCATTTGTATCATTCAACATCTTCTATTTGAAAGGGATGGATTGTCCCGATAGTGAAGTTTCGATTTATACACCATCAACATCTTCATCACGTAACAACTCTATTCATATTGATGAATATAGCGAGAATTCTCCCACTATGAATAGAAAGTCATTTCTTCCACTTAGTCCTGATTCTAAGGACTATGAGAGTAGCACTGATGAAAGAGGGGATGGAGAATTTCAAATAAATAAAGAGTCACAGATTCCACTTAGTCCTACTTCTAAGGACTATGAAAGCCACAGTGATGAAGAGCATGATGGTGAAGTTCAAAAGAACGGAGTGTCACGATGTCCACTTAGTCCTAATTCTGAGGACTATGAGAGCAGCAGTTTTGAAGAGCATGATGGTGAAGTTCAAAAGAATGGAGTGTCACGGTGTCCACTTAGTCCTAATTCTGAGGACTATGAGAGCAGCAGTTTTGAAGAGCATGATGGTGAAGTTCAAAAGAATGGAGTGTCACAGTGTCCACTTAGTCCTAATTCTGAGGACTATGAGAGCAGCAGTTTTGAAGAGCATGATGGAAAATTTCAAAAGAATGGAGTGTCACAGTGTCCATTTAGTCCTAATTCTAAGGACTATGAGAGCAGCAGTGATGAAGAGCGTGATAACGAATTTCAAAAGAATGGAGTGTCAAAGTGTCCACTTAGTCCTAATTCTAAGGACTATGAGAGCAGTAGTGATGAAAAGCATGATGTTGAATTTCAAAAGTATGGAGTGTCACGGTGTCCAGTTAGTCCTAATTCTAAGGAATATGAAAGCAATAGTAATGAAGAGTGGGATGATGAATTTCAAAAGATTGGAGTGCCACGGTGTCCACTTAGTCCTAATTCTGCGGACTATGGGAGCAATAGTTATGAAGAGCGTGATGATGAATTTCAAAAGAATGGAGTGTCACTGTGTCCTCTTAGTCCTAATTCGAAGGACTATGAGAGCAGCAATGATGAAGAACAGGATGATGCACTTAGTCCTAATTCTAATGAGTATAAAGGTAGCAGTGACAAAGGACAGGATGTAGCATCTTCAATAAGTAAACAATCACATTTTTGACGTAGTCCTAATTCTATGGACTATGAGAGTAGCACTGACAATGCACATGAGGAAGAATATCCATTAAACATCGAGTCAGATTTTCCATTCAGTCCGAATTCTAAGGACTACGACAGTAGCACTGAAGAAGCGGAAGATGAAGAATATCCTCCAAGTCAATATTTGAAAAGCAGAGCTAATCATAGTGTGGATAACATTCCTCTTAATGATGATGAAAAGCCTTATACAAATGATGATCCAATGATGGAGATGTTGCCAAGAAATATTGTATCAAGGAGTAGGAGCAGACCTTTTCGTATCAATGCAAGTTGTTCTAGTTATACAAGGGGTAGAGCAGAATATCTAACGAGAAGAAGTTCTATTGGTTCTCTCATTTCAAGTGAATGTTGCCAAAAAGATTGCTTGAAACATATGGATTTCAAATTTGCATTAGAAAGCAGGAAGAGATATTTGTCAATGAATAAAAGCATGCAAAATTCATATTTAGTTGGGGGCATGCAATCTACATTGTCAAGTTATGATTATCATATTGGGACTTTATTTATCTGTAGAAAAGGTTTCAAAATGTTTCATTCGATTGGGAATTTTCGTCTCTCGAGAATTCAAGAAAATTTGGAAAAGGATCCCACATTTTATTCAGAAGTACGTCATAAAAGACAGTTTGGGCCATTATCAAATACTGCAATGTCATGGATGAAAGATTTCTTTTCAAAGCATGGAGAGTGTATGCCAAATAGAGAGAAAATACATATTCCAGATAATTTTTCAAGACAAGAAATCTACAACTTATACAAAGAATATGCAGAAGGTGTTGAGGGACATGGCCAGTTTATTACATATCAATATTTTGTGAAGGTATGGAAGAAAGAATTCAACAATGTTTGTATTCCTAAGAAGACAAGGATGGGGATTTACAGTACATGTGCTTCTCTTAAATAAAAAAGGGACAAATGTGAAGGCTCAGAAAGAGGTAAGCATTCATAACTTTAACTTTTAAAATTGTATAGTCATCAACTATGAAAACATATTTCTTAATGAATTTCTTTTATGTTGTGTAGATTTAATTTTCAAAGAACTTCAGGAGCATCGCGAACAAAAAACAAACGAAAGGAAGAAGTTGTACAAGCATCGAAAGAAGTGTTATGATAATTCGAATAAGTATTTGGGTTTAATAATTGATGGTATGGACCAGAAGAAAACACTTTTACCACATTTTGTTCGCACACCCAAAAATTTACAGGAGGAAAATTTTATTCAGTTTCACTTGGTCAGTTGTATGGTCTTCAATGGGAAAATGTTGCCAAGGGTGTACTTCACAGCTCCAAATATTCATAATGATGCAAATCTGACCATAACCATAATTCATGATGTGATTTCTCATTGGTCTGGTAATCTTCCTGAAGTTTTGTATCTACAATTGGACAACACTTGTCGTGAAAACAAAAAACAGGTTGTTTTTGGATATCTAAACATGCTTGTTGAATTGAGAATTTTTCAAAAGGTAAAGGTTGGTTTCCTTCTTGTTGGGCACACTCATGACCATATTGATGAGATGTTCAGTCGTTTTTCAGTCACACTGAGGAGGAAGGAAGTTGGGAGCTTGCCATTACTAATTGAATGTATTAAGAAATCATACATGCCAGAGCCTACTTTTGATGTGTTGGAAGAAACTGTTGACATGCGAAGGTTTATTCTGGGATCATATGGTGAGGGGAAATGCATTGAACAACTTAATGACATTAGCTTCCAACATCAATTTCGTATCAAAAAAATTGATGGGAAAACACTAATATGGGGCAAGAAGTATGCAACTACTACAGAATGGGCACCGTCATCAGGTTTGAAATTTTTGAAGGTCATTCCAGATCATCCAATATTTGCATCAAAAATATTGTTATTACAATCAGTTGGTGAAGTTCAGAATGCACGCAGACAGAACAGAGATATAAATTATTCTGATTTCCTGGAAGAAATTAAAAAATGTATTAGATATACATATGAGTACTTTGACATTACTGATTCAGTTTGGTGGGAGTCATTTTTTAATAATCAAAGTGATATCATTTAAACAACAACAAATGAAGATATACCTTTGAAAAATCCATTTATTTGGCCACAAAATGTGTCGAATGAACATGAGGAAGTAAACATTGTTGAACAGCGACAATCTCAAGGTATTATTAATTCTTCACAGGCAGCAGAAAGAGAGATGTATATTGGTTCCAGAAGATCTCGTGCACAACGTGAAGCCATGGAAGACCTTTATAGGGGTTCAGTACAGGATATTAAGGAGGGTTGCATGATTGCAGTGCTAGCAGATGGAGATCCCAATGGCTATCCATTTTGGGTTGCTAAATTTATAAAGGTCTTTACAGAAAATGAGAATGTTACAAGTGTTGAAGTACATTGGTATGCTACAAATACACACCCATTCAATGGTGTGTATAAGCCAGAGATGGTAGTTGACAAAAAAAATGGTGGAAAAAGAAAAATAAAGGGTACAAATATAAATCGCTGCCACACAGACATATTAAAATTGGAGGATGTTGGCATACTTGTTTATGACTTCAATTTAACAAAGAGAGTAACTCTCCGCTTCAAGACGATAGAGATTCTGAAAAGGTTGTTACCAGAAGGAACAATGTTGACATGGGAGTCAGCTGAAACCAGTCGTAGATCTAGAAGAATTTTGAAACCTGAAATCTTGGGCATGCATGTGGACTCAGATGGGGCACTAGTTGATGAAAGAGAAGAATACGGAACATCTTCGTCAACATCCAGTCACTCATATGAAGATGTGAATTTTGATGGTGTGAAAGAAAATATGAGTGATTTTGAATAATTGTTTAAGACAGTTTATATAATTGATGTATGCATTGTATCTTCAAATAAAATTAATGTTTTCCATATGGTGTTAAATGAGAAGTTATGAGGCATTTTTATGTTGTTGGATTATATGTCTTAATTATGATAAATTTCATTGTTTAAAATATCTACAATGCAATATTAAATTAGAGATATAATGTATGTTTTATTCAATATACAAATAATGACTTTTGAATTCATTTAGTGATGTAATTTGTTCATAATGTCATGGTTTTTTAATTTTATAGTTGAAAAATTTTCAATTTTTTTGTATCTAGCATGTTATGGTTGAAAACATGTTAAATTTATACTTAGGAAAGAAAAATGATATTCTACCAAAAACATTAATGTGGTTTTTTCCTCATAAACAACTTTGTTTGACACATAAAAATTTGGTTTTATTAGCATTTTTTTAAAATTTTGAAAATTGACCCTAAAAAAAAATCATTGTTCCATTATCATCACTTTCATTTTGAAGCTATATTTTGCACGAAAATTTCATAGTAAATTTCGTAGCCACTGCCATTTTTAAAACATGTTCAAAATTCATGCCTAAAAAATAAAAACATTGTTCCAGTATACACACTTTTCGTTTTTAGCACTGTTTTTGATGTTTTTTTGGGGGTTTTTGGCCAGAGTTCCCGTTTTGAGTTTATAGTTCCCGTTTCAAAGTTTACATTGTTCAAAGATATCATGGTTTTATAAGATGATAAAGGAGGTGATGTCGTCATCCTTGAAAAAGAGGATTATCGACATAAGATGTTGGATCATCTTTGCAATAGTGGAAGCTACAAGAAGCTATCCAAGAATCCCTTGAAAAATATCTCAAGGACAGTGGCTCTTGCCATCAAATCTTGTAACTATGTGGCTTCTCTTAGCCATAAACTCATTGAGAGCAACCCCATCACTCCAAGGATCTATGGGCTTCCAAAGATTCACAAGGAGGGGCCCCCCCTAAGGCCCATTGTCAATACCATTAGTGGTCCTACATACCTTCTGGAAAAATACCTTGCCTTAAAGCTTAGACCCCTGGTTGGCCTCATGGAATCTTTCGTCAAAGACTCTTCGTCATTTGTTGAAGAGCTTAAGGGCATAAAGCTTGACCCTAGGGACATTCTTGTGAGTTTTGATGTGGTCTCCCTTTACATTTTCATTCCTATAAAAGAGGCCATTGAAGTCATCAACCGCCTCATAGACCCTAATACCGCTCGTCTGGTTGAGATCTGTCTCACTTCAACTTTTTTCAGCTTTGAAGGTGAGTTCTTTGAGCAGACTTGTGGTGTTGCCATGGGCTCCCCCTTGTCCCCAGTTGTTGCTAATATTTTTATGGAGGATTTTGAATCCAAGGCTTTAGCCTCAGCCCATCTCCTACCCAAGCTTTGGAAGAGATTTGTGGATGACACAGATGTCATCTGGTCTCATGGCCAAGAAGAGTTGGATCTTTTCTTCAATCATCTCAACAATCAATCCTCCTCCATTAAGTTCACTATGGAGTAGGAAGTTGATGGGCACCTGCCCTTCCTCGATGTTCTCATTTCGAGGAATGATGATGGTTCCTTCTCCCACCAAGTGTTTTGGAAGAAAACTCATACTGAGTAGTATCTTCATGCCAGCTCTCATCATTTCCCCACTCAAAAGATGGGTGTTATCAACATGCTAGCTACTCGTGCGCTAAGGATATATGATGAAAAGAGCCTCGAGAAAGAGAAAGCTCATCTCCTTAATGTTTTTGCTAATAATGGTTATAGTAGGCACCTCGATCAAAAAGCTTTCCTCCGAGCTAGCAAGAATTCATTGGTCAAGAAAAACCCTAAAGAGCGAGTCTCAGGGGTTCATCTCCCTTTCATCCAGGGGACCACTGATAAAATTGCTATAATTCTTAGGAAGCATAATGTTCCCTCCACCTTTAGACCCCTAAACACCATCCGCAGCTCCCTTAGATCGATAAAAGACCCGGTTGACCCCAAGGACATGAAAGGTGTCTATGTTATTCCATGTTCCTGTGGGACTCCATATGTTGGTGAGACAGGTCGTTCTATTAATCAAAGGATTAATGAGCACTCAGCTGACATAAAACATGGAAGAAGTTGGTCTTCCGCCCTGGCAGAACATGCGAGAAGACTAAGCATCATGTATGCATTGAGGAGGCCCATGTTATTACCAAGGTAGCGCATTTCCATCACCGGAAATTTAGGGAAGCCATAGAAATCGAAAAAAGGTTGAGCAACCTCAATAGAGATGACGGTTGGAAAATTAACAATCGTTGGATCCCTGCCCTTACCTCCTAGCCACTTCCCTGCCCTTCCCCCCCGTCCCCGGCCTGTGTCTTTCTTGTTTCCCCCTCATCCCCTTGTTCGTTTGTTTTCTTGTTCTCCTTCTCGTTTCTCTATTTTAGTTCATATTGTTTAATTAAGAGGAATTTGCCTCTTCTCTATGCTATTAGATTCCTTAATCTTAATTAGTGGTCCATTATTTAACTTATTAGGTTTGATAAACTTTTATAATATACATATATATATATATATATATATATATATATATATATATGCTTATTATTATATCAATTATTTATGTTTTTATTTGTTTAGTTTTAATAGTAGATTAATCTATTAATAGGTCTTGGGAGTTAATTCTTACAATTTATTCTATTATATAACAAGAAACTAGCTTGCATAATAACTAATTAACTAATTATTTATATATTTATATTAAATTTTGGATATTTAAATTTATATATTATTACATATTACATTATTGATTTAAGGTTTTCGATTTTACAATTATATATATAATTAAATTCATAATATACATATATAATTATTTATTATTCCATATTATGATTTCAATTATCAAAGAAAAATTTTATATGGTTTTTTCATATTAGATTAATAACTAATGTTTGTTTTATTGGTCTTGGTAGTTATTTCAAACAGTTACATTTTTTGGAAATAAATATAACAAAAACTAACTTACATATTAATTAACTAACCATTTATTTATATAATTATAATTAGGAAATAGACCTATTAATAACTAATTGTTTCATGCCCACGGGGCTTTGGATTGACGGTGAATGGGTGCCTTGTTAAGGCACTCCTTGCGATAGGTCACCGGTTCAAATCCCCACTGGGTATTTAGGTTAGTCTTAACTAGAAAAAAAAAAAAAACTAATTGTTTCATACTCTTGATTGTTAAATACAAACTTTACCTTTATTTAAACTTTGGTAATAAATATAACAAAATTTTGGTATATATAAAAATAAATAAATAAATAAAAATAAAATATTATTATTTTCCTGTCCCTTTCCCTCAGTCCAATCAGATTGGCCAGTCAAATTTAACTGTTTTTCAGTCAAATTACCCAGTCCAATGTAGCCATTTCCTAGTCAAATTCAACGGTTGGAAGATCTGCTCTCCCTATTTAACATACAGCCATGATCTAATTCTTCAACTTGTCCTGACGATGAACCATGCTCGTTGGTTCAAAATGCATCAGCAAAAGTATGATAATGTGATCTCTGCGGAAGAAATCTTCTCAAAAGCTTGCTCAAAAGCTTGATATGGATCACAGAAGCTTAAATTCAACATATGATTACATTGTTATAATTTTATAATTATATTGTTGTCATTATTATTGAAGATATTCAATTAATATATAGTTATTATCATTATATAATATTATATCAATATAGGGATAAGGCTATTATGTAATGTTAAGGTGGGAACAATATATCATTATAGTGTTAGGATAATTTCATTAATATAGTTAACTTTAAGGGTTAGCTAAAGTGGTCTAAAGCCAACTGTGAAGTTCTTTGATATTGTTGCTAGTTGTTGTTGATTACGGGTTTGATTCTCTTTGATTCCCTTAGGGCAAGGCCCTGTAATGAGGACCAACATTTACCTAGTTTACCATTCATGAAATGCGGGGAAGTACTTTGAGGATTCCTGTGTTTCTATTCCAAGTAAAAAATAAAATAAAATATTTATTAATATAGTTATATTATTGTTATGATGATGTTACTATATTAATATGATTATAGTATTAATTTATTATTGATTTAGGGGATATGATTATAGTATTAATTTATTATTGATTTAGGGGTGAATAAATTACTACAGTGAAGGATAATCTTTCTGTTATAATATTAATAAATTTATTTTCCATTTTATTATTATTATTATTATTTATTTCTTTTAATTGATATCATTGAATTATAATTTTTTTTTAATTAATGTTACAACTAGAAGCATTAATCAACAACAAGGCTTATCATTATAAAAGAGTAAATTAGTAAAAGTGGGGAATTCTAAAGATAATAATGATGCTATTATATTTTCATGGATGTTTCTCCAATTGGGATCCAATTTTACCACATAAATATGGTGTGTTATTCTTTTGTTTCTTGTCTCCTTTCTTTTATTGATTAATTGTTGTTATTATGCGCATATGAGGATAGAACTAGTAAATTTATAGTGTTTTGCATTGTTGTATGTTTATGCATATTCTCAATATCGTAACAAGGTATCAAAGTAGGGTATTATTTTTTACCTCTAGTATTTTTTTTTGTAACAACATTTTCTTCAATTTGAACACTTATTATTTTATTAATTTGCACCAAATCTAGTAGCCATTAAGGCTTCTTTTTAGATCTAGGCATTTTTGCTATAAAATTGTTTTTTTTTTCCAAATTTCTAACTTTATCGTCGACTCTAGAACAGTGAAATCATCTCGGACCAATTATTGGTTCGTTAAATTTGGTTTTGGTTTGCCCATTTTTTAATTAGCTTGCCTAACCTAGTATTGGTAAATTTATTTTTTTTAACCTAAAGCTTTTTTGCACTTTTAGGTTTAGTAATTACCAAGCCTAATTTTTTAGTAAGCCTAATAATTTTTTCAAAGATATATTTTTGTTGTAGGATTTCGTCTTCAGTGAATATTTTTTTATAGGTTCCTTTCTTAGCGATCTATTTGTTGGGCCCCTTATATTACTTGTTTGCGCATTATATGGCCTTGTATGAATGAGGTTTGTTATAGATACATGGAAATCCTTTTTGTGTTTAAGATATATGGTTTTCTTTACAGGCACAATCTTTTTTGGATTTGACTACTCCATAGGGTTTCCTTTGGGTTGGAATAGAAAATTTGTTACATTTTTTGGGGGTCGATTTCATTGCGTACGAAGCTAAGTAACATGACATGTACTCCCCCACCCTTTGTGTCATGTATTTCACATGTCATACATGACACATTTTCGACATGAGATTGACTCGTGTCTTGTTCACGAGACATGAGTTTGACTGGTGTTGGACATGAGCCCCATTAGTGTCCCAAAATTTGGACACATGTCTAGTGAAAAAGCATCTTATAAATGAATTATTGTCTCATTTTCACGCAATTCAATCACAAGTTGGAGCTCTCAAAGGTTTTGGAGTACATCTAAAGTTGATTTAGAAATGTTAGTATGGATTCCAAGTGTCGGGAAGTGGATTTGTCCACACCCTACTAATGTTATGCAATTAATGATAATGTTAAATTCTTAAAGTAAAAGTGGCATTCTCTTTTATCTTTCACTTTCATCCTTTCACTTACATTTTTAACATTACCATTAATTGAATCGAGATGTTTGAGAGTGGTTCCAACCTCATTGGATTTCATATGGAGAAAGTAGAATTTTAGGTCCCACTCAAAATCCAACAGAATTAACAGTTTTCTAGATTTTGGGATTGGGGGATTGCAATGTTTCCATTGGAGTATTTTATGTGTGAAGGTATGGAACTAACATTTAATTAAGATGACCAAGCCCTCTATGAGCCTCAATGTTGGTGGCATTTATTTTTAAACTCCTTGATCTTGACCCTAGTAAAAATGTACCCATCACTCAAAAAAAATCTCAATTTAACATGTTAAGCTTTTTCTATCTTATTTTAATGTTAAGAGGATAATATTGATGATGAGAATCCCAATATAGAAAATTATTTTGATGATATGTAGTATTGATTATTTGTTGTAGCATGCATTTTTTTTAACTCTATAGGCCTGATTTAGAGCCTCTTTGTTTATGCATTTTTAGTTCAGAGATGGATTGCACTCGGTGCTATTTTGGTTATATCCATTGGTTGGATGATTGAATTTGTATTATCATCATGTTAATGTTTTTCATATTTCATATTTTATGTGTAATTATCTAATTTGTTGTATTTTTAATATATAACATATAATGTGTCCTCCATGTCATGTTTTGGGGGGTAGTCGTATCATGTGTCAAATACACATATTTTCATGTCTCCTGACCTCGTGTCATATGACTTGGGTACGGAGTATAAATTCCTATCCTCTAAACTGTGTATGGTCAGTTTGACTTGCTAGTGGTTCTTTGTTTGGGTCTTAGTATTGTAGTGGGAGGACCTCATGGCATCCTAAGGCAAATAAGACACTATGATTGCTAAAACTGCAAAAATATCCCTCACCATGCATGGAACTTCTTGACTTCATTCACCTCTGTTAGGGTCCAACCCTAACCCCCTTATTTATGTTATAGGGTCGAGTCATAGTAATAGTTAGTTAAAGAGTCAATAAATCCCATATTAATAATTCTAAGTGGTTGACCTGCATTTAAAGAAGGGACCATAGTTAGTTGCAAATGGGCCATGGTATTAGATAGATGGTATTAATAAGAACCATGGTACTGACGCATGGTATTACATGTATGAATCCTATATAAAGGATAGCGACTCCCCTTGAGAAGCGTTGTGTCTTATTTTGTAATCGAGCCCAGCTCTATTGGAGGTTTCCCCCACGAAGAGGCAAGTGAACATTGCTTTCCTTTCTAAATAATAAAATACATGTTGTTATTTCTTATTTTTCTGTGTTCTGGTTATATTTATTCGCATATTTGGTATTCTGGTATCTTCTCGCAGGCCAAGAGCATAAAAAGTAGCATCAGAGCACTTTCCAAGGCTGGTGGGATCCCCATTTTTAGCAGAATTGTTTTTGGCTAGAGATGTGTTCCGACGTCTTTAAACCATGGGATTTGTCATTGAGTGCATAAACCTGCAGATTTGGAGAGGCATGCACGCAGGAAATACAAGAGGTGGTCATGCTTGTTGGACTCCCTTGTAACCCCTGTGGGTACCCCTTCGAGTAGTAGCACATTAGACAGAACCGCACCTGGATTGTCTTCCAAGTACCCTCTGGGTATATAGGAAGCCCCCTAGGCTCACTTGAAACCTCGCCATAGACAAACTGTCGGTCATCTTGCTACTACAGTACACCAAGAACAGCATTCAGGAAGATTACTCGCGCGTACGATAGGGTAGTCGGGTAGTACAGCTAAGGGTATGGTCGATCCTCCTTGGTTAGTGCCCTAAAAGATTGGGTCGAGTAGTACTATTGGACCCTTATGTATTTTTCAATCTGTAGCACTTGACACTCCTTGAGACCATAGTTCCTTTGTCTCTCTCCAGATCAGATCTAGCAAGTTGGGTTCTGTCGCAACTGCAACAATCAGATCCACCATTCAGATCTATCAGATCTGCCATTCAGGTCTATCAGATCCGCCATTCAGATCTATCAAATCTGCCATTCAGATCTAGCAGCAAGGGTTTGATCACTACTACATTCCTACTCATACTCTACAATTGAGGGTTTCGCTGACAAATTTGACTATTTGTGTGGCTCCTATACCTGGGCGTGATTCTCGCAGGACATTGGGCAGAATTAACTTTTCTGGGAATTGGCTACTGCAGTATTCCTAAGCGAGGAGTAAAACTCCTTTCAGAGTAAAAAAAAAAACAAAAATTAGTATGAGACCCTCCTGGGACACTTATAGGGTACGAAGTATAACTTCATATCCTCTAAACTGAGTATGGTCAGTTAGACTTGCTAGTGGTTCTTTGTTTGGGTCTTAGTATTGTAGTGGGAGGACCTCATGGCATCCTAAGGCAGATAAGACACTATGATTGCTAAAACTGCAAAAATATCCCTCACCATGCAAGGAACTTCTTAACTTCATTCACCTTTGCTTTGATTTGGCTCCATTCACCCCTAACAAGTTGACTTGGTATGTCACAGTTAGATTGGTTGTTATAAATTATCATGCATTGTATACACACTAAAACCCTCGATGCATTTTCCACTAGTGCACCTCTAACCCTCAACGCTCATAAAACATGTGCGGGTAGAGCCTACAAACTCATGTATGAAATCTGAAGCAAAAGTGTGGTTTCAATGGTATTGGGTTTATTTATGACTAGGGGCATCTTGAACAATGTTGGTTATGGGCTTGCAATTGTTGTTTGTTATAAACTAATTTTGTGGTAATACATATATGCTTATCTTCAATAGTTTGATACCAATATTCGAATTTTGCTTTTGGAAAGACAATTTTTATTTTTTCAGGTTGGGAGCTTTTGCCTAGGGAGGGGGAGACACCTTGAACTCCTACAAAAGTAAGTTATCGGTAAGTCACGGGTATGAAAACTTCAGTTTATTTTATTTTTCTTCTAGTCATTGGCTATTGGTCTTTATTTTCTTTCAAGTTTAGTTTCTTATTTATTCATTGTAGTGACATCAAAAATAAATTCTACTCCTAAACTCGTTGACTCTAACTATCTTCCATGGAAGAGAAAGTTGATAGATATTCTTAGTAGTAATAACCTCTGGCACATTGTCAATGGTGCTAGCAAGAATCCAATCAATGCCAAATATTTAGTTGTATGGGAGGAACTCATTGTGAAAACTATCTCAAACAGTCTACATGCACATTGTATAGTTCAGGATAACTTAGTTGAGGTATGGAAAACTTAATTTTTTTGTATGACAAGTTTGATGATGTTACTACCTATTCTTCGGAGAAAAGGTAGTTGATCTACTTCGTTATGAAGTCATTACATTGTAGTCTATTGTTTCCTAGATGCAAATAAACCAAGAAGAATTGAAAAATTAGTATCAAGTTTTGAAGAAAGATTGCAACTCTTTGTTGATGTAGTTGATTAAAAAGGATGATACTACTCAAAATACACAAGACTACAAATATAACTTTAAGTTGGAAGTCGGTCATCTACACAATGTTAAGAAGAAGACTAATGATGTTGAGTAGCGAGACTCATCTACTGATGATATTTATTATATTCCAATTGATTATAAGACCATTTATATTGATGTTTCTTTTTCATTGCATGGTTTATTAATCACTTGTCATGATGTTTCTCCAAGCTTTAAAAATCACACTATATGTATTGGGTCCCAACATTTGAGCAAGATGAGTTACACTAGAGGTGAAATTGAGAAAATGGGTAGGGACTTACTAATATTATTTCCCTTGAGATACATACATCTAGAACAAGTCTTAGATCTAATGCTAGTACTCATGCCTTAATGCCTACATCTAGTGATATTGAATCATGTACGATTTTATTTGTTGTGGGAGGATTTTAAACTAGGTTTGTTCTCACACAAAAGGTGACCAACTACCCATCATTAGTTAGGTGGATCGAAATATGTCATGTGGTATGGATTTTCACACTTTAAAAACCACTTTCACCTTATCAAATAGCTTAAGGAACCAATTTTCCTAAGTTATTTCCATTAATTAAATTACCTACATGAGAATAACCCATAAATTGATTAATTTTATACCATTCTCATATTTTTACCCATTATAATGAAAATAATTCAAATTATTTTTCACTCACATTTTAAGTTTCCATAAGAATAATTCAATAAATCTTTTATTTATTGGCTATTCCTTAATCCTCTAAATACTCTAATAGAAATAATTTATTAAGTAATTATTTATAAAGTATTTCTAACTTATTTAACCATTTGATAGAAAAGTAATTCAATAGACTCATTTGTTTTTTAATTATTTCTTGTTATTTCGCACATTTTTATTAATTGATTGGATAAATCATTGTTTTTTGAGTTAGTTTTTTTTTTGGGCTCACTAGCAAGGCCTTACCCCAAGGGCTTCGGGGAGATTGGACCTTGTGACCTCCCAATGGCGAGGCATTGATTTTGACCAACTGAGCCAACCCTTGGGGCTATTTATTTTTTGAGTTAGTTATCTAAATAAATCTTTGAATTTACTTTCTTTAAAAATAATATTGTGAGAGTTTTCTTACTTTTCACATTGGTGGTTCGAAACGCGTCGACAAAACTCTAATGATGTGATTTTTGCCGAAATTTTTCTTACTTTTCATAAATAAATCTTATTGATTATTTCTTTGACCTTTTCCTCTCACAGTAAAGTTTTCTTAATTTTGATAAATAAATCTTATTTATTATATCTTTGACCTTTTCTTACAAATAATAATAAAATATCAAAATTAGTTAGATTTTGACGTGGTCCATCAAATATTTTATTATTTGACCATATCAAATCTAACCTAGCATTTTATTATTAAGCTCATTCTACAACCCAGTGTGAAGGTGATGTGTAAGTATGCATTTCCCTTTTAAAATAAAAAAATAAAATATTTTCTAAATAGAAAAACAATGTATGCTCTAATAAAAAAGAAAAATAATATGCTATGGGTATTTAATTAGTTGTACATATGACCTAATATAATTTCATGTAAAGTAATTAGAAATAATATATATATATATATGCTAGTAAGATGTTTAAACATTATACTTTTCAAAAATATTTTAACACACGATATCAACTATATATATAAAAGAATGCTAAAAGAAAATATATATATTTAAAAATATGTTACTAAAAAACCAGTTTAATGTGCGCTGATAAAATGACTCAAATTATACATATGTTATGTAATCACTATAGCATTCAAAACTACAATTTAAACAATAAAAAATTACACATTATTACACATTATTTTGTGTACTATAAAATAAGTTTGTGCGTAAATAAATTTGATTATCACATATGAGCCTTGATGTAATTATCACCCAAAAAATTCTTAGAAATCAAGACATGGATCACAGAAGCCTAAATTCCAAATTTGATCTTTCGTTGCTCATATTAGATCTGTGCTTAAGATAGATCTATGTTAGTAAATAGAGTTTTTTTCTTTCATCATTTTACCATGACCATTATCATCGTCATAATGTTTAAGTGCTCTCCACTAAAGCCTCACCATCTTCCTTTTGTTTTCCACCTTATATAGCCCGTGTTTTAGGGGAAGGGAACCACTACATCCACATGAAGGAATCATAAAAGAACCGTGTCGAGGTCATCGTGAGGTGTCTTTAACGTTTTGTGGTTATGATATGTTTCAAATTTAATATTTTACTATTTATTTTCTATTATGCTAATATTTTTTAACGCAAATCAGTTTTACAACATATTAATATTTATTGCTCTTGGGTTTAACCCCATAATTTTTGTCGATCTACTCAACCACTGTAGGAAATTTTTCTTTCTAACCGTTGCATAGGAAAACCACAGTTTTCTTTCTAACCCTTGCACAGGAAAACCACTAACAAGGTTGTTGGAAGAAAGACCCTTCGCTGACTACATTGAGCAAATTGATGTGATGATTGAATTTGTAGAAGACAATGTCTATGATGTACGAGTTTATTCTACTCTTTTAAGTGAATCAAAACCTGACACTGCATCTATGCCATATCATCATCCTCATAAGAATCAAAGAAATTTATCAAGCACTCAAAATTACTGGAAACATGACAATTATGCTTTCGGATATTTGTAGCAAATATGTGAAAGATATAACCGTGGATATTTGTAGCAAAGATGTGAAAGACATAACTGTGGACCAGTGCCGAATATCATGGTAGACTATGGTTTGAGTGATGAATGGTCATGGAGTGCATTTCGTAGATTCTTTAAGGACTTCATATTTCTATCTATGATCCATTTTTATTTGGATATATAATTATGTATATTTATAAATGTGTGTTTGATTAACATTCATGGTGACATTGTTCATACTTCTTCAGGAGTGTTATTTGTTCAAAATTTCTTGAGAAATGTTTCCTTGTTACTAGTTACAATGTTTAGACTTCCTCAGAAGTGTTGATCGTTGCTTGTGATAATGTTTAGAATTCTTTGCAATATTGTCCCACAAAGCAGTCATTGCAGTGTATATCTTCACCAAATCCATGATGGAGATGAAGTTTGTATGACTTAGATAGTTGTTGGGAATGTGGAAAGTTGTCATCAAGGGGCAGTGTTGATGTAATGCTATCTTCCTTCATATGTGTTCCATCTCCTTAGTCATCATTAAGAAGAGGATAACAAAGGGGAAGTTAGAGATAACAAAGTGGGGGAGCATATTTCCATATTAGAGAAAAGGGAGTAGAGCAATTACAATTTCTAGTTGGATTTTCTAACATACAAGTTTTATAGGGTAAATCTTAGGTTTATTTGTGAATGGTGAGTGTGTATTTTTCTATTCTCTATTTTTTTCATTTCAACTATTCATACATTTAAGTGTAAAACGAGTAATTATGAAATATGATATCTAATATAAACTAACATTCATAGTAAATATTTTAGTATTTTATCAAATTTAGTGTGACGAATTGTTCCAATGGAATATCCATGGCATTTTGCAAATCAATGTCATTACTTGATTATATGATCCATTTATTATTAAGATTTCCCCTCTAACTAGTTTTTTCCTACAGAAATTTCAGGTTTTGGTGCATGTTCTAACTTCTTATTTCCTTCATAATACATCTTTTGTCCTCCATCTCTCAATCAAGAGATATCCTCCACTCCAACAACCCATAATTCTTCTTTTGCACTTGTCCTTCCCTTTGCTCCACATGTGATATCCTTCATTTATTCAATAGATTAGCCTTAACCTTTTCCTGGTACTTAGCATTTGGGTACTCCTTTTACTTAGTGGATCAATGTGGATGCTTATTTCTCTTTTGATAAGAAAAGATAATTGAGCAAAAAAAACCTTGATTTGATACTTTGACACATGTTCATTTTATCATTATCCCTATACTTTACTTGATGACCAACCCCCTTCCTTGATGAATATATTATTAATTCCCTTGCTTGAAATTGGTCTTGCCATTTTGCTTAGTGCTCATAGTATGCCCTTTTCTCAATAAGCAAGTTGAATGGAGTGGAATATCAATCATCAAGCATTGAAGCTTCTTGCTTCATTAAGAAAATATGTCCAAATTTAATTCCTCCTTTACTTCCTCATCGCTAGTACACTTGGCCAATTTTAACTTTTTTGCTTAGTGCTCATAGTATGTCATTTTCTTGGTGAGTTAGTAGATTGGAGTGGAATACAATCATCAAGCACTGAAGCTTCTTACTTCATTGAGAAAAGATGCCCATAATTAATTCATCCTTCACTTGCTCATCACTAGCACACTTGGTCAATTTTCACTTTTGATCTTTAAGAGCATAGTGACATTCCAATGAATGCATACCAATTTATGGAAATTTCATAGTCTGTTTTAAAGGGAGATCATGCTTGCATGCTTTATGAGAATAGGTTTCTTCCATTAATGGACTTTAAACCTTACCATAATCAATGTTTTACAACATCAAATCAAAGCAATACTTTAGAAAAAAAAATTCCAAGATCTAATGAATTAGCATTCTACAAGAAAATCCTTTACCACTACACCTAACACAATGACTAGCACTTAAAATACAAGGATGTATATCTCAGTGTTCACTTTGGTATAATCAACCTAGATCCATCTTAACTTTGGATCTACTAAGCGCTGAGATGGATCAAATCAAAGAAGATTTGATCTTTCTCGACGCTTGGTAGATCCGGAGTTAAGATGGACTTACGCTAGTTTTATTATTAATTATAATTAACTATAACTATAATTATGATCATAATTATGATTATGATTATAATTGTAATTATTAATTATTTTTATATTTTATTTTATTTTATTTTTAATTTTAGGTAATTTCACCAAAGTCAAAATGTTTGATTAATAATTATCATTATTAATTTTTTTATTTTATTTTATTTTTATTTTGACCAAGTCAAAATGTTTACAGGGCATTACAACATCTCTACATATTGGCCTTTCTAGGCAATTGCTTTTAACTTTTAATTGAGTTCACATGTAACTATTTATAAACATTTACAGCACTATAACATTTTCCTATAGCTTTTTGCTTTTAGATTTAATTTTAAAAATGCAATTTTTTATTTTTATTTTCAAATGAGTTATGGTTTTTTGGCAAGTGGTAATGATAAGCCATGGTATTGTAACAGTGCTTATTAAGTTAATAATACCCATGGTAGTATGAGGTGAATATTCATTGTTAAAAATCTTATTGTATTGTATGCTTATTGTAAGTATTAAGTTTTAATTTGAAAAATGTTATAAAATGTTAAATTTTCGGGCATAAAAAATTTGGGGTCCTTAGCACTCTTGCAACCCGTGCTCTAAGAATTTATGAGAATCACTTAGAGTATGAAAGATATCTTAATGGATATAATAGAACTCAAGGCCTCAAGGCTTTTCAAAGAGTGTGTAAAGAATCAAAGGGTAAGACTACTGGTGATGATCATCTCTGTTCAACTTCAGTTTATCAAGGGACCACTAACAGTATTTTCCATATTATTAAAAATAATAGAGTTTCTACTTCGTTCAAACCCCTTAATACCATTAGAAAATCTCTTAGATATGATAAGGACCCTGTAGACCCTAAATACAAGAAAGGGGTCTACTCGCTCCCTTGTTCATGTGGGCTTCCCTACATTGGAGAAATTGGTCTCTTGATTAACCAGAGAATCCAAGAGCATGCAACAAACATTATGCACAATCGTTTCCACTCATCAACTCTAGCTGAACATGCAGAGAAATCCAAGCACTATGTCTGCATTGATGATTCTTGAGTCTTGATCACTTCCACCATAGAAAGCTTAGAGAGGCCATTGAGATTAAGAAACATGTAGTCAACCTCACAACCCTCTCTTTTTTATTTAACCTATTGTTTCATTTTTTTCTTTATTTATTTATTTCAAATGTAAATATATAAATTAAATTACATTATTTTCTTTATATAATTTGAATTAATTATTTTATTTTATTTCATTTTTAATAAAAATAGTATGCTTATTTCAATGAATTTTCTTATACTTAAATTCTTAATATAATTTAAAATTTTAATTAATTAATTAATTTTAATATTAATAAAAATATTAGCGCGCAAGGGTTTGGTCTCGTGGTTAGCGAACGGCCTGCCAGGTCGTTTGTGTCACTGTGCAAGTCACGAGTTCAAGTCTCGTCTTACCCTGAGGGGTCGTTCCTTGTGGGTGGTTCTTCCTAATTGTTATAGTGGCAGTCGTACAACCGCGGTTGTTGATTCAGCTAGATATCAAAAAAAAAAAAAATTAATAAAAATATTAACTTACTCTAATAAATATTATAATACTTTCTAAAAAAATTGCCCTTATAATATTATTAATTGTAATTAATTAATTCTTATAATATATTATAATTAATTAATATAGATATATAATTAAAATGAATAATGGCTAATTCCAAATAACTAGTTTATAACTAAATTTTATTTTAATTAATTTAATAACTAATTCCTTAACGGCTAATTCTTAAAAGCTAATTTGGACCTTGATGCATCCTTGCTATTTATTCTTTAGGATTCACTGATTTTTTTACCTATGTCCTGAGGATGAACCACCTAATGATGTGATTAATCTAACATTTATTTATAATTTTATTTTTTTGAAATGAGCTGTGATTTTTTAGTATGCGATAAGCCATGGTATTGTAAAAAACATGTTTAGAAGTTAATAATGTCCATGGTAAAATAAGATGAATATTCAAGGTTAAGAATTTTGTTATATTGTAAATATTAATTTTTTATGTGCTTATTAATTAAATTTAAATATGCTTACAAAATCATTATTTTAATTTATATGGTAAAATGAATAGTAATTTACCACTACTATTTATATGTTATACATATTAATGTGATAAATATTTTATAATTTGTCTTTATAAATAATTAAAATGGTTAACTTATAATTTGTCTTTATAAATAATTAAAATGGTTAACTTATAATTTGTCTTTATAAATAATTAAAATGGTTAACTTTTTATTATTCATTAACGTAGTAATAATTTTATTGGAAATATCAAATAGAAATATATTTTTATTTCTTTAACTTAACTTAATTAGCAAATAAAAAATATTAAAACAAAAAATAATTTATATATTTATTATAATTAAATTTTTATTTTAAAGAGTAATTTAGTTAATAATTATCTTTTTAACAACTTGGATTTAAGTAGTCTTTATAAAATAGTTGTACCTTTTTCGAAGTCAATTCTCCATAGTTTTTAAAATAATTAAAATTTTATAATTAAAAAATCAATCATTTTTATAAAAATAAAAAAAATAAAAATAAAAAATAATTTATATATTTATTATAATTAAATTTTTATTTTAAAGAGTAATTTAGTTAATAATTATCTTTTTAACAACTTGGATTTGGATTTAAGTAGTCTTTATAAAATAGTTATACTTTTTTGGAAGTCAATTCTCCATAGTTTTTAAAATAATTAAAATTTTATAATTAAAAAATTATTTATTTTTATAAAAATATAATGTAGAATGTAGAATTTAATGGTATATATATATATATATATAAGTTTATTAAGTTGTGTGAGTTTTAAGATGATTGTGTTTTTAGTTTTTGTAAATGCAAGTTATAGTTGTTAAACTTCAAAATTTTAGGTGTCCTGGATATTTTTGATGGTGCTAAATCCAATTCCACCATCAAAAACACAATTCAAACACTGCCTCTATAAAAAAACTTGAAATTTTTTTTGCGCGGATTCCGACCACATTTGGCCGTCCCAACAATTTCTTTGCTTTATATTTAACGTGTTTTTGGAAAAATTTAATTAAAAATTTTGGAAATAAAAATTTAATTAATTTTTTTGGAAATCTCAAACTTTAAAAATGTTAGGCGCAGTTGGATTGTTTAGAATTTTATTTTTTAAATCCAAATTAAAACACTTCTAAATAAATAAATAAATTCAAAATATAAATATCATTATCCAACCGAAATTGTCACCTCATTAAATAACGTAATAAGTTTTAAATTTAAATTTATATAATTATTTTAGTAATTTTCATTGGATTTAAAGATGCCTCTGTCACCTCACTAAATAACGTAATAAGTTTTAAATTTAGATTTATATAATTATTTTAGTAATTTTCATAGGATTTAAAGATGTCGCTGAAAGACACGTATGTTTCATAGGAAAAGATTATACATTGTGAAAAGGAGAAGAATACGGTTTGTAGAAACATCATGCCAATAACAATTTCATGTTTCCACCTTCTTTTATATATATAGATTAACTTAAAAGTTAAGAATATGAATATAAAATATGGTATTAATTTTTATATCATTTTAAAATTAGTTCTGGAGTGATTTTTAAATTTAAAAAATAATTAATTTTATTAAAATTAAAAATATATAATTGTAAATTTATATATTAATTTTTTTTTTTATATTTAAAAATGTAAATATACTTTAATAATGGTTAAGAATAAGTGTTTTTCTCTAACAGTTTAAAAGTTCAAAACAGAAAGGTAGAGTATGTAGGTTTTGATAGACTTAATAGTCAAATCACTGTATGGAGGTGGATCCTTTGTCTCACAAACAAAAAAGTTTTATACACCAATATAATTTTTGCTTGGGCCAACTCATCATCAATTTGAATCAAAAAAAATTTACACACCAATTTAATTTATTTTCAACTTAGGCTAGCTCATCATCGATTTAAATTGGAAAAAAGTTGAATTGTAAAAAACTAAAATTTAAATCCGAAAAAAATTGAATTGTAAAAAACTAAAAATAAAAAATTGGTAGACTATTTTTGTAAATAATGGACATGTAAATGAGAGAGTCCCGCCCCAGCTTACAAAAAAAAATCCTATAAACCTTAAACTATCGTTTCGTTTCATTTAAATAATAATAAATAATATAAATTTAGATATCATCTTAAATTATACTTGACACCCAGCGAAATCAAATCCTCTAAATGGAAAGGATCATGAGTCTGAAATGCCCCTCTCAATCACCTGGAAATGGTCATGACTCTGAAATGCCCCTCTCAATCACCTGGAAAGGGTCATGACTCTGAAATGCCCCTCTCAATCACCTAAAAAGTTACCATTTTGTTTTTCTATGAACATATCCAACACAATTTTTCCTCTCTGACTGTAATGGACGTAGGATGGCACCAACCATTCCAGCCGCAGACCAACATCCTTGCAGTAGCTGAGGTCAAATGGAATGGTAGGTTTGCCACAGTGGAAGAGAATAGTAGTTGGAGTTGTTTCTCACCGATCATTCTTACCTCACCTCCCAGTCACGACTCAATCCAATCCAAATGGACTGAAATCAATGGTGTTGGACTATAATACACTGCACCATCTATGGAACTTTATGCTCAATTAATCGCGAGAGATGGCCAATCCTGTGCATTTGCTTTTAATTTCTGCCACAATCATCTTTTTGGTTTCGGCTTCAACGGCCGTGCAACCTTATGAAATCGAAGACATTAATTCCGAGAATGGATTGATAAGGCTATTCGAGCTGTGGCTCGGCAAGCACGGTAAGCTGTACGGAAGCCATGAGGAGAAAGCGAGACGATTCCAGATTTTCAGAACAAATCTCGACTATATCCACGCTCACAATAAGAATTCCAGTTCTCGTTTCCGGTTGGGTTTAAATAAGTTCGCAGACCTTACAAATGTGGAGTTCAAGTCTCGCTACTTCGGTAAAAATTCAAGGCAATGGAGGGACAAGAGGAGAACAGAGCTGGAAGGTGCAGAGTTCAGGTCTATTTTGAAGCAGAGAGTGGGATCTCAGAGCTCTTCGTGTAGTACTGCATCGTCGCTCGATTGGAGGACTAAAGGAGTAGTTACAGGAGTGAAGGATCAGGGTCAATGTGGTAAGTTTTACACTGAATCTTATCAAATCTTCATTTTCATTATCAGGTATTAATGGTTTAGAGGTAACAAAATGAGATGAGATTAAGCACATTACAATATAGTGGAGCTAATAATTACTTCAGCTCAATCTTTTAGATGAGGCCATTATTTTTCTCCTGTTTTGCTGTGAAATATATGATGTTACAGAACACGATTTAACGTAAACCATATGATGTTACAGAACATAATTATCCGTTTGTGGATTACAGCTTCTGGTATTCAACAATATGAAGCAAACTATTTGATGTTATATAACATAATTTAACCTTAATCTTATCCTTATCAGTTTGGGGATTGCAGATTCTGGTATCTAAAGGTACAAAGGAATTTGTTAGATGAGATCATTGCTCAGATTCTGGAAATATTTTGGAATTAGATGGATAGGAAGATGGATACGAAGGAAGTTAAACAATTGATTTTTTTCTGATTATTTTCTAAAAATGGGCAAGAAGGAAGTCAAACAATTTACTTTGCTCTAAAATTGACTTTCCTCTGTTTATCAGAGTATTTTCAAAAAAATGTAAATGATTTTACTTTGCTCTAAAATTGACTTTTCTCTGTTTATCAGAGTATTTTCAAAAAAATGTAAATGATTTTCTTCTAATTAGTTTCCAAAAATGAACCAAAAAAAAAAAGTCAAACAATTTACTTTGCTCGGTTTATCAGAGTATTTTAAAAAAAAAATGTAAATGAGTTAAATTCGCAATTGGATACACAAAATCTGCCATCTAAATAAACTCAAAAATCCTTTAAAAAAGTCCATTTACATGGAAATACTTTATTGAAAAGTACAAATTTCAAATTTATTGATAAAGATTATGATTTCCTGACCTCATAAACCTAAACTGCACTATAATTTTCCTTTATGATGTGACTATTTATTTAGAGAATGCTAATCATGTATAGAGTCTGCTGCCCGTTAATGCAGGGAGTTGTTGGGCTTTCTCAACCACAGGAGCGATTGAGGGAGTAAACGCCATATCAACTGGCAAGCTTGTCAGCCTGTCCGAACAAGAACTGGTAGACTGTGATGCCACTAACTATGGCTGCGAGGGAGGAGACATGGACTATGCTTTTACGTGGGTCATAAAAAACGGAGGAATTGATACAGAGAAGGATTATTCTTACACCGGAATAGATTCTACCTGTAACACTAAAAAGGTAAAATTTCCCTTTTTAATAATATCTGAAACCACTAACATCATCTACCTATCAGAGGTGGAAACCCACTTTAGCTAACCCTGGTCTGCTTTTAATAACTGACAGAAAGAAATTCTTATCAATAATTCTGTTACATTTTAAGTTCTATCCTTCAGGCATAGTTATCCCCTTACTTTCAGTATATGGTTTTGCATTGTTATGATTGTATTTTAAATCTACTCGTGGTGCCAGGAAGCAAAGAAAATTGTTTCCATAGACGGCTACACCGATGTAGACTCTGAAGATTCGGCTTTGCTCTGCGCTGTGGGCAGTCGGCCTGTCAGCGTTGGTATTGATGGTTCAGGCATGGATTTTCAACTTTACAGTGGGGTGGGTAGTTAGTACTTTATTTGATTGCATTCCAATTTAACTGAAGATTTAGATAAATCTGTAATAACATACATTTCACCCTCTACTTATTTACGTTTAACTTACCTTACCTGCAATTATATTATTGAATGAATGTTGTAGGGAATTTATGATGGAGATTGTTCAAGCAATCCCGATGACATCGACCATGCAGTATTGGTTGTGGGATATTCAGCCACAAATGGAAAAGATTATTGGATTGTAAAGAACTCGTGGGGTACCGACTGGGGTATTGATGGCTATTTCTATGTTCTACGAAATACTGAACTCCCTTATGGTGTGTGTGCTATAAACGCCATGGCCTCCTATCCCACAAGGACGGAATCGTCAGTACAGCCTAAATGAGTTAGGCTTCATGGCTTTCCCACCAGTTTAGTCTGGTTGACGATAGTTTAGTTTGGCTGAGGATATATGTGCCCTCTTTCAGGCCTCTTCATTGTTTTAAAGTGTGATATATATATATCTATATATATATATATATATATGTATGAATAAAAGTATATTGAAATTGTGTCTAGTGCATTAAAGGGCCTCTTTCCTGTTTGGAGTAGTAAGCGTATAAATTTAAATTGGTTGAAGAGCTTGTGTTGTTGATACTTCTGATTAATTCAATTAAACTAATTTGGCCATGTTGGACATGGGCAAGAAATAGTAGCACTATATTTCAGATTACCCTGCTGTGTGTGCTTAATTAGTACACTTGAAGACCGGTATAAGCCCCAGGTTTTTGAGTTTCATAACAAAGGAATGTAATCTTGTCTGTGTGTGAACTGAAGATTGGTTGAAGGGTTTGTGTTGTTGATATCTCTGACTAATTCAATTAAACTGATTTGGCCATGTTGGACACAGGCAAGAAATAGTAGCACTATATTTCAGATTACCCTGCTGTGTGTGCTTAATTAGTACACTTGAAGATCTGTATAAGGCCCAGGTTTTTGAACTCCATAGCAAACAAAGGTAATCTTGTCCACCTGGAGATTGGTTGAAGAGCTTGTGTTGTTGATACTTCTGATTAATTCACTTAAAACTGATTTGGCATGTTGGGGCATCGATGACCAATAGTAGCACTATATTTCAAATTATCCTGCTGTGTGTGCTTAATAATACACTTGAAGATTTGTATAAACCCCAGGTTTTTGAACTTCATAACAAACAAAGGTAGTGCTGTCTACATGTGATCTGAAATTTTCAAATTGGAATGATTGATTGAGAAGCATTTACCAATCCCAAGAAGTTAATTATTCAGAATAAACTGTGAACAGATGTTGATTTATATGATCTGATGTTTTCAGATTAGAAGGTTCTAAGGATTGATTGAGAAGCATTTACCAATCACAAGATGGTAATACTACACTTTATTTGAGAATAAACTTTTAACAGATGTTGATATATGCCAGAGACTAAAAATATGGGATCCTACATGGACATCGCCAAGTTGACTTAAACTTAGTAAAGAATTTTTACATATTCCACCATAGCTCCATCAAGGAAAACTTGAATTGAATTAAGTGACTTTATGACACTAAATGGATTCACTTGGGACGAATTGACATAAAATCAGTAAAATGATATTGTGATATTATTTGGATTTTTTCATTATTAAAGTTGATGTAATTGATAAGTTATAGTTGGTTACATTATTCTAATTTCATTTTAATATTTATTAAAATATAAATATATATATATATATATATATATATATATATATAAATTTAAATTTTAAAATAATTATTTTACTGTGCTGATGGTAGTAAGATGTTTTGTGATTTAGTATTTATGTTGTCTGTGCATGGTATATCCCTCGCTTCATTTTTCTTTTAAATCAGTGAATTATTTTGTTGTATGATCTTATTTTGTTGTCATAGGTTGTTGACTGTTGTTATTCCTTGAGATGTTTGTTTTGGAAAGAAATTACGCAAAAACATTTGCAGAGAATCTCATCTTGTAAAGACCTTCTTCCTCCCCATTGTAGCTCTTGTGTTAAGCATTAATCCCTCAATTAAAGATATTCTTGAAGCTCAATTTTTTTGAAAGATTCATAGTCATAATTCTAGAAGCTATCACAAATGATATTGATCACGAAACTATACAGTGGGCACCTTTATTTCTCCCCACGTGATTTTATTAGAGAAAAATGAATACAGAAGAATATAAGAAGGCACATTGAAATGCATAATTTCAAAGTGAGCAGGGAAACTAATTTTCATTCCTTGATATTCAAAGAGAAGATTTTCTACGGATATAAAAATCAATCCAGAAAATTCAAACATACAAAAACACATTCATAACATAATTGCAAAGGGAAAGTTTAATTCCAAGAGAATTTTATCATTTCAGAGCAGCAACAAAGGCTGAAATTCTAAATACAATAAATGTTCTTCAGGCCCAAAAATATCTCAAAAGAATAGGTAATGATATTGGGGGAACTTCTCTTTCGTCTGTTATTCCTATCTCAGAGTCTCTTACAAGAATGATATAGTGGTTAATATGGCATACAAGAACAGAAGTGATGGATCAAGAAGAAATGGTCATGTGAAAAGAGTGGTGAATCCTCTTCTGAAGCTCTAAATATTGAATGTAATATCACATTAATATTTGATTTCTTAACCCAAATCTGAAGAGAATAGGTAATGATATTGGAGGAATTTCCCAGTCCTCTGCCATTCTTATCTCAGGGTCTCTTTACAAGTATAATACGATGGTCAATATGGCATACAAGAACATAAGTGATGGATCTACAAAATAATGATTACAACATAGAAAGAAGAAGTGGTCATGTGAAAAGAGTGGTGAATCCTCTCTGAAGATTGAAAGTGATATCAAACAAATGTTTGATTTCTTAAATGCTTTTGTACGAAGAAGCGCCCTCTTCTTACAGGACTTGGTAGCCTTAATTTGTTGAAAAGAAAGAGTTATGAAATCCTCTAAAAACGTTTGGAGAATAGTTGTCTTGCCTTTTAATTGATGGTTGATATTGACGATTCAGTGAAGAAGGCTTCTATGCTGAAAGTGGAGATGCTAGTTGTAGAATGCTCTAAATGTTGTTCTTGGCCTGGACTAATAACTCCTTATAATCAACTTTAGGAATTAGGTATTTGCTTATATCAGGGAGATGACAAGCCAAGGCTACATAGCTCTGATATTCTGTTAATGAAGTTCCTAATTTCCCTGTCACTCTCCTGGAGATTTCCCTATGAACTAATAGATTTCCTTTTCCTTTAAACACTCTTGGCATCCATTGACACTTTCTAATGTACTTAGATAACTCCCTTGGCTATCAGGATACTCCAAATTGTCTTCTCAGGGAAGGCCTGAACTTCTGGAACGATAATTCATAATGGAATTATGAATTTATTTTTATTATGGACAAATTGTCAAGGTCGTCCAACCATCTAATTTGCATCCTCAAGCCCACAATGTGGCATAAATACAAGGAACCTCCTCCTCATTTTGGCATCTCACTCACACTCATTCTTCTCTCTCTCCTTCGTTGATTGGGTATGAATTTCAAAAGCAACTCTCCACACGTGCAAAGAAGAGAAGGGTTTTTTGTCCATGTGTTGACCAACATTGACTGAAGTTGCAGGAGGGTTGTTTTGAGTTGTGTTGACCAACGTTGACCTGTTTGACTGTGGTTTTGTGTGGGGGATCTCTGTTTGGGTAGGCCACATTTCTGGGCATAGAAATCGAGGCTATTTGACCAGTGTTGACTGCATAAGCGTTTGCTGCAGCATTGACTTTTGTTGACCAGATTTGACTGGACCTTTTTGGACTATTTTTGGGCTGATTTGACTAGCTGTTGGAGGCCGAGTTGACCGAGTTTGACCGAGTTATTTTGGAGGTCAAAATCTTCCCTGTTGACTAGCTTTGACTTTTTCGTTAGGGCTTTCTGTTAATGTTGTTTGACTGGTCAGATTTCACTTTGATTAGGCAAGTGAAAATTGTATATTGTACTCTCTCTCTGTGCTGAACTTTTGAAGAATTAATAAGAAAATTGAAGTAAAATTGCTCTTAAGCATAGAACATACCATTGTCTTCTATTGTTATTGTTTATGTTCTATCTTCATTTTATGATCATGTTGATGTGATTGCTAAACTCGATATTGATATTGGGCTAGTAAGAAAATTGAAGTAAAATTGCTCTTAAGCATAGAACATACCATTGATCCAGGTGGATATTGGTGGCCACCCGCCAATTCAACTTGGGCCCCCACCATTGTTTCTTTCAATTTTTCAGTTTCCTTAATTGTAGCATAGTTTACTATTTTTAGCAGTTTTTCAGGTCCTAAACTTCCGGAGCCGTTTTGAGGCCCTAAACGATGTTTTTTTTGGCAATCTACCGCTAGCGATTTTGTTACTAAAATCATATTTTCCATCATAGTCCTCGGAGAGATCTTTCCAACGGGTTATGATGCACATCAAACGAAGATAATATGACCAAGTCATAAGCCCGAGAAGTTAGCTGTCCAACTCACCCCAATGGGGCCATAAACTCTTGGTATTACATCTCCTCGGGTTAGGATTTTCGTTTCTTAGGGTTTGCTCTTTTTGTTCAATAATAAAAAGGCCCTTGAACCTCACTGTAACATAGTTTAGAGGCATGTAGCCACCACATCTCTTCTTAGAGATAAGCTACCATCGCCCGAGCTAGTCCTATTTCCATTCTGTTTGTAAGCATATTTCAGTATTTGATATTAATGAAATGAAGTGTTATTTCTATTGCATTTTTGTATTTATGGTTATATCTGTAATTTTTTGCGTTCTTGTTTAAATCCGGATCACCCATTGTCATCTAAAATTAACATGGTATCAAAGTTGAGGTGGAGATAAAGCCCAAGCAAGAGTGAGAAGAGCAATCACTAAGAGGAGCAATCGTTGATCAAGGACAAGATTCAATGGCATCCACATCCTACTTCAAGTATGATGATAAGCTTCATGATAAGTCTGATTATCATGCATGGAAGATGTCTCTTGATTTGACTTTAGAAGAGTAAGATGTTATGGATTATGTGCAGTGAAAGATTTTGGAAACTCCTTCAAATGCACCGGTTGTTGCTAAGACAAAGTACAAGAAAGATGAAGTCAAAGCCAATAAGATCATCAAGGATTCTATTCATAAGCATTTAGTTGCTTACATCTTCGATTAGAACACATCAAAGGAGATATATGACATGTTGGTTGGCATGTTCAAATCTAGCAATGCAAACCAAGTTCTTTTCCTCAAGAACAAGCTGAAGGATATAAAGAAGAGAAGAAATGAAGACATTCAATCCTACTTCATGAGGATTAATAAGATAAAAAAATAATCTTCTTTCGATTAGAGAAGTTATTGCTGATAGGGAGCTTACTCTCATTGCTCTTGGAGGACTCCCTTGTGAATGGCACGTGTTCAACACTATTATTGTTAACAACGACATGATTCCAAGTTTTGAAGAATTGTTGACCAAATTTTCTCAAGAAGAAACAAGGATGATGGAACTAGATATGCCTTCAAATAGGAATGATCCTACTGCATTCTCCGCTCATGCTAAAAAGAAGAACAATTCAGGTTCAAAGAAGCAATGTCAAGGAAGGCCTGGTTTCAAAAATGGAAGGAAGGGAAGATGCTTCATTTGCAACAAGTTTGGCCACTATGCTAGGGAGTTTCGTAATAGAAGGGATTCACCTCGTGATGATGTCAACCACAACAACAACAATTTCATGGCAACAATAAGCAAAGGAATGGCAGATTCAACAACCAAGAAAAAAGGAATGCTCCCGCTCCTCATCAAGGAAATGGTCGCCCTCCCAAGAGATCAAGAAACACCAGGTATGATGAATATAATGTTGTTGATAACAAGCAAAAATAATTTTATCTTATATCTGCCCTCTCTACTGCATCTCCTTCAGACACTTTGGGAAATTGGTTGATTGATAGTGGCGCCTCAAGGCACTTCACTGGGTATACAGAAGCTCTTTCAAATCTAATTGAAAAAGATACAAATTTGGAAATTATCCTTGGAGACAATTCCAGCCATCCTGTGAAGGGAGTTGGGATTGTTACTCTTCAATTGAATCAAGGTAACACCATTCATCTACAAGAAGTACCCGATCTAAAGAAGAACCTGGTATCTATCTCAATGATGGAAGACAAAGGATTCAAGGTGGCATTCATCGAAGGAAAGGTACGTGTGTGGAATAAAAATTTCAAACATGCATTTACACTTGGATTCAAGGTTGATAGCCTATATCAAGTTGGAGGAAGTCCATTGGGAGCTATCTCTTGCGACACATCACTTCAATCTGAATTATAGCACCGGAGGTTTGCTCATTTACATTATAAGGCTCTACCCGATATAAGGAAGATGGTGATAGGTATGCCTGAATTTAAATTAGAACATGAAGGTGTTTGTCCGAGGTGTGTCGAAGGAAAGCATACAAGGGGACCATTCCCCTCAAGTGATAGCAAGAGTACCAACATATTGCAATTGGTTCATTTTTATCTATCTGGTATGATGGTCGTGAACTCATTAGGTGTATATTTATATTATGCTATCTTTATGGATGATTTCTCTCACAAGGCTTGGATATATTTCTTGAAGAAGGACGAAGTGTTCTTATGGTTCCATTCTTTCAAAGCTTTGGTAGAAAATCAAACCGAGAAAAAGATAAAAATATTGAGGACCGATAATGGAACCAAATATGAATCAAATGAGTTCAATAATTATTGTAGAGAAGTTGGCATTAAGAGGGAGATTACTACTGCATATACTCCTAAGAAAAATGGTGTTGCTGAAAGAAAGAACTGTTATATCGTAGAATCCACTTGTGCCATGCTTCATGATCAAAGCCTTCCAAAGTTCTTATGGGCCGAAGCTGCGAACACCGCCATGTATGTTCAAAATAGATGCCCCCATCAAGCGTTGGACTCCAAACTCCCGAAGAAGTCTTCACTGATAAGAAATTTGATGTTTCTCACTTTAGAATTTTTGGTAATCCCGTATATTTTCATGTGCCAAAAGAAAAGACAAGCACATGGGATGCCTTTTGGTAAGAAAGGAACATTTGTGGTCTATTTTGAAACTTCTAAGGCATATAGAATCTATGTGCCTAGTCAAAGAGAAGTGGAGATAACTTACGATGTCACCTTCGATGAGGATGTTTCCCTTGGGAAGATTAATAACCTTCCTCTTCCAAGGAAGGACAAAGAAGCAGATTCAGGAAAGTAGGGAGAACCGCAGGATGAGCTGATGCTCGATGTTGAAGGACCAATGGATCCCCTTGATCAACCACCTCATGAGCCCTCCTCCTCAAAAAGGAGACCCTCATGGCTTAGGGACACTCTCAAAGATGCCGAGAGACATGTTGCACCTAGGGGGACATTTCATGAAAGCAAGAAGCCGAATACGTACCAAGGGTACTTAACTCCAATGAGCACCATTATTCAATCTGGGCCTTGCACATTCGAAGAAGTTGCTAAGCACCAAGTTTGGAAGGATGCAATGAACGAAGAGTATGAGTCAATTATGAAGGATGGTCTAGAATTTGGTCCCTAGACCCAAGGACAAATCCATTGTCACTTTGAAATGGATCTACAAGATCAAGCATGGAGCTGATGGAAGTGCTAAAAAGTTCAAGGCCAAATTTGTTGCTCGAGGCTTCTCTCAAAAGGAAGATGTAGATTATGATGAGATATTTGCACCAGTTTCCCGTTACACCACCATCCATTCGATTATAGCCCTTGCTGCCTCACAAGGATGGAATCTACACCAGATGGATGTCAAGACTGCCTTCTTGCATGGTTCACTTAAGGATGTAGAACAACCTGAGGGGTTCAAAGTTCAAGATCGTCAGACACATGTATGGAGGTTGAATAAAGCACTCTATGGGTTGAAGCAAGCACCCCGGGCTTGGTATGAGAGGATTGATAACTATCTAATGAAGTTGGGATTTACAAGAAGTGAAGTTGATCTGAACCTTTACTTTAAGGTTGATAATGATAGACCTCTCATCTTGGTACTCATGTGGACAATCTCTTTCTGACAGGTGCAGACCCTCTTATTCATCAATGTAAGAGGGAGTTGGCTTCCAAATTTGAAATGAGGGACCTAGGACTAATGCATTATTTCCTAGGGTTAGAGGTTTGGCAAAAAGCCAAGTGAGATTTTCCTTTCTCAAGGAAAATATATTGTGAAGCTACTTGAAATATTTGGGATGGTGGACTGCAAGTTCATGACTACTCCGATGGAACTTAACTTCAAGAGTTATGCAGAAGTGTTGTTGGGCCTGATTTGGGAAATCCTTCTAAGTATCGTCAACTCATGGGGGCCCTAATGTTCTTGGTGAACTCCCGCCTAGACATATTTTTTGCAGTGAATACATTGAGTCAGTTTATGGTCAAGCCTCATCACATACACTGGATTGCTACAAGAATATCTTGTGTTATCTCCAGGGAAAAATCACCTATGGACTGAGATACACTACCTGGAATGTGAGACTCCATGGTTATTTTGATGTTGACTGGGCTAGAAGTGTGGTGGATCATAAGATCACATCTGGATGTTGCTTCTCTCTAAGTTCTGCTTCGATATCCTGGATGAGCAGGAAGCAAAAGTCGGTTGCTTTAAGAACCATTGAGGTTGAATACATTGTTGCTAGTATGGCCTCCTGTGAAGTTTCTTGGTTGAGGGAGCTCTTTAGTGCGCTATTTTGACATGTACTAGATACCACCGTGATCTATTGCAACAACCAAAGTGGGATTCATCTTTCTGAGAATCTAGTGTTTCACGGCTGCTCCAAGCATATTAATATCAAGTCCACTTTATCTGGGATATGGTACAACAGGGAGAAATAAGGCTCCAACACATTGGGACTGATGATCAGGTCGCCGATATTCTTACGAAGCCCCTGGGGAAGGTCAAATTCTTAACCTTCCATGAACGACTTGGAGTCGTGGAGATACCCTCTTATGAGGGTCCTATATGAGATGGATGTTGAGCTCTGGGAGCTCCAGGGGGCTTGGGGTACTTCTTGGAGCGATGAACGACCATAGGGTAAGTGGTTCACCTTCCCCTAATGATGTGCGATGTACAAGGTGATTGGTTTACCTTCCCCTGTGATACCCCATGTTGAGATATGCATAGGATGAGTGGTTCACCTTCTCCTATGGCATATGAGCAGAATGAGTGGTTCACCTTTTCCTGTCGACACATCCTACCCATGCAGTCCAGGACTCATGGGAAGTACCTCTCATCCGACCAATGAGTAAAGAAATGAGGATAGGGAACATAGTACTACCAATGGACGCATCGCGTACTACCAGAATCCCTATGCTAGGATGTCGATATTGATCTGGGATCAATGGAAATTGACTTTGGGTCAGTTAAGAGTGGTATGACACACTCTCTATTTTGGAGACTGACTTCAAGTCAGTGGAGAATGGTATGATACATTCTCGATCATTTCTTCTTTCTTCATGGTTCAGTAGAGAAGAGAAGAGACAAGGATGGTACAGATTGTCAAACAGGTTGGTAGGTGAAGTTCTCCCCAGTTGAGAGGGAGTGCTAAATTTGGAAACTAGGGCCAAACTTCACCTTATATAGCTCATATGAGGCAACTAATATTTTTAATGGATTCCTCTCTCCGAGAGGTGTAGGATTGATCTAAATATCATCCCATTCTGACATGTACAAATGGAATTAGGAATTTATTTTGATTATGGAAAAATTGTCAAGGTCAACGAGCCCTCTAATTTACACCCTCAAGCCCACAACATTGCATATAAATACAAGGAGCCTCCTCCTCATTTTGGCATCTCACTCACACTCATTCTTCTCTCTCTCCTTCGTTGATTGGGTACGAATTTCAGAAGCAAATCTCCACATGTGCGAAGAAGAGAATGGTTTTATGTCCCTACATTGACCAACGTTGACTGAAGTTGCAAGAGGGTTGTTTTGACTTGCGTTGACCAAAGTTGACTTGTTTTGATTGCGGTTTTGTGTGGGGGATCTCTATTTGGGTAGGCCGCATTTTTGGGCATAGAAATTGAGGCTATTTGACCACTGTTTGACCAACATTGGCTACAGAAGGGTTTGTTGTAGTGTTGACTTTCGTTGACAAGGTTTGACTGGACTTTTTGGACTATTTTTTGGGCTGATTTGACTAGATTTTAGAGGTCGAGTTAACCAAGTTGTTTTGGTGGTCAAAATTTGCCCTATTGACTAGTGTTGACTTTTTGGTTAGGGCTTTCTATTACTGATGTTTGACTGGTCAGATTTCACTTTGATTGGGCAAGTGAAAATTGTATATTGTACTCTCTCTTTGCTAAAATTTTGAAGAATTAATAAGAAAATTGAAGTAAAATTGCTCTTAAGCATAGAACATACCACTGTCTTCCACTATTATTGTTTATGTTCTAGCAGCATTTTACTATCATGTTGATGTGATTGCTAAACTGGATATTGATAATGGGTTAACAAGAAAATTGAAGTAAAATTGTTCTTAAGCATAGAACATACCATTGTCATAAAAAATTAACAGAGTTGCACATAGACAACATGCAATACACTTATATTTTCATAACAACGAAGATCATTTCAAATGCAGATTTATACGCATTGACATAATACTTATCCGTCAACTGAAAATAGTCCAATAAAGTGGTGGTACACAAATGATTTTTCAGCCAAATGTAGACATCCATAGCATATATCACCCCCACACTGGGCTGAGGCCACTAAGGCAAAAAGAACTAGGCTACAAAGTCATGTCTCACTCAACTATACCCAACTATTCTCTTGGTTCAGCAAATCTACTCATCAAAAAGCACTCTAGGAAACTCTTCCAACTATCAATGAGTCATGACATTCTCATCCTATGCCCTGAACAACACAAGGAAGATCTTTCCTTTCTCTACTAAATAGTTCCGAGGGAATATTATTCCCTTCTAGTGCCCTTCAATGTAGGTAGAAAGAATCCATTATGTTGAATTCCTTTTAAAAATGACCTATGAGAATAAAACATGGGTTGTCAAGCAGCCAATGAGCAGCAACATCAAGGAAGGAAGAACACTCCTAGATATTTGGACCTCTACTCTCCTACAAGAATCCATCTTTCATCATATGCCTATGAATTCCCTCTTCACAATGATGGTGTTTTGACATTTTCAAATTTGAATCATAGGTAAAGCAGGAAAAGCATTGCGTGCATAACTTGAACAACACTTGCACATGAGAATGATGGTGACCAATCATTAGAAAAATACGAAAAAAACTAAAAAACTTCCTGCATAACTTGGATGCTACTTGTAAATCATAATAATGTTGATTGTGAGAATGAAAAAGGCCCACTCCAATCAAAAAGGAAAGGAACAAATACCTTTGTGGATGGAGAAGAATGACTTTCCAAGGGGATGGTACTCAACCTATGCTTAAATCTTTGCATGAGGTAGACATCCTTAACCCACCTCCACATGCATTCATGATTGGCCTCATTAGTCAAAGATAGTGAATGAGCCTCATTTAAAACACTCTAGCCTATATCCACCTTAACCCTGGATCTATCAAGCACTGAGAGGGATCAATTCTCTCAAGGTGCAAAACTCCTTTTTTACTACAAAACTTGAGGAAAGGTTTGCACCCCAAGAGAATTGATCCCTCTCAGCGGCTGTAGATCCAGGGTTAAGATGGATGTAGGTTGGTTTGATTCGTGCATGATCACACAATGTTTCAATCTAGTTTCAGGTTGGCTTCAGTTGTGCATTCTTGACCCACAATGTATCTACAACGGGGCTCAAGATGCATTTTTTTTCTTTCCTATCCCTTTCCCATCATAGCCCATATACCTTACAAGTTTAAAACCAATTCCTTTAGTATGTTTTTCAAATTCACCAAAATTTTCTTGAGTGAAATCTAAAGAAGGTGAGGTTATCAAAGTAGTCTTGGTCATGGTGTTGGCTTTGATAGTGGTAATGGAAGGTGGCCTTACTTTGAATGCTCTTGGACCATTCCTTGGAGATTTGTTAAGGCCTCTTCCTTCTTTGCCAACTCTTATTGCATTTGACCCATCATTTGAGTGGCCCTATCTTATTACCAGCTATCCAAATAAATGACCTTCTCTCTTAAGCATACAAGTTTAGATTTGTGCTTGTCCCAATCTACCATAATAGTGATGAGGGAGGCATGGGGTCTTGATGGTCTTCAAACTTCTTCTTTATCAATGGAAGTAGTTTGGTAGAGATCCCAAGGTGCTTATCCATCCCTGCCATCGTCTTGTCAAACATCTAAACCTACTCCTTCAAGTGTCCATTCTCTTCTTGAAGCTAACCATTTATGGCCCTTAAGTCTTACACATTTTCTCTAGTTGCTTTACTCATGCCAAGGTATGTAATGTTCTCTTCAATTTTTTGGAAATTGTGTCACATTCAAGGATGCAACTTCTCTGATACCATCTGATCCATAAATGGTATGTCTATGGCCTATATATCTCACCAATATGAGTTATTATTGTCTACAATTTGGAGTTCAACCCTCTTTAATAGCTTACATAACAATAAATTCCTTCACAGTATGTTGTGTGAAGAGAATTATAAAAACCTAAGGAAGAATAATGGTTTGCAACAGAGGGAAGAATCACTTAGAGAGAGAACTCACATCCTGTAGGAGAGCAATGCTCAGACCACAATAAAGGGACAATGTGAAACTTCTGGGGAAAGTTTAATTAACCAATCAAATAAGTAAAGATGCCCATTGATAAGGAAATGACCCACCAAAGTCAACAACATCAACCAATTGGCAAAAGAAACACTCTGACACATAAAATGAGTCATCCAATGATAAGATAAAGCTCAAACTGACTTTTGAGTTGACCAACAATAAAGGAAACATTTAGTGGGTAGATTTGGTGGTTCAACATTGGGAAAAATGCACCGGGCTGAATTGAGACACTCAATAATGGATAAAAATGCTCAAGAACAAGTTTAGATACTCAACAATGGATAAGAATGCCTGAGAATGTCTAAGAACACCTACACAATTAAAAATTCACCCCATAAATTAAAAATTCACCTCATGAAATTGAAAATCTTACCGAACAAATAGGAATTTGTCCCAAGAATTAAAAATTGGCTTCGGGCAGAGCTAAATCGACCTTTTGCTTAGGAGATGAAATTACAGCCTAAATGAATGAGGAAATTCACCCAACAAGTTCAATAAAAACTAGTTGGTAATAAGGAACTTAAATCGAAGTTATTTAAACAATTCAATAGTCAAGAGATGAGAGCCATCAATCTCCTAGAAAAAAAAATGAACAGACTAAAACTTATCTTTATTTATATTCTCCATCTGCACTTGTAAAATGAGACTATGACAAAAATCCATAGAGCTACCATAAGTTTGAGTTCTCACACCATAAAATAACTAGGTATCAAGTTAATATGACATAGAAAAATATTAAACACATGAGAACTTCTCAAAGCAATACACATAGCAATCAATCACCATGAACTCATCAATTTTATCCTAGAAACCCAAATGGGGAAACCAAGTTTGAATGGGGCTCAGTCTATTCCATTTTGGAAAATTTTGGTTATAATGTTGTCCCTCCACTTTGTCCTCCTCTCCTCAGAAAAAAACCACTTGAGGATGAAAAAAATGAAGGAAATTAGGAGCTTTGGGGGTAAGGGAAGGAAAACATCCATGATCCTTCATTTCCCCCTCCTCAACCTTCTCTTCTATTTTTTTAATCTTTAAAGTAATCCACTTTTCTCTCTCATATTCATTTGCCCTATTCACTTTACATTACATCATCTTTTACATGGTTTACTATGCTTCATGAATTGTCGAAATAATCTTGCAGGGACCTTTTCTTACAACCATTCTTGGTTCATATACATTTTGTATAAGAAATGGGTAGATTTGTATTAATATAAGAGTTGCAACCATGCCATACAATGGATTAATACAAAATTAAATATATCAATATTGCTTGCACTTCTTCAAAAAATTCCTAATAGTTCAAAAATGTTGCCTATCAACTAGGTTAAATGCGTTGTCCTAGATATATAGCTATAAAATCTATTGTCTTAGATATATAGCTATAAAATCTACTTTTATAGTTTCTTACATATTGAAAAAGAAAAAATATTGCTTTGTAGTGCATTCAACCCGTTGCACACTTTTTTTCAAAGTTCCAGGAAGCAGATATGCCAAACAAAATTCAAATGATTGGATCATCATTCAGCAGTTTATTGAGTCATTGTAAATCCATTCTACAAATTTATAATGTAAATGATGTTAGTAAGACTGTGTGCATATGTAACAACCTAGGTAAGCCTATTATTTTGGTCATCCTAGGAGGTTTTTCGTCTCACTGATTCATTTGTGTTTCTAAA
This sequence comes from Pinus tabuliformis, assembly GCA_031772625.1. Lineage (NCBI taxonomy): Eukaryota > Viridiplantae > Streptophyta > Pinopsida > Pinales > Pinaceae > Pinus > Pinus tabuliformis. The sequence goes on along the minus strand of CM062816.1, from coordinate 1,307,534,162 downwards.
CACGGATGGTCGATAGAGTTTTTCCCTCCAACCTCACCCCAAACCAAGGGTGGAATTTGTCATCGAAGTATTAGGTGAGTCTTAGTATTCTAGTTGAGTCTTATGTAAAAGTGATTTAGGAATAATTTAAGCTAATTGACTAAATTATTTTATTACAAATCACTTGCTCTACTAGATCAAATTGTGTCGCAGAATTGGTATGTAATTTGACAGTCTAAGCCGAACAAGTTGTCAAAATTCGGAAACTCGAATCCTATTGCAACAACTAGAAATAATTCTCCTAATTGTTAACTTAATTTTTAACAAACTATTTATTGTTTGCTATAGTAAATACTAAATCAATCACATTGCAACCTACACAAATAAACTGCGGAAGAAATAAACGCTAAAAGAAATACTAGCACACACAAATAAAATGACACGGTTATTTTTGGACCAATGTCCCCGGAAAAGCCCAACTTCAAAAAAGCAGTGTAGCAGCTGAGGGTTTTATTATTATGCAGTAGTGAAATAATCTGAGTACAACTAGATGCTGAAACTGGCAATCCTAGAGAGAAAAATTGGCAAAAAAAATCTAGTGAGAAATTTCCTCACTCCATAGGCAAATCTGGACTCTAACCTCAGCTCAAATTATGCCATCCAAATTAGATCTATGCAGCTATTGTGTCACCATAGCATAGTCACTTCTACACTCAGATCAAACCAGCTTCTCCTCAAGTCGTTTGGTCTGTTTCTCTCTGGGAAAATGTCTCTCCTCGTCTTTGGAACCTCTGCCTAGCTTTTAGCATTGAAACTCGATTTTTCCCAACAGTTTTGAAATTGCCTCTAGAAGCTACTATGTTGCTTTGCGTCAATGTTATTGTGGCTCACTTTCCTTTCTATAAATGCACTCACTAGAACTAGAATCCTTCCTCTAGTTTCACTGTCCCTGCCCCTCTCTCATTGCTTTGATCTCACAAGCTCTCTATCCGACAACTAACTATTGCTACTCTAGAAATCAATTTGCTCATGAAATTAAACTCTCCAAGTTATTTATCCAAGCCCTATCGAATTCTTCTTAGAATCCTCTGTTGATACTTCAACGACCAAGATTAGATCTTAATCGATGGCTAATATTATCTTGAAGTCGATCCGTGTGAGTTTCTAGAATATTCACACCTTGTCTTAATTAATAATGATTAAATAACCATATTCTCTAAGTTTAGATTTAGGAAATATTTAAAAATCGGTTAATAGTCTAATTGAAACACTTCTAGGTGAAATTTCTAAAAACGATTTATGGATTTTGTAGATCTCTTGTATTCTAGTCTCTCCACAAAATTTTGTGGCTAGAACACATCTGATGCTACAAAAACTAACTCGGGTATTTCCCTTTGAGGGTTGAATTTGTAAAAGTCTTATGTAAAAAATATTTTAGTGTATCGTCCCTCATACTTAAACACCATGGCTAAAATATTAGAGCGTGGAAAAAATAATTAACCCCTTCAAGTGTCAATCAATTATTTTTTCTGGCAAACATAAAATTAATCGTAAGCCAAAAAATTAATTAATTATAGTGAAAATTAAGTTGATAGAGAAATTAAATTCTCCATGTGGAAAAATTCGTGGGCTTTGAAAGAATTAATTTTTGGATGTCCTCCACTAAAATAATATTGGAAATTTCAAGAAAAATTGGGCCCTTGGACCTTGGTGGTTAAGTCAAAATCAAAATTTTAAGGAAATTAGCTCAAAATAATTAATTTTGAATTAATAAAAATATGTATTTAATGGGAAATTCGAAAATTCCTCAAAATAAATATTTTTAACGGCTAAAATTGAAATATCATCAAGGATTTATCAATGGCCAAGATTATTTTGACAATGATCAAGCCAACTAACCGTTATTTTTCCACTTTGAGGATTTATCTACAAAATAGAGTCATTTAAGTCTTAAGCTATCTAATGCATTTTGTTAATTTTGGGTAGCATCGGATGTGATCTAGCCATGAAAATTGTTGGAGAGGCTTAAGCACATGAGATCTCCAAGACCCAAAAATGGTTTGGGGAAATTCCACTCGGTTAGAAAGATATTAAAATAATTAATATTTTTAGTGGGTTCCTAAGTCTAAACTTAGGAAAATTAAAATATTAATAGGTATTAATATAAAACTAGGTGAGAAGGTTCTAAATGACATGGATCAAGCCAAATCTAATCTTAGCTGTTGATTAGGGACTTAATATTGGTCGTTGAAGACTCAACAAGAAAAGTATATGAGGAGGTTTGAGAGTCAGTTGGAGACACACCGAGATTGATTAGTCAGTTCAATTTTCTGGAGCGGGATTTGCTGAGAAAATTTGAACAAGTGATCTGAGTTGGGGAGCCCCAAAGGTTAGCTCAACTGGTCGAGTCCCCGTTGTTAATTACTTCGGTGATCGGGAGGTCACAAGGTCAATTCTCCTTGACGCCCTTGGGGTTAGGCCTTTGTTAGTTTGGCCGACGGGCTTTAAAGATTCCCTTTCAGGTTGATCTACCCAGATTTTTCCAAAGGAAAAAAAATGTGATCTGAGTTGCAGCGAGGGGTAGTGAGTACATAGCATAGAGGCAGAGATAGTGCTAGAGGGCCAACACAGTGACTAAGGAGGCTACGTAGAAGCAGCTAGATACTACATAAAAGCTGAGGGGCCTATGTGGATGACACAGAAGGCTAGAGAGCTGACGCATAGAGGCAGAGGGCTGACGCAGGGGGTTCTAGAGCTACATAGAGGCTAGCAGGGCTAACACAGAGCGTTGGAGAAGCGCCGGAAGGATTTTCGTGGGGCAAACTAGTGCTGAGAAGTTGAATATCTGCTTCCAAGAAGAGGTATTACTGTCATGTAGAAATCTTTGTTGGGTGAGCCAGTTTGGCACCCTAGTTGTACTCAAGAAATCTGCATAATAATAAAACTCTCAAAACTTCTACACCAGTTTTCCCGCATTGGATTTTTTCGGGGACGATTGTCCAAAAATAACATTGTCCTTTATGTGTTTGTCTAGTATTTCAGTTGTTGATCTGTATATGAGTTAAGACTGCATTTGTGTTTATTTTCAGTGTTTATATGAATAAATAACTTGTTAAGGAATAAACATGTAGGTGAAATAAACCAGATAATGCAGTAGGGATTTCTGACATGTCAGACGTGTCAGACTTATAAATTTCAACACATTTGAGTCTCAAGTCATCTAATGTTTGGCTAAGAAATTGTTGCAGAAGAATTGATGTAACACCACAGTCCTATTGGGAACGTTTATTTGAATCATAATAAAGACTTTAGGGTGTATTTCATGGTGTTTAGTGTTCATTGATTTGTGGTATGTGTAATGTCCCTTAATAATAAGTAATAAATAATAATAATAAATAATATAATATAATATAATATTAAAATACAAGAAAATAAATAATAAACAATAAATAAAAAATAGTAATAGTAATAGTAAATAAATAATAAATAATAATAAAATAATAAATAACAATACTAAAGCTCTAAATAAATATAAATAAAAATAAATAGAAAAATAGTAAAAATCAATAAAGCTATCAAAAAGTAAAAACAAGAGAAATAAAACAAAAAAGCAATAAAAATTAGTAAATCTATCAAAAAGTAAAACCAAAAGAAATAAAACAAGAAAGCAGTAAAGTTGCATGTTGACACATGGAGTGTGTGCATGTGGTTTGCCTTGCAATGTTTACTCTATTTAACAGATGGTGAGGAAGATGAGAGACATTCCATGATTCCATGATTCCATCATCCATTATCTTGGGAGAATAGTGTTGTGAGACAAAGGATTCCCTGGCAGTAGTACGTTGATTGAGGGCTTAGGGGTGGCCAGTTGTAGCAAGATTTTGTGCAATTGAGCCTACGGTTGGATGGAGAGTCATCCCCAAGACTTTGTTGTAGTTAGCAGAATTCAACTAGCGTTCAGTCCTAAAATCAGAAGTGAGAAACATTATCGCCATAGGTAAGTTGTCTCTACTCATTTTTTTTAAATTGATGTTAATTAATTGATAAATTGCGTGTTGATTATAAATCGCATGATTAATCTAATTAATTACATGTTTTTATTTTGGGGCTGTTACATATGGTATCAAAGCCTAGGTTCAACTCTTAGGGCCTATAGACATTTTAATGTAGAATACTTCGATCTAAATGATTTATTGAAAAAAAATAAAAATTAAAAAAAAAATTATTACAGTCACATCCTAATGATTCTATCCACTTAAAAAAGGATTATTACAGTCATGCTTTAAAGACATGCTTATGTTATATTTGGACTTCTCATTCAATTCTGTCCAGACACTTCTGCAACCAGGTCTCAGATGGTTTTTCTTTTAGGATAGAAAAGTTGGCTTCATCGTGTAATTCATCCTCCTTTCAAGTAAAAATCTAGATGGTAGTCACAGAGATGCTTCAGATTCTTAATCACATTCCTTGCTATAAGAAGATATAATACTGCTTCTCGAAGTCTTTGCTTCCAGTGATGATTTTGGTCCCTTCCATAAACTATTATCGGTTCTATAGTATAGAGTTGATGCCTGAATTTTGGACAAAGATATATCTCAGAGAGGCTCGGTCTTTAAAAAGGCAAGACTTACTTCATCATCCGTACAGTTATATTTTTTAGAGTTTATGGTTCCTTTCATAGGCATGATCATTTTTACCTTCAAAACACAATGTATACAATGAGCTTTAAATCTTCATGACACACTTTTGTTTATCATTGTTAACTTCACTGACAAATCTTTAGGTAATGTCCCTTAGGTCTACGCACATGTTGCTATTGAGAACTTTTGTAAAATTCAGTGACATAGAAGTTACGGATGCCACCAAAGAAGGTTCATCTTTATCACAGGTTCAGACCCTTGTCACTTTGATCTTTTGAGAATTCTTGGTATAGATTTGTATGCATATGACTTGTCTCCAAACTCTGTCTTCTTGTAGCTTACATAGATTTCAAACTATCCACAAGTAGGACTCTAAGATGACCAAGTTTTTGGCCTTTGACTCAGCCCTAGAACTTCGCATAGGTCACATAATTTCGTGTCTCGGAGCTTCAAAACTTTGCATTATTTCACTTCAGAACTTCGCACTTATTTCACTGAAATAAAGCTTCATAACTTTCACATTTTTGTTATGCCTCAAGATTTCATATTACTTACAGAAAATTGTGTCTCGGTCTTTGTCATAGATAACTTAAATATAATTCTTCCATCGAGTCTCTTCCACAAGAATGAGCTTGTTCTAGTCAAAACTTTGATCATTGGTGTCATAATTCTTTTTGTTGTGGTTACACACTTTATAATGATGTTTGGTCTTGGACCTACTGCACACCTAGGATTACTTCTACCATAATTCACACTTTATACACCAATGTTCACAGAGATATGTCACTGATTTTGTATCAAGCTACCATCGAATTTTTGGATCACTTCACAAGTTTTGATTGATGTTTAAGTATAACAACAGAATCAGAATGCTCCCAAAATCTACCATGGGTGCAATATCATAAAACTTGTCCATAGAGAAAACATGTTGTCATAACTAAGATGCCACAGAAGAAATGCTGCTACAGACCTGTATTGCCTTTAGAGAAAATGTGTTGTTGATGTGCTTCAATAGGTTCTCTTCTATATTGTTCTTACAAAACAGATACTCTTATCATACCATAAGAAATAAGACTGAACACACCTTTTCCTGAGCTCAGATTTTAAACAAAAATACAATGATAGTAATTTGGATCATAGAATATAAGTTTTGGACCTCCTTGAACAAGTGCTCAGATTTTGAATCATGCTACCAGACTTCTGCTAACTGAATTCTCTATTACCGGATTCTCTATTACTGTGACAACTTTCAGAAATAATGAAAATTTTGTGATTATATCCGAAACTTTGAGTAGATCATCTCCAAAGTTATATTTCTAGTTTCAAGAATATTTCTGTGTGTTAAGAAAATCCATAGCCACAGGTCCGAATTTCAAGAACAAGAGTCCCTGTGAAATATCGTGCATCCAAGGAGCAGTATGAAATTTGTCAATAAGGAATTTCCCTGTGGTTTGAATATATATCCATTGAATTATCCATAAGTCATCTACAGGTCTAAATCTTCCTATATCATGATTAGAATCAAGTCCGAAGTTTGAAGGAAGTTAATTCTTGACCAAGATTCCTGTGGTTGATGATCTGAACTGTTCCAAGTTTTATCTGGTTTGAAGTTGTACTAATGATCCTTGGTCCAAATCACAACATATCCAATGAAAGGTTGTGCATGACATTCATGCATGTCATCTTCTAGTTTAAAAATATATGCTTCTGAGTTAAGTTGGATCTTCTAGTTACATGTGAGGATCCGTTGGACATCACTCTACAGCACAGAATTTCATATTGTGATGATCCATCAAAATTATATGTGAATGGAGTGACATATAATTTCAAAAGTCAGTTGGTGAATAAATTTTCTTTTCAGGATTCAAGTACCCTATTAAAACAATAATCATACCTATTTAAAAAAAAAAAAATCTCCATTCCTATAATGCCACCAATATTCTAAAGCTTTATTTTCACAATCATTTGAATTTCGATTTTATGTTGAGACAACCTTCTAAGCTTTATTTGGACATCATTATTATCTTCCAAATCATGTTTTCCATGGTATAAATAATATAATATAATACTATAAAATTAGTGGTTATTGATAATTGTAATAAATAAATTCGAATGAATGGAAAATAAATTGTGTGTAGCTAATTGCATATTCTAAAATCAGGGTATATTCTAGATTTATTTTAGCTTTTGGCATATGAGTAAGTATAAAATTGGAAGTGATGTAAAATAACTTGATCATCGCCACAGGGGAGATCATGGCTCCTAAACGTCGAAGACAAACCCAAAGCAACAATGAGGTGGAAACCCCACCTCTTGCCACTACAAAGATTGGAACCCCAGTTGAGCAAGCTATATTACATTCCCTTGGGAAAATGACAAATATCTTTAAGGATTGGGTCACAAACCAAGGACAAGATCAAGGAAATGATCGAGGTAAAGGAAGGGAGTTGGAACGAAAACAGAGGCAAGACCTAAACTCTCAATTCAATGCCAAATATGGACAAACAACCCTAGATATTATAAAAGAAGTCCAAAAATCCAAATTACTAGAGTTTACGGGTCAAGAAGGGGGTTCAAAAGTAGAAGTGTGGGTAATTGGTGTCAAAAGAGCACTTAGCTTTAAGGCATACACTTCAAGGGAAAAGGCCCAAATATCAATGAGTCTACTAAAAGGAGACTCTCTATTATGGTGGGTAAATGAAGAAATGAAGATGCAAGTCACCCCATCGCAAGTTACTTGGGAAATGTTTGAGGAAGCCTTCCGAAACAGGTGCCTATCAGACGAGTACAAACACCAACAAGTAGGGGCTTTCTATGCAGTGCTACAGAATGGTAGATCTATGAAGGACTATGAAGCTGAATTCTATGCATTGGTCCATCACGTGGACTATATGGCTGATGATAAACGTCAAGCTGAAAGATTCTTGCATGGACTTGATCCCTTGGTCTGAGTGGAAGTCACCATGTGGAAACCCACCACTATGGCAGCAACCACTAGTTTAGCCAAACAAGTCCTGAGGACTATAAATATGAAAAAGTGAATGGTGGTTGATGGAAATACAGGGAAGGAACACCCCCCAACAAGGTTAAATAGACCAGGGGAGCAACCATATGGATTCCAGGGAAGACAAAACAATGTTTCCCGGATCGCTAGTGCAACTTCTGGGCTGCCTCTGGGAGGATGCAGGGGTCAGCCCTACTTGAGAAGAACTAATGGTGGGGGTAGAGGATTTGGTGGCCAAGGACAGGTACAAAGTGAGAATCGAGATCAAGTAGAATGTTGGCAATGTGGAGGTCCACATTATAAAAGGGATTGTCTAAAGTATCAAGTTGGGCTGAGACAACAAGGACATCAAGAAAAAGAAAAAAAACCACAGACCCAACATCAAATTCATACCATTGTAAACCATCATCAGGATGAGCATCAAGCCACCATTTTGGAGTCCGCAAATTTCCAAGGAGGGAGTCCTTCCGGTCAAACCATTCTGTATACTGGACCGCTGGGTTCGTTAACTTAGGAATCATGAGTTTTAGCAAGTCAAGGTCCAGTGGGACCAATATAGCCCAGAGTCAGCTACCTGGGAAGATGCAGATGTTATTTTTAATGATGACTTTCCTTATTTACTTGATTAAAATGTGTGGTGAACTAATTAGGAGTTCTTACTTAGATAAGACAGATACTTTTATGGAGCATCTAAATCATGTTTTATTGTTTAAACTTTATGATACATCTAAATCGTACACTATGATTTCAGTTTAGTTTAATTAACTGTTATGATGTTGAGTATAATGTTACATGAGGTTTCATGATATAATGGTAGGAGGATAATGATGCACATGTGGTTCTTATAGTGATGATGTATCCTTATGATGATGATGATATGCATAGGCATTATGATGTTATGTCGAGGTATATTGACATATTCATTTACTACATGATGATAGGTATTTAATGTTGAATACTCATGATGGATATGATATGCATAACATGGCATAGGAATTATGATGCTATAATATGAGGTTTATTGACATGTGGTTCATTTATTATGTGAAGTCATGATATGCTTTTGATGCAAATATGTTGATGTTATAACTTATGATGGTATTTCATGAGGTGAAGCATGTCATAGTTGCATACAAATTTATGACATGCATGAGCATGCAATTCGTTATTATTCATAATATTGTGATTAACAATGATGAATGTTCTCATGATGACATACAATACTTGGCATGTGGATTATTTTCTATGATACTATGATGGTATAGCTAATGCATTGGTTGCATGTTGAGATGTGGTGATTGATAGGAAATCACAAATGGGCCGAGAGGGCTGGTTTATTTGATGATCTCGTAGGAGCCCATACCTGCGAGGGAGAATATGTAACACCATATGGGCTGGGGACAAACTCAATCAACACTACATATGCCAGTGGTTCCTTTGTCTTGTGTAGCTCTTGATGGATAGCTCTTGAAGGGCTATGGGACCATCTGGAGGAGGCCAAGTGCCTGATGTTCTAGGCTAGGTGCCTGTTATTAGATTGGGATGCCGAAGTTTGGTGGGGGTGTAAGGGCTTCGATGCCTGGGGCTGTGCACCTTAATAGTTGTGGAGGGAGTGGGCCAGCCTTACGAGATGCTCGAGGTCATTGAGTACTGTACCGGATGCCTGCCTTGGGGCAGATGAGGTCTAAGTCAGGCACGAGCCTTGTGACCAGCCTTGGACTAGGATACAGACCGAGGAGGCTTATGCTTGGTTCTGAAAGTGGGAAAAAGGACAGAGATTCCTTGGGATTTCCAGGGTGTTGTGAAACTTTCGATGCCTACTAGTTATACTAGTTCAGCAGAGGGTGTCGGCGAACATGAAGTAATAAATGACAAAATAAAATGTTAAATAATTCAACTTAACTTCGGGATGAAGTTCCTTAAAGTGGGGGAGTATGTAATGTCCCTTAATAATAAATAATAAATAATAGTAATAATAATAATAAATAATAAATAATATAATATAATATTAAAATACAAGAAAATAAATAAAAAATAAAAAATAAAAAATAGTAATAGTAAATTAATAATAAATAACAATACTAAAGCTCTAAATAAATATAAATAAAAATAAACAGAAAAATAGTAAAAATCAGTAAAGTTATCAAAAAGTAAAAACAAAATAAATAAAACAAGAAAGCAGTAAAGTTGCATGTTGACACATGGAGTGTGTGCATGTGGTTTCCCTTCCAATGTTTTCTCTATTTAATAGATGGTGAGGAAGATGAGAGGCATTCAATCATTCCATGATTCCATCATCCATTCTCTTGGGAGAATAGTGTTGTAAGACAAAGGATTCCCTGGTAGTAGTACGTTGATTGAGGGCTTGGGGTGGCCAGTTGTAGCAAGATTTTGTGCAATTGAGCGTACGGTTGGGTGGAGAGTCGTCCCCAAGACTTTGTTGCAGTTAGCATAATTCAATTAGCGTTCAATCCTGAAATCAGAAGTGAGAAACATCATTGCCACAGGTAAGTTGTCTCTACTCATATTTTTTGAAATTGATGTTAATTAGTTGATAAATTGTGTGTTGATTATAAATCGCATGATTAATCTAATTAATTACATGTTTATATTTCAGGGTTGTTATAGTATGTGTTGGGTACAGGCTTTCCTATATCGTGCTTATTAAGTTTAATTTTTTTTTTCATTAGATGGGGATAAAGTCATTCTATTGATATATTCTAGGTTTATCTTAGATGATTTGATTCACCATATGTCTAACAATTTTTCTTGAGAAAAATATATAGTGTTTGCAAGTTCCCCGATACTTGGTCCCCAAGTTCACAAATTGTAGGCATGAACTGACCTTGTTTGGATTCTAGATATTTATATGGTTGATCTAACTTCGCTAAGGCTATAGTGTGCATTAATTTCCCAAAATTTTATTAGCCATTTATTAAAGAAAAACTCCATAAAAAAGAAATAAATAAATAAATCTCAAAATTTCTTTCAAGCATTGTATATTTGTAAATAAATCTGTAAAATTATTTTGTATTTATTTTTGCTAATTGGGGTTTTAAGATTTTTTGTATATATTGAGGTTTTAGGTATTTGTAAATCTATGTGTGCATGTGAGATCAAGTGGAAAAAGCTGGAATAGAGCTAGATCTAGGCCCTTGAGATCAAGTGGAAAAAGTTGGAAGAAATTGAGCAAAATTGTAGATCTGAAGGAGATCAATTTTTCTAAAGTTGGGGTTGCATTTTTCAACCTTCCGAGGCCCAAATCTAGCCCTTCTAGGATCAATGTTAGCCTCTTTCCCCCCTGCATCATCTTTTTAGGGCCTTTCTAGGTTGTTCGTACCCTCTAGGAGCCTCAGCCTACCCTTTTAGCCCTTACGTCAAGGGTTGTATCCCTTTTGAGGGTTGGTTATGAACCTAGCAAGCCTTGGCCCCCCTTCTTTGCCCTAAAGGGCTTGTTGTGGACTTCTAATCTCCTCATGGCCTACTCATAACCCTTTTAGGGCTTCCTCTTACTCCTTTGCCTTTGTCTCCCCTCTTGTGGCCTCTTCTCATCCTCTTTTCAAGCTTTCCCTAGCCTTTTCCCTAAGTTGTTGTCTTTCTTAGGTTGTTTTCCCTTGCCCTTAGCCTTCTTTTGCCCTAATTTTTGCATTATCCATTTCTAATTTTTTGGGATTAAGTAGTTGGTGCATTTTGCAGAATTTTGGGCTCAAAAACTTTTGTTTGCATGTGGCAGCTTCATTGGAGAAATTTAGGCAAAGTTGGGCAAGTAATCTACAAGGCCTTGAGCCTAGGGTTTTCTCTCTAAACCCTATTCTCTCACTGTTTTACTACAACTATAAATTTATCTTCATAACAGTGATATAAGTGCCCTAAAAACACATCTAGTTGGTCAAAACACTTTAAAATTGCATAATACAATTTCCCTAAAATTTTGGCCACTGTGCATTGAAGATCTAGCCTAGATTTACATTTTAGCTGGTTGGAATATCACTTCATAACTAAATAAATAGATATGATATTTTCTTAATATCACACTTAAAAGGGCCCAAAAATCAATTTTTCTGTTTGGCTTTTTTTTTTTCCAAGTTTTGGGTAGCTTTGGCACTTGTTGTAGCATTGATAGCTCACTATTTACATATTTTCCTACTGCTGTAATTAACATTTCAGATCTGATATAACTGTGGTAATCTCATCATAAGAACATTGAATACATCTAAATTATTGAGTTGGAAAAGTTGATTTGATAGTTGGGTTTCTCTTTCTTACATTGTGCAAGCATATGCATCTTGAAATTAGCATCTAAGGAAATTTTATTCATTGCTGTCATAAATTTCTTATTGTTGTCATATCATTCACTTATTTCTCATTAAGAGGTCATTGGAACATAAATTGCATAAGTGATTTCATAGTTTTACATCTCATTGTTCCTTGTTGCTATCATGGATATTGTGGAAGTAGCTAACACTATGTTTTCCTTGTGAGTTTATATGTTATAAAGTTCATATTTCACATCTAATAAGCTCACTCACTAAAGCACACTAATCATAACTTTCCTTGGTATTGAGTATCTTTGGGCATTTGAAATCTAATTGGCATTGGAATATCTTGAGTGATTGTGAATGGCATCTTGTGTTGATAATTATTGGCTAATTAATAAGTGGATAAGTGTTTCAAGTTCCTTAAATTGATATCATTGATTAAATATCTTGTGGATTGATTTATTATTGGCACTTCCTTAGTTGTGAGATTGCTTATAACACATGATAAGTACTCTTGTTGTTAAAGATTCATCATAACTTGAAGTACTTAAACATTACGCTAATCTCAAACTAAGGATTTCACTCGTTATCATTGCATAAGCATTCTAGGCTTAGCTTGCATTAAAAATTTACCTCCAAGCATAAGCTTGCTTGATAGACTCCTAGGAAAACCTTTTCTCATCTAGCTTGATGGATTCAACCCTTCTTAGTCGTTAACACAGTAACCCTGCAGTCATTAGAGACACAGTCTTTACAACGCCGGAGGCACCAAGTGGTTGGAACACAGGGGGAGGTATCATTAATCTAGCCTTTGCTTGTTTCCCATTCGCTTCCATCCCACAACCTACTATGAATACTATTCTCAAAACAGGTGGGAGAAAGGTTCCATCTAGACTAGTCATATAATCTAAAACTAACCAATATCCTTGCATCACACTTAGATTTTAGGACTTTCATTTCATATAGGTTAGTTAATCATCCAAGCAGTAGCTGTCCATCCAGTTACTTGTCTTTAATTTGTAACAAGTAATAAAGTTTGACTCCATAAGGCACTGGTATCAATTCTAAATCTAATCGAATCCTTAATCTTATTGAATTTTACCAAGCAGCTAGGCCACTCAACTGTGTCTCCCAAACAAACTGGTTCCCAACTTGTTTTCCATCATCTCATTTCCATAGGGACTACCCACCATAGCCTGATGTTGGGAGACAACTAGAACAGAGTGGGCAAGGATCAGAGTGATAACCCACACCCTGAGTGGTTGTCGCGATGCCTATACAATACGAGTGACAACATTTGTTGGTGTCATTTCCAGGGATATCTTATTCTTAGTGCCTCAATGACATTATGTTATCTTCATAAATATTCTAATCCATTCATTGTCTTGTCAAGTGACACAACCTTTTTTTTGTGCTTATCTTTCATCATTCTTTATCTTTTCATCACCTTATCATGTGTACTCTCACTAATCCTTTCATCTTGTTCACCTCCACCTTTAGCACCAAGACATTTAGGTTGGTTTCCTGTTTGGGTGGCGACTCCACTTGTTCAACCATTCACAAGATCTTACTCTAGAACGAATCTTGGTAGCTTAGTTAACCCCACACCAGATGCTTAAAAGGTTCTAAGAACCTGATTAAACAAATTACATTATAGAGAGAAACTAAATTTTCTCAGAAAGGAAGCCTTCCCTGATATCCATTGTTTCATCAATCCTCCGAATCAAGACATCATGGGTGATTTTTAAAGGCCTTGCAACTTCCCCAACATTCAAGGATATCCTCATGATTTTCCAATTGAGTCTACTATGAGCAAGATGCCAATCTTTAAAGGAAATGATGTCATCAATGTTGAGGCAAATATAAAGAGTTTCAACAGTTTCATCCAAATGTTTTCTCATACTACTGCGTACAACCATGAAGATGTCAAAATGATGTTATTTGTTATGTCCTTAGAAGATGATCCTCTCAATTGGTTTCATGAAAAAGCTGGTAATGCCTTTGATTCTTTAAGAACCCTCCTTTATTCATTCAAAGATAAATATGGGGATAGGAGAGAAGGAAAATATTTGGTTAAAGAAGTCAACACTATTAATAAAAGAGAGAATGAAACAGTGGAATAGTTTAACCAAAGATTCAATAAACTTTTAAAAGATATGACTCAATACTACGAGTCTCCCGACAAGACGGTTTTGGAACAGTATCTTGTGGCTTACCATGTTGAAACTCAATATGAGATAAGACACGCTCACCCAAATACTCTAGTTGTTTCCCAAAGCACAAATGAAGAATTAGAGAAGGACAAGAAAGCCTCGAGAAAATCAGAAATCCCGATGTTTGTAAGAGGTCAAATCAAGTCTAAGCAGAAATAATTTAAAGAAGAAGAGTATTGACCTAATTGGTTAGAGAAATTAATGTTGATCATACAAAAAAAATTGAATGACATACAATCTAGGATGATTCATATGTTAAATATACAACCCAAAGGTGATAGCGATCCTTTGCCAAGAAGAAATCCTCCAAATGATCAAAGGCCTCCTACACCCCTTGAGTCTACTAATATGATTGATGAACATGTTCCTTTATGTAGACCTTGTGAGAGTTTTAATGAATAAAGTACATGTGCCTTTGCTAAAAGAATCTTGGAGGAAAATAGAAACCAACAGAATAATAATGAAATTGAAGATAACTCCAAAGAAATTTTATGTGTCGACATGATTTCTTCATCCTTCGCCATCAATACCTTCAATGAAGAAAAAGACCCCATTACTCAAGCATACTGCGAGAATTCATATCATTAACAACTTATAAAACTTGCCAAAAGTAAAGGTTATACCTATCAGAGGAGAGGTAAAGATCCAAATAAAAATAAGAAAGTTCCTTCTGAAAGGTATAAGTCAGGATTAAAGGTGGATTGGGTAGCATGGATTAATAACATCAAGATGCCAGTTTTAGTCGTAGAACTTTTGAAGATCCCATCACAAAGAGCTTCATTCTTCAGAGCTTTAGGCATTTCTCAACAAGAAAAAATTGATCCTCAACCTAAAGATGAAGAAATTAAGTTAAAAGACATAAACAAATATATGATCAATGAAGATCATCAATCATTCTTTCTGAAATCGGAAATTATTGATCGTCTCCTTCACAATTGCATACTTGATTCCGGTGCATCTACAAATGTTATGACTAAGAAAGTTATGGAACAATTAAACTTAAGAATATCTAGACCTTATCATAACATTTGCTCAATGGATTTGAGAAACATTGAAGTCCTTGGTGTGGTAAAGGATCTATAGGTCGCATTCGCTAATTATCCATATAGGATCATCACCATGGATATAGCATTGGTTGATGTGTTATGTATGTGGGAATGCTTTTATCTAGAAAATTTACAGTTAATTTAGGTGGATCTATCTTATGCCACTATTCCAGTAGCAACAGGTGGTATGGTTAGATTATATAGAGAAGTAGAAAGAAGGAACCACATAGAAGTTCCAAAGAAGTTGGATAATGGTGAAGAGGTTGTTCCACAGGGTCATCCGCCGCATTTTGAGTCAAAATGTGTCTAGCCAGTTTATCATTTTTCTTAATTCGACCGCCCATCCCCTCCTCTGAGCAGAAAGAGAAGCAGGTTTTAGTTTGACAGAGATATGCAACACAATGGTCAGGAAATTCATCGACCAAAAAGGGTCAAGTTTCAACAATGAACATTTGATAAGAAACTTATTGATCTACCAGTCAGCAAGCAGATGTTCAAGATTGTGCTAGATCGATGACATCTGATACCATTGGGCATCATTTATAAAGTATCTCTAACCCTACTCCATTTTATTTCATGTCATTAGCTAGTTTTATTTCACGCATTTATGTTATGTCATTTATATTTTAGTTTGTTAGAGTATATTTTTCTATTCTAGCGAGATTTAGTCTATATACATGATCATTTCAATTTTGAATGGATATCTATTTGAAGGACTTCTGTTTTCTTGGATGCAGGATTTCAGGATTCTTACATTACTTCATGGAAGAAATGTGTCCCAATATGGAGTCAGATGTTGTACACTTTTTGTCAAATTTCCAAGGAAGCAGATATACCAAAAAAATTTCAAAGGACCTGATCATCATTCAACAATTTATTGAGTCATTGTAAACCCATTCTGCAAATTTATAATGTAAATGATGCTAGTAAGACCATGTGTGTATGTAACAACCTAGGTAAGCCTTTTGTTTTGGTGAAAGTTTTATCCTATGAGGTTTTTCATCTCACTGATTCATTTGCATTTCTAAACACAGAGGTCCGCATATTTTTCCCTCCAACCTCACCCCAAAGCTAGGGTGGAATTTGTCCTCGAAGTCTTAGGTAAGTCCTAGTGTTCTAGTCGAGTCTTATGCAAACTTGATTTGAGAATAGTTTAAGCTATTTGACTAAATTATTTTATTACAAAACACTTGGTCTACACGATTGTAATATGTCGCAGAATTGGGTATGTAATTTGAGGGTCTAAGACGAACATGTATTCCCCCTTTGAGGGTTGAATTTGTAAAAAAATGATGTAAAAATTAGTTTAGTGTATGATCCCTCATACTTAGACACCATGACTAAAATATTAGAGGGTGGAAAAAATAATTAACCCTCTCAAGTGTCAATTAATTAATTTTTCTGTAAAAAAAATAATAATCCTAAGCCAGAAAATTAATTAATTAGAGTCAAAATTTAGTTGATAAAGAAATTAAATTCTCTAAGTGGAAAAATTCATGGGTCTTGAAAGAATTAATTTTTGGATGTCCTCCACCAAGGGAATATTGGATATTTCAAGAAAAATTGGGCCCTTGGACCTTGGTGGTTAAATCAAAGTCAAAATTTTGAGGAAATTAGCTCAAAATAATTAATTTTGAGTTAATAAAAAATGAATTTAATGAGAAATTCGAAAATTCCTCAAAATAATTATTTTCAACGGCTATGATTAAAAGATCATCAAAGATTCATCAACGGCCAAAATTATTTTGATGAGGATCGAGCCAACTAGCCATTATTTTTCCACTTGGAGTATTTATTTATAAATTAGAGAGTCATTTGAGTCTCAAGCCATCTAATGTTTGGCTAAGAAATTACTACAGAGGAATTTATGTAACACTACAATCCCGCTAGGAAGGTTTATTTCAATCAGAATAAATATTTTGGGGTGTAGCTCATGGTGTTCAGTGTTCAGTGATTTGTGGTATGTGCTGGGTATGAGTTTTCATATATCCTTCTTATTAATTTTAAAATTTGTTTTTCATTAGATGGAGATAAAGTCATTCTATTGATAAATTCTGGGTTTATCTTAGATGATTTGATTCACCATATATCTAACATTTTTTCTTGAGAAAAATATATAGTGTTTACAAGTTCCCCAGTTCTTGGTCCCCACGTTCACAAACTGTGGGCATGAACTGACCTTGTTTTGACTCTAGATATTTATATGGTTGATCTAACTTTGCTAAGGCTATAGTGTGCATTAATTTTTCAAAGTATTATTATCCATTTATTAAAGAAAAATCCATAATAAAAAAAATCAATGTTTCTTGTGATTTCTTTCAAGCATTGTATATTTGTAAATAAATTTGTAAAAATATTTTGTATATCATTTTTGCTAACTGGGGTTTTAAAAATTTCTGTATATATTGGGGTTTTGGGTATTTGTAAATCTATTTGTGCAGGTGAGATCAAGTGGAGAAAGATGGAATAGAGCTATATCTATGCCCTTGAGGGTAAGATCTAGTCTCCAACATTTTTGTAGGGCCAACCACTGAAGAAATTGAGCAAAATTGCATATTTGAAGGAGATTAATTTTTCTGAAGTTGGAGTTGCATTTTTCAACCTTCTTAGGCCTAGATATAGCCCTTTTAGGGATAGCGTTAGCCTCTTTCCCCCCTTGCGTCAGCCTAAAATCCTCCTACGTCATCTTTTTAGGGCCTTTATGGGTTGGTCGTACCCTCTAGGGGCCTCAACCTACCATTTTAGCCCTTGTGTCAAGGGTTTTAGCCCTTTTCGAGGTTGGGCGTGGGCCTAGGAGGCCTCGTCCCCACTTATTTTCCCTAAATGAAAACCCTAGAGAGATTTCCATGGGATTCTAATCCCGTTAGGGCCTAGCTGCAGCCCATTTTATGCTTCTTCTTCCTCCTCTACCTTTCTCTCTCCTCCTGTGGCCTATTCTTTTCCTCTTTTCAGGATTTACCTAGCCTTTTCTCTTAGCCATTATCTTTCTTGAGCCTTTTTCCCTTGCCCTTAGCCTTCTTTGGCCCTAATTTTTCCCTTATCCATTTTTGAATTTTTTTGGGATTGAATACTTGATGGGTTTTGCATAATTTTGGGCTCAAAAGCTTGTGTTTGCAGGTGGTAGCTTCATTGGAGATTTTTTGGCAAAGTTAGGCAAGTAATGTACAAGGCCTTAGGCCTAGGGTTTTCTCTCTAAACCCTATTCTCTCACTGTTTTGATACAATTGTAAATTCATCTTAATAACAGTGATATAAGTGCCCTAAAAACACATCTAGTTGGTCAAAACACTTTAAAATTGCATAATAAATTTTTCCTAAAATTTTGGCCACATGGGCATTGAAGATCTAGCCTAGATCTACATTTTAGCTTATTGCAATATCTCTTCATAACTAAATAAACATAGCTTATATTTTTTTAATATCACACCTAAAAGGGCCCAAAAATCAATTTTTCATTTTGGCATTTTTATTCCAAAATTTGGGCATGTTTTGGCACTTGTTGTAGCATTGATAGCTCACTGTTTACATATTTTCCTACTGTTGTAATTAACATGTTAGGTCTGATATAAATGTGGTAATCTCATCATAAGAAGGTTGAATACATCTAATTATTGAGTTGCAAAATTTGATTTGATAGTTGGGTTTCTCTTTCTTACATTGGGCAAGCATATGCATCTTGAAATTAGCATCTAAGGCAAATTTATTCACCATTGTCATAAATTTCCTACTGCTGTCATATCATTCACTTAATGCTCATTAAGAGGTCATTGGAACATAAATTCCATAAGTGCTTTAAAAGTTTTACATCTTATTGTTCCTTGTTGCTAGCATTGATATTGTGGAATTAGCTAACACTGTGTTTTCCTTGTGAGTTTATATGTTATAAAGTTCGTACTTCACATCTAATAAGCTCACTTACTAAAACGCTCTAATCATAACTTTCCTTGGTATTGAGTATCTTTAGGGATTTTAAATCTAATTGTCATTGGAATATCTTGAGTGATCTTGATTGGAATCTTGTGTTGATAATTATTGGCTAATTAATAAGTGGATAAGTGCTTCAAGTTCCTTAAATTGATATCATTGATTAAGTATCTTGCGGATTTATTTATTATTGACACTAAGTTAATTGGCACTTCTTGAGTTGTGAGATTGCATATAACTCATTGATAAGTTCTCTTGTTGTTAAAGATTCATCATAACTTAAAGTACTTAAACATTAAGCTAATCTCAAACTAAGGATTTCACTCATTATCATTGCATAAGCATTCTAGGCTTAGCTTGCATTAAAACTTTACCTCCAAGCATAAACTTGACTGATAGACTCCTAGGACAAACCTTTCTCATCTAGCTTGAGGGATTCAACGATTCTTTGTGGTTAACACAATGACCTTGTAGTTGTCAGAGCCACAGTCTCCACAACGTCGGAGGCACTAGGTGGTTGGAACGAAGGGGGAAGTATCGTTAATCAAGTATTTTCTTAATTCATGTTGGCTTCCATCCCACAACCTACTCTGAAGACTGTTCTCAAAACAATTGCGGGAAAGGTTCCAATTAGACTAGGAATATAATCTAAAACTAACCAAGATCCTTGCATCACACTTAGATTTTAGGACTTGGATTTCATATAGGTTAGTCAATCATCCAAGTAGAAGTTTTCCATCTAGTTACTTGGCATCAATTTGTAACAAACAATAAATTTTGACTCCATAAGGCATTGCTCTCAATTCTAAATCTAATTGAATCCTTAATCTTGTTAAATTCTACCAAGTAGCTAGGCCACTCAACTCTGTCTCTCGAGAAAGTTGGTTCGCAACTTGTTTCCATCATCTCATTTCCATAGGGACTACCCCCCATAGCATGTTGTGGGGAGACAACTAGAACGGAGTGGATGGGGATCATAGTGACAACCCCCACCCTGGGCAGTATTCGCAGTGCCTATACAATCAAAGCGACAACACAACCTAATCATAATTATAATCTTATTCGCTAGGAGCTTCCTATTTGATGTAATTTTGCAATAGAGGTTCCATGTCTTATGTCTCAATGTCCACATCTCCTTAAACCTATTGAATAGTTGCTTGTTCCCTCTCTGTGTGCCAAACAAAGCCTATGGATATCTTGAAAGGAGTGATCATAGAAAGTGAGGAAATGTC
The DNA here is from genome assembly GCA_031772625.1 of Pinus tabuliformis. Classification (NCBI taxonomy): domain Eukaryota; kingdom Viridiplantae; phylum Streptophyta; class Pinopsida; order Pinales; family Pinaceae; genus Pinus; species Pinus tabuliformis. The sequence goes on along the minus strand of CM062816.1, from coordinate 1,307,513,865 downwards.
TCCAATCCTTGAGCCTCTAGCTAAACCAAGTGCCAAATCATACATCATGTTGCAATTGACCTTTAAATTCTCTTTTTGTTAACTTTGCCTCACAAAAACCATCAAAATCTCTTAATTCTAAGAGGTCACTTGCTCTTAGATAGTGGGAAGTGTTTTTTGCACTCTTTCATATTCCTTTCACAATGACATTGGTCCCTATGCACTTCACATAGGAATTGGAAATGACACCTATCCTTTGTCATTTTCCACCCTATATTCGATTAGATACAAAAAAACGAGGCAAGAATCATAAATTACCCTCCAAAATAAGATAGGGGTATAATCATAAGTGCCCAATTCCATTAAGAAATAATTTTGAGTCTCTATGAGTGTTGAAATTGTGTAGCTTCGGGAGGAGGTACTCCCACAAGCCCTTGGTGGTAGGCTTTATTAGGTTCCTATACCAATAGGTGTCATATATCATGATTGACTTGGTTTGGTTCTGAAATATGTACATACCTTTTCTTTTTGCAAATGTTTTCCATATTTGTAAAAAATCAAAAAACTAGAAAATGTAAAGAGGGTATGACCTAAAAGAAAAATCAAAGGGCAAAAAGAATAAAGAAAAGGCCAAAAAAATGAAAGAAAATGAACCCCAACAAAAAGAAAAGACCATGAAAGTGTGCAAGTCCAAATGCCACTACTTTACTTTTGTATAATAAAGATTATGTGTAACTTGTTACTTATGCCCCAATCCATGGTAACAAAATAGTTTAACCTTGGTTAATCCATGTTTCAATTTCATGTTTATAGAGATAGAGAATAAAATCTGACCAAACTGTTTAATCTTGGCAGATAAGTAGATAGGTAGAGTGAATAAAAGGAGCTCAACAGTTTAATTTGAGCCCTTGGATGTAATAAGTGTAGATTTAGATAGATTGCTATATGTAAAAGAAAAGAAAGTGTGATAAGGGTTTGCCAATTTAAGTGCACCCTAATAAAGAAGTAAAAATGCTAGGTTAAGTAGGTAGGGTAAGTAGATGATTGGTTGCAGAACAAAGGTGTGATGAATGGTTAAGTTTAATGCTCAAATCTCTTGCTTTCATCACTTGGGACAAAGCATGGATCACAATGAAGACAACATATCAAGAATTCAAAGTCAAATTAATTAACTTCCTCACTCTTTTTCCCCTAATTTTTACTAATTTCCCCTAAGTACTAAAGGCACCTATAACAAGTTAGAGGGGCTCAGAGCATTTCTCTGACTTTTGGAGGGACCGGACCCTCGGCCCAATAATTTGAAATACCTAAAGTACTTAAATCCCCTTCATCAATATTACCCCTCCATAAAGTCATTCATTCCCTTTATAAAGCTTTTCCTAAGTAAAATCCTATTTTACTTAGGAAAATTAAAACATTTTATCTCAAAAACCATTATATTCTATTAGCCTAAGTCATGAATGTTGTATGATGAAATGTTTTAGGAAACATTTTAACTTAGCGCATATTCATATCCTACTAAGTCATTTTAACCATTAACTTGTATTATTATTAACTCCCGAAAAATCACCCATTACCCATATTATTATTAAAATCCCAATAAATATATATCCTGCCCCGCGTTACGAAATAACCTTAATAATGATTGATAAATGGGATTAATTAGTCAACCCATGACTAATTAAGAACCCTGACCCCCACCATGCTAAATAAAGGATTAATTAATCAGCAGGATTAATTAATAACTTTTTGACCAATCACATCGCCCCCGATGTAATTAAAGCCCCTTTTTAACATCAGGCCCCCTCCATTTAACTCCCCACCACTTAACCTTACTAATTACCGTCCAATCAGATTTCCTAGATTCGACGACCATCGCTAATATTGCACGGGCCCTTCGGTCGAACGTTAAGCGCACGATATGAGCAGTTTTCCAAAAATTGCCGAAGCTACGTGTCAATTGATAAATGGAATCGCGCGGCCCTCCCTCAATACCACCAACCTCCCATAAGCGGTGCGATGAAACCCACTTACCGCCTCCCATAAGCGACAAAATGTCACATCATCAAATTGACGCCATCTGTCCTTGTCGCTAACCCGCCAAAACATTGCCTTTGCATAAAAAACAAGTGTAATCTATTCTTCGTCCTTTATTCAGAACAATCCCATGCATGCACGTAGCACGTCCAAAATCAACTAGCTCGTCCCCCAATTGTCAACCACCTTACGCGTTGCCTTTCAACACCACTCCAGTCCACTGTGTGCATCCTGTGAACATGAAAATCATAGCTAGTTGCCCAGGAACAGGTATTTACCAGATTTTCTCCTGGAAACCTTGTTGTGTACTAAAATTTCTCTGAAATTGCTTTAAAACCCAAAGTTTTCAGTTCAAATTGAGTTGTTAGCTTAGTCCAAAACTTCCCAAGCACCTCTATTTTAAACAAATTTCATTAAAAGGTCCCAGTTTCGTCCCTGAAAACACAAGAACCAGGGATGAAAACCCCCGTGGCCCTAAATGTAGCTCCAATCACTACTCCTCACAAGGAATTCGACTACCTCCCCTTAGCAGATAAATACTTCCAAATAAAAGACCTTCAACCTGATAATTGCCACCCCTCATACACCCTCAAACTGCTGAGATTATAGAGAAGAAAAATGAAGAAGAACTTATGGACTTGGTCCTTAAGTTAAATGAGCAATTGAAGGAAACAGAGCAGGAATTGGAGAAAGCAGTGCAGTCAAGGCAAAGTGAGTCGACCATCCAGCCCTAAACTATAGTGCCTATAGTTTCAACAACAGTCCCTTCCACTATGGCAACTGTTTTAGCACCAAACATTCCTTTGGCAACAGCCACACCAGTGGAAGCAACAGGTACAACACAGGTAGGTACATCAACACAGAGCACAGAGGACTTAATTAAGTCAATGGAAGAAATGAAGCTCCAAGTAACAGAGCTACAGAAGGTAAAAGAGAAGTTCACTACTTTGGAGCAGAAATATGATTTATCAAAGATAAATTATGCAGAAGAGAGAAGGAAAAATAAGAGCATGACAGAACAGATTAAAGCATTGGAGAAGGACCTGACTTTTGAAGAGCCTTTGACAGACATTAGGAAGATATTGTGGACCAATATCATTGATTCCATCAATGATATTTGGTCATCAATTCAAATTATTTTTGAACAAATTGATTTAGTAAAGCTTTCTCTTGAAGCAATTAAGGAGACCAGAGAAGAACTGGGTAGAAAACCCGAGGAAGCAATCAGATTAATCAATTTCCTGAATAGTAAAAGCAAGAAATAGTTAGAACAATTAGACATTGAGGATAGGACTGCTACTATCCTTGAACTGAAGAAAGTTCTGACAAAAAGAAAATTAATGCAAGGCCTGGAGCGAAGATGTCAAAGTATGCAGGAAGACATAGATGAGTTCATGAGAAAGTTTGACATCTTAAAGAGTGAAGGACTCCCAAGCCCTTTAGTCATCAATGATAGGCTAATGGTTCAGATTGATTACATTGATAAATTACATCAGTAGGCTGACAGTCAGGGTATTTCATCTTCAACCAAGGCATTACCAACAGGAAAAGTGTTGTACGACGGTTTAGATAACCTCTTTTTTATTGAACATGAAGTAAAGTACTTATTCCTAGTACAACCCAATTTTGTGAACTATACAGAGGCAGATGAAATTTGCAGGAAGCTGATAGGAACAAAAATACCAAAGGATGAGTGCTTGACCAACATGACTGACATCCTATAAAGTTCCATGACAAAAGTGAGGTAAATAGAAATATTTACCACAGTAAATCTTGGTAAAAAGGATGAATGCTGGTAAACAGGTAAAGTGTATCAGATATAGGTGAAAGAGTATCAGTTGAAAAGGTCAAATTAGATGTCCAGCACAGAGATACTAGGGTAACAAAGGTCAAATTAGATGTCCAGCACAGAGTTACTAGGGTAACAACAAGATGCACATTCGTAGAGAATGCTTCTAGCTCCTTCGAATCTAAGGGAATACCTCCAAGCAAAGTCAACAAGTATCCTCCATGCAACGACACCTATAAAAGAAGCAATCTAAATTATAAATGTCAAGTCGGCCTGCAATCTTCTAGTCGGTCTTCAAGTTGGCCTAAAAGGAGGGACACTCCTCTATATATAGAGGTTGTCCACTCCATTATAACGTCAAGAATCCATCTTTGAAATCAATGAAGAAAAGGTGCGAGTAAAGGGTGATAAAGTGATAATAAAGGGAGCCTCTAGTGCAGATACAAGGAGAAGTCTAGGCCAAAGTTAAGAGGATTGTTTTCTAGGGTAGAAAACAGTCACACATGCGAGAAAAAAAGCCTCTTCATGCAATCACTACAACATTATCATCACAGTCACATAATATCGTTGGTTGGGCAATCTAAGTAGGCCTATAAGGCCCCTCACTAAGCGAAGAAGGACGAGGTCAACATCACAAAGAAAACAGTCACATGTGCGAAGGTAAAGATGTTATCTCTGCTGTCATAAAAATCCTCCCATTACATTCATATAAGTTCGTTGATTGATCAAGAGAAGAAATGAATCATCATAAGAAAAGGGTCTCATCAAAGGTATCTCTTCTAGAGAAAGTGCAACAAGGTTTACCAACAAGTTAAAAGAAGAACGAAGTGCTGGAAGGAGGAGGACGAAGTTTCAAGGAACGAAGTGCCGGAAGAAGTGTCGAGGAACAAAGTGCAGAAAGGATAAAGGACTTGACTTGTGCTTAGAGGATATTCTTTTCAGGGGTCTAGGGTTTGGCATTGATCAATAAGAAGCTTCAATAAAAGAAACTTACTAAAGGGTTTTCCTCTCAAGAGAAGAGAGGTTTTGGCCCTGGCAGAGAGCCAACATCTTGTGTTCTTGTTCTTATATTTTGGTAGTAGTTTGATGAAGTACACATACATGCATTAATAATAAGAAGAAGAAGATTAAGATAACAATAAAAAGTAAAAAGACTCCACAAATTGTTATCAAGTAATGAATAATCACACTCCACTTATTTTCCCTAGATTCTTCAACAAAAGGAAGTGTGTTAGGGCCTTTTCCAAGCAAGGAAAACTAACAACACAGTGAAGAATTCTCGCTGCAAGGGATAATAGTAGAATTGGAGGACAGTGGGCTAAAGGAAAAATCCCATGTGAGTAAATTGGTTTGGTGATTAATCTAGTTGTTATAGTGGTGTATTTAGAGTGTTGTAGGTGTTGGTTGTTGGGAATATGAGAGCCTAAGGGACTTCACCTTAGCCATAGGTAATCAAGTCAAAAGGAATTGACTTGATATTGGCATTGTACAGGGATTGTAAATGGCCATGATCTCTAGTACGAGAGACTTGTGATTTTCTTATAAATGGGCTGATAAAAAACAAGTTTGGGCATTAAATTGTTGTGTGCTATCATTAATATGATTGTTGTTATATTTCCCTTGTGCAAAATTATTTGAAATTAGGTATTTTCTATGTGTTTATATTTTATAGTTAAGAGCATAGATCGTACATGGAATGCTAAATTTCTAACAATAAAAAATTGAAACAAAAGCTTCTATATCCAAAGCTAACACAAATGGGGGAAGAAAATCAAAATCAAGGGAGGTGGGAAGTGTATAGAGCACACCCATTCACATAAATTTTTCCAACATCCAATAATATAGCTTTAATCATCTTTCACTTTGTAGGCATGTTATGTTCCCACACAACTTCTTCGTATTCATTTTGTCCAAATTTGTGTCCCATACTTTGTGCAATGCGAATAATCGTCTCCAAACAAAAATCGGCGTTTATTCGGGGACTATCAGTGGTGTAATGAGCTAGAAGGTTATGGCGTTCTTTACCTACCATTGCTTCATCTTACCAGTAAATACTCGACCAAAAGACCGCCAGGGTTATTCTCATCTTAACCAAGCCCATGCATGGCCGCAATGTCTGGTTTAGAAAACTAGAATCAGGGCCCTCAGCATTTACAGCAACACAACCAATCCTCATCAAGAGAATTTTAATTAAGGCAATAAGGGTCAATTTCCATTATGGCTGGTAAAATTTCAGCGAGATGCATCACTTAGATTAACCCATGAAATTTTGAAGTTTCCAAATCCCATTGCAAGTCAAACAAGATGAATAGAAACGTGGCTGCTAGTCTCTGCCTAAGGGAAAAATAAATATAACTTGGTTACCTAGTGAGGAGTTAAGGTTACATTGTCACATTCAATGTTATAATTCATTGTTTCAGTTTGAATAGACCCAGTTTCATCTCCATTAGCAATCTAAATCACAGCGAGAAACACCAATATAAATCCATAATAAGATCATACTACAGGTTTTTTTCACACGTAGTTCTAGGATCTACGAGAAAAAGTTGGAGTTTCTCAGTCCCCGCTATCCATCCCAATTGACTGTGAAAAGGATAAATCTGGATGGGTGCACAATAACACTAAGTAGTTGAAGAAGACTACATTATTACCCAGTAGGGTTCTTGATCTTTGAAATAGAGCATATCACACTCCAATTAACAATTATCCCTGTGAATTGATAGAACAAAAAGTATAGTTCAATTCTTTAGGTATATGTGCATCCAAATATTTTGAGTTATCCTCAGCTGCAAGAAATTCTTTGGTGTTCGCAACAATGACAGTGCCTACTCCAACCAAGCCTCTTTTGATGAGCAGACCAAAATCTGGGCCATAATCATTCATGGAGTGGTTCATGAATATGAAATTAAAGTACCGGGCTTTCATTATATTGAGCAAGTCCTTTAATTTTGTAGGCACATCAACCAATCTTCCTTTAATCAGTGTGACCTTTGAAGATATTTCTGATGTTTTTGATGTTTCATCCAACACTCGCACCTCTGCAGATATGCTTGATGATATCAAACCAACATGAAATCTATCAAATATATACATGGAAACATATCCATGTGTATTTCCTTCAGTACAGACTACATATGACAGAGTCTAGGGAACACATCAACCCAAGAATTTATCAGCTTACGATGCATTCAAACTTACCCATTTCTACCATTACGATGCATTCAAACTTACCCATTTCTACCATTAAATCTGACATTGCGACCCAAAAGAAATATCTAAGCATTGTAGCACTCAATTTGCAATTGTGATGATAGTGTATTCATAAAAATATAAATGAATTTGTCTGTTTATTGAGATTCAATATGAGAATAACATCTTGATATATTGGACTAAAACTTGCAGTGATTCCGAATATCGGTGTTACGTTTGCATAGGAACGAAAGAGAACTCTTTGAAAAAAATGCACCTACCATTTTAAGGGCAGTAATAATAGCCAAAAGACTCGAAGAGAATAATTGAAACAAGGTTAGTATAACATACCTGTCAAATGTGAATAGCATGGCATGGCTTTGAAAATAAATGAAGGAATGCAAGTAGAGTTTGGCTTTGAAATTCTGAATGACAACAGAACAACGTTTTTCTCCATAAAACCATATTTACTAAAAAAAATTGCAAACACTCAAAAACAATCTAAATTTAGAGATCAAATCAACCCAAAGTTAACCTCGACCTTTTCCTTCGGTAGAAATGTTTGAAATTAATGAAGAAATATAGTCTTTTCTATATTAATGTAATTGGTTTTTTGTTGTTGTACATTAGGGTTGAGATCCTCTATTTAGGTCCAAGATGGTCTTATTTAGGTCCAAGATCCTCTTATTTAGGGAGTGGTTCAAACCACTCAACTAATGTATGATTTTATATGTACTAGACTTTGATTGAATGAAGTGTGTGGAGTGCGTTGACATTCTCCAGCTGACTCACCTAGAGAGCCTCTTGATTTTATCTCATACCCTGTCTCTCTTTGATTTTAACATGGTATCAGAGCATTGGATCAAAGCCTTGTGTGTTGTTTATTAAATGAGGTTGAGTCCTTGAAGGTGCACTGCGTGATCTTTGGTGTTGAGAGCGAAAGCCTTTTCCTGGTGCATGGTTTGTTGGAGCGACTTGCATGGATATTCTGAGTGCATTTATGTTTGTGCCTCTAGTGATTGGATAACCCACAGACAGCGGCGGTGGTGGCCGTGAAGGAGACAATTATCTTCGTATTTCTTTCACCCCATAGTTGTTCTGTTGTGGTAGGACGGTGTGTGTGATCTCGTCTGATTGTGTGCTTAGTATTTTGGGTGATCTTCCTGTTGAGCCCGTCGGTGGAGCCCGTGTCGTATTCTAATTCTGATTAGGGTTGTGATCATGGAATTTCCCCCATCGCTTGGTTGTATCTGTTATGGTGGATCAATGTTTCAGTCTGCGGGATCACTGTGTGGATTGACAACATTTCAGTGGCAGCGTGGATCGTTGATCAGAGTGGTGTCGTGGCATCGAAGTGGCGCAACGGAGGAGGTGCAGAGAGTGAAAGACGAGCTTCTGTATCCTCTCATGGAGCAGTGTGTGGCAGTAGAGGCTATAACTGCTCGTCGAGCAGCGTGGAGCATTGATCTGAAGAGGCACAATGTTCATTGGATGAGGCACGACGTGGATGCAGTGGAAACATTCAATCTATTGGTGGATCATTGTGTGTGAGCATCATCGGTTTTTGGATCAGTCGCTGCGTGGATCTCTGGTGTGGAGTCGCTGCAATTCCTCTGTTTTTAGCAGTGCTTCGATTGATTGAGAATACAACTTGAGTCATATTGCAGCTCGGTATTGCAACTTGATTGTGATCAACGGTGGATGTGTGCCATCGTGGAGATCATGGTATCGTGATCATTGTTGTTATTGTATGCCATCTCGTGATCTGAGGTGCAGGAGTTGCTCAGTGTGGTCATTGGCATTGGTCTTCATCAATTTTTTTCTTGCAGACCTATGTTTGGAGGAAATCTCGCTGCGCGTTTTGCTGCCGGTGAAACTTTGATAACGTGGAGGTGTCGTCGTTGCACAATTATGGTAATATTATTCATCATTAGATTACATTGAGTCGCCTCGAGCAGTGTCGAACTCTGTGTGTGTTGGACTGCATGTGGTTTGAGCATGCGATTGTCCAGCCATAAGTCGAGATGGGGTGAACCAAATCATTGGAGAAGAGCCGACTCGTAGAATAGTAGGCATTGTGGGCATGCAGAAGCTTCACAAAAGAGAGAAACGATGTGGCTGCGTAGTGTTTCTTGAAAGAGAAGCGAGAATATTACCATCCCCTCTCGAGATTGCATACTGAAACTGAAGCACCTGTGTAGAGCTGTCTGTGGAGTGTAGTGTGAGGGTGAGAGAGGTTATTTTGCATTGTACCGAGTTTTGTGCTGTGATCCAACCGTGGGCAATGCAAAGAGATGAGTTTGAAGATGGTGCTTTATTTGGGATAAAAACACATGCTTTATATGAGCATTGGACCATGTAGCCGTGGTTGGAGAATATGCCAAATCTAGCCAGCGTGTAGGGAAAAGTTGTGCTGAGCCAAGTGTTGTGTGGGGCCAGGGTGAAGTAGGTCAACTATTTTGCTGTGAAAGAGGTGAGGAGTTGTACTACAAGAAGTCAACCGTTGGAATTGTGAGGCGATTTTATTGGCGCAAAATTGTTGTCATATCAGGTGTGTGGGGGGTCTAGGAAATAAATTTATTGTTGTCATATCAGGTGTGTGGGGGGGGGGCTAGGAAATAAATTTATTGTTGTCATATCAGGTGTGTGGGGGTCTAGGAAATAAATTTGGAGTGAAATAAGTAGCGTTGTTTATATGTCTATATTTTCAGACATCTTTGACATTGATCTTTTTGATGATCTATTTTTCATGTGGCCATTTGGAGGCATTTTTGGCTTGGGCAGTATTTTTTAGTCAGAATATTTCTCCAACAAACAATGTGGTTTTATTAATGACAAGAAGTATCATGAGCCACACTCTGCTCAACAGGTTTTTACAATTGAAGAGGTTTCTGCAATTGAAGAGCGACTAGTGGTTCATGAAGAAGGGCGTAAACACTTGAATCATGAACCTATTATTCAAGATCTAGATGATGACAAGGGAAACAATGAACTAAGAGAACAACAGAGACAAAGAGGAAACAAGAGTGTCTTCAATGGAACTAACAATTCTTATCAAAGCCAATTATCATCTCAAGATTTTCCATCTCAAAGCTCCAAAGTAATCTACATGGGACTAAATAAATCATACTATACATCCTTAATAATAAGGAGAATGGACTTTAATGAGGTGATCCACAAGGAGCACATGGAATCAGATAAAACCTTGTGTGGGTGGAAAGATTCTCATGCTCAGATGATTGATACTAGAAGTATTGCTTCAAGTAAGCTTGCACTTTGTGGAGCTTTATCTATCACCAATGATCAAGACAAAGCACATCAAGTGGCTTATGTTAAGCCAAGGAAGGAAAAATATGACTTTGGGTGAATTTCTCAATTAAGGGGGAGCGTTGAAATTAATGGAGAAATCTAGTCTTTTCTATATTAATTTAATTGATTGTTTGTTGTTGTAGGTTAGGATTGAGATCCTCTATTTAGGTCCAAGATCCTATTATTTAGGGAGTGGTTCAAACCACCCAACTAATGTATGATTTTATATGTACGATGAATGAAGTGTGTTGAGTGCTTTGACATTCTCCAGGTGAGTCACCTAGAGAGCCTCTTGATTTTACCTCATATTATGTCTCTCCTTGATTTTAATATGATATGAGAGCATATGATCAGAGGCCTTTTTGTTGTTTATTAATTGAGGTCGAGTCCTTGAAGGTGGACTGTGTGATCTCTGGTGTTGAGAGCGAAAGCCTCTGCCTGGTGTGTGGCGTGTTGGAGTAGCCTGCATGCATATTCTAAGTGAATTTATGTTTGTGCCTCTGGTGATTGAATAGCCCACAGAAAACGTCAGTGGTGGACGTGAAGGACACACTCATCTTCATATTTCTTTCGCCCAAGAGTTGTTCTGATGTGGTGGGATGTTGTGTGTGATCTGGTCTGATTATGTCCTCAATATTTTGGGCGATCTTCCTATTGATCCCATTAATGGAGGCCATGTTGTATTCCAATTTTGATTAGTGTTATGATCGTGAAATTTCCCCCACCACTTGGTTTAATCTGCTTTGGTGGATCAACATTTCATTTTACGGGATCACCATGAGGATTGATAGTGCTATAGTGGCAGCATGGATCGTTGATCAGAGTGGTGTTGTGGCATCAGAGTGGCCAACAGAGGAGGTGTAGAGAGTGAAAGAAGAGCTACTGTATCTGCTCGTGGAGTAGCATGTGGCATCTGAGGCCGTATCCGCTCGTAGAGTAGCGTGGAGCGTTGATATGAGGAGGCACGACATTGATCAGAGGAGGCACGACGTGGCTATAGTGGCAATGTTTGATTGGTTGGTGGATCATTGTGAGTGAGAATTGCCGCTATGTGGATTAATCGATGTATGGATCGCTGTTGTGGAGTCACTGCAATTCCTCTATTTTTAACAATGCATCAATCGATTGAGAATACATCTTGGAGTCGCATTGCAGCTCAATTGTGATTAGCAGTGGATGCGTGCCATCGTGGTATCATGATCACTATTGTTATTGTATGTGATATGTTTTTGTATGATTACTTTTTCTGTGCTAATAACAATTACATATTTATAAACATGTGCTTGCTTCTTTCTTTTTTAGCTGAGGTTTCCTTAGTTGTTGGTGCTTACAAACAAATAAATTTCTTTAAGTTAAACAAGACATTCATGAGGAAAATAGCCTATAAAATGAATAATGAACAACAAACATGTACAGTGCAATAAACCATCAAAGATACATATTAACACAATGTTTTGATGAAGGAGTTCACCCCTCTTGGGCTACATCTCCTTGGTTCAGCTTCCATGGCTTGTGCCTCTATATTAGCTCAATGTGGAAACAATGTTGTTTACAAAGCTCTATGGCTCCTGATACCTACACCAATGTGTTCAAAAGGTCAAAATTAGCCAAAAACAATTCTTTCTGATCTCCATTTGGTCAAAAATTGAGCAAGTTATGCTTCACTCAATTTTTCCTAGGAAACCTCTACTAAATCTAGAGAGACTCCAGTTAAGTCCGCCAAAACTGGCAATTTCCGCCTAACTTGGGGCGCCGCCAAATCCACCGCCAACTTAATCAACTGTTTAATTAAATTCTAAATGGAATTAATTAATATTAAGTGTGATTAGCGCGCTAAGCACTATCCATTATTCCGTCGGTCATTTAACATGCATTTAAATATAATTTCGTGGCTTTACTTTTTAAATCCTTCACCCATGGTTCAATAGTTAGGCCTTGGTATTGGGAGGGGGAGGTCACAGGTTCAAACTTGCCCTCCACCCATCCCATAACACATATTTTGCCACCCGAAATATTACCATAAAAAATTTAAATGCACCACCCGAAATATTTGTTGACTTTGACATAGTTCAATGTTGTTGATTTAATTTGGAAATTTATAAGGTTTATAATATATGTGGATTTTATATATAATATAAATTTTAGATATATATTTATATATAGTATAATATATGAATTAAAAATCATATAAAATAATATATATATATATATATATATATATATATATATATATATATATATATATATATATATTATAGATTATATGATCTTTAATTCATATATTATAATATAATTTCCACATAATATTAATCATAAACTCATAATTCCATCTTGGAGCCAATCAGGCAATTTCACCTTCTCTGAGCTAAACTAGCGAATCCGAAGGTGACACTTGTCACAACCCCATTGGGCGAAAACTGAAGAAGATTCCCCCTGCTCACTGGATTGCCATGTCATCATTTTGCAATTTTTTAGCTATTTAGGAAAACCAACAACAGGCCTTTTCTCCTTCATCCAGACTTCGTTTTCAGTGAAACAAATTGAGTTGCGATCATCTTAATGAGACGAACATAGCCATACAATTTTCGAGCCAATATGAGAACTTTGATTTTTGAGCTAAATATTGAGCACTTGATCATTCCTCCCCACTAGAAGCCTTTTGGACCCGAAAAGATACTATTATCTAACAAGTAGTTGAGGGTACAACCCCCTCACCTTTCCAAGCTCGATCTAATTAGATTTTAACGAATTTGTTTCCTTGAGCTCCTCTCTAAGGAAATCAACATTCACTTGCCTTGAGGACCCCGTTCTATACAAGTTGATCTTGAACTATTTTTTGCACCATTTTTAGTCGTTCATAGAAACTCATGGTTTTTTCCAAGTCGCCATCAAAAGAAACATCCTTCTTACCATGACGACATAACAAAATATAGTGCAAATGGATGACAAATTTCACTACTTGGTTTACAAGACTCAAGCCTGATTGTACATCTTGAAAGTATGAAATTTATGAACATAACTTTCATGTAAAACATAATGATGCTTGAATACAATAGTTACATAACCAATAGGCCTAAAAGGCATAAAAATAAACTTGTTGCTTATACCTCTTTTGTACCTTCGAACCAAGTGAAATTTTTGACAAGTATCCATCCAATGAAAGTGCATGGATCACTGCAACTTAATCTTTACACCATGGAAATCTTCTGAATGAAATAAGATGGTGAAGTTGCTTGCATAAACCTGAAACTCAAATGAACCTTTCAAGTTTGAAAGAGCATAAAAAATAATTGAACTGATATTTTGGTTTGAAGCAACACATGCCTCTTGCTGTTTGCCTCCCCACTGGAAGAATTCATACACACATGACAATGAATGCCAAGGAGCTTCGAAAGAAGAGATTTCAACAAAAACTTTCCTCCAACATTGGGTTGCTCCCAACAAACCTCTTATCAAAATGACGATCTTGGGTGTTGACCAATCAACAATGGCATCCAACTTAGAGAGGCTTGCCTTCAACATACCTCCTCCAATATCATGGCCCAAATGCATCAAAGAAGTGAAACCCAACTCGTACTTTGGAATATTCAAAACATCAAATAATTTTCCTTCATAGATTACATGTGCATAAGAAGACTTTCTAAACATGTTTATGTCACCCAAGTGGACAATTTCTTCAAGAAATGACTCTTTTTTCCCATAATTCGAATACTTGTATGTAATGGAAGTGTTGCAAAGAACATACAACATTAAAAGCCATACAAACCATTCTTGTTTGGTGTTATGTATTCTTGCACTAACCTCTTTTTACAACTTTTCTTTGGCAAAAACTACTCCTTTTGTCCTCTTTCTTGAAATATTTACCATTCCTCTTTGGCACCATAACCATCGGTGCACAACATGGCGTAAGGGATGTTTGAATGAGCCCATTGTTCAACAAACTTTTGCATTGCATTAGTGTCTCTACACTTTGCAATTGTGTCAACTCTTGCATGCTAACATCACAAAGAGAAACCTCTTGTTGCAAAGATATTTCATGTGAAGTTTCTTTCTCTTTGAAGGACGATTCCTTCACAACCTGAAATACTGCATCACTCTGATGAACTGAACCAACCAAATCAGAATTGAAACTTGCATTACATGCAAAAACATTTTCATAAACAATATCATCATTTGGCTTGAACATGAGAAGTACTAAACTTTTACTTGAATTCACTAGTCCTTTTGCCTCCCCTGCATTAACCAAAGAAATTTTCATCCTTTTGTGATGGGCTCTCACTATATACTCCACACCATCCTTGAACAAGTGATACTTGTTTTCATGGTGGTAAAATACTGCTTTCTGGTCATACAAATATGAACTACCCAACACCACACTTGAAATATCAAGCGTTACCACATCTAACTCTACTTCGTCAACAAAATTTGTAGTGATTGCAAACTTAAACAAACATTTTCTTGTAACCTATAAACTGGTGTCTTTTGTTATCCATCCCAAAGGGTATGGTTTATGATGAGGTACAGTTTCAAGGTTCAATCTGTTGACTAAGTCTTCAGATATTAGATTCGCTTGTGACCCACTATCAAAGAGTGTGTCAATCTTGGTGTGTTTAGAGATGACCCTAACATGAAATAACTCAATTCGTCTATCGTCTGTAGTGGTAGTGGTGTTATAGTTTTGTGAACTAATGCTTGCAATATATTATTTTCCTTTGATTCCCACGATAGTGATTTTATTTTCATCACCTGATTAAGAACCTAAATCTTCTTAAGTTATAGCAATGGTTTTCTGTTTCCCTTTATTGTTGAACTTATTTGGTCTCATTTCTGGATGCAATTTCCATCAATGGGCTTCATCGTGCACCTCTTTGGAACAATGTTTGCATGTGATTTTCTCCTCTTATTTCTTCACACTTGCATTCTTCTTTCCCTCCCATTTTCCTCCTTTCTCTTTCTCCTTACCCTTAGGTGGATTTTTATTACTATTCTCTTCATAAGTGTTCTTTCCTCTAGATTCAAGATGTGTGGCTTGCACATCATCCAAATTAGTTGGATTGAACATAAGAATAGTGTGTTTAAGATAGAAATGTAAACCCCCAATATATTTCAGCAGTGTATCTTGAGAATTCAAATTTACTCCTAATAACAAAGCCCTTTTTCTAAACTCCTGTGTATAATCTTGGACTGTTTGGCCTTTAAGCTTCCTAAAATTTTGCCAACTCATAATGGATTTTTGCATTTAAGATAAATGATAAAATTGTCTTTTAATTGTAGAAACAAATTCAACCCAAGTGATGGATATCTTACCATGGATTCTCATTTCCTCTAGAGTCTTTGCTTCCCACCAAACTAGTGCATCTCCTTCTAGCCTCAGTGAAGCCAACTGGATCTTTATATCATCTTCTTGAAGGTTTTGAATTCTGCATTATACCTCCAACCGCCAAATCCAATTGTTTAACTTTTTTTCATTCACCTCTCCATTGTACATGGGAAATTCAAATTTTATGTCCAATTTCAGTAATGGAGTTTTTCCTTTTGGGGTTTTGGAATGAGTATGGGTAGTTGCAGTGGTGGTAGTGGAAGATGATGTTGTGTGAGATGGTGAAGATGATGAGGAAGATGATGAGGATGGTGGAGATGGAGGTGGCTTTCCACCATTCCCTTTGGAATCCTTCTTCTCATCTTTTTTGTCCTCTAAGCTTCCTTCTCCATGTGGAGGTTTAGAACTCTCTCCAACCATTCTAGTGTTCCTCTCTTCATAGAGGACTTTAACCATCTCAGTCAAAGTATAGAAATATTTCTTAAATTCTTCCTCTTCTGAAGAAGGACCTTCAGGCTCTCTTTCTCCAGACATAATGGCTATGGATTTAGGCTCAGAAATTTGTAATGATTGTACCTCTTCAATCTCAATTGAAGGCAAAAATTGAGCAGTTTCAAGTGCAACTGGAATTAGAACTTTGGATGATGAAGATTATGGCCTTGTGTCTCTCTTTCTTCTAGGCATTACCTAAGGATTTGCAACAAATAGCTTCCCTTCTCCTCCATGCAACTTTAACCTTGTAAGCATCACAATTTTGCAACCATTAAAACCTTAATTGCACAAACTCAAGCAATCAAGAAATTCAACCTTAAGCTCCGATACCAACTTGATCTGTTTTTGTATGATTAGTTTTGTTGTGCTAATAAAAATTATTGATTTATAAACATGTGCTTGCTTCTTGCTTTTTGTGTTGAGGTTTCCTTAGTTGTTGGTGCTTACAAACAGGTAAATTTCCTTAAGTTAAACAAGACATTCATGAGCAAAATAGCTTCAAAAATGAATAATGAATAGAAAGCATGTACAATGCAGAAAACCATCAAAGAGACAGATTAACAGTGTTTTGATGAAGGAGTTCACCCCTCCTGAGCTACATCTCCTTGGTCCAGCTTCCATGGCTTGAGCCTTTGTATTAGTTCAATGTGGAAAACATTTTGTTTATAAAGCTTTATGGCTCCCAATACCCACACCAATGTGTTTAGAAGGTCCAAATTAGCCAAAAAAACTTCTTTATGATCGAAAATTGAGCAAGTTATACTTCATTCAATTTTTCCTAGGAAACCTCTGCTAAATCTGGAAAGACTCCAGTTAAGTCCGCCAAAACTGGTAGTTTCCGCCTAATTTGGCGCGCCACCAAATCCACCACCAACTTAATCATCTATTTAATTAAATGCTAAATGGCATTAATTAATATTAAGTGCGATGAGCGCACTAAGCACTATCCATTATTCTGTTGGTCATTTAACGTGCATTTAAATATAATGTCGTGGATTTGCTTTTTAAATCCTCTACCCATGGTTTAATGGTTAGGACTTGGTATTGGGAGGCGGAGGTCATGACTTCAAACTTTCCCGCCGCCCATCCCTTAACATATATTTTTCTATCTGAAATTACCATAAAAACATTAAATGTGCCACCCGAAATATTCGTTGACTTTGATATAGTTCGATGTTGTTGCTTTAGTTTGGAAATTTATAAGGTTTATAATCTATGCGGATTTGATATATAATATAAAGTTTAGATATATATTTATATATAATATATAATAATTATAATATAATATATGAATTAAAAATCATATAAAAAAAATATAAATAATTTCCACATGATACTAATCATAAACCCATAATTCCATCTTGGAGCAAATTAGGCAACTTCACCTTTTCTGAGCCAAACTAGCGAATCTGGGTGACACTTATTATAGCCCCATTGGACGAAAACTAAAGAAGATTACCCTTGCTGACTGGACTTCCATGTCATCATTTTGTCCCATTCTGCAATTTTTTTCGCTGTTTAGGAAAACGAACAACAGGCATTTTCTCCTTCATTCAGACTCTGTTTTCAGTGAAACGAATTGCGTTGTGATTGTCTTAACGAGATAGATGTAGGCATACAATTTTTGAGTCAATAAGAGAACTTTTATTTTTGAGCTAAATATTGAGCACTTGATCAATATGCCATCTCGTGATCTGAGGTGCAAGAGTTGCTCCATGTCGTCATTGGAGCTGGTCTTCATCAATGTTTTTCTTGCAGACCTGTGTTTGGAGGAAAACTCGTAGTGCGTTTTTCTGTTGTTTCAACTTTGATAGTGTGGAGCTGTAGCTATTGCACAATTGTGGTAATATTCTTCATCATTAGATTACATTGAGTTGCCTCGAGCAGTGTGGAATTGCATGTGTTGGACTGCATGTGGTATGAGCATGCGATTGTCAAGCCAGAAGTTGAGATGGGGTGAACCAAATCATTGGATAAGAGCCGACTCGTAGAAGAGTAGGTGTTCTGATCATGCAAAGGCTTTGCAAAAGAGAGCAACGAAGAGGTTACATAGTGTTTTATGAAATATCAACAAGAAAATTTCCATCCCCCCTCGAGCCTGCGCACTAAAACTGAAGCACCTGTGTGGAGTTTCCTGTGGAGTGTAGTGCATAGGTGAGAGAGCCTATTTTGCGATGTACTGAGTTTTATGGTGCGATCCAACCATGGGTAGTGCAAAGAGTTGAGTGCGAAGAAGATGCTTTGTATGGGATAAAAACACCGTGCTTTATATGAGCATTGGAGCATGCAGCCGTGGTTGGAGCATATTCCAAATCTAGCCAGCATGTAGGGAAATTTTGTGTTGAGCCAAGTGTTGTGTCGGGCCAGGGTGAACTAGGTCAACTATTTTGCTGTGAAAGAGGCGAGGAGTTGTACTACAAAAATTCAGTCGTTGGAGTTGTGAAGCTGTTTTATTGGCACAAAATTATTTTCAAATAAGGTGTCTTGGGGGTCTAGGAAAGTAATTTTGAGTGAAATAAGTGGTGTTTTCAATATGTCTGTATTTTTAGACGTCTTTGACATTGATCCTTTTGATGATGTAATTTTCATGTGGCCATTTGGAGGCATTTTTGGCTTGGGTAGTATTTTTTAGTCAGAATAATTCTCTGACAAACAATATGGTTTTATTAATGACCAGAAGTATCATGAGCCACAATCTTCTCAACAGGTTTCTACAATTGAAGAGCTACTAGTGGTTCATGAAGAAGGGCGTAAACACTTGAATCATGAACCTATTGTTCAAGATCTAGATGATGACGAGGGAAACATAGAACTAAGAGCACAACAGAGACAAAGAGGAAACAAAAGAGTCTTCAATGGAACTAACAATTCTTATCAAAACCAATTATCATCTCAAGCTTTTCCATCTCAAAGCTCCAAAAGTAATCTACATGGGACAAAATAAATCATATTATACATCCTTAATAATAAGGAGAATGGACTTTAATGAAGTGATCCACGAGGAGCACATCGAATCAGATAAAACCTTATGCAGGTGGAAAGATTCTCATACTTAGATGATTGATACTGGAAGTGTTGATTCAAGTAAGCTTGCAGTCTGTGGAGCTTTATCTATCACCAATGATCAAGACAAACCACATCAAGTGGCCTATGTTAAGCCAAGGAAGGAAAAATATGACTTTGGGTGAATTTCTCTAATAAGGGGGAGTGTTGAAATTAATGGAGAAATCTAGTCTTTTCTATATTAATGTAATTGGTTTTTTGTTGTTGTACGTTAGGATTGTGATCCTCTATTTAGGTCCAAGATATTATTATTTAGGGAGTGGTTCTAACCACCCAAATAATATATGACTTTATATTTACGATGAATGAAGTGTGTTGAGTGCTTCGTCATTCTCTAGGTGAGTCACCTGGAGAGCCTCTTGATTTTATCTCATATTCTATCTATGCTTGATTTTAACATGGTATCGAAGCATAGGATGAGAGGCCTTTTTGTTGTTTATTAATTGAGGTCGAGTCCTTGAAGGTGGACTGCATGATCTCTGGTGTTGAGAGCGAAAGCCTTTGCCTGATGTGTGACGTGTTGGAGCAGCCTAAATGCATATTCTGAGTGCATTTATATTTGTGCCTCTGGTGATTGAATAGCCCATAGACAACGTCGATGGTGGCCATGAAGGAGATACTGATCTTTGTATTTATTTCACCTAAGAGTTGTTCTATTGTGGTGGGAAGGTGTGTGTGATCTCGTCTAATTGTGTGCTTAGCATTATGGACGATCTTCATGTTGATCCCATCGATGGAGACCATGTCATATTATGATTATTATTAGGGTTGTGATCATGGAATTTCCACCACTGCTTGGTTGTATATGATGTGGTGGATCAACGTTTCATTTTGCGGGATCGCCATGTGGATTGACAGTGTTGTAGTGGCAGCATGGAACGTTGATCAGAGTGGTGTCTTGGCATCAGAGTGGTGCAGCAAAGGAGGTACAGAGAGTGAAAGACGAGCTAATGTATCCACTCGTGGAGCAGTGTGTGGCAGATAAGGTTGTATCTACTCGTGGAGCAACATGGATCATTGATTTGAGGAGGCACGACTTTGATCAGAGGAGGCATGACGTGGCTGCACTCGTAGCGTTCGATCTATTGGTAGATCATTGTGGGTGAGCATCGTCGGTGTGTGGATCAGTTGCTGTTGTGGAGTCACTAGAATTCCTCTGTTTTTAATAGTGCATCGATCGATTGAGAAAACTTCTTCGAGTCACATTGTAGCTCGGTATTGCAGCTCGATTATGATCATTAGTGGATGTGTGTCATTGTGGAGATCATGGTATCATGATCATTGTTGTTATTGTATGCCATATCGTGATCTGAGATGCAGGAGTTGCTCCATGTCGTCATTGGAGTTGATATTAATCAATTTTTTACTTGCAGACTTGTTTTTGGAGGAAAGCTCGCTATGATTTTTGGTGTTGGTGCAACTTTGATAGCGTGGAGGTGTAGTCGTTGCAAAATTGTGGTATATTCATCATCATTACATTACATCGAGCTGCCTGGAGGAGTGTGGAACTGTGTGTGTTGGACTGTATGTGGTTTGAGCATGTGATTGTCGAGCCAAAAGTCGAGATGGGGTGAGCCAGAAGAGAGCAATGAAGACGTTACGAAGTGTTTTCTGAAAGAACAACAAGAAAATTGCCACCCCCCCTTGAGCCTACGCACTAAAACTGAAGCACCTGTGTGGAGATGCCTATGGAGTGTAGTGCGCAAGTGAGAGAGCCTATTTTGCGATGTACCAAGTTTTTTGGTGTGATCCAACGATGGGCAAAACAAAGAGTCGAGTGCGAAGACAATGCATTATATGGGATAAAAACATCGTGCTTTATATGAGCATTTGAGCGTGCAATCGTGGTTGGAGCATATGCCAAATCTAGCCAACGTGTAGGGAAATGTTGCGCTGAGCCAAGTGTTGTGTGGGGCCAAGGTGAAATAGGTCAACTATTTTGTTGTGAAAGAGGTGAGGAGTTGTACTACAGAAAGTCAGTCATTGGAGCTGTGAGCCGATTTTATTGGTGCAAAATTGTTGTCATATAAGGTGTCTCAGGGGTCTAGGAAAGAAATTTGGAGTGAAATAAGTGGCATTGTCAATATATCTATATTTTTAGACGTCTTTGACATTGATCCTTTTGATGATGTCTTTTTCATGTGGCCATTTGGAGGCATTTTTTTCTTCGGCAGTATTTTTGAGTCAAAAGAATTCTCCGACAAACAATATGGTTTTATTAATGACCACAAGTATCATGAGCCACAATCTTCTCAACGGGTTTCTGCAATTGAAGAGCTACCAGTGGTTCATGAAGAATGGCGTATAGACTTGAATCATGAACTCATTGTTCAACATCTAGATGATGACGAGGGAAACACAGAACTAAGAGCACAACAGAGACAAAAAGGAAACAAGAGTGTCTTCAATGGAACTAACAATTCTTATTAATTCCAATTATCATCTCAAGATTTTCCATCTCAAAGCTCCAAAATTAATCTACATGTGACAAAATAAATCATATTATACATCCTTAATAATAAGGAGAATGGACTTTAATGAGGTGATCCACAAGGAGCACATGGTATTAGATAAAACCTTGTGCGGATGGAAAGATTATCATACTCAGATGATTGATACTAGAAGTATTGCTTCAAGTAAGCTTGCACTCCATGGAGCTTTATCTATCACCAATGATCAAGACAAACCACATCAAGTGGCCTATGTTAATCTAAGGAAGGAAAAATATGACATTGGGTGAGTTTCTCCATTAAGAGGGTGTTGAAATTAATGGATAAATCTAGCCTTTTCTATATTAATGTAATTGGTTGTTTGTTGTTGTATGTTAGGATTGAGATCCTCTATTTAAGTCAAAGATCCTATTATTTAGGGAGTGTTTCAAACCACCCAACTAATGTATGATTTTGTATGTACAATGAATGAAGTGTGTTGAGTGCTTCGACATTCTCTGGGTGACTCACCTGGAGAGCCTCTTGATTTTATCTCATATTCTATATCTCCTTGATTTTAACAAGAAAACTACATGAAAAAAAAAATTACAATCGAAAGAATTGAGAGATATGTAGCAATAAAAAGTTAAATATTAAGAGAATTTGAGCCAGATTAATACATTTGACAATGATCAAGTTGAGGAGACTAGGCATTGATAAGCTGTGGGAGAAACTGATGTATAAGAAAAAGTGATAGGAATTAAATGATACACTGCACACATAATTTTTGAATTAAAATGATAATGATAGCGTATAAAAGAAGGTGGTAAAAGAGAAACATCGTTAAGCTAGTTCACAACATCCCATGTTAGTCAACATTATAAAACTATAATAACCAAACATAGAGAAAGATGATATGAAATAATTTTAAAAAGAAAAAAATGGCATTAACTATGTCTTGTAGCTATCAAGAAAATACATTACTAATATGTGTTATATATATTTTTCCAACTATGAAAGGATAGTCTATTTGAGTTTAATATCACCAGCATATTTTACTATTTTTTTGACATCCCGAGTAGTGTTCCTGTTTGCTTCTAAATAACATAGCTAGCTGGTAGAATTTTTCGTTGCAAAAGCAATTATGATGGTCTAATACCCACAAAGAGTTCCAAACTCTAGGGACACAATGGGATCCATTTTCTTCACTTTAGTTGCCAGAATGGAGCTAATCTCCTTCCCTAAAGTTCTTCATAACGTAATACCCTCAACACAAGTGTTAATGGCTCTCAGCACAGACTCTCCATCTCGTGGAATTTTTTCCTTTAACTCTTCCACCGCAGATGAGATACTGTGAGTTGTAATTGATTATTTTTGTATCATATAAATGTGTGAAAGGGTGAACAAATTCATTATAAATTAGCATATACACATAAAAGCTTAGTTATACAAGTTAAAATTATACATGGTCAAAGTTATTGTAAATTGTTATTTAAGAAATATAATTTAAAAAACACAGGGGTATTTATGGAATAGAACACTTGTGGCGGCCATTCCAACACCTAGCTAACCTACATGCCATTCCAAAACCCAGCTAACCTGCATGCATTACACATGCTCTTGCATAATCATTTGGATAGTTGGATATCTAGTGTCACCATGAATGTACTTGCTTTAGAGGGAGATGTTGTAGCAGTTTTGTAGATCGAGTCTGCTCATGAATTCATTGCAACCTAGTGACTAAGGTTTGAGTACACCTGGTTAGCTTGTGCTTCCCCTGTGGATCTATGCAACTCAGTTAGACCAGATGGATCAATGCCTTTGATCTCAATCTCGAAACTCCAACTTTCACACCTTAACCCATCCAATCTACAATTTTATAGTTTCTGGGAAAGAGACTAGCTAGCGAATTCGCTTTGGCACTTTGTCTTTGCTACGAATGTTGCCTCTGCTTTTGGTGTATCTTGATCTAGAACTGCATTACTACCTTATATCTAGAGAAATTGAAGGTGCTTAGTTTGTATAACAGAGATGGAGGGTTCTTCAGCTTATAAGAAATTTGAACAGACCAGACCAAACATTAAGGAGTCTGGGCACCCATCTTTCCTCCAGATCTGTGGACACCCACATCGCATTACGGACTGGGGATAACTTTCAAATCGAATTTTGTTGGTATTACTACAGGTTCACCTGGTTGAAACTAAGCAACTAGATCCTGGTGAAACAACTTCCTTTAGACTATATACCCGCCCCTCACTCTTCCGATGAAACATACTTCCTCGTAGCTAAATCTAAAATATTCGAGGGATAAGCTAGGAACTAGATGAAATGTTTACATCTCACCAACCCAAAGAAATCCAAATAGTACAAAATCTAATCATCTGACTAGACTAGTATAATTCAGATAAAGCCTGCTCTCGAAGGAGTCTTCTGCTTGACGTTATGAGAGAAAGGAAGGAAAGTCACCTTTGAGCCAAAGGAATGGGCATGTCATGGAATGGGTGGGAATTGTTCACAGACCCAAGAAACATTGTTACTCATTGTACACTCAAAGCTATTTAACAAAATGTGATGCGTGATTAATATTATGTATATAAGATATATATCAAACAGAGCACCTTTGGCTATACAGTACTTCCATCCTTCATCAGTAAGTCATACTTCAACTACCTTTGTAACCTATGCTACTGGTTTTCTTATTGCTATTTGTATTAGTTACAATCATGAATTATCATTGTTGTAACTTGTGAATCAGAGGGACATAGTGTTGCAACTGATAATGCTGCAACTTGTGGAGTAAGAACATACAAGTACATGCAATCATATAATGCACAAATAGCAGCATCCAGGTAACTCATAAATAACAACATTGTGTTGAGAAAGAAATAACAAATAGTTTGAATATTCTTTTGATTTGTATTTTTTTTATGTTAACATGACCACTATTAGATATACATATAATTGTTTTATGTTTAACCATAGGACTTCTCATGTCGTCTATTGTTAATTGTCGTCATAACTGTACAAATCTCATCATCCATTTTACGTGATGAATTTACGGGAGCACTTTCCCAACGGTACAAGACGAACTATAGTTATCCCTGAAATTAGGACTATCTAACCAGTATGGTACCTCTACATGGACACGTAGCTACTCATTTGGATCTTGCAAGAATTATGTCGCCATATACAACTCGAATACTTGTATACTTGTCTCTATGGTTGATCTTGAGAACAATCCATATTTCAATGTTGGGAGAGGGTCATTCCTAACAGAGGAAAGCATAATCAAAATGAAGGCATCAATCATGGAGCACTGGCGATGGTAGGAAACGCTATGTTCTGAGGCTCAACACTGATTTCATTTCCCTTCACAAATGCTTGTATGGCTAATAGGTTCATGTTGCATATTTCCTTAAGAATGATCTCAGATTTCTTCGGACATATCTATGATGCTATGACGATTTTAATGCTCAACTCATCAAGCTCGGTGTTGAAACATGAGCTAGTACATGCACAAAGACATGTGATATGGTCTCTATGTTTTGGTTGCATGTTTTCCATTTGATCTGGACTTTGTGGTCTAGTGGCATGTTTGTGGCATGCCACGTAACTTATAAGACATTTGTCTTGTAGAGCTGTATAAGACATATGTAACTAGAGATAAATCCAAATCGCAAACCAAGCATTTCATTCCAGGGAACTAATGTTGGCATTATTTTACAATGGTGAAATATACGAAGTGAAAAATCCACATAATATATGATCTGCCTCGGGAAGAGGCCAAATAAGACTATGAAGTGATGAGCCTCATCATTGGGTAATTATATGGGCCTTAATTGGCCTTAATTCACCTCCTAGCTTAGTCAAACCAACTATTCTCACAACTTATTGCATACTTTTGATTATATTTTGTTTATGAGATGAGTTAGAGTTGGATATTTTGCTTTGTGGTCTAATGTGCATGTAATGCAGGAATAAAGGATAAAAGAAAGGAAAAATGTAGGAATAAAGGATAAAAGCAAGGAACTGTGGCAAATACCTTGGTCAAAACTCGAATGGGACAAGGGAGAGGAATTATAGGAGGTAAATCCTCCTCATTTACTACCCCTCCATTCAAATATTCCTCCATCATCTCGAAGTGCAAATAACCAAATCATGAGGACTAAAACACAGCTGAGCAAGTGAAAGTGACATAAACCAGTTTATCTTGAGTGGGGAGCCAAGCCTCCCTAATGGGAAGGAAGTCGTTGGAGATTTCAGATGTATAAGTAGAGAGGCTTAGGACCTCGGTAGGATTCAGATTCTTATTGTAAAACTCTACTTTATTTTTAGATGCAAGACTTGTGATAGTTTGTTATGTAATCCATGGTTTTTATAATAAAGATGAGTTATGTTTTGTGCTTCACTGAGTTAACTCAGAGGACTGAAGCTCTTGGGTTAAGGCCCATCCCGAGCAGCCAAATCTCCTCTTTATTGTACATCTATGCTAGCATAGATTTCTAGTTATGTTCATTTGCTTAAGTAGCTGCATTTTCATTACAACAGTATAACGTAGATGATTTATGGTTCTTCTGTTCATTTTCTTAAGTAGTTGCATTTCGCTTACAATAGTGTAGAGTAGATCGGTTGTGCTTTAGTTTACCTCCATTTTTGCCTTCTTTTAATTAGCAGGTTAGCTAGAAGAAAATGATCACCATAAGGTTGTCCGCAGGTGTCTCGGCCTCATCTCCTCCCTCTGGGACCATGACTTGAGGAAGAGACCCTTTAGCAACCCCAAAAACATAGGTTTCTAGTTCTTGCATGAGCTATGGAGTTTGTTGTTTGATGCAGTTACTTTTTCACCCTCATTGGTTTTTCTATCGTTTTCATTGAAACCTCCTTCAGCATGTTTTTCATGCATAATCCCCTTACTGTCTGATCCACAACAAACCTACCCAATCACCATCTGATTCATTAGTTTATTCAACTGCCACCTCACGTGAAGTCTTCCACCTACTTTATACGCTTGAAATCCCCACCATTGATTTTCCTCAACTGATCTGACGGCTATCGTGTCACCTCAACAATTTATGCGCTTTAAACCCCCACCATCGATCTGCCTCACTCGATCCGACAGCTATCGCGTCACCCAATCGCCAACCAACTTAGCCGATCTCCACCATTGATCTATCTAGTCTGATCAAACGGCTATCGCGCAATATCGCGTGGATTCTTCACAACCGTTATCTACCTGAGAGCACGCGGGAAAAGTGGTTTTCTTGTGCTACGTGTCGCTTAATTAGGCTAATTGCGTGAAATTCAGAAATACAGCTTACAGCTTTGAGGGCGCGCGAGAAACTGCTTATCGCTTTCGAAACCCGCTCCATCATTTTTGCAAGTTTTCTTTTCACGATACGATCTCTGCCTCCCATCCTCTGATTAATCTTGTCTGTCCATCTCTTGACTTAATCTCTATGATAAAATCTCTACCATTCATCTCCTAATATCCCTGTTCGTTCATCTAGTCACTAAACCGCCTGCGATACTGTTTGGCCTTTAATCTTCCTAAAATTTTTCCAACTCATAATGGCTTTTTGCATTTAAGCTAAATGATAAAATTGTATTTTAATTGCAGAAACAAATTCAACCCAAGTGATGAATATCTTACCATGGATTCTCATTTCCTCTTGAGTCTTTGCTGCCCACCAAACTAGTGTAGCTCCTTCTAGCCTTAATGAAGCCAACTGGATCTTTATGTCATCTTCTTGAAGGTTTTGTATTCTTCATTATACCTCCAACTGTTGAATCCAATTGTCTAACTTTTTTTCATTCACCTCTCCATTGTACATGGGAAGTTCAAATTTTATGTCCAATTTCAGTAATGGAGTTTTTCCTTTTGGGGTTTTGGAATGAGTATGGGTAGTTGCAGTGTTGGTAGTGGAAGATGATGTTGTGTGAGATGGTGAAGATGATGAGGAATATGATGAGGATGGTGGAGATGGAAGTGGCTTTCCACCATTCCCTTTGGAATCCTTCTTCCCATATTTTTTCTCCTCTGAGCTTCCTTCTCCATGTAGAGGTTTAGAACTCTCTCCAACTATTCTAGTGTTTTTCTCTTCATAGACGACTTTAACCATCTCAGTCAAAGTATAGAAATATTTCTTAAATTATTCCTCTTCTGAAGAAGGACCTTCAGGCTCTCTTTCTCCAGACATAATGGCTATGGATTCAGACTCAAAAATTTGTAATGATTGTACCTCTTCAATCTCAATTGAAGGCAAAACTTGAGGAGTTTCAAGTGCAGCTAGAAATGGAACTTTGGGTGATGAAGATTGTGGCCTTGTGGCTCTCCTTCTTCTAGGCATTACCTCAGGATTTGTAACCAATAGCTTCCCTTCTCCTCTCTGCAACTTTAACCTTGTAGGCATCACAATTTTGCAACCATTAAAACCCTAATTGCACAAAATCAAGCAATCAATAAATTCAACCTTAAGCTCTGATACCAACTTGATCTGTTTTTGTATGATTAGTTTTGTTGTGCTAATAACAATTATAGATTTATAAACATGTGCTTGCTTCTTGCTTTTTGTGTTGAGGTTTCCTTAGTTGTTGGTGCTTACAAACAGGTAAATTTCCTTAAGTTAAACAAGACATTCATGAGAAAAATAGCTTCAAAAATGAATAATGAACAGAAAACATGTACAATGCATAAAACCATCAAAGAGACACATTAACAGTGCTTTGATGAAGGAGTTCACCCCTCCTGGGCTACATGTCCTTGGTCCAGCTTCCATGGCTTGGGCCTCTGTATTAGCTCAATGTGGAAAAAATGTTTTTTATAAAGCTCTATGGCTCCTAATACCTACACCAATGTGTTGAGAAGGTCCAAATTAGCCAAAAAAACTTCTTTATGATCTCAATTAAGTTATACTTCATTCATTTTTTCCTAGGAAACTTCTGCTAAATCTAGAGAGACTCTAGTTAAGTCCGCCAAAACTGGTAGGTTCCGCCTAATTTGACACGCCACCAAATCCACTGCCAACTTAATCATCTATTTAATTAAATGCTAAATGGCATTAATTAATTAAGCACGATGAGCGCGCTAAGAACTATCCATTATTCCGTTGGTCATTTAACACACATTTAAATATAATGTCATGGTTTTACCTTTTAAATCCTCTACCCATGGTTCAACGGTTAGGACTTGGTATTGGGAGGGGGAGGTTATGGGTTCAAACACGCCTCTGCCCATCCCATAACATATATTTTTCCACTTGAAATATTACCATAAAAACTTTA
The DNA here is from genome assembly GCA_031772625.1 of Pinus tabuliformis. Taxonomy (NCBI): domain Eukaryota; kingdom Viridiplantae; phylum Streptophyta; class Pinopsida; order Pinales; family Pinaceae; genus Pinus; species Pinus tabuliformis. Next base: position 1,307,484,977 of record CM062816.1, on the reverse strand, counting down.
AATGCGCCACCCGAAATATTTGTTGACTTTGATATAGTTCAATGTTGTTGCTTTAGTTTGGAAATTTATAAGGTTTATAATATATGCGGATTTGATATATAATATAAAATTTAGATATATATTTATATATAATATAATGTGCAATATATAATAATTATAATATAATATATGAATTAAAAATCATATTAAAAAATATAAATAATTTCCACATAATACTAATCATAAACTCATAATTCCATCTTGGAGCTAACTAGGCAATTTCACCTTCTCTGAGCCAAACTGGCGAATCCGGAGGTGACACTTATCACAGCCCCATTGGGGAAAAACTGAAGAAGATTACCCTTGTTTACTGGACTTCCATGTCATCATTTTGTCCCATTTTTCAATTTTTTTCGTTGTTTAGGAAAACGAACAACAGGCATTTTCTCCTTCATCCAGACTCTGTTTTCAGTGAAATGAATTGTGTTGCGATCATCTTCACGAGATGGACGTAGGCATACAATTTTTGAGCCAATATGAGAACTTTTATTTTTGAGCTAAATATTGAGCACTTGATCAGTATGCCATCTTGTGATCTAAGGTTCAAGAGTTTCTCCATGTCGTCATTGGAGCTGGTCTTCATCAGTGTTATTCTTACAGACCTGTGTTTGGAGGAAATCTCATTGTGCGTTTTGCTGCTGTTGCAACTTTGATAGCATGGAGGTGTAGTTGTTGCACAATTGTGGTAATATTCTTCTTCATTAGATTACATTGAGCTGCCTCAAGCAGTGTGGAACTACATGTGTTGGACTGCATGTGGTATGAGCATGTGATTGTCAAGCCAGAAGTCGAGATGGGGTGAACCAAATCATTGGATAAGAGTTGACTCGTAGAAGAGTAGGCGTTCTGATCATGCAAAGGCTTTGTAAAAGAGAGCAACGAAGAGGTTACGTAGTGTTTTATGAAAGATCAGCAAGAAAATTTCCATCCCCCTCGAGCTTGTGCACTAAAATTGAAGCACCTGTGTGGAGTTCACTGTGGAGTGTAGTGCACAGGTGAGAGAACCTATTTTGTGATGTACTGAGTTTTATGGTGCGATCCAACCATGGGCAGTGCAAAGATTTGAGTGCGAAGACGGTGCTTTATATGGGATAAAAAAACCGTGCTTTATATGAGCATTGGAGTGTGCAGCCGTGGTTGGAGCATATTCCAAATCTAGCCAGCGTGTAGGGAAATGTTGTGCTGAGCCAAGTGTTGTGTGGGGCGAGGGTGAACTAGGTCAACTATTTTGCTGTGAAAAAGGCGAGGAGTTGTACTACAAAAAGTCAATCGTTGGAGTTGTGAGGCAGTTTTATTGGTACAAAATTATTGTCAAATAAGGTGTATTGGGGGTCTAGGAAAGTAATTTTGAGTGAAATAAGTGGTGTTTTCAATATGTCTGTACTTTTAGACGTCTTTGACATTGATTCTTTTGATGATGTATTTTTCATGTGGCCATTTGGAGGCCTTTTTGGCTTGGACAATATTTTTTAGTCAGAAGAATTCTTCGAAAAACAATATGGTTTTATTAATGACCATAAGTATCATGAGCCACAATCTTCTCAACAGTTTTCTACAATCGAAGAGCTATCAGTGGTTCATGAAGAAGGGCATAAACAATTGAATCATGAACCTATTGTTCAAGATCTAGATGACGACGAGGGAAACATAGAACTAAGAGCACAACAGAGACAAAGAGGAAACAAAAGAGTCTCCAATGGAACTAACAATTCTTATCAAAACCAATTATCATCTCAAGCTTTTCCATCTCAAAGCTCCAAAGTAATCTACATGGGACAAAATAAATCATATTATACATCCTTAATAATAAGGAGAATGGACTTTAATGAGGTGATCCACAAGGAGCACATCGAATCAGATAAAACCTTGTGCGGGTGGAAAGATTCTCATACTTAGATGATTGATACTGGAATTATTGATTCAAGTAAGCTTGCACTCTGTGGAGCTTTATCTATCACCAATCATCAAGACAAACCACATCAAGTGGCCTATGTTAAGCCAAGGAAGGAAAAATATGACTTTGGGTGAATTTCTCCATTAAGGGGGAGTGTTGAAATTAATGGAGAAATCTAGTCTTTTCTATATTAATGTATTTGGTTGTTTGTTGTTGTACGTTAGGATTGAGATCCTCTATTTAGGTCCAAGATCTTATTATTTAGGGAGTGGTTCAAACCACCCAACTAATGTATGATTTTATATGTACAATGAATGAAGTGTGTTAAGTGCTTCGTCATTCTCTAGGTGAGTCACCTGGAGAGCCTCTTGATTTTATCTCATATTCTATCTCTCCTTGATTTTAACATGGTATTATAGCATAGGATGAGTCGCCTTTTTGTTGTTTATTAATTTAGGTCGAGTCCGTGTAGGTGGACTGCATGATCTCTGGTGTTGAGAGCTAAAGCCTCTACCTGGTGTGTGACATGTTGGAGTGGCCTAAATGCATATTCTGAGTGTGTTTATGTTTGTGCCTCTGGTGATTGAATAGCCCACAGACAACGCCGGTGGTGGCCATGAGGGAGACACTAATCTTCATATTTATTTCGCCTAAGAGTTGTTCTATTGTGGTGGGAAGGTGTGTGTGATCTGGTCTGATTGTGTGCTTAGTATTTTGGATGATATTCCTGTTGATCCCATCCGCAAAGCCCATGTCATATTATGATTCTTATTAGGGTTGTGATTATGGAATTTCCACCACTACTTTGTTGTATATGATGTGGTAGATCAAAATTTCATTTTGCGGGATCACCGTGTGGATTGACAGCGTTGTAGTAGTAGCATGGAACGTTGATCAAAGTGGTCTCTTGGAATCAGAGTGGTGTAGCGGAGGAGGTGCAGAGATTGAAAGACAAGCTACTATATCCACTCGTGGAACAGTGTGTGGCAGATAAGGTTGTATTTGCTCGTGGAGCAACATGGAGCATTGATTTGAGGAGGCACGACATTGATCAGAGGAGGCACGACGTGGCTGCACTAGTAGTGTTCGATCTGTTGGTAGATCATTGTGGGTGAGCATCATTGGTGTGTGGATCAGTCGCTGTTGTGGAGTCATTGGAATTCCTCTATTTTTAACAATGCATCGATCGATTGAGAATACTTCTTGGAGTCACATTGTAGCTCGGTATTGCAACTTGACTGTGATCATCAGTGGATGTGTGTCATCGTGGAGATCATGGCATCATGATCATTGTTGTTATTGTATGCCATATCGTGATCTGAGATGCAGGAGTTACTCCGTGTCGTCATTGGAGTTGGTCTTAATCAGTTTTTTACTTGCAGACCTATTTTTGGAGGAAAGCTCGCTATGATTTTTGGTGTTGGTGCAACTTTGATAACGTGGAGGTGTAGTCGTTCCAAAATTGTGGTAATATTCTTCATCATTACATTACATCGAGCTTCCTAGAGTAGTGTGGAACTGTGTGTGTTGGATTGTATGTGGTTTGAGCATGTGATTGTCGAGCCAAAAGTCGAGATGGGGTGAGCCAGAAGAGAGCAATGAAGAGGTTTCAAAGTGTTTTCTAAATTAACAGCAAGAAAATTTCCATCCCCCCTTGAGCCTACGCACTAAAACTGAAGCACCTGTGTGGAGCTGCCTATGGAGTGTAGTGCGTAAGTGAGTGAGCCTATTTTGTGATGTATCGGGTTTTTTGGTGTGATCCAACCATGGGCAGTGCAAAGAGCCGAGTGCGAAGACAATGCTTTATATGGGATAAAAACACCGTGCTTTATATGAGCATTCGAGTGTGCAATCGTGGTTTGAGCATATGCCAAATCTAGCCAGTGTGTAAGGAAATGTTGTGCTGAGCCAAGTGTTGTGTGGTGCCAAGGTGAAATAGGTCAACTATTTTGCTGTGAAAGAGGTGAGGAGTTGTACTATAGAAAGTTAGTCGTTCGCGCTGTGAGGCGATTTTATTGGCACAAAATTGTTGTCATATAAGGTGTCTGGGGGGTCTAGGAAAGAAATTTGGAGTGAAATAAGTGGCGTTGTCAATATATCTGTATTTGTAGGCATCTTTGACATTGATCCTTTTGATGATATCTTTTTCATGTGGCCATTTGGAGGCATTTTTTGCTTCGGCAGTATTTTTGAGTTAGATGAATTCTCCGACAAAGAATATGGTTTTATTAATGACCACAAGTATCATGAGACACAATCTTCTTAACAAGTTTATACAATTGAAGAGCTACCAGTGGTTCATGAAGAAGGGCATAAAAACTTGAATCATGAACTTATTTTTCAATATCTAGATGACGACGAGGGAAACAAGAAACTAAGAGTACAACAGAGACAAAGAGGAAACAAGAGTGTCCTCAATGGAACTAACAATTCTTATCAAATCCAATTATCATCTCAGGCTTTTCCATCTCAAAGCTCCAATATTAATCTACATGGGACAAAATAAATCATATTATACATCCTTAATAATAAGGAGAATGGAATTTAATGAGGTGATCCACAAGGAGCACATGGAATCAGATAAAACCTTGTGTGGATGGAAAGATTATGATACTCAAATGATTGATACTGGAAGTATTGCTTCAAGTAAGCTTGCACTCCATGGAGCTTTATATATCACCAATGATCAAGACAAACCACATCAAGTGGCCTATGTTAATCTAAGGAAGGAAAAATATGACTTTGGGTGAATTTATCCATTAAGAGGGTGTTGAAATTAATGGATAAATCTAGTCTTTTCTATATTAATGTAATTGGTTGTTTTTTGTTGTATGTTAGGATTGACATCCTTTATTTAAGTCCAAGATCCTATTATTTAGGGAGTGTTTCAAACCACCCAACTAATGTATGATTTTATATGTACGATTAATGAATTGTGTTGAGTGCTTTGACATTCTTCGAGTGACTCACTTGGAGAGCCTCTTGATTTTATCTCATCTTCTATCTCTCCTTGATTTTAACAGGAAAACTACATGAAAATCAAATTTACAATCGAAAGAATCGAGAGATATGTAGCAATAAAAAGTTAAAGATTAAGAGAACATGATCTAGATTAATACATTTGACAATGATCAAGTTGAGGAGACTATGCATTGATAAGTTGTGGGAGAAACTGATGTATAAGAAAAAGTGATAGGAATTAAATGATACACTGCACACATAATTTTTGAATTAAAATGATAATGATAGCATATAAAAGAAGGTGGTAAAATAGAAACACTGTTAAGCTAGTTCAAAACATCCCATGTTAGTCAACATTATAAAACTATGATAACCAAACATAGAGAAAGACGACATGAAATAATTTTAAAAAGCAAAAAAAGGCATTAACTACGGCTTGTAGCTATCAAGAAAATACATTACCAATATGTGATATATATATTTTTCCAACTATGAAAGGATAGTATATTTGAGTTTAATATCACCAGCATATTTTACTATTTTTTTGACATCTTGAGTAGTGTTCCTGTTTGCTTCTAAAGAACATAGCTAGCTGGTAGAATTTTTCATTGCGGAAACAATTATGATGGTCTAAAACCCGCAAAGAGTTCCAAACTCTAGGGCCACAATGGGATCCTTTTTCTTCACTTTAGTTGCCAGAATGTAGCTAATCTCCTTCCCTAAATTTCTTCGTAATGTAATACCCTCAACACAAGTGTCAATGGCTCTCAGCATAGACTCTCGATCTCGTGGAATTTTTTCCTTTAACTCTTCCACTGCAGATGAGATACTGTGAGTTGTAATTGATTATTTTTGTATCATATAAATGTGTGAAAGGGTGAAAAAATTCATTATAAATTAGCAGATACACATAAAACCTTAGTTATACAAGTTAAAACTATACATGGTCAAACTTCTTATAAATTTTTATTTAAGAAATATAATTTAAAAAACGCAGGGGTATTTATGGAATAGAACACTTGTGGTGGCCATTCCAACACCTAGCTAACCTACATGCCATTCCAAAACCCAGCTAACCTGCATGCATTACACGTGCTCTTGCATAATCATTTGGATAGTTGGATATCTAGTGTCACCATGAATGTACTTGCTTTAGAGGGAGATGTTGTAGCAATTTTGTAGATCAAGTGTGCTCATGAATTCATTGCAACCTAGTGACTAAGGTTTGAGTAGACCTGGTTAGCTTGTGCTTCCCCTATGGATCTATGCAACTCGATTAGACCAGATAGATCAATGCATTTGATCTCAATCTCGAAGCTCCAACTTTCACACCTTAACCCATCCAATTTGCAATTTTATAGTTTCGGGGAAAGAGACTAGCTAGCATATTCGCTTTGGCACTTTGTCTTTGCTATGGATGTTGCCTCTGCTTCTGGTATATCTTGATCTAGAACTGTATTACTACCTTATATCTAGAGAAATTGAAGGTGCTTAGTTTGTATAACAGAGATGGAGGGTTCTTCAACTTATAAGAAATTTGAATGGACTAGACCAAACATTGAGGAGTCTGGGCACCCATCTTTCCTCTAGATCTGTGGACACCCACATCGCATTGTGGACCAGGGATAACTTTTGGATCGAATTTTTTTAGCACTACTACAGGTTCACTTGGTTGAAACTAAGCAACTAGATCTTGGTGAAACAACTTCCTTTAGACTATATACCCACCCTTCACTATTCCTATGAAACATACTTCCTCGTAGCTAAATCTGAAATATCTGAGGGATAAGCTAGGAACTAGATGAAATGTTTACATCTCACCAACCCAAAGAAAGTCCAAATAGTACAAAATCTAATGATCTGACTAGACTAGTATAATTCAGATAAAGCCTACTCTCGAAAGATTCTTCTGCTTGACGTTATGAGAGAAAGGAAGGAAAGTCACCTTTGAGCCAAAGGAATGGGCATGTCATGGAATGGGTGGGAATTGTTCACAGACCCAAGAAACATTGATACTCATTGTACGCTCAAAGCTATTTAACAAAATGTGATGCGTGATTTATATTATGTATATAAGATATATATCAGACAGATCACCTTCGGTTATACAATACTTCCATCCTTCATCAATAAGTCATACTTCAACTACCTTTGTAACCTATGCTACTAGTTTTCTTGTTGCTATTTGTATTAGTTACAATCATGAATTATCATTGTTGTAACTTGTGAATCATAGGGACATAGTGTTGCAACCGATAATGCTACAACTTGTGGAGTAAGAACATACAAGTACATGCAATAATATAATGCACAAATAGCAGCATCCAAGTAACTCATAAATAAAAACATTGTGTTAAGAAATAGATAACAAATAGTTTGAATATTCTTTTGATTTTTTTGTATTTTTTTTTTTATGTTAACATGACCGCTATTAGAAATACATATAATTGTTTTATGTTTAACCATAGGACTTCTCATGTCATCTATTGTTAATTGTCGTCATAACTGTACAAATCTCATCATCCATTTTACGTGATGAATTTACGGGAGCACTTTCCCCAACGGTACAAGACAAACTATAGTTATCCCTGAAATTCGGACTATCTAACCAGTATGGTACCTTTGCATGGAGATGTAGCTACTCATTCAGATCTTGCAAGAATTATGTCATCATATACAACTCGAATACTTGTATACTTGTCTCTATGGGCGATCTTGAGAACAATCCATCTTTCAATGCTGGGAGAGGGTCATTCCTAACAGAGGAAAGCACAATCAAAACGAAGGCATCAATCGTGGAGCACTGGCGATGGTAGGAAACGCTACGTTCCCAGGCCCAACACTGATTTCTTTTCCCTTCACGAATGCTTGTATGGCTAATAGGTTCATGTTGCATATTTCCTTCAGAATGATCTCAGATTTCTTCGGACATATCTCTGATGCTATGAAGATTTTAATGCTCAAATCATCAAGCTCGGCGTTGAGATATGAGTTAGTACATGCACAAATACATGTGATATGGTCTCTGTGTTCTGGTTGCATGTTTGCCATTTGATCTGGACTTTGTGGTTTGGTGGCATGTTTGTGGCATGCCGCGTAACTTATAATACATTTGTCTTGTAGAGACATATAAGACATATGTAACTAGAGAAAAATCCAAATCGCAAACCAAGCATCTCATGCCAGGGAACTAATGTTGGCATTATTTTACAGTGGTGAAATATACGAATTGAAAAATTCACATAATATATGATCTGCCTCAGGAAGAGGCCAAATAATACTATGAAGTGATGAGCCTCATCATTGGGTAATTATATGGGCCTTAATTGGCCTTAATTCACCTCCTAGCTTAGTCAAACCAACTATTCTCACAACTTATTGCATACTTTTGATTATATTTTGTTTATGAGATGAGTTAGAGTTGGATATTTTGCTTTGTGGTCTAATGTGCATGTAATGCAGGAATAAAAGATAAAAAAAAAGGAACTGTGGCAAAGACCTTGGTCAAAACTCGAATGGGACAAGGACGAATTATAGGAGGTAAATACTCCTCATTTACTACCCCTCCATTTGAATATTCCTCCATCATCTTGAAGTGCAAACAACCAAATCATGAAGACTAAAAGACAGCCGAGTAAGTGAAAGTGACATAAACCAGTTTATCTTGAGTGGGGAGCCAAGCCTCCCTAATGGGAAGGAAGTCGTTGGAGATTTTAGAGTAGAGAGGCTTAGGACCTCAGTAGGATTCAGATTCTTATTGTAAATCTCTACTTTATTTTTGAGATGCAAGACTTGTGACAGTTTGTTATGTAATCCATGGTTTTTATAATAAAGATGAGTTATGTTTTGAGCCAACATTGAGTTAACTTAGAGGGCTGAAGCTCTTGGGTTAGGGCCCATCCCAAGCAACCAAAGCTCCTTTTTATTGTACATCTATACTAGCATAGATTTCTAGTTTTGTTCATTTGCTTAAGTAGCTGCATTTTCATTACAACAGTATAACGTAGATGATTTATGGTTCTTCTATTCATTTGCTTAAGTAGCTGCATTTCACTTACAGTAGTGTAGACTAGATCGATTGTGCTTTAGTTTACCTCCATTTGTGCCTTCTTTCAATTAGCAGGTTAGCTAGGAGAAAACTATCACCATAAGGTTGTCCGCAGGTGTCTCGGCCTCATCTCCTCCCTCTGGGACCATGACTTGAGCAAGAGACCCTTTAGAAACCCCAAAAACACAGGTTTCTGGTTCTCACATGAGCTATGGAGTTTGTTGTTTGATGCAGTTACTTGTTCACCCTCACTGGTTTTTCTGTCGTTTTCATTGAAACATCCTTCAGCAAGTTCTTCATGCATAATCCCCTTATCGTTTGATCCACAACAAACCTACCCAATCACTGTCTGATTCATTAGTTTATTCAACTACCACCTCGCGTGAAGTCTTCCACCTACTTTATGCGCTTCAAATCCCCACCATCGATCTGCCTTGACTGATCTAACGGCTATCGCATCACCTCAACACATTATGTGCTTTAAACCCCCACCGTCAATCTGCCTCACCTGATCTGATGGCTATCGCGTCACCCAATCACTAACTATCTTGGCCGATCTCCATTGTTGATCTTTCTAGCCTGATCCGACAGATATCGTGAAATCTCGCGCGGATTCTTTCACGACTGTTATCCGCCCGAGAGCACGTGAGAAAAGTGGTTTTCTTGTGCTACGTGTCTCTCAGTTAGGATAATTGCATGAAATTTAGAAATACAGCTTACAGCTTTGAGGGTGTGCGAGAAAATGCTTACCGCTTTCGAAACCCGCTCCATCATTTCTACACGTTTTCTTCCTATGATACGATTTCTACCATCCATCCTCTGATTAATCTTGTCCATCCATCTCTTGACTTAATCTCTGTGATAAGATCTCTACCATCCATCTCCTGTTAACCTTGTTCATTCATCTAGTCACTAAACTGCCCGCGATACGATCTCTGTCATTCATCCTATTCGTTAACCCTGTTCATCCATCTATTCGCTTAAGCCCCCACGATAAGATCTCCACCATCCATCTTCTGGTCGTTAATCGATCCAACGGTCCCTATGCACTATTGCATCCTTATGTCCTCCTTTCACCAATTTCGATCTTCGACTGCTCTTTCGCTTCAGAACAGATTTAGTTTAGTTCCTTTGCTTATGCCTTAGTATATTTTAATGCTCTTTACCTCTGCAACTTAGATAGCAGCATTAGGTTAGTGTTGATTTAGAAATTATGTTTAGCATAGCTGTTTAGATGGTTACTTAGGTTATGGTGTGGTTTAGCATTACATGTTGCAGTAGAGTAGTTCTCTCTTAAAATAGATTTTCTCTTCTTCCATCAAAGAATTAAGCTTCTTCTAACCCTATAGAAGTCTGGCTTGGAACCCTTGAGGTCTCTTTCCAGATGAGCAGTGACAACAGGCAGGACCTTCACTTTTACTTTTGCATATAGCATTGTTAGCTCCAAGTTTGTACGAACCCTGGGTTAATAAGTAAAGATGGTAGCCTTGGGAGTTGCAACGTTCTTGTTGCAATACCTAGGCTCATCATGAAGCGGCAAGACTATGGTCAAAATGATGCTCAATACACAACGAAGAAGGGACTAACCAGCTTAAACTAATGCTAATTCCATGTTAGGTCCCTATACTACTAGTGTAACCCCTTATTGTTATTAGTACAACCCCCTTATTATATTGTTGTGCCCATGTAGTCCCCATATTGTTATTATTGTGCCCCACAGAAGCCCACTCTTGTTATTATTGTGCCCTTACATTATTATTATTATGTCGGCTCTGATTATATTATGACCCCTTACACTCCTATATATAGAAAGAAAGTCTTTTCATTTGTATCATCCAAGAATTGTTCATTTGTGTAATGTAAAGGAGGTTTTCCCCTCGAAGAGGCTTATTTCTAAGGCATTCATCTATCTTTTGTATCTTTTTGTGAGTTGGGTTCATAACATTTGGTATCAGAGCTTTGGATTCTAGGGTTTCGCTGCTCCAAACAGGTCATCATGGTATTTTCACTATACCTTTTTTCTGCGACGTTTCAGAAGCTAAAAAAATTGAGAAGAAACCTTACTGAATTGGGCATCCAAATTTCAGATCTTGTCTCGTGATATTTTTAGAGATATGATATGCGGAAGTTAGGGTTTTTGCAAGCTCCAAAATTTCATCTATAATCAGGCCACCATGGGAGATTTGGCATAACTCTTTCTTAGATAATCAAATTCTGATCAGAATTGCGGGGTTAGAAATAGAACTCAGAGAGCTACCGTAGGAAGAAATTTCAAAACTTGGGGATCTGAAATTACAGAGTTACAGCCGTTTCAAGCTGCAAACAGGTCATCATGGTATTTTTGCTATACCTTTTTTCTGCGACGTTTCAGAAGCTAAAAAAATTGAGAAGAAATCTTACTGAACTAGGCATCCAAATTTCAGATCTTGTCTCATGATATTTTCAGAGATATGATATGCGGAAGTTAGGGTTTCTGCAAGCTCCAGAATTTCATCTACAATCAGGCCACCATGGGAGATTTGGCATAACGCTTTCTTGGATAATCAAATTCTGATCAGAATTGCGGGGTTAGAAATAGAACTCAGAGAGCTACCGCAGGAAGAAATTTCAAAAATTGGAGATCTGAAACTACAGAGTTATAGTCGTTTCAAGATCGAGCTCCTAAAATCAAGAAAAATCGAGATGAGGAAGTTTGATGGCAAGGATTCGGTAAATTGGATACTACAAATGGAGAAATATTTTGATCTACATGGTGTACCACTGTTACAAAAGGTATTTATTTCATCTTCATATTTAGAACAAGATCAATTTTATGGTATAAAGGGCTTTGTTCTCGTAAACCACTTGTTACGTGGTCAATTTTCACGGAGGAAATTATAGCACATTATGAGGATACAAAGAGCAACACCACAACAATTGGAAGAAAAAAGAGAAAAAGGGCTTTGTTACAAAGTGGAAAGAAAAATTATGGCAACAAGGAAGTCTACCCCTCACAACTATAAATATGGAAGTGTTGTTTCTCCTAGCCTTCGACAACCTACAAGGGTTACACCACAACAATTGGAAGAAAAAGAGAAAAAGGGCTTTGTTACAATTGTGATAAAAAATACATTAAAGGTCATAAGTGTGCTGAGAAGAAATTATTTTACATTGATTGTGGAGAGGAGGAAGAAAAGGATCAATAAACGTCAAAAGAAGAGTATATACACCAAGAACCAACCCTGGAGAAAGAAGAAATGAATCCGACCACATCTTGTAAAGCATTGGAAATAATTACTATTCCTCAAACTCTTAAGATAGAAGGACATATCAAGAAGAAAAATGTTCAAGAAGTGAAAGATCACATAGAGCATCAAGAAATGAATCTGACCATATCTTGTAATGCACTGGAAGAAATTACCACTCCTCAAACTCTAAATATAGAAGGACATATCAAGAAGAAAAAGATTCAAGCAGTGAAAGATCACATCGAGCATCAACAACAAGTTCTCCAACTTTTAAAGGATAACGCCACTTTGGTGCAGAATCGAATGAAACAACAGGCAGATCAACATTGCAATGAAAGAAGTTTTGATGTAGGCGATTGGGTATTTTTATGGTTACATACATACAAACAAATGTCCCTCAAGAAAGCTATTTATGAGAAGGAAATGTTGGCAATACTACACGCACTTAAGAAATGACGACCTTACCTAATGGGAAGACACTTCAAGGTAAAAACAGATCATGATAGTATTAAATACTTTTTAGAACAAAAATTATCCTCTGAAGAGAAACAAAAATGGGTCACAAAGATGTTGGGTTATGACTTTGAAATCATCTACAAAAAATGGAAGCAAAATGTTGTGGCATGTGCACTCTCAAGAAAGGATTAGGATGTGGAAGCATTGTTGTGCGCCATTTCTATTATCCAACCAGATTGGATAAACGAAACAAGGTATGAATAGAAGAAGGATGAAGAAGTGTGTCCACTCATTCAAAAGTTGCAGAATATCCCAGTTCAAACAATATTGCAAGAACTTGATGAGGAAGGAAAAATCATATTGGAGCCTGGAGCAGTCACAGAAACAAAAACCCGACAGCTACGAAATCGATCAATTTCAGAGTATCTCATCAAGTGGAAGAACTTACCAGCTGAAGATTCCACATGGGAGGACAAGAATTTTATACAGGAGCATCAAGAACTACTCAAGCGTTGAGGGCAACACTTTTTGAAGGAGAGGCTCATGTTAGGTTCCTTTACTACTAGTGTAACCCCTTATTGTTATTAGTACAACCTCCTTATTATATTGTTGTGCCCATGTAGTCCCCATATTGTTATTATTGTGCCCCATAGAAGCCCACTATTGTTTTTATTGTGCCCTTACATTATTATTGTTATGTCGGCTCTGATTATATTATGACCCCTTAGACTCCTATATATAGAAAGGAAGTCTTTTCATTTGTATCATCCAAGAATTTTTCATTTGTGTAATGTAAAGGAGGTTGCCCCCTCGAAGAGGCTTATTTCTAAGGCGTTCATCTATCTTTTGTATCTTTTTGTGAGTTGGGTTCATAACATTCCACCATTTCGATTACTATAGTCACAGTCACGCGGACTAATAAAAAGACTAAAAGTAAGGCCTATTTCTTAGGGAACAAAAGATTTTATAAAATTTTGTTTCCACCAAAAATTGAAATCACCTCGCTAAATATGTGCATTCAGGTGTTTTGCAGTGTCAAGAACATTTGGGTGTTTTGTAGTGTCAAGAGGACATGGGTGAATTAATGGAAAGATATAAAAATTTTGAAATATAAATCAATAACATGGTATGATAGTATTGGGGATCACCTTGTTATGAAGTATTGCATAAACCATGAAATTCAAAGTTTAAATCTCTGTGAATCAAACTAAAAAAAATGTGGTCTAAAAGAAACAATAACATATTTCTTACCACCAAGTTATGAAGTATTGTATAAACCATGAAATTCAAAGTTTAAATCTTTGTGAATCAAAATAAAAAAATTGTGGTATGAAAGAAACAATAACATATTGCTTACCACCAAGTGTTTGAGAAGATTGCACATGTGACATAGTCTCTTAAAATAACAACTATAGTTGTCTTGTCGAAGTTGGATGTATGGGTTAAATAAAAATGAGTATAGGCCAAGATAGAGGTACGAGCATATAAAAATGAGTATAGGCCAATATAAAGTTAGGGACAGATAAAAACGGTGTAGTCTAACTTATAGATGAAATGGTCTTTTTCACGACATTTTTTCTAGTTAGTTTTAACCAAAATCCGGCAAATTTTTTAAAAACTTGAGTTTAAGTTGTTTAACCTCTAAAATTCAAGTACCCCAAGGGTTTTTTCAGGGTGTTGAATCCATTTATGGATTCAAAAATGTATTATAAGCAACAAAAAATCACATTCTTGCTTGAAATTGTATTGTTGGATTTTGATGAAAAAGACTATTTCGTCTATAATTTAGAGTACACAGATAAAAATGAGTATATGCCAATATAAAGGTAGGGGCAGCTCTATTGTCGAAGTTGGATTTCGAAGTTGGATTTATGGGTTAATAAATGGATATAGGCCAATATAAAGGTAGGGGCAACAATTACACACAATGTAAATTATAGATTATAGGGCAAATATTAAGCATTATGCAATAAGTCAATGATTAGCTCATTGTCTTTCAGTCTTGCCCATTGAATAAAAATAAAATATTATTCAATCACTAGGATAAAAAGGCAAAACGTCAATAATTAACTTACTACATGAGTTTAATATTTATGTAGATGATAAAGTATGTGTCTAAACTCCCTCTTTAAACAATTCACAACAAGGTATTATTATTAGTTGTTCATATTTAAAAAAACTATGTGAACACTCAATTTTTCAAAATAAAGTATGTAGGTTCATAAAGTTATTAGTGATTTAAGTTATTAATTATTTTAAATGTTATGTAAAAACTTTAGTGTGTCGGGAGGCATTTTATAGTCTATTGTGGGATAAATTTTGTGTTCGACTTAGATAATAGATATTATATATAAAATTTAATAAAGAAATATTATAATAAATAATTAAAACTAATAATAATAATAATAATAGTAGAACACAATGTAGATTGAATTGAAAAATAATTAATAATAATAAATATATTTATAAAAATATATCATTGTTTTTATTAATAAAATTATAATCCATTTTTTTAATTAAAAAAATTGTAATATGCTTATTATATTAAAATAAATTTAAATAATGTTAATTATGTTGATATTTTAAAACTTTATCTTTTAAAATCTTACCAATAATCATATAAAGACTTAATACTTACACTAAATTATTTTTCTAGACTATGGTGTAAAGGTCACCAGTTCAAAACTCCATGGAAAAAAATATAGTGATGCTAAGGGTTAGTGTGGCCCAGGGCTGGTATGATCCCTGGGTGATTACCCAAGCCACATGTTAGTTGTGTGAATCATCTCAGGACTCCCTTAAACTAGGAAACACACATATTTAAAGAAAAATGTCATACCCATATGTATGTAGCTATATATATTATGAAAGTTTTAACAAAATTATAAATAAGAACATTTCTCTATGTAGAGTTGTGAAATATATATCAAATATAAAAAGAAACCATTTATGATATAAATTAAAATAATGATGATTATAATATGTTTATTTTAAAATTAATTAACTCCCATATAAATACTTAATACGTATAATAATATATTTCCATAAATATGTATATATAATCTATGCTATGTACGTCACATTAATTTTTTTTATAAAACATATTAAAAAAAATGTCATGCACCTATCTATATAGCTATATGTATCATGAGGAATTTAATAGAATTAAAAATAAGAATGTGTGTGTATGTGTGAAATTTAGATATAACATGAATAATATTACAAAGGACCACATTAGATCCATCTTAACTCCAAATTTACCAAGTGTCAAGAGGGATCAAATCTCTTGAGGTGAAAACATTCCTTTAAGTTTCACATTCAAAAATAGGTTTGCATTTTAAGATATTTGATCTCTCTCGATCCTCAATAGATTTGAAGTTAAAATGGATCTATGTTGGTTTAGTCTTCATTCCAATTATTCGATATGTTCTACAAAGAATTTAGAAATTTAGTCCGTAGTACAAAACTAAGAAACTTATTCTTATATCGTATGCATAAATCACTATAGACAACCTATCTTTGAGCACCGTGCCCAAGACTTCTTTTCCCTGGCTAGTGCAAGCTTGCCTTTCATAAATGAGACCCACTAGGTATCCCCTCCACCTGATTTCAAATCCCATGAGGGGGCATCTTTGGCCCATTGCGATAAGGCTCAAGGAGTAGGCTCCCCCACCCTCATGGAGTCTCATCACTTGCTAAGTCATAAATTCCTAGCATATATCACTTACAGGCAGTTGGATATACTCTTAGTGTTATAGTGGCAGTCACTAGGTTTGATCTTGGGATTTGCCCAGAGTACTCCGACAAGTCATTGGTTCACCATGGTAAAAAAAATATAAAAAATGTGACTCATTAGGGTTTCCATTGCTTACTATTCATCCTACTTGTCCTAGAAGATAAGAGTGGGCTTCCACTACCCTCCCAACCGTAAAATATTCTTAACAAAATAGCTTACTATAGCCACAAAATTATCAATATTTTTTAGCTTAAAATTTACTCCGAGGTTGCATTCATTTCCCAATTAATATTTTGATTTGCAGTCATTACATAAATATTCAATTGCACCATCCAATAAACTGCAATTCACTTATACATCTTAGAGCATCATTTAAATATCATCAATTAAAGAACAAATTGCATATCTGAAACATAAATACACTTATCTAAACTATGTTTAGAAGCTATCTAAAATTTATGAAAAGTGAGTCATTTTCCACCCAACGATAGGCTTGTTCGTGGACTAGTGTCTTTGGTAATTGGACACCCCTTGGATATAATATTATGCCATCAGAGAAAAATTCACTCAAAAAACATAAGGCGGAATTATGAACATCATTCTCCTTCATAATCATAAAATCAACAAGTGCCCCTCAATCAATCTACTCACACCACAGATGCTCTATTATCTAGCTTGCAAAGCACTAGGGGGTCTCTTCACTATCCTAGGTGTTCCTCTGCAACCTCCCCTCTCAATGCATCCATGCTTTCCCAACAAAACACCCAAAAATATAGCTTTGGATTGCATCTCAATTTTTTGGCACTTGCATTTGATTTTTCCAATCTAAAATAAAATCTAATGATCCCTCACAGTTTTGGTATTAAACAGAAGGGTTTTGGCCTATTTTTTCACTAATATCTGGTCCCCATACTCATTCGTGTGCACCCAAACTATTTTCACAACAATTATTCCTTTCCTTTGCTCTCTTTCATGAGATTTCATGGGTTTAAATAAAAAAAATCATGGGTCAATTAGAAATGTCCAGGTGGGTACGATAGCCATACTTCTGAGAAATTTATGTACAAATTTCAGATACTCCCATAATTTTAGGAAGTTGTTACTTTAACTACCAATTCACATTTCTAACTTTTTTTTAGGACAATGGCTAATTGGGTTTTCATTTTCTTTTTTTTCTTTCACTTACTAAGGAATTATGGGCAAGGTAATTTTAGGTGGCAATGGTTTTCCCTATTTCCCCCTCACTAGTTCCCTCACATGGAATCATAATCCATGTAGGTGATCCACCCATTCATTCATGTTTGGAAAATTTTCATAAAAGAAATTCATAAAATAAAAACATAATGACATCAATAAAATTTTAGCAGAATATTCATGTTGTCATCCCCTAGAAATACATGTCATAATAATAATTACAAAAAGGGTTCAAAATTGGGGTGCTAAATAATGCATGAAATGGATTGTGACTATAGAGGGTCATAATTAACCTATGGATCCTTTGGCCTTTATGAGTTTTAGGCTTTTCCATAACACCAATTTCTTTGCTTGTTTATTAATGACATTTCCAACTCCCTACATGAAATTGTTTTCTTAGCTTCTACCAGGATGAAAGACAACCCCCCTTGCACCCATTACCCCCAATAACAGATTAGATTATTATAAGTGAGGGAGGGGAACCATTTAATATTTCTTATAATAACTTTTGAACTCACACAAAATGAAATCAAAATAGATAATTGTGAATTACATATTACTTACAAGAATGCACATATTAATATAATTCATTGACCCTTGATTTCATATTCCAAGAGGTCTCTTGGAATTATCATGACCATTGGGTTTCACTAAAAGCCTTTCACCCTCCTCTCAAGTGAATAATCCAAGTTCACATAACCCTAAAAGATTATATTTCCAAAATTCCCCCCCCTTAATCCAAAGGAATGTATATGAGTCCAAGAAGAGAGCTAAAATACAAAATTTAATGTGTCCCATGGTTGGATATGCTCTCTAAAATGGCAGTTTAAGGAATAACACAAACCAAATGAGTTAGAAAGAGTCAAAGTCTTCTACCAGTGGTGGTTTAAGGATGACCACCAACTCTAGAACTTGGCTCAAAGCAGTTCCCATAAAAATTCCATATCTGGCTAGAAGTCGAAGTCTTCTGCAAAGTGGAAGTGATCCCTAATGATGGGTAGTAGAAGTTGAAGTATTCTATAGGTGGTGGTTTAAGGTTGGCCACCAACCAAGTCATGCTCATGAAACATGAATCTGTCTTTGATTATAGTTTTGACTCTAGCATTGGCTAAGTCTGGCTTTAGGCTCTAGAAGTTGGGCCTAGTTTAGGTTATGGTTCAAGCTCTCTTAATATGGATTTGAATCTCATAGTTGACCATCAATTCAAACCTTCTCATATAAAAGGTGAGAATATGAATATATATCCATTTCAAGACATGTCAATACTCGAGAATGAACTCTGAGGTATGAATAAAATATCTTCTTGGTTGTTGAAGACCATTGCCAAGAAGCGATCCACCCGAGGTGAATATTTCTTCTTGCAGGAGTGTTTTGTCTGGAACATCTATCTGAATGATGAGTATGTTTTCCACAATTCTCAAAAGAGTGAATATCAAAACATTGATCTTTCACATGAATAACTCAATCACAATGTTGGCATCTAAAAATTTGAAGTGGTTGTAGAAGAAAACCAAGATGTGGAGCAGGTGAAGATGAATTATCCCAAAGGAACCTAGCACTTTGAAACTAGATTGGTTTGGAGCAGTCTAGAATGTGAAAGGAAACATCCTTGTCATATCCAAGACCAGTTATTTGCTTTTAGATAATGATTTATTCCCAAGGTGTGATGATGAGTTTGGGAAGTGTAAGTTGAACCTCTATATCTTCATGCAAATCTTCCTCTGAAATGATCTCACTGATTTGATCAAGTTCTAGCTGCTAATGGGAGTCAACCTCAAAATCAACAACATTTTTTTTTTCTGAACAATAACCAGTTCAGGATGATGACTCTTCTATTCTAGATCATCTCATTAGAGTTGAATTTGAGTTTTAGAAACTCAATTTTGTCCTGTACATGTTGTAGACATATTTGAATGTCAATGAGAGAGGCCTTGTTGATTTTGATTGTGTCATCAATAACAAAGAGTATTATATTGTTCAATAACTCTAATAATACATTAATTCTTACCATTTTCTTAAGCTCAACAAATGGTAAAATAATGAGGAAAAGGTACCTACTTGTACTCTGAGCACATCAAGAATGAGAGAAGAAGCTAGATATTAAAAATCCTATGAGCAAAAAAAATAATCTTCTAGCTACAATGAATGCTTTTAATAAGGCATATAATAGTTACGATCTCACTTATGTTTTGAGACACTAGTAGTTAATCCATTCTCATAGGGCCATCCAACTTTTCACTGTGCTTTGACATCTATGGAGGTATTGTACTATCCAAGACAATGCTACTTCTTTCTCCCTGCTAATAAACTCAGATTCCTTCTACTAAAATTTATTGCTTATCTGAATACAAAGACTAGTGCTTCTATGTTGAGAAAAACATATCCTCACCTTTACCTATCTTCATATCCATAGGCATCAAACTCCCAATATAAAAATAGAGGGATATGTATATATATATGCAAAAATATTATTAAAATTTGAAATAACACAAGGTCAAGACAATCTCAGGAATGCAATCGTCAAAAAGACTTTATACAAAGGTCTTATTGGACTAGATGCGTATATAAGAATTTATCCCAAAGAAAAACTTCTAGAAGGAGGGCCAACATATAATGGATCTGCACCATGACATAATAATGCAACTGGAATATAACCCTAAAACAAAGTTTCACATTGATAACCAAAAGAGTGAAAACCATGAAACATGTTGTCCTGTAATTAAAATTGATTGGGAGAAGTTGCTTATAGACTAAATTTTAATATCAAAGAAGATTTTTTGATGTATCACTCTGTCCAGTCCATCAGGAGAAGATAATGTTGTTTTTTTGAGTGGCTATATATTGTTAATGCATCTTCTAGTTCAAACTTCAATGTGATGACTCTCATGACTAGTATCCTCGTTTGCTTATGGTCTATTTATTGTCAAAAGGACTTGATGTAGGCCTCATTTGTTGTGCACCCATGACTCCCACTTACATATGGAGTATAAATGTCAATGACTATTATATTTCTTTTATAATTTAAACTACATACCTCCTATGAAATTATCGATAATTGAATTGAAAATTTTCCTGATATTATCTAGAAATTTGCTTCTTCCTCCCACAACTGAGGGGATAAACTCCTTATATCAACATTCATCGTTTCTATTCTATCTCTATGCTTATTTAATCCCTACTCCAGTGATTAAACTCTAGTCTTCTGTAGTTATCATTGACGTTTTGGAATTTCACTTGAGCAAGGAGGGAAGAAAAATGAAAACCTTTGACTAATTTTATCCACTTATCATATGCTATTTGTGGTTAATTTGAAAAAAATCTAATTTGTCACTTAGTTATAGTCCAGTTTTGTAATACTTTATGATCCTCATCGTCTTCACATTGTGGTCCCCATTCATGCGATTGCAAATGAGCTCGTTATCTTCAAATGCAACAACATATGTAATACCACTATCAAGAGTGTGTTGAAGCTCAATAATTAGGGCCTTGTATTAAGCTATGTTATTAGTTAATTTAGAGCTGAGAGGAAAGGAAAATCATTCTATCACTAATTCATTACCATCTCAGAGTAGGAAGCCAATAAAAGATGGAATCGAAGTTGTGGGGTTTCTTCGACACCAACACCAAGAGAGAACCCTTGAATCAGTCAAGCTCAAACCTCCACCTTAGCAATTTGATGAAGCTCCTAAGGGTTTTCAAATACCACTAAGTCGATACATATATGGATACATGCCACATGAACCTCAAGCACTATTATAAGATGAGAAATCTCTAAGCAGAGATTAATTTGGGTAGCGAATCTAACTTGTCATTTCTACAGGGATAACAAATTATACATAAATTGACAAGAGAAAGATATCTACAAGCCTATAATATTAGAAATGGTAGAATGGCGGAGCTCAAATTGGTACAAGCATTTCTGAGAATTTTTTAGAGGCAAAGCTTAGGCTGGGGGTGATCCCAGATATGACAAAATTGTTAGAATCATGATAATATCCATAATAGTTTTTCTTCTTGAAATTCCACACATCCTTTTGCTGCAAGTTTATGATGAAATGATTTGGATAGAGGCTACTAGATTTTTCAAACGTAGAGGTTGTGGAATGTGGGATTGAATCCTCAGATAATAGGGACTCTACCCACATTTCAAGTCACAGATGGTCTAGAGTGTGCAATATGCCTATATGCATTTGACGACAATGAGGAAGCAGACAATCTATTCTTACAAAAGGACAAGTCTAATGCACAAAGAGATGGGAAAGAATTAAGGCCAGAATTGCAGATCTGAAATGTAAAACATGCATGTAGAGAAAGGCCACAAAACTAGTGGCTCAAAATATTTAACATGGAAAGTATGCACTATTCTACTCGTGATACCATGTTCATAGTTTGCAAGTGTCGTCTTATTCTTTCCTCATATCACAAGTGTCGCTTTTATGATTTTCACTCCTCCATGTGTCACACGTTTTCACATCAAAAAAGTTAGTTTTGGTGCACCCTTTCGCATTACATGGTTGTACATATCATTGGAATATGTGCTAGACACATTCTTACAGCTAAGCACACCTTTTGGTCACAGTCATCAATCTTCTCATAACTTGTGCTCTTAATGTGTTGTTTCAACTCTCACACTTAGAAATAGGTGTCACTTTGTTGTTGTTTTAAGGTGTGACTGTTGTTCATGAGTCCTGTGCATTTTGTTGGCTTATATTAATGGAATTTATGTGTGCACTCCATTTTTTAGTTGTGTTAGGATGCATCTCTTTCTCCTACTCTATTGGTCCTACACTTAGCCATTTTGAGAGCTCTTCTTCATCCTTCAGCCCAGTGCAAGTTCGAAAGGCATTAACCCTCTTACTAGGTGTTGAGTGAAACTTATTCATGAGCCTCATTGACGTATCTTCCTCCCATACTTGTGCACTAAGTCTTTTATAAGGCCTCCTCCCTCTCAGTGCATTAGTAATTCTTAAGGATAAGTCACCTAGCCCTATGTTGCCTGCCTTAGTGAAAAGTTCATTCCAGATGAACAAGTAGCCATTGTTGGAGAGAACTGTACCATCCCAAGCCTGAGCGCACTTTGAAACAACGAATCACACTTCGAAACAATGAAGTGCACTTTGAAACAATGAAGCACAATTCAAAAGCTCAATGAAAAAGTGTACTTCAGAACAAGAAGGATCCTTTGAGTGCACTTTGAAACAACGAAGCACACTTCACAACAAAATGCACTTCGGAACAATGAAGGATCCTATGTCTCTTAAAACTCACATGACATACACGTGAAGCACGAAGCCTTTAAGCGCATGGCACAATCTTGAATCTTGAAGCTTTTGAGCACATGGCACACTCACGAAGCACGAAGCCTTCCCTTAGAGCGCATGGCATGCTCACAAAGCTCGAATCCTTAAGGAGCATGGTTCATTCTTGAAGCATGAAGCCTTTATCCTTATCTTTGATCACACATCGCCCTCTTGAAGCTTGAATCCTTTGAATGCATGGTGCACTCTTGAAGCACGAAGCCTTCATCCTTATCTTAAAGAGTGCATGGTGCAATCATGAAGCCTAAAACCTTCATTTGAGCGCACTCCTTGGACTTGAAGAATTTTTCCCTCCTAGTTCATCTTGAGTGCACAAGTGCACTGCGAAGGCTTGAAGCCTAAGCCCTTTAATCCTTAGATGTGCACCCTTGTGCCCTCCTTTGTTCTTTAAGCATGTGCATGCACTTAGAAGTCTTGAATCCTAACCCCTTCACCCCTTCAGTGTGTGCCCTTACATCCTCCTTAGCTTCCTTAAGCACATGAGCACATCTTGAACCAATGAATGATTCTCCTTAGTGCTTCGAACCTGCACCGTGCGCCCTTGAGTTCTCTCTCTCTTTCTTGAGTTCAAAAGCACACCCTAAAGGCCTATTGTGAGCCTTGATGATTTTAACTGCACCCTCCTAATCAACCCTTCTTCTTTCAACCGTCTCGTAGGCCTATCATGAACTGATCATTCCATGAGCTAGGTAATGATATAATATATGTTTTTATGACTGATTTTGCTTTGTCATGGATGATTTTCTTTGGAAGGAGTATCTTCCTAGCGTGACAAGGTAATGCTAAAAAAATATATCAAGGAGGAAGCATAAAGAAACACCTGTGAAGAATAAGAACAAAAGAGAGTTGTCATGGAGACATGAAGCAAATCATCAACCGAAATAGAAAGAAGACATTACGTGACAACTCAGAGGATTCCAATGTTGATCCAATATCCTTTTGAGAGTGAAGGTAAGAAAAAAAGTGGATCCTTCATGAAGATGAAGCATAAATCAGATATTTTATCAACAATGCAAGATGAAGCAACAAGGAAGACAACTTGGCATTGCCACCTTATCATGAAGTTCATGTCATAATTTTCAAGTTGTAACTTGTACAAGTGTCATCATAGTGGTCAACGTATGTTCATGTATCATGCGACGTCATCATGTGGAATGTAATGATGTATTCTCAGAAAAGGACAAAATGTAATGTGTGGAACTCCAAGGGTTGTATGTGGAATATGAAAAGTCACTTAGTCATTTATGGACAAAAGAGTTGCATAGAAGTCCAAAGGACACATTAGAAGTCCAAGAGTCATGAAGGTAGTGCAAGAGTCATGACGATATGAAAGGTCATTACTCTTGTTATAAAAGCAATCTCATAACTCAAGCAAGGGGATTTTTTAGGCTTAAGCTTTGGAGATCTAGTCTTGGCTTCTCTACTTGGCATAGGAGAGAAAACTATTCTTTGGAGAAGCAAGAAGTGACTTAATGTTCCACTATTGGAACTAGTGTCTCATCATTGTAACTATGTACTTGGATCTTTCACCTTATAATTGAATCTCGATGAGCCAACACATTTTCATGCATGTATTGTGAATGTCCTAGGACTATTTTTGGATGTTTTCTATATATTTTTCGTTCACATGTGTTAAGGAAATTGAACTATTTTGGTGGCTTCGGTACTTATCTTGTATAAGATGTGTTGTGTGTGGTTTAATGATCGTTGTGTCTAAGTGAACTATTTCGCTAGATAAATAACAAATATTTCTTTGCTCATGTGTCTCTCTTAAGTTAGTACTATTACTTCCTTCTAGAGTCTCACTTTTGTCTCCCCCCCAATTAAAGTCTCCTTTACACATTACAATCAATGTTTCACAATGTCAACTTGCTTGTTTAAGGGTTATGTATATAACCTCTTATGTTATTCATTGAATCCAATATGAACCTTACAGTTATGGTTTTCAGGTTGATACTCGGATGGGGATCCTACTCCAAATGGTGTGTTGTCTAATTGGGACTTCACATTGGGGAGACACCCTTTATGTTGGCGGTATCTAACACCATCAAAATTTTGGCGCTAGAAGGAAGGAATATTACAAGTTGTGTCCTTTAAGTATATATTGAATCTCTTATATTTAATGGATCTTTCCCAAATCATAATCCCATAGTGTTTTTCTAACCTATCTTCTGGTAAAATTTCAATCTCCATGGAATATTTTCATGCCTTGTCTCAATTTAGGTTTGATGGTGAGGGTGGTAAATTTCTATCCAAGCACATAAATGATTTTCTTGGGGTTTGTAAATCTATTGAAATAAATGATGAATATGTTATGTGTATTCTATTCACATTATCTCTTGTTGGTCACGTTAATCGATGGTGTCATACCTTACCATTTTCTTCCATTTATTCGTTTCGTTAATTTCTTAAGGAGCTTCATCAAGATTTTGATGGGTATGATTACCAAGATGTTTTGAAAATAATTAATCAACTTAGAATGGAGCCTAATGAATCAATTGAGGATTTTTCTAATAGATTCCTTCACTTATGTTATGAGTTTCCTTAAGAAGATATGGATTGGGATTTCTTTAAGCAAAAGTTTGAACATTTGGTTCAGATCTCTTTGAATTAGTGTGAATCTAAACCCCTATATGTTCCTATTCTCCCAACTTTCAGAAATTGTGAGACACCCCAAATCTCAGATGGGGAGCCTATTGTTCCTTTTGTTCCTTGTCCTCCTCCTTTTCCAGTACCAATTTGAGTGCCTCCCTATGATAATGTTGAAGTTGGGAAATATAAATATCAAAATCCTAATCCATCTCCTCAATCTTCTTCCACTTTCCATGATTCATATCCAATGGAGGAAACCTTGGAATGATTCATGAACCTTATGGGGAAGATTAATCCCTCCATTCCAATAGATGGTAATAACGCTCATAAATCTAGTCTTGAATCTGATTTTGATTCTTTTCATCCTCTGTCAGCTCTTTCTCATTATCCCTTACCCCTTGATCTATTTGATTAGTCTCTTCCAATTCCATGTATCAATCAAGAGCAAGGTAGTCACTTTCCATGGGTAGAAGAGAAGAAAGGTGAGGATTATTTCGATATTTCTTCTCTTTTTTAGAATCCTCTATGTCAAGATAATTATCTCCCATCCTTGGTTGATTTTTAATATAACAATATTGATGATGTATTAAATGAAATTCATTTTCCTAATCAATTTGAACTCTTTGATAACCTTCATTCTATTGATTCTAATAGAGTTATTTTATATAATGATGGTTTCCCTAGTGCACCTTTTGATCTTTCAGTTTCTCAAGAGAAATTTGTTTCAAAATATTTAGATCTTGAATCTAATTTAGTTAAAGAATATGTTCTTATTAGAACTCCCTCTTCACCTCACTATCCCTTGTGTTCCACCTTTTGTAAGGCATTAAATTGTGATGGAGATACTCCATATAATGAGTTGGATTTTGAATTAACACATGGTGGAGAGATCACTCATGATGAAGAGGAAAGTAAATAAATCATTGAGTATCTTGTCCTCCCTTGTCATTTTTAATTTTGCATGAAGAAAATTATTCTATTAAGGTTACTCATGATATTTGTTCAATCTATCCATATTTGGATGTGCAATTGGAAGAACCTTATGACTTGGAAAATCTATTTGTTGAAGATATAAGTTCTAACCAAATCAGTGGCATAGATGATTTCCATCTTGATAATAGTGATCTAGTTGAAATTACTGGTAGTATTCATCCACACACCATGCATAATCTGATTCAAACCTCTAAATGAAATTCTATAATTCGTAAAAGTCTCGGGACTCACCACGAAGCCAAGACACTTCAACTTTATTTGATGGATATGTCAGGTTCTCGCGACTCTAGTAAGGCTCCCAAACCAAATCAGTTTTGGATATTCTCACAAAATTTGTTCCTTTTCATGATTTCATTGGATGTAAATCCCTTCTTGAAAGATGTCTGGTACTTCGGACATAGTTTTTCTTTATCTTCATGCAAATATCTTATATCAAACTCAAGTTTGGAATGTATGCCTTTCATGGATGAGCAAAGTTGTGAAGTTGAACATTATAAAAATTATCTTTAGCCGAAGGATTCATACCTGTCACATTTTTTTGAAAGTAATAAGCTCCTATTCCTTTTTGTGAATAATTCGATAATGATTATTTTATTCATGGAACAAAATATCTTCTTTAGCATTAATAAATGTTGGTGTTATTTTCTGAATCGAGTTCAAATTGATTTATCTTCATCCTCCATTAACCAAGAATCTTACACCTTAATCGATTTTTCTGATCATGACAACTTGTGTTCAATGTACCATGTTCCCACTAGTATATCTCATGATACTTGTTTTGAACCGATTGATCCTTGTGATTTATCATTTTAGTATGAAGATACTTGTCAAGAAGTTGAGGCACTTCAGCCTTTGTTGATGGTTATGTCATGTCGTCACTATCTTGACAAGAACTCTGAATATGATCTTATTTATTCCCTCGTAAGGTTCTCATCCTGATTCCACACCATTAATTGAAAATTATTTCTCTCAAGGGTTTCAAGATCATCAAGAAGATTATTTTGAATTTCATGATCCAATATATCATCAGTTAGAAACATCTTACTTAGCAAACCCATTTTCTAAAATTAAGTTTTGATCTCTCTTGATGTTTGCTAAGGAAGACAATATAAGTGTAGGTATATTCACAAGGAGCCATCAAGGTTTGTTTTCTTATGATTTTAATAAAAAGGGTAGGTGGAAGTTTGGGTAAAGTCAGGTGATATGACACGTCTTTCTTCCTTTAAGAAATACCTTCAATTTTTTATGCACGATTTTCAAGCCTCTATCTTTTTCATTGCACATTATTATATATCGGTTGTAATTGATCTTATCTTTGTGTTTGCAGGTTGGGAACAATAGTGGTGGTTTCACTGGAAATATCATTACACTTAGCGTTGGCCTTATAGCTGATTAGGTTATGAGTAGGCTTATTTGTATTTAGTTTCCCTTGCATCACAGCCACCCTCTATCCTGCTCTCCATCGAGTCTCTGGATTTGCTTGTTTTCTTGTTGTATACTTTGCATGTTGTTTTTCTGTTCAACCTCCATTTGCTTGGTTCTTTTAGTTTTATTTAATTTTTTTGTCATTTATTTTTATTTTGGTTCAATAAGACTTTGCATGAAAGATGCTTCTGTTTGGCTCAAAAGACAATGTGGAAAAATTTGAAAAGGGAAATTACAATGACGAACAATTGTGGGCTAATATGTTACCTCTTCTCTATATTTGGTTTACATAGATTTAAAGTTAATGATGTCTAAAATGGAAAATATGATCCACTCGAAGGGAAAGCCTTTGGTCCAACTATAAATCTTATATCTATTCTAGGATCCTCATTCCTCAACTCGGTATTGTAAGTAAATAACATTTTTCTTGTTGATCCAGTCAAGTAGAGAAAGGATAAGGGGAAAATCAATTAGTGAGAAAACCAATATCAGAGGTCTATAAATACTTCTATTAAGGGGAAACCTCCTCTACTCTCAATAATTCTAGCAATCCTATTAAATAAATAAAGGGTGAAAGAAGAGAAAGGCTTCCTACAAAGGGAGGTGAAGCAAGTGACTTTGTCAGGGTACTATCCAGGTTTGCTAGCAATGAAGCAACACTTGTGCTCCTATAGTGACTCCACAGGGGTAATGTTCAGGCCTACTGGCAGTGGAGAAATACCAGAGATGAAACTCATGCTTTGAATATCTTAAACTTGCCATGCATATTACTCTTTCCTATATCGAAACAATCGTGATTTGCCTTAATATGTGTTTAACCAAGTAAGGAAATGGAGGGGACTATATCTCTAATTAGGTTAAGTAGGGAAGCCAAGGTAATCCGCAATATAAATCAATACTTCTTGAAATACTGAGACCTTGCACTTAGATAATTAAACCTAAATAGAGAATTTGGAGTTCTACCAGTGTGTCTTCAAGTGTTGATGCTACGATCAACACCCTCCAAAATTTTTCCCACACTTGAATTTCGGAGCCTACTAAGGATCCTACGATCTATCATTCCATGGTCAATTGATGTTTTGTTAAGTTTTAAGTCTTTTTCCAAGATTTAGCTATCAAAGTCACTTGCACACACATGCTCAGTGTTCAGTGAGTTCATGAGCACACTTCCTTTATGCTAGTTAGAATAGGCTCAACATCGTCCGTCAAGAAAATATATGGGTTATGTTCAATTCATATTGAAAGTCAGTGTGCACTTTCATTGACAGTTTCCCGCACTTTGGTTACGTTTATAATTTTATTTTAGTGAGCTTTCTTAACTGTCGCTTTTTGTGCACTGTCGCTTTCACACTTGTGATTGTCGCTTTTGCTCGTTTTCATTGTAATAGGTAGCGTTTTCATGTTATCTTCACCCTAGAATGTGTTACTTCCAAGGTTTTTCATAGTTTGCAAGTGTTGTCTTATGTTTTCCTCATGTCATAGGTGTCGCTTTTGTGATTTTCACTCCTCCATGTGTCGCACCTTTGCACATCACCAAAGTTAGATTTGGTGCACCCATTTGCATTACATGGTCATACATATCATTGAAATATGCACTAGACACATTCTTATAACTAAGAACATATTTTGGTCACAGTCGTCACTCCCCTCGTAACTTGTGCTCTAAGTGTTGTAATGTGTTGTTTCAATTGTCGCACAACTAGGTGTCACTTTGATGTTGTTTTAAGGTGTGATTGTTTTTCATGAGTCCTATGCATTCCATTGGCTTGTATTAATGGAATTTATGTGTGCTTTCGATGTTTGAGTCGTGTTAGGATGCATTTGTTTCTCCTACTCTATTGGTCCCACATGTAACATTGTGAGAGTTATTCTTCATCCTTCATCCCAATGCAAGTTCTAAAGGCATTAACCCTCTTACTAGGTCATGAGCGTAATTTATTCATGAGCCTCATTGACGTATATTCCTCCCATACTTGTGCACTAAGTATTTTCTAAGGTCCCCTACCTCTCATAGTGCATTAGTACTTCCTAAGGATAATTCACCTAGCCTTGTGTCACCTCCCTCAATGAAAAGTGCATTCCAGATGAACAAGTAGACATTGTTGGAGATAATTGTGCCCTCCCAAGCTTGAAAGCACTTCCAAACAATGAAGCACACTTCGAAACAATGAAGCACACTTTGAAACAATGAAGCACACTTTAGAACAACAAGGATCCTTTAAGCACACTTCGAAATAATGAATCACACTTTGAAACAACGAAGTGCACTTCAAAACAATAAAGAATCCTTTGTCTCTTAAAAATCACATGGTGCATTCTTGAAGCACAGAGCCTTTGAGTGCATGGCACACTCCTGGAGCCTAAATATTTTGTGCACATGGCACACTCACGAAGCATGAATCTTTCCCTTAGAGCACATGGTGCACTCACAAAGCATGAAGCCTTAAGGAGCATGACACATTCTTGAAGCACAAAGCCTTCATCCTTCCTTTTGAGTGCATGACACACTCTTGAATCCTGAAGTGTTTGAGTGCATGGCACACTCATGTAGCACGAAGCCTTCATCCTTCTCTTAAAGAGTGCATGGCGCAATCACAAATCCTTCATCCTTTTGTTAAAGAGCACATGGTGCAACCACGAATCCTTCATCCTTCTCTTAAAGAGCGCATGGTGCAATCACGAAGCCTCAAGCCTTCATTTTATCACACTCCTTTGACTCAAAGAATTACACCCTCCTAGTTCCTCTTAAGTGCACAAGCGCCCTGCGAAGCCTGGAAGCCTAACCCCTTCAACCCTTCGGTGTGTGCCCTTGTGCCCTCCTTTGTTTTTTGAGCACATGAGCACATCCTGAACCAATGAATGATTCTCCTTTTTGCTTCAGACCCGCGCCCAATGCCTTTTAGTTATATGTCTCTTTATTGAGCACAAAAGTGCACCTTGAAGGCCTCTTGTGAGACTTGATGAGTTTGATTGTGCCCTCCTAATCAAGTCTTCTTATTTTAACTCTCTCATAGGCCTATCATGAGATGATCATTCCATGAGCTAGGTAATGATAGAATATATGTTTTTAAGAATGATTTTACTTTGTCATGGATGATTTTCATTAGCAGGAGTATCTTCCTAGCATGAAAAGGTAATGTTGAAATAACATAGCAAGGAGGAAGTATAAGCAAACACCTGCAGAGAATAAGAACAAAAGAGAGTTGTCATCAAGACATGAAGTAGATCATGGATCGAAACAGAAGGAAGACATTACATGATGACTCAGAGGATTCCAATGTTGATCCAAGATCCTTTGGAGGGTGAAGCTAATAAAGTAAGTGGATCCTTCATGAAGATGAAGCATAGATCAAATATATCATCAAGAATGCAAGATGAAGTAACAAGGAAGACAATTCGGCATTTCTACCTCATCATGAAGTCCATGTCATCATTGTCAAGTTGTAACTTGTATAAGTGTCATCATAGTGGATAATGTATGTCCATGTGTCATGACACATCATCATGTGGAATGTAACGATGTATTCTAAAAAAATGGACAAAATGTAATGTGTGGAGCTCCAAGAGTCATATGGGCAAAATGAAGAAACAATACTCCCAAACCAACTAATGGCATCAATAGTTCCAATGCTCCAAGACCAAAATGGTGCACTTATACCTAATAATCAAAGTGGAACATTAGTGCTCCCATTAACAAAGAGGAGCATTGTTTCTCCTAGGCCAAAGTGAAGAATTGTTGCTCCCCTATAAAAATGGAGAAAGGGTGCTCTAAGACCACAAGGATAGATAATTACATAGCTTAGAGAAATCTTATGAACCTACAAGTGAAGGTAGTGAATATTGTTGCGAGGCAAATATTTGTCTTTTCAACTTAGATTGAGATTTGTGAAGGGTTGAGATTTGTGATTGGTGTCTTGTAGTGTTCAACACATAAGAAATATGTTGTGTAAATTTCTAGAGTTAAGCTTATGTTGAAAATGAAAGAGTGCCAGACCAAGAATTTATAAACAAATTTGGACCATGTGGGTTAAGATCAAATTAGATCCCTTAAAAGAGATAAGATTTATTGGTTATAAATTCAAATTTGATTAACCCAAAACAAAAGAAAATATTGGTTTTAGTTCTAGATTAAAAGTAATAAATTCAAAAATAAGCTAAATGAGGAGAATTTCTATAAATTAGAAACAGATTAAATAATAATGACTTGGATTAAGAAATTAAAATTTTGACTTAAAATTTATTTTTCAATACATTCAGTTGAAGATAATTCTTTGGGGATAAAAAGGAAAAATTATTAGTGAAAGAAAGTCCTCAAAAGGAGGCTATAAATAGGGGAGAAACCATAAGATAATTTAAAATTAAATTTTAAGATTAAAGTATATGAAAAAATTATATCTAGAAGAATTAAGAATTGAGAGAAATATAGATAATTATTAGATATTTTGAAAAATAATATTAGGTTTTTTAAATTAAATATTAGAGTATTATTGGAAAAGAATTAAGAGAGGAATTAGATATTAGTATACAATCAACATGGGATTACAAATAAATACTTGAACATAATCACAAGATGAAAATAAAGATTAGGGAGAATGAAACAAGCCAACAAGAAAATATTAAGGGAGAGGCCAATGGAAAAGATTAAAAGGGTTAACTTATAAACAATGAAAATGAGACTTAACGTTCTTAAGAGTTTGGTGAAGGAAGGAGAGGAGGCTGGGGGAACTAGCTTAAGGTCCTAAGAGCTAGTGGGAGGGGGGCGGCAGGTTTGTGTAGGGGGTTTTATTAGTGAGATGATGAATAATAGGTTTCTAGTCCTTGTTAAGTTTATATCCACCTTCATGATTAAAATTATTACAATGATTTTTTATCTCAAGTGCTTCTTTGATGATTTGAGAACATCAAAGGTGAGTAAAGGTCAAAATTTTGGTTGTAACAAAACAAATGAGATATATAGGATTGTGCAATTGTTCAACAATGATTGATTTATAGATTTGATTATAAAAGTTGTCAGCAATATCTTGTTTCATACATGTTTGATGTAACAGGCTTGGTGAAAATTCCATGTAATAAAAGTTAATAAAGGTAAAATAATAACTACAGTTGATGGGACACTTATTCCAAGATGGATGTTGGGCAAAATCCTTGTGATGGGGATCACTTGTGATTGTTTAATGGCCAAGTAAATTGGTTAAAAAAATGGCTAAGGCTTTGGAAAGGAAAAATGGAATTTTTGGCACATTTATTTATGAAAATAATGGAAATTAGGAGAAATGGGAGGTGAAAGGTCACAGGTTGCATGTGAGAAGGAAAATGAAGAAAATAGAGGGCTCATTCATAAAAGGACTTCTAAGGATCAATTGGTAACATTTTGTCAGTTTAGTTTTGGAGCTCCCTCATTATTTTCTCTCTCATACTCTTGGATAATTAGAGTTTTCTTGGAGCACTCTTGGAGGGTGTGGCATACTTGGATTTTTGGAGCAAGAAGGCAAAGGAAGCATAAGAAAGTGAAAGAGGATATTGGGATCAACAGCTACAACAAATTTGGCTTGCAATTACCGAGTTGCATGCATGTTTTCCTCACTATTTTTGGCATGCATGACATATGCATGTGGATTATTGGTCATGATATGTCACTGGCATGGAGGATTTCTTGGATTGACAATGAATTGCCTAGCCTTGCAATTTCTTGGATAGCCATGGCATTTGTGGGTTTATGTCCTTGTTTTGTTTTGGTTGGTTCTCATGTTTCCTTAGCTTGGGTTGAGTTACTAGTTCCTGGAGCCTTGGTTGGGAAAACACTTTGGAGCCCTGTAATAGCTTGGGTTGAGTTACTAGTCCCATAACCTTGGTTGGAAAAATGCTCTGGAGCCCTTGGTGGGTTGAGTTACTAGTCCTGGAGCCTTGGTTGGACAAATGCTCTGGAGCCCAGTGGGAGATATGGGTTGTGTTACTAGTCCTGGAGCCTTGGTTGGAAAAAATGCTCTAGAGTCCTGGAAGGATTGGATAGAGACCAATCTGATGATGGTTTTATGATGTACGACCACGAGGTGGAATCATTGTTTGATGGGTTGAGGTGGTTGGCCTTTGAAAGCCCTGGATGGTTTTGTATTGATGTTTTATATGAGATCCCACATTCATGCTTGGAATATGGCATGGGGGTGAATGGCTGAAGAGAGATTTAGCTCAGCCATTCTACGGTCAGGTGGAATGTGGAAGTCCCATCTTGGGTTTGGATTTTGCATCATAAATATGAGGTTATTTCTCCTTGTATTTCTATGAGTATTATACTAGATTATATGTGGTTTATGTGGTTGTGATTTCATTGGTATTTTTTTTGCTATTATGTTGGTTATATATGTATTTAATGACAATATCTATGTATGGCTCTCATCATGCTTTTACTTGTAAATGAATGATCAATGTATCTATGACCTAATGGATGAAATGTCAGTTAATATTTTGAGGCATCAATGTCTCTTAGCGATTCTCAGCTAAGTATGAGACCCCTATGCTCATATCTGTTATTTACACCTGTAGATTACATATTCATGATATGTTTGATGAAATTCCTGTCATGGCTAGTGGGGATCTAGTCAACGTCTCATTCAAATGATTCCATTTATACTGTCATTTCGTTGTTATTTTACTGTTCGAAAGATGTGATTCAATTATGGGAAATGACCTAGGCTCTGAGCCTGAAAAAGTGGCTCAAATCCCAGGGACACTGGCATAGAACTATGCAAAAGAGTCCCTGGATGCTGACTTGTAGGCCTGTGAGAGCGTCTAGAGGTCAAGTGGTCCAAAATCTTAGTGGTACCCAGGGGCTGGTTGGCAGAAATGTTGGATTGGTTCCTAATGGTCCTAATGCTGATGTTGAATATATGTATGGTGTGTTTCCGTCATTTCCACTTCCTTAATGTGACTTAGGAGGTTGAATCATATCATAGAGGCCTCTCATCACATGTTTGCCCCGACTGGCCGGTTGCTTGGGTAGATGTGGGAGGAGGGTGTTACATTTGTAATGATCTTCTCATCTAGCCTATGTATGATTTTCCATAGAAGCAATGGATTTGATCAACTCATATGGGTCGAGCATTATCATACAAATTTGATCCTAAGCTACACCTTAGATTTGATCGATTCCCTTACTTCTGTGGAAAATCATACATAGGCTAGATTGGGATATAATTTCAAACCCATATTAAATAGAATATTG
The DNA here is from genome assembly GCA_031772625.1 of Pinus tabuliformis. Lineage (NCBI taxonomy): Eukaryota > Viridiplantae > Streptophyta > Pinopsida > Pinales > Pinaceae > Pinus > Pinus tabuliformis. The sequence goes on along the minus strand of CM062816.1, from coordinate 1,307,449,875 downwards.
TTGACAATTTTCATAATCAAATCTCTAAGTCAGCGATCATTGAACACTCACAATCCTACACAACTCATTTGTTTTCATAAAACCAAAATTTGGCCTATGTTCCCATTTATGCTCTTCTCAAATCATAAGCAAAGCACTTGAAATAAAAAATCATCCTAATAATTTTAATCATGAGGATGGATATAAAATTAGTAAATCTTGGAAACCTACTATTCATCATATCACTAATAAACCACAATCCCCTGACTCTTAGGGCCTTAAGTTTGTTCAAGAGATGAAAATATATATTAGGAAGAATGGAACAAACCAACAAGAAAAGATATAGGGAGAGGCCATAGTCAGGGAAAAGAATATTAAAAGGGTTAATTTATCAACAATGAAAAGGAGACTTAATGATATTAAAAGTTAGGGGAAGGAAGGAGGTTGGTTGGGGTGAGGTGAATAACTTAAAGTCATAGGAGTGAGGGTAGGGTCATAGGAGTAGGGGGGTGTTTAGTTGGTTTTATTAATGATAATATGAATAGTATGTTTTTAGGACTTACTAAGTTTGTATCCATTCTTGTGATTAAAATTATTGGGATGTTTTACTATTTCAAGTGCTTCTTTGATGATTTGAGAGTAATAAAAGTGAATAGAGGCCAATATTTTGGTTTTATCAAAACAAATGAGATCTGTAGGGTTGTGAGAGTGTTCAACGATGACTTATTTAGAGATTCAATTATGAAAATTGTAAGCAATATGCACTTTAATATGGGTTTGAAATGATATACTATTTTGACCTATGTATGATTTTCAACAAGAGAAATGGAATTGATAAACTCTTGGACCCAACATAGGATCAATTTGTCTTTAAAGATAATATCATCATATGTTGTTTGGCCCAAGAATTTATCAAATTTCATTCTCCTATGGAAAATCATACATAGGCCAAACTGCAAGATCATTTCAAACTCGTGTTAAAGAGCATATTGTTGACAAATTTCATAATTGAATCTCTAAATTAGTCATCGTTGAACACTCTTAAAATTCTATATGTCTCATTTGTTTTGATGAAACCATTTTTTTCCTATGTTACCTATTATACTCTTCTTGAATCATCATAGAAGCACTTGAAATAAAAATTCATCCAAATAATTTCGATCACAATGACATTTATAAACTTAGTAAGTGCTAAAAACCTATTATTCATCATCTTAATAATAAACCCCCCCACTCATAGGATGTTAAGTTGGTTCCCCTCCACACCCCTACTCCTCCGAAACGAAATACCTTAAGTCAATTCCCCCACATCCCACCCCCCCACCCCTACAACATCCTTCCATCCCATAACTTGTAATATTGTTAAGCCTCCTTTTGATTGTTTCTAATTTAGCCTTTTTAATATTACTTTCCATCATTATGGCCTCTCCCTAGATCTTTGTTTTTGGTTTGTTTCATTCTCCTTAATCTCTATTTTCATCTCTTTAATTTTTCAAGCATGTTTTTTGTAATCCTTTCATATTCTTTAATCTTTAATTCAAAATCATATACTAATATCTAATGGCATAATGTTATACAATAGTTTGTCACATGTCCTGCACATCCCCATGACATAACCTGAAGTTCCCAAAACATGACCATCATGCAATGTACTCATTCATATATGCAGTTCATATCCTTCCTAAGACTTTGATTGGAAAATGCCTTGAGCTTCCCGTGAATGAAATAGCTCTAAAACGCTAATTTGAGAATCATCGCCCTTATGAGACTAAAAACAGCGATGATTGCATGTTGCACTATACTTGACTCGTGATGGCATCGCTTTGTTCACTTGTATACCTGCGATGATCCCAAAAAAGGAATTTCCCAAGGAGGATGAGAAGCTTCGTGATCTAGAAGCTTCCAGAGCAGTGAGTTGGAGATTGTTTAACATAGATGAGGTTGAATTCTCCCAAATTTGCCTCTTGGTCTTATCCCTATGAGCTAACTCCTTGAGATAAGGGCCTACTACTATGTTTGGAGAGATCCTAACTCCCTTTCCTAGCTTATATATTCATCCTCTCCCATTCTCAAATGGTTGGTTTATGCCTATTTGCACCCTTATGCTAAGATTGTGCCTATATGCTACTCATTTGGTTTGGAGAAGGAGTGCTTAGAGAGCTTAGCTTGGACTTGGATATTCATTCAAGGAGATCCTATCAACATCAAGGCTTGGTTGTATGTTTCCCCTTATTTTCTATTAATATGCAATTACTGGTTCATTTTCCCTAAATGTGTATGTTCATGTATCATTTGGCTTAACATTCTTTGATTAGTTAAGTAGGTTACTTTTGAATATGTTATTTGTATTTCCATGCCTTGTTGTGTCTTGATCTCTTATGCAGGTGCATAAACACTGTAAATAGTAGGAACGAACCTATGACGTAAGTTATCCAAGGTCTTAAACAAAGGAGATTGAGATAGCATCAGAACAAGGTAGGCCATCTTCTTCATCTCTCTTTTCAATTGTAGCTTAGGAAATTGTCTGGTAGATTGTCACTTAGGTTGCTAGAACCACTCATTAGGATAGAGGGATCATCTTTGTCCATAGAGAGGATTTAACTAAACAAAAAAATGATGACTCCAATAGGGAAGCTATGATCCTTTCCATTCAATCCTTCATCCTGCTTTATTGTTGAGTTTGACCAACTGTCCATTTTCAGGCTTGTTTGTTTGTTTGTAACTTTTTTCACTTACTGGTGATTACTTGAAGGTTCTTTACTTTTGTTGATCTTGAAGATTTTTTGGTTTTATCTCATCTTTCTCAACCATCACGGTTTTCTCTCTGACAGTCGCGATGACATTGCCGATGTTTTGATTACAGTTGCTATTATCGTTGTTTTACCTATGACAAGTGCAATGATCCCAAAAGTTTTAGAAAATTAGGGTTTTTCTTCTTGATTTCAGTTTTTGCCTTTTAGCAGTGGCTTTCAGTGTGATTACAGTGTCATTGTCTTGCTTGTCATGTTTGTTTCACTGCAATTGCCTCTTGATTTGGTTTAAGTGTGTTTGGAGCTTGATTTGCTTTCTAGGGTTTCTAGTCCCTTCATTCACTCATTGGTCTGCTCTTCAAAGATCAATTACCTTTGTTCAAAGAGTTATTTTGCGTCTGGACATCTTTTGCAAGTCACTTTTGGTTCTTTGGTATAAAGTTATTTTTGTTAGTGTTGAATCTAGTAGATGCTTTGAAAGTCACTTTAGTTCCATTGGCAAGCAATAGATTACAAAATTGTTTGTTTTTTATTGAATCAAAAGGAAGTGTTTATTGTTATTCTTGTGTTTCGAAAAGTGAAAGTGTATATCATTGGATTATTTTTGAAACATTTCTTGCACTCAAATTAGAAAGTGAAATAGATTTTGATGATTAATGAATTTTTTGCATTTTATTTTGCTCTTTTGCACTAGTTTTCATTGATTGCATCTTTTGTGAAAATAAAAATATTTTCATTTCTATGGCATTGCATTTGTTAGTAGAATGAAAGATTAAATTTCATTATATTGCATTGAAAAGTTTGTATTGATGCTTTTGGATTGTTTGATGCATTGATTGGTTGTTTCTCTCCCTTTGTTAGAATAGCCTTCATCGAATGAAAAGTTTCATTTTCATGATTTAGTTTCATTGTAGGAGCAGGTGACATCGTTAAGCCCTCAAAACTGAAACTTAATTCAAGATTCAACTAAAATTTACCTCAATGATTCTAAGGAGCATTTGAAACATTAACGCTCATACTTAGTGGTCTAGGATAGAGACGTGTTCTGACGTCTATAAAACTTAGCAGTTTTCGTTCGCAATACTCTTGCATTAGACAATGATAACACAGACTTGTGCTCTCCGTATCGTCGAGCATATAAAGGGAGACCCTCCTAGGTTGCAAACCTTTATCCATAGGAAGTTGAGTTTGCCACCCTGTAAACATGATACACTTAACACAACATTCAGGGATATTTCTTGCATGTACATCAAGTCCTTGGTAAATTTATTTGCTAAGGTGTATATTGTAGTTCACGGTTACTTGGTACTCCGTTTTGCCTAGATTTACCTGAGTAGTCATTTTGATATTTTCCGCATCCTTAAATTTGAAATGATCATCAAGCACTTATCCGTTCAAGCTCGCTAAACCAAAAAAAGTGACTAGAGTCACCTTTTCGTCCTTTTCTTGACTCTTAAAACATGAAAAGGAAAAGTTTTTGCTTCTAAAAATAATTGCCCACGATAACATGTTGAACCCATGAAGTTGCTTCTTGGACCAATATTGAGTAAATCACTGTAATTCTTATTTTTAATCAGCCCTCAATGAATCTCATTTCCTTTTCTTCTCTTGAGAGAAAGTCATTGTGGCTAAACCATTGAGTTCACCCCAAAGTTCCCCTTCATTTTTTGATACTAAAGGGTCTTCACAAGGAGTTCACCCAGAGCTTCCTCAGTCACTTTAAGCTCAAGGTTTTGAACTTGGGATTGTCCCGAGAATTCAACCCCTTTTTTCTCATCCACCACCTTTGGATTCCTTGTCTCCTCAAGAATCTGATCCAGAAACCCCTGATAGTCCACAAAAGTTTGTCTTATATCCACCAAATCTGTTATTTGATCCTGTTGTGATATCTCCTCAGCATCCTTACAGTCTTTACGACCAACCTGGTGTTCCTTTGGAGTTATCTCTTTGTACATCTCGGATTCCTCCTCGCCAATTGTTTCCACCCATGGATTTAGAAGGTGAGATCCCAACCTCTTCTCTGGGTCATTCGGAAGTTTCCGCTACTCATACTCCTCATGTCGATGATGAAAAAGGGTATGAATTTCCTCTAGAAGGCTTTCCTTTTATAGGAAGAGTCCCATCTCACACACTTCCTGAAACCAGTGGGCCCATGTTTTCACCTGGTTATACAACACTAGCCCAGTTAGTTTCAAGAACTCCTAGTGCTTCATCTTTGTATCAAAATCCTATTTGGTCTTCCAATGTCATGCCTACTTCTGTTCTATTTCTTCCAAAAGCGACCTCTTAAATTTCTATACAAACTGATGTCACGCCAATTCCCATTCAACCTACGATTCCATTGCAATGTGTACCTTCGTCTCAACCGTCCATTCCAGTACAACCTGTTATCACTCAGGTTGTTCCCAAAAGTTGTAAGAAAGGGAATACGACCGAGGTAACCATAGACCAATCTTTTAGATACAGACTCTAGCCAATCTGTATCCAGAGAGGGCTCTCTCTTTATGATTTATCTTTGCTTTTGAAAGGTATTAGGCTAGTTATGAAGTTCAAGGGTTTTGTTTTGGGTTTGGGTTGGGTGATGAGATTCAATAGAACAGTGAGGTAACAACTGAGTAGTTTAGTCCATTGGGCATGATGGATTCAAAGAGACAGACTTTCTGGATTTGGTTTCTAATAGAGGATGGCATCACAGAGCAAGGTAGTCAAACAGGGAACAAAATGAAGGATTGAAAGTAGATGGAATGGGCTCAAATGGGTGAAGGGCAGTTAAGAATCCTTCAACATATTGAAAGAGGGAAAATGGATGTTCACTGATAAGGAGCAGTTAAGAATTCCTCAGCAAATAAAAAAAATGAGAGAACCAGGAAACAAGAGCAATTAAGAATTCACTGTTTATTCTAATTCTGAAGAAAACACAGAGAATAATAGAGACTGAAGATAGAGTGCAGTTAAACAAATTCTGAATTAATCTTTTTCTTTACCATTCAGATTATGAAACACAGATGATATACTAAACAAGAAAACTGTAAAACAAAAGATATAGGGGACTTATTGATCTGGAGTTTGATTCAAGAATTATGTGACAAGTCCTCTGCTTCAATTCTTTATCCAGTAGGCCAGACAACAGTTTGTTTCTAATAGCTTTTATTCCAAATATTCAGTATTACGGCAGAGTCAAGAAAATCTACACATACCCAACCCCTTAATACTCTCATGGAGGGGATATTTATACAAAAAATATGTACAACAAATATCTCATCATAACTATGAATAATATCTAGTTTTAACCTAAAAATAGTTTACAAGCAAAGTAGAAACAACTGACTGATGTTGTGCTGGAGGCAGGCCTTTAGGGTTCAGCTTGCGGCTGTCCTGTAGTAGCTCTTCGCATCTGCCTGTCTTAACTGCGCTCTTAAATTCTGATCTGCTTCTCTTTGTCAGCTCGGATACCCTTTGATTCTGACTTGATTTGCCTTTAATTCTGCCCTGATACTCTTTAATGCTCGTCTGATACTCTTTGACTTGTTGCATACCCTGTTTTCTTTGTTCATATCTGTCCGGTGTTTAGCCCAAAATATCTCTGTATATGTCGGTTTCTCTCTTTTTCAAGCTTTGGAAATCCCTCTATTTTCTTTAAACTGTGATAAACGAGGGAAAAACTGTAAAATGGTAGGTCGACAGAGTCTGCAAGCTCGTTGTTGGAGCTTTTCCGGTCCAGAGGCGGTTGAAACATTGGACATGCGACCTTGGTCCCTTATACGCCTGGAGCGCGCGGGGGCACTGAATCAAAAAACATAACAAAACGACCTTTTCATCCTTTCATTCGACAAAATGATTTTTGGCAGGAAAATTTTGGTTCGAAGGACGGATGACGCCTGCAGGACGTCAGCGGGGGGTATGGGACAGATGACATGGCGGTGACATGGCAGTACGGATGGTGACATGGCGGGTGATGTGGCAAGTGACATCAGCAGATGACATCAGCAAAGGGTTAGCGGGAGGGTGGTAGGTTGTTTTTCCCGCACCGCTTTTGGGCTTGGGCGGTTTCGGGTGGAGGGGTAGCAAACATGTCGAGAGAGCGACGCGTGGCACCTGTACGGGAGAAATACTACCGATTCCCCGAGAGTTAGAGTTCAACAGAGGAGGGGGTTTCGAAATGAATTAAGACCATCGGATGGATGGGCCGAGATCGGATGGTAGATGCGTATGAAAAGTGACGGAGGGTTAACACTGCGGGCCTAACACAATAAACTGTGGTTTTAAATGTATCGGGAGTGTTTCTATTGGTCGCGGGGTGATTAAGTTTATTAATTAACGTGGGGCTAATTAATCTTTGGATGGCGCGGTAAGGGTTCTTAATAGGTTTATGATAAACTTATTAATTCTCGATTTGTACAGTGCTATGGTTTAGTTAACTAGGGCAGGGTATATAAAATACCAAGGTTTTTTATTATATTTATACAATACGGGATAGGATAGAAATTATAGTGATTTACATAATAAAGTTAATCATTAATATGGCTTATCGAAAAAATAAAATTCACTAAGTAATAATGTTTGAAATTAAAACTTAGGCTAGAAGGGAAAAAATGGGTTTTATGGAGAATTTTGTCATTTTCCTAAGTAAGAAATGGGGTTTCCACTTAGGCACTCTATGAAATGAGATGGAGTGGCTTTAGTGATATTAAGCAGATCTCAATACCATTGGGGAAATTTAGTAAATGATTTTGGGGGAAAAGTGTGAAGGGGAGTTAGTCATGCCTTGCTTGAGCCGCTCCAAAAAATATCTGCCATGGCACTTGTGATAGAAGTGTAAGTTAACACACATTTTAGAGACAAAACCTATCACTAGTCTCATTTTGCAACAGCAATCTACCTACCCAGCCTAGTTTTCCTAACATTTTTTCTTCTTTCTTGGGTGCTCTTAGACTGGCAAACCCTCATCAACTTTTATTTTCTTTGCATTGTAAGCCTACCTAAGTCTGCATTTATTACTTCCAAGGGCTCAGATTAAGCTATTGAGCTCCTTTGCTTCTCTACCTATCTACTTATCTACCATGATTAAACAGTTTGGCCAGATTTTATTCTCTATCTCTAAAATAGGAAATTCAAACATGAACTGGCCAAGATTAGGTTGTTTGGCTGTTCATCGACTGAGGAAAAATTTAACAAGCTGTACATGATGCTTTATTTGCAGGAAATGAAAAAGTAGTGGCTTTTTGGACTTGCACACTTTCTTGGTCTTCTTTGTTTGGGGTTCATTTCTTTTCCTTTTTTTCTTTTTTGACCATTTTATTATTTTTACCCTTTGATTTTTATTTTAGGGTATACACTCTTTACATTTTTTAATTTTTTGATTTTTTTGATAATATGGAAACCTTTATAGCAAGGAAAGGATGAACATATTACAAAGCTCAACCAGTCAATCATGAAATATGACACCTATTACTATAGGAGTATAACACTCGGTCCACTTGGGGATGGCTTTCCCTGGTGGAAAGTCAAGAATAGCAGGTTAGATGGCCTTATGAATACCTTTTACTGTGCTTTGAATTCTTCCTTTGCTAAATGTAGAAACTGTACAAAAGGATGTTGTAAAATATATACACTACTCTTGAGCTGATTCAAACAACTATACATTTGTTCTCGATAGTTTACTTGGATTTTTTTGATCTTATGTTCATGCTCCCAAGTCTTCTTCTGCAATCTCTGATAAACTGAAATGAGGCAAAACAAAAATGGTAAAGTTCCTTCACTGATTTCAAAAAATTTTGCACTTTCCTCCTCATTCTGATGGCTGCAATAAACAAGCTGATCATGTCTTTCTAGCTGTTGAACCTAAACTTCTTTATGTACATGTTAGAGTCAGAAAATATAAAAAAACTGGATCAAAATAATGCTTCAGCATTCGACCATTCACTGGTCCTTCTTCTGTTTCTGCACCATCCAGGCTCTTCAGAAAGTAAGTATTGTTCCCTTGTAATGTCTGAATAATGAATGGCCCTTTCCAAAGGAAGTCCAACTTCCCATGCTTTTCTTTGTCTTCTCTCCTGGAATCCCACCTTAGAACTTTGTCTCCAATGTATAAATCTTCTGCTTTGGTCCTTTTGTCAAATATTTTCTTGAGTTTTTCTTGTAACACTTGGGATCTTTGGTGCACTTCTTCTCTGTTCTGCTGCAAATGGATGGTCTAATTTATTCTCCTTTGGATGTCATTTGGTTCCACATGAGCTTCTTGCAGTAATTTCATCACAGGAACTCCTAAAGATGAAGGAAACACAGCCTCCATGCCATAAACTAGCTCATATGGGCTAGTTCCAATAGATCTCTTTGTAGTAACTCTGTCTGCCCATAGAGCATTTGTAAGCTTCTTGTGCCAGTTTTTCTTGTTCTCTTCCAACAGTTTCTTAATGATATTGATCAATCTTTTATTGGAAGACTCAGCTAGACCATTACCTTGAGGGTAATACGCTGTGGAATGGCCTAAAGTGATATGGCATTTGCTGCAAAAATTTATCAGTTCTTGGACTTGAAGGTAGCAACATTATCAGTTATGATCTTTTTAGGACAGCCAAACCTAGACAAGATGTTGGTCTCTAAGAATCCTATGATCAATGTATCATCGACTTGTCTAGAAGGAATGGCTTCTATTCATTTGGTGAAATAGTCTGTGGCAGTAAGAATCCATTTATGTTGGCCAGATGAAGAAGGATGGATTTCTCCAATGAAGTTCAAACCCCATTGTTGAAAAGGTTTTTCAGTGGAAATTGGTCTCAAGGGTAAGGGTAACAATTTTCTTTTTCCTTCAAAAATTTGGCATTTGTGGCAAGCAATGACAAACTTCTTTACATCAGCAAACAAGGTTGGCCAATAAAATCTAGCCCTTAGGATTTTGTCTGCAGTTGATTTCCAGTAAAGGTGTCCACCGCAGTCCCCTGCATGAAATTCTTTAAGAACTTTGCCAGCTTCTTCTTTTAACAAACAATTCAATAGAATACATTCATGATTTTTCAAAAAGAGAGCATTATCTAAAATACAGAATTTTGAAGCCTTCATCTTTAAAAATCTTTTCTTTGTTCTAGATAACCCTGTAGGAGCCTGCAAGTTTAATAATACATGAATTATATCAGCATACCAAGGTGATTCTAAGAAGGCTTGGTTAATTTGTGGAGTCACCATCTCCTGTTCGTTATCCAGTTCATTGATGTCTAGGGCTTGAAAATTTGTTTCAGTCATGAGTTTAGCTAACCCCTATCCTTTTATCAACTTTGTGGGTTTGATTTCAATGTCATAATCCAGTATTTTAGCTATCCATTTACCTTGTTTGCCTTCAATTCCATATTGAGTCAGGATATCTTTGACAACAACATTTGGTACATAAGCTACTACGTGTGAGGACAGTATATAGACTCTGAAGTCTTGAATAGCTTTCACAAGTGCATAAGCCTGTTTTTCCATGATTTGGTAATTCAGAGGTGCATCTCTTAGCGCTTTACTAAAAAAGGCTATGGTTTTTTCACATCCCTGATCATCTTTTTGCAGTAAGACGGCTGCTATGGTGTGTTCTAATGCAAATGTGAAAATTATGAAGTCTCTGTCGAATTTTGGACTTGTGAGGACTGGTGTTCTGGTCAAAGCCATTTTGATTTCATCAAATGCTTGCTTGGCTTGTGCTGTCCATTTAACCTTCGAATTCTTTTTTAACATGTTGTTCAACAATCTGATTAATTTGGCCAAATTAGATATGAATCTTCTCAAAAAGTTAATCTTCCCTAGGAAAACTTGAAGTTCTTTGACATTTCTAGGGTGAGGTATTTGCAGAATAGCTTTTATCCTAGCAGGATCAATTCTGATGCCATCTTTGGAGATGATGTGGCCTAGAAATTTGCCTTCTTCTAGACCAAACAAAGATTTTTTAGGATTTAATGAAATGCCATATTCTCTAGATTTTAAAAACACTTGTCTTAAATGATCTATATGTTGCTGGTCTGTTTTGGAAAACACAGTGAGGTCATCTAGATATACAACCAGAAAATCGTGAATCTCTTTTGAAAAAGCTATATCCATTGCTTGTTGAAAGGTTTCCCCTACATTCTTAAGTCCGAATGGAATTTTGACATACTTAAATGTACCCCATGGTGTTGTAAATGCAGTCTTTTCTTGGCCATCGGGATGAACTAGAATCTGATTAAAACTTGAAAACCCATCCAAAAGTGAAATCCTAGAAGCTCCTACTACTCTTTGTAAAATATGATCCATCTTAGGTAAAGGGTAGTTGTCCTTCAAAGAAACCTTGTTTACATTTCTTAAGTCAACACATAATCTGATTTCTCCTGTTTTCTTCCTGGTAGGCACTAAATTGGACACCCACTCTGAAAACCTGATTGGAGCAATTATCCCTGCATCATGCATTCGTCTGATTTCTTTTTCAATTAAAGGAAGCAGCACAAGGTTGATTCTTCTGATTTTTTGTTTGAATGGCTTTTGATTTTCCTTGAGGGGTATTGTATGTTGAATAACAGAGGTGTCATAAGATTTCAGGTCTTCATAGCTCCAGGAAAAAACATCCTGGAATTCTTTGATCAGTTCAACATATTTGAGTTTTTTATCAGGGGGCAAAGATTTGGACAATTTTATCATTTTTGGCTTTTCTTCAGTCCCTATGTTGAAGTCTTCAATGTCTGCTTTTGGGGGTTCCATCTGAGGTTTCTTTGAAATATTGTTGAAATCAAAGAGATCTTCCAAAGGAGTTAATCCTTTAGGTAAATGATTGTCTTTCAAATTATTAATTTCAGTTTCTCCTTCAATAATTTCATCAACATCTGTTTGTTTAATATCCAGTATTTGCTTCTTGGTAAATTTCGTTGGATGAAGCATTTTAGTTGCGTTTTCTACTGAAATGTCTATTTGTATATGATTTGTTGGATGAAATTCACTAACTGCATCTCCATCTTCGTTAGTGCCGGAAAATTCTTCTTCTAGGGTCAAAAATTTGTTGATCTGGTTATCATTTTCAAACACTTGCCAGTTCTTCACATTATCAGGTATGGCTGGCATGTGTCTAATTTCTACTATAAATTGATGATTTGGTTCAAAGGGCAATTTACAGGTGCTGGAAACATTGCTAGGATGTGGGCTTGCAAGTTATTTTTTCTTGGAATTTTGGCAAGTTGAGTTTCCAGGAATGTATTGAGGATTTCTATGGCTGTCCCTCTGTATTCTCTCAATCTGGGATCATTTTTCAAGAAGTTCCCTTTTATCTGCTGGATGATTAAATCAGAATCTCCTAGGACTGACACTTTAGTTTCTCCCAGCTTCTTGACCAGTTTAAGACCTAGCAGCAGAGCTTCATATTCAGCCATATTATTTGTGCACCTAAAGTTTAACCTATAGGCATGGCCTTCAGCACGATTTTTTTCAAGATTGTGCACCCAGACTCCTGCCCCTACTCCTAATTTGTTGACAGAACCATCAAATTCTAAGTACCACAGTATTTCATGTTTATGAATAGTATCTAGATTTGCAGGGATCTTTTCAGCAGGGAGATCTAGTTTTTCAGTTTCTTTTGGTTTATCTGATGCTTCATGATTTTGAACAATTTCTTGGATTCAAACACTAGACCTTTCATGTGTTGTTTCTGCTGTGTCATCTGCTAAAACTTTCATTGTGTGTAAAGAGTTGATTTCAGCATTGTGAAGGATAAAAGAATCCATATTTGAATGTATTGAGTAGATCGGGAAATTTTTAGGTTTCTCTTGACTACTTACTACATACTTCATTAAGGTTTCTTTGTACAATCTCTTGGGTTGACCAAATACTGAAATAGTAGCGTAAGACATGTCCAACTGTAGAGATCCTTGAACCTTTGCACCCCAAAATCTGAACAATAACATACCGTACTTTGGAGGAATATCAACTACTACTATGTCCATTAAGATGTTTCTGGTAGGGTATTGGACTAGTGACACTCATAAATCTTTGATTAGACCCAAACATTTGACCTGATTTGAATCAAAAAAGAAAAGATATTTATATGGCCTAGTGATGTCAAGGTCAAGTTTCTCCATTACATATTTAGGCATTAAGTTATGGGAAGCACCAGAATCAAACATGGCGTTATGGAGTATTTTATCATGTATCTTTAAAGCCACATAGAAAGGAGGAATTTCTCCCTCTGTTGTTTTTCCATTTACTTCCGAGCCAAATATCATTTCAGGCTGGTCATTAAAAACGTTTAATGAATCTTCGTTGTCAGAAATTTTGAGTGATCTGCTGATTTGACTTCTGTAGACCTCATGTTTAGCTAATTCTGATAAAGGAACAAATATCTTTAGTTTGCCTACTTCTGTCTCAAGATTGAAAGGTTTTTCGGTCTGAATTTTTGTATTTCGGACAACTGAATTTTCTGCGTTTTTATCTTCTTCGGGACTGGGATTATGGGCTGAAATATTTTCCAAATCATGTTCTAGAGGCTCTTCATGTTTTTCTTTAGAAGGAACATCAGTGGAAAGTTGTCTGTTAAGTGGCTGACTGTCTGATATATCTTCAATAATTGGTTCATCAAGGTTAGGATCTGTTCTAGCAAGAACAGGGGGGTTACTGACCTTACCTTTGTTGGGCTGCTTGGTATCTTTCTATTTGTTGATTTCAGGGACATCTATTCTTCTACTCCTCAGATTGTACTGTTTGTGGACTTCATAAATGGTTGTATCATATCCCTCCCTAAAGTCAAATGATTTACCTGACTGAGTTTGGAATTGTTCAAGAATGTGAGCTTCTTGATCCTCTTGGGTCAAGAAAACTTGTTGTTCATTGTTGATTCCCATCAAATTGATTTGAGTGTCTTCGGTTGGTTCATCAGAAGTTGAGGCTTCAACATAATTTTCTTGAAATGGGGGCCTGATATTTTGGTCGAGACCTGTCTTTCCAGGGTTAGGATTTTGATTTTTCCTGAAATTTGGATTTCTCCCAGCATTGCTTGGTTGACCATCCCAAGGTGATTTTCTCTCAATTGTTTCTACTCTATCTCCCAGTCTTTCCATTCCTTTAAGAATTGCATCTAATTTCTGTTCAAAGGCAGAAGGTTCTTCTTTAAAAGGTATTCTTCTTTCAGCTCCGGCTCTAGATCATTTAGATATCAGATTGGCCTCAACGCTGACAACTATACTCTGCATCTCTTCTAAGTTTTGAGGAGCTCTTTCCCTAAGTTGGTATGTCATATCGGAATCAAATGCATCAGGGAATTTAATCAAGGCCAAATTTGGAGGAGGTCTGAGATTTTGAGGAATAGCATTACAGATATTATTGAATCTGGTACAGTAATCTTGAACATTTTTTTGTGTGCCTCTTCTTAGGTTTTCATACTCTGATAAAATGTGGAGAGGATATTTCTTCTTTTCCCATCTGTTCAAGAAGGTCTGATAAAGAGCTTGTGGGTCATTGATATTGTTTGCAGGGAGGGCTCTAAACCAGGTTCTAACATCTCCAGTTAAACTTTGAACAAATACTTTCATTCTGACATCATCATCATCAATCTCATAGTTTTCAAAATAGTCAGTCATTTTCTTGGTATGTTGTTGTGCTGTGTAAGTACCAGTACCGTCAAAATAACTGATTTTTCTTTGATAATCTTGAGGCATAGCCCCTGGATTTTCAGGTAAGTTTAGGGGAGTATATCGGTTTGCCATGTTTTCATAAATAAATGTGACAACTAGAGGAGTAGGGATAACAATGGGAATGAGAGTTAGAGCTGGAGGAGTGGAAAGGGTAGTTGGAGGTGTTGATGGTGAACTTGGAGAGGCTATATTAAGCACAGAAAGGTTTGGATTTTTTTCAGAGGTAAGCTCAGAGTGAATGGAGTTCTGCAAATGTTTGTCAAGGCATGAACTAGTAGAATTTTCTTGGCTCTCCTGGCTTCTGAGAATCTTAGGAATCAGATTAGGATTTTCAAACACAGGTGGAGGATTAGGATCAGGATTCGATCTGTTGTAATGAACCTTTTTTCAAGCCTGTTTCTAAGTATGTTTTTAGTTTTTTCTTGGAATACAACTTTAATAGTCTCTTCTAGGAAGTTTTAGATGTGGGAATTTTGAAATTTCCTAAAGCTTTTATTGAAACAAGGAATTGATCAAATATTTGCAACCAACTGTCTAATACATAAACTAGACCGGAGATAGACTGAAGCAGCATTTACTTGCTTCTGCAATTGCAAAGAAAAAGCAGTTTCAAAGGCTACCTGACTAAACTTTAGGCTCCATCTGTAGCTTATAAAGTAAACAGTAGTAGCAAACAATTTATTCAGTCCCCAATGGAGTCGCCAATGATGTTATCACTCAAGTTGTTCCCAAAAGTTGTAAGAAAGGGAATACGGCCGAGGTAACCACAGACCAATCTTTTAGATACAGACTCTAGCCAATCTGTATCCAGAGAGGGCTCTCTCTTTATGATTTAGCTTTGTTTTTGAAAGGTATTAGGCTAGTTATGAAGTTCAAGGGTTTTGTTTTGGGTTTGGGTTTGGGTGATGAGATTCAATAGAACAGTGAGGTAAAAACTGAGTAGTTCAGTCCATTGGGCATGATGGAGTCAAAGAGACAAGCTTTCTGGATTTGGTTTCTAATAGAGGATGGCATCACAGAGCAAGGTAGTCAAACAAGGAAAAAAATGAAGGATTGAAAGCAGATGGAATGGGCTCAAATGGGTGAAGGGAAGTTAAGAATCCTTCAACATATTGAAAGATGGAAAATGGATGTTTACTGATAAGGAGCAGTTAAGAATTCCTCAGCAAATAAACAAAATGAGAGAACCAGGAAACAGGAGCAATTAAGAAGTCATTGTTTATTCTAATTCTGAAGAAAACACAAAGAATAATAGAGACTGAAGACAGAGTGCAGTTAAGCAAATTATGAATTAATCTTTTTCTTTACCATTCAGATTATGAAACACAGATGATATACTAAACAAGAAAACTGTAAAATACAAGATATAGGGTACTTATTGATCCAGAGTTTGATTCAAGAATTCTGTGACAAGTCCTCTGCTTCAATTCTTTATCCAGTAGACCAAACAACAGTTTGTTTCCAACAACTTTTTATTCCAAATATTCAGTATTACAGCAGAGTCTAGAAAATCTACACATACCCAACCCCTTAATACTCTCATGGAGGGGATATTTATACAAAAAATATGTACAACAAATATCTCATCATAACTATGAGATAATATCTAGTTTTAACCTAAAAATAGTTTACAAGCAAAGTAGAAACAACTGACTGATGTTGTGCTGGAGGCAGGCCTTTAGGGTTCGGCTTGCAGCTGTCCTGTAGTAGCTCTGCGCATCTGCCTGTCTTAATTGCGCTCTTAAATTCTGATCTGCTTCTCTTTGTTGGCTCAGATACTCTTTGATTCTGACTTGATTTGCCTTTAATTCTGCCCTGATACTCTTTAATGCTCGTCTGATACTCTTTGACTTGTTGCATTCCCTGTTTTCTTTGTTCATATCTGTCCGGTTTTTAGCCCAAAATATCTCTGTATATGTCGGTTTCTCTCTTCTGCAAGCTTTGGAAATCCCTTTGTTTGATTTAAACTGTGATAAACGAGGTAAAAAACTGTAAAATGGTGGGTCAGTAGAGTCTGCAAGCTCGTTGCTGGAGCTTTTCCAGTCTGAAGGCGGTTGAAACATTGGAAATGCGACCTTGGTCCCTTATACGCCTGGAGTTCGCGGGGGCGCTGAATGAAAAAACATAACAAAATGACATTTTCATCCTTTCATTCGACAGAATGATTTTTGGTGGGAAAATTTTGGTTCAAAGGACGGATGACGCTAGCAGGACGTCAGCGGGCGATACGGGATAGACGACGTGGTGGTGACATGGCAGTATGGACGATGACATGGCAGGTGATGTGGCAAGTGACGTCAAAAGATGACGTCAACAAAGGGTCAGCAGGAGGGTGGTAGGCTTTTTTGCCCGCACCACTTTTGGGCTTGGGCGGTTTCGGGCAGAGGGGCAGAGAACATGCCAAGAGAGCGACACGTGGCACCTGTACAAGAGAAATACCGCCGATTCCTAGGGAGTTAAAGCTCGGTAGAGGAGGGGGTTGCAAAATGAATTAAGACAGTCGGATGGATGGGCCGAGATCAGACGACGGACGCGTATGAAAAGTGACAAAGCGTTAACACTGCGGGCCCGACACAATAAACTGTGCTTTTAAATGTATCGAGAGTGTTTCTATTGGTCGCGAGGTGATTAAGTTTATTAATTAACGTGGGGTTAATTAATCTTTGGATGGCGCAGTAAGGGTTCTTAATAGGTTTCTGATAAACTTATTAATTCCCAATTTGTTCAGTGCTATGGTTTAGTTAACTGGGGCAGGGTATATAAAATAGCGAGGGTTTTTATTATATTTATACAATACGGGATAGGGTAGAAATTATAGGGATTTACATAATAAAGTTAATCGTTAATATGGCTTATGGAAAAAATAAAATGCGCTAAGTAATAATGTTTGAAATTAAAACTTAGGCTAGAAGGGAAAAAAGGGGTTTTATGGAGAATTTTTTCATTTTCCTAAGTAAGAAATGGGGTTTCCACTTATGCACTCTATGAAATGAGATGGAGTGGCTTTAGTGATATTAAGCAGATATCAATACCATTGGGGAAAATTAGTAAATAATTTTGGGGGGAAAGTGTGAAGGAGAGTTAGTCATGCCTCGCTTGAGCTGCTCCAAAAAAAATATGTCATGGCACTTGTGATAGAAGTGTAAGTTAACACACATTTTAGAGACAAAACCTATCACAAGTCTCATTCTATAACAACAATCTACCTACCTAGCGTATTTTGCCTAACATTTTTTCTTCTTTCTTGGGTGCACTTAGATTGGCAAACCCTCATCAACTTTTCTTTTCTTTGCATTATAAGCCTACCTAAGTCTGCACTTATTACTTCCAAGGGCTCAGATTAAGCTGTTGAGCTCCTTTGCTTCTCTACCTATCTACTTATCTGCCAAGATTAAACAGTTTGGCCAGATTTTATTCTCTATCTCTAAAACAGGAAATTCAAACATGAACTAGCCAAGATTAGGCTGTTTGGCTGTTCATCGACTGAGGCAAAAGTTAACAAGCTGTACATGATGCTTTATTTGCAGAAAATGAAAAAGTAGTGGCTTTTTGGACTTGCACACTTTCCTGGTCTTCTTTGTTTGGGGTTCATTTCTTTTCCTTTTTTTCTTTTTTGACCATTTTATTCTTCTTACCCTTTGATTTTTCTTTTAGGGTATACCCTCTTTACATTTTTAAATTTTTTGATTTTTTTGATAATATGGAAACCTTTACAGCAAGGAAATGATGAACATATTACAAAGCTCAACCAGTCAATCATGAAATATGACACCTATTACTATAGGAGTATAACACAACCGACTATTTCAGGTCAGGTTTCAGTTAGTTCTTCCACCCCTCCGTCAATTGGATAGAATGTGCCACCGCCTGGGGGGGAAATCCGAACATTCCTCTTGTGTCAAGTGAAACCAATGTCAGTGGATTACAAACTCACATGGTTAGAGCCAATAAACCTTATTCTGGTGGTATTCCTAGCCATGTTGGTCCATCCAAGTTGGGTAATATCTAGTATCAGTAGCCTTATATGGCTCATATTCCACTCCGTCAAGCTTATGTCCCATATGCTTCGCAAGCCTTGTTCAATTCGTCTTACACTCCACAAGAAAGAGCTTATGCCTAGCCTGATCAATCCACTATTCCTAGTGGATATGGTTAGATTCAATTCAGAAATTACCAATATCCTCAAGGCATATCCCAAGGAACTGTCCAACAACCCTTGTAGCAGCAAGGGAAACCGTTACAGCAGCAAGGGCAACCCTTGCAGTAGAAAACTCAGTTTTTTTAGCAACCTACTCAACCCTTGCATCTGCAAGGCCAACCTTTGCAACAACAAGGTCAACCTTTACAATAGAAAAGTTAGCCTTTGCAGTAGCAAGGTCAACCTCTACAACAAGCTCAATATGTATATCAACAAGGTCAGCCCTTGCAAGCACAAGGTCAACCCCTATAGCAGCAGGGCCAATCTCTTCAGGTTCAAGGTCAACAGGTCCAACAAGATTACAATCCATATGTTGTGTATAATGCTTATCAACGGCCTATGGTAGGTTAACATTTAACCTACCCTCGACAAAATCCACCTTATGGTCAAGGTAACCCTCAGTGGGGGAAAAATCAAATATCGTATGGTCAAAATCCTCCACTGTGGGGAAGAATCCTTGCCAGCAACGTTGGAACCCGCAATTTGGGCCTCCTCAAAGGCTCTACATGCCATTCAATCCGCAATTTCCATTTTTGGCTATGTTGGAAGTGCCGCTTACAAATGATCCTATCTTTCATTCGCCTTACTAGCCTCTAGTTCCAACTAAAATTCTAAGCAATTGCCCTAAGTTCGAAGGAAAGTCTAAAGAGGACCTTCAAGCCCATGTGATGACATATCACTTATGGTGATCTTAAAAGTCATATGTTGATGATTCTATCTGTCTCCACCTCTTTCAAAGAACCTTAACAGTTGCTACCGCAAAATGGTATATCGAGCTACCTATGATGACTTTAAATCTTTAGCTATGGCCTTCCTCACCCACTTCCAATTGTTGTTTCGATATGAAATTGACACTCATTTTCTCACATCCCTGAAGCAAGATACTGCAACCCACATTTTTGATCATATCCATGAATGGAGACATCGACGTCACCTCATCAAATTTTAGATTCCCAATGAGATTTTAACCGAATTGCCCATGAAATCATTCATAAACAAAATTGCTGCAGATATAGCAATGGGTGGATGTGTTACAGAGGACCAAACTATTTTACGTGCTCAATATCTAAACTTGGTCAATTCCCAATCTAGCACGCTATATGAGATGTTTCATGATGCTCCAATACCATGTTCAGATTTGACAGCCTCAAAATCTCTCGATGTACCACCTACTGATGGTTTCATTGATTCATTGTCTCAAACTTCCACTAAGACTTCTTCGAAGAAAAAATCTATTTCAAACACTGGTTCCAATAATCCTTCGAAAAATTCATCAAATCCTGGTAAAACCTTCGAGGTACATGTTGTTTAGTCTACTGCAGCAGATAAGGCCTCAAAAGGTAAGAAAAAGTGTAAAGGTAAAGCCAAAACCGATACCCCAAAATAAGATCCACCCAAGTCATTTGTTGATGATGTTTCTAAACGAAAACTGAAATATCCTTGCCTCATATGTGAGGAAGACCATTATACCAAGGATTGTCCCCGATGTACTGAAGTTAACCGCTTATTGAAAGGGACTCCAGCTGTTTTGAAAGAACCTTTTCCATCTCATCAAACACAGTTGGTAGACCAACTGCAATCATCTGCCTCCTCTAGTTCCCAAGTTTTCATGGTGTAAATTTCATCGCCTATTTCGATTGCTACTTGAACAAAGGACCATCAAAATCTGCAAAAACAGACGGTGGAGAAAGAAGTCACTGATATACCTTCTACTTCTACTCCATCCAGTTATGGTCCACTCCATATTGAGCATCCTAACAATGAGTCCGTAATCCGACCACCTCCCAAGGGTGTACTTCAGAAATCATCTTATAATTTGAATGCTAGAGTTGCACAACATTATAATATTGTTGAAGATTTAGCTCAAGCACCTTCGACGATGTCTACTTTGGAAGTTCTCGAAACTTGTCCAACGCAACATAAATCATTGTTGTTTGCTATAGGTGCTATTGATCCCGTTGATTCAAGTTTAATTACCTTTGATCTTGAAAACCACGTTCCTCGTCTTCCTCATCAGATTGCTTTTCTGATTCAAGTTATCATTAAAGGAAAGACGATCCATTGGATTGTTATTGATGAAGGTGCTTCCATTTGCATCATGTTTGTTTCATTCTAGAAGGCCGTTGTCTCTCCTCCTCTCTATCAGTCCCCAAACACTTTGGAGGCCTTTGATGGCAGAGGCTCCCATCCATATGGTATTCTCACAAACTTACCAATCGCATTGGAAGGAAAGACCGTTGAGCTAGAAGTGGAAGTTGTAGACGCGAGTCTTAATTACAACCTTCTTCTTGGGTGAAGTTGGACCCATGATATGTTTTGTGTGGTTTATTCTTTGTTCCGGGTGCTTTTTTTTCCTCACAAAACAAAAATTGTCATCGTCGACCAACTTTCTTTTTTCTCTTCCAGTTCATCAAACGACAATGCCCCATATGTGGGAAATACTGAAATTCCTTATGAGAGTGCTGGGGCGGGTCTTTTCAACGATTCTGCTTTAATGCGTACTTTTATTCTCCCGCCTCCGAATGTCACTTCGATCAATATGATCTCGGTTTCTACAGATCCTTGGATTATTCCGACTCTAGATCAATTTGAGTCATTTGGTGATTCTAGGCTGTTAAGTCCATTAGAGCAAGATTATAAATAAATTGTCTTGGCTTCAATGGCCACTTCAAAAATTCATGTTGTTTTCAGTATGAACCTAGATACTTATGTGCCATCTCCTTGGCTTGGTTCATGGGATTCTCTGGATCCTTTGAACAAGACATTCCCCACCAATGAGAGTATCGTTGAGGTTATGTCTCTAGATGAAACTCCTTAGAACGATCTCCATCATCATTCTTCATTTCTTCCCAGCCTCAGTGAGATGCCTTCGTGTCTTGAAGCATTTGTTTCTCATTGCCCAACACATCCACTTCAAACACTTGTTTTGGTGCACGAAGTCTTGTCTGAGGGTAATATGGGAAACATTACTACAACCATGCCTCTTGACATTTCCATTAAACCTGGAATTGTCGAGAACGTTCATATTAGGGTTTCTAGTTATCCCGATGAGATCAGGGTTTACACTGAACTTTTCAAATAATTTTGAGATGTCTTCGCATGGTCATACGAGGAAATTCCTAGTATTGATCCAGCAATAGTGGGGCATGAAATATCTACCTATCATGATGCAAAGCCTGTTCTTCAACAGCTTCGTCCTGTGCATCCTCAGAAGGTTTCTGCTATTAAGACAGAAGTGGAAAAGCTTTTAAAAGCTAGTTTTATCTATCCAATCCCATTAACAGATTGGGTATCTAACATTGTCCCTGTTGCTAAAAAGCAAGGCACGATTTGCGTCTTTGTTGATTACCATGACGTCAATCACGCATGTCCAAAAGACAGTTCTCCCACTCTGTTCATTGATGAGATCATTGAAGAATGTGCTGGGAGGGAGATTTTCTCATTTATGGATCATTTTTCTAGTTACAGCCATATCAACATCTCACCTGTTGATCAACATAAGATGCCTTTATTTGTCCGTGGGGCACTTTTTCCTATAAGAAGCTTCCTTTCATTTCAAAAAATGTTGGCACTACCTTCCAGAGAGAAATGTCTTATGCATTTCATGATATTCGACACATTGTTCAACATTACCTTGAGGAATTACCAAGTCATTCTACTAAGCGTCATGACCATCCAGACCACTTAAGATCCATTTTTTACGATTTCGACACTATAAAATCTGTCTTAATACGCACAAGTGCATTTTTTGTGTTGAATCTAATCGACTCTTGGGTTTTGTTGTGTCCCATGAAGGTATCAAATCGATCCTTTAAAAATTGAGGCTATTGTGAACTTACCCCCTTCGTCTTTGCTTCAATTGCAAAGCCTACAAGGAAAGGCTAACTTTCTTCGTCGATTCGTTCCTAACTACGCTGAACTCGCCAAGGGTTTTACTCACTTTCTTAAGAAGGGGATCCCTTTCATTTGGGATGAAGTTGCCCAGAAATCCTTCGATGCTTTGAAAAACATGCTTATCCATGCTCCTTTACTGCATCCCCCTGATTATTGACGCGATTACTTCCTATACTCGAATTCAACTAACAATAACATTGCTATGGTGTTGGTTCATGATGACGACAATGGCAACGAACATGTGGTTTATTATTTAAGTTGAAATCTCCTTGACATTGAATCTTGATATGTCCATGTCGAGAAGCTTACCTTTGTAGCAGTCCATGCCATCCAAAGATTTCGTCCTTATGTCCTTTTACAGAAAACCATGGTGATTTCCAATTGCAACCCCATGACCTATATATTTACTTGTCAATTACTAGGGGGAAAATAATCCAAATGGATTATTATCCTGCAAGAGTTTGATTTGGAGTTTACTGCCGCCAAATAAAAGATGTCACTTGTTTTTGCCGAGTTGATATGTGCCCTTCCGTCTACAAGCACTTCCACTTATTTTACTAAGAAGATTCATGATGAAACTTTGTTTCTCATCATCACTCTTGACCCGTGGTATGGAGATATTATCATTTATCTTCAAACCCAAACCTTCCAATTTGAGTTGTCTCGACCCAACCAGTGTCGCATCCGACATCAGTCCCAACCCTAACAGATTCTTGGTGATACATTGTACCGAGTCAATGTGGACTTTGTTCTTCCCATATATCTAACACTTGAAGAGGTTGAATGGGTCTTGAATGGCTGCCACTCTAGTGCCTGTGGTGGTCATATGTTAGGCTACGCCACTCCTCAAAAAATCCTTCACAATAGTTATTTATTGCCTTCCATCTTTAAAGATTGTATTCTGGCTATTTAGAAATGCCATGAATGTCAGTTTTTTAACTACAAACATTGCACCCTGCCAGCACCCTTACACCCAGTAGTTACCATTGGCCCATTCATTAAATGGGGCATAGACTCCATGACATGTAACCCTTGCTCGGGTGGGGGGCATGGCTATATTATCGTCATCGTCGACTACTTCACTAAATGGGCCGAGGCGATGCCCACATATAATGCTAATGGTATCACTGTTGCTCAATTCCTCCTCAACCATGTCATAGCATGTTTTGGTGTTCCTCAAGCCATTATAATTGACCATGGATCACATTTTCGTCAGTACATGATGGCAGAGCTGACTGCTTAGTTGGGCCTTCGTCATGATATCTCAACTCCTTACTATCCATAGGTCAATGGCCAAGTCAAAGAAATTAATAAAGTTTTGATTACTATGCTTCAATGCACCATTGGTAAGCATAAAAAGGACTGGCATATGATGTTATTCTCAGCTCTCTAGGCTTACAAAACTTCCGCTAAGATGGCCACTAGATTCACTCCATTCCAGCTGGTTTATGGTTTAGAGGCAACTCTCCTAATTGAATGCGAAATCCCCACTCAAATTAGTTGTCGAACTTATTCCTAATACCTCGCTTAAAGAGGAGCCTCTACCTTGAGAGGATTGACAAGACCCATCACATTGCTTTGTTGGTAATCGAAGCCCAAAAGAAACGTGTCAAAGCTCATTTTGATCAAACCATTTATCCTCTCACTTTTTCTGAAGGCGACCTGGTCCTCCTTTATGATCAGGCTAACGATAAGTTAGGCATTGGAAAGTTCGAACCTATGTGGTATGGGCCATATATCGTCAAATGTGTTTTGTAAAAAGGCGCCTATGAGCTAGTTGATTACAAAGGAAATCCATTGTCACAGCCCCAAAATGGGTTGTATTTGAAAAATTATTATGCATGAAATTTGTGTAATGCCTTTTTGTACATTAGTGTGTAAATTCATTAGTGTGCACTTTTTTATTTTTGGTGTGTTTGTTTGCTTTAAAAACATGTGTTTTTATTCTTACCTTGTGTTCCACTCCATTTGCAGATGTCGTAAAGTCATTATCTCAATTTTGCTGATGGTGCTTGTCATAGCACACATAATTTGTCTTTCGCAACTTGGCCACTCTTTTCCCCTGATGGCGAGTTGATTGAATTACAAGGTATATGCCTCAGTCAAACAACTAACAATATTTATGAATACAGTGTAGTCATTGAACTATTGTCAGAAGTAGTTACTCTTGGCATTAGAGATTTAGCTATCAAGTTAGATTCACAACTCGTTGTATTACATTTAAACAATCATTATTCGATAAGAAATCCACATATATTGTGTATGTATCTATGTGTTCGATTACTAGAAAGAAATTTTGATTTTATCACATATCAACATATTCCATGCAATTTGAATACATTAACAGATGCATTAGCATACTATGTTCTTTTTAGACATTTGCGTAATTTATAAAACCAATCACATCATCATGATACATGGACACATAAATAGAAAATAAAACATGCAAATGTATGTATATATATATAGATATAGATATATATATATACATATATCTATATATATATATATATATATATATATATACATATATCTATATATCTATATATAGATATATATATATATATATATATATATATATATATATATATATATATATATATATATATATATATATATATATATATATATATATCGTGTTTGTTAGAGTGTTTACATAAAACTCTCAAAGATAAAGTGTTCTTATACACTTGGCTTTCAAAGCCTACAAAATGTGTAAAAGTAACTAGAAAGGCTATCAGCCCACTTGATGCTCATGGTAGCATGAGACTGCTCTAATCACTCAGCGTAAAAACCAACATAGTCTTTCTGATACTTCTATGGTGTGCCTTTTCCATCGTAGTGGCACCTCGTCTATGGTGGCATACTCTAGTATCCCCGGGTAATCGCTTCGAGGTTGCGCTCCATCTCTACCAAGGGGTCCTCCCCTTCCTCATAGTCAGTGCCTACTATTTGAAGGGTTGCTCACCATGCTATTGGAGACATAAAAGGCGGTCTTTCGAGTCCAACATCTACATATTTATCACACGTTACATCTCAGTTACACTTTTACAAAAAATCATAAAACTTGAAAAAATCAAAAAACAAGTTTTACCTACATTAGTCCATTATTCTCCCAATGGTAGAGGTAGATCCGGATCCCATCTAAAATATGTGTTGGCATAAGCATAATCGTCCACAAAAAGTAGTTGATGATGTAGCCACCTAGAACACTGTGGATGGAAATGCATCTTTTGGCCCCCTCCTCCTCGGGGCATGAGCTGACTCCACCACACTAGCCTCGGATCCTGGGGGAGAGTATCTAGTACCTCTGCAAACTAGTTCCAAAACAAGGGCACCCGCTCTGGGAAGAAAGTAACCAATATTGAACAAAAACCAAATTGTTTTAGGTTCCTTCGTTTGCCTTTGGTTAGCTATCTCTTCATATTATTCAGTAGTCCTCTACACCAGTTGAAGACTGTAGGAGTTAGACAATCTACTGCATAACGAAATTGTGACTGGGAGGCTTCATGGAGAGCTTGCATGCAAAATACACGAGCTATGGTGAACAAGATAGTTCTTAGGGGAAGATTAGTGATTGTTGTTGTCTTCACTTTCCCACCCATGGTCATCTCTGAACCTGGTAAATGTCTCCTAACTAGACTACTAGTACTTTAACCTCTTGGACGAGATCCAAAGAGTTGGACTCTCTCTCCCCTCCTAGAAAATTTGGTGATGAAACAAATATTTGTTTCTTCCAGCACTAGTTCCTGGTCTTTAATTATGAAGAGCTCCCGATCAACATCCCATGCGTTGATCAAATACAACAACAACTCCATCTGAGCTCTCAATCTTGTGGTCCTAAAGAACTTCTGCAACTCATAATTTCTTAAAGCATTGATACATTTGGGATCCTGGGCTGCCTAGTGGTCTTCAGCCTCATGGCCTCTTTATTTCCATTTTAGAATCATGATCTCTTGCAAAATATCATTAAACATAGATTAGAAACTTTTTCATGGATCAAAATCAAGAATTTTTTCTTTAAAGAGCAATTTTATTCAAAAAAAAATATGCCTCAATGCCATCACACCTGTTTCTATTAACAGAGTGATGTCATCGTGAGGGCCTTTAGGCTTGAGAGCGATCATTGCTAGTCCAATGAGGAAACCCGCGATGATCGCCAGTGTGATTTAAAAATCAAAATCCTCCTACCGACAAGCAAAAAATACATGAAAAATCCTAAAAATACAATGAAATGCAAGAGTACAGGAAGAGCTCTTACATGTTGCAGACGGTTCAAGGAATGATGCACTGGATCTCCCGCATTGGTAGTTGAAAATCAGGAAAAATAGGGCACAAATGCACTCTCAAAATTTACTTAAAATGGTAAAAATATTTTTACTTGTGAGCTATTTATAACTTTTGAGTTCATTTTTTGCCATATTTTATTAATATTTCTCGATATCAATGATGGGTAAATTTCCTTGTGCAGTTACAGGTACTTTTTGGTGAATGTACGATTATCATTAACTAATTCAAACCATTTTTTGTTTTATCTCTTTTTTGGACTCGTTAAAAATAAATGAAAAAGGAACCCCCCTAGAGTCATCTTTAAGCCCTTTTTTGACTCAAAATGAAAAGATCTTCGAGTACTTGTCATTTCAAACTCATTAAATTAAATGAATTGACGTCGTCTCAGTATACATTTACCCCTTTTTCAGGCTGAGATTGACTATTTACGAAAAAAGTACACCTTGTTCGATATGGTCAAGAGGTTCTCTCGAATATTGTTTTCTACCTTTTCGGGTTCACGGGAAAAATTACGAAAAGGGACATGATGGAGTTTTCTTTTTTATCTCTTTTTAAAACTCTCTAAATATGAAAAAGACACTGAGTTATTCTTAAGTCTGACTCGTTAAAATTTTACAACGAAAGACTCGTCACCATGATGAGATCGAGTTTCTCCTTCCTAGGACTTGTAAAACTTACTAGGATGGATTCATTCGAAGAGTGAACTTACATGACAAGCATATGCTATCCCCTTCAAGCTTGTGATAAAAATAAATTGGGTACTTGCTAGAAATAGCAGGGGGGAAATGAAGATGAAACATCCTTTGTATAGGCAACATGTCACTCTTGAACATGACACTCTTCTGCTTTCGTGTCAAGTTTTGGATATCCTCACTCAGTCACTTGTCCTCCTGAGTTTTGGTGATCCATTTTTGCCTCTCATTTGACTATTCCATTTTGTCATCATGACCTTTAGTCATATGTTGATCCAAATGCTGCCACACTCCGGAGTCATGTCGCCAGTGTTCAAGGGAGGTCTTATCTGTAGTCATTTACCTATACATTGTCTAACCCATTATTATAGTCTTGGATCTTATTCATTTCATTCCACTTTATTCCTTGTTTCGTGTTGATGATGGGGGACTCATTATTTCCCTCCTTCGATGGGTCACTTCCTGTCAACTTCAACTCATTATCTAGGAAGATGAATTAGAAACTCCCTTTCATTACCTTAGAGATTGCATGCCTTAATGGCAAGTTCTTCGCATCCGACGATAGGTCTTCATCATTGGCCTTCGATTGGATGATTCCACGAGTGTTCGACTTCAGTTTCATTATCACATTCACGGATTGTACTGTCGTACCTTGAGAGCCATTTTCATTATTGGTGGTTTCTCTCGTACCTATAATTGGTCCACATCATTGGCCGGTAATCAGGTGGCTTTCTAGCATGTTCAACTTCAACACGTTCATTCGCATGTTAGAAATTGTACTTTGATCGGTTTGAGGTGGAGTGAAAGACCCTGAGTCTTGTTTGATATGACTCAGGTTTCATGGAGTTATATGTTATTCATGATTGCACACATGTTTCTGCTATGCGGACGGTTGTGACCATATCGTAGGACTTTAAATTTATGATGATCCTTCTATATCAGATGGCTGCGACCATACCTTAGATCTTAGATTCACACATGATCCTTCTCATTTGGATGGTTGTGCCCATGCCATGGATCCTTTCATATAGTCCTTATCATCCAGATGGATGCATCCATTCCATAGATTCATGTTTTGATATCAGATATGTATATGTATATGCATCCTTGATTTGCAGTTCTCCTAACAATGTTTTTCCTTGTCCTTGCAAAAGCTCGTCAAGCATCTCAACCATCACTCCTCATTCTGCCTTGGTGCTTTAGGGGGTATCTGTTACACAGTATTTTGTCACACCTCCTGCACTTCCCCGTGACATACCCTAAAGTGCCCAAAACATGACCATCATGCAGTGTACTCATTCATATATGCAGTTCAAATCCTTCCTAAGACTTTGATTGGAAAATTCCTTGAGCTTCCCCTGAAGGAAATAGCTCTAAAACCCTAATTTGAGAATCATCGTCCTTATGAGACTAAAAACAACGATGATTGCCTATTTCACTGTACTTGACCCGCGATGGCATTTCTCTGTTCACTTGTATACCCACGATGATCCCAAAAAGGCAATTTTTCCAAAGAGGATGAGAAGCTTCATGATCTAGAAGCTTCCAGAGCGGCGAGCTGCAGGTTGTTCGGCATAGATGAGGTCGAATTCTCCCAACTTGGCCTCTTGGTCTTATCCCTATGAGATACCTCCTTGAGATAAGGGCCTACTCCTATCTTTGGATAGATCCTAACTCCCTTTCCCATCTTATTTATTCATCCTCTCCCATTCCCAAATGGTTGGTTTATGCCTATTTGCACCCTTATGCTAAGATTGTGCCTATATGCTACTCAATTGGCTTGCAAAAGGAGTTCTTGGAGAGATTAGCTTGGACTTGGATATTCATTCAAGGAGAGCCTATCAACATCAAGGCTTGGTTGTATGCTTCCCCTTATTTTCTATTAATATACAACTGCTAGTTCATTTTCCCTAAATGTGTATGTTCATGTATCATTTAGCTTAATATTCCTTGATCAGTAAAGTAGATTACTTTTAAATATGCTATTTGTATTGGCATTCCTTGTTGTTTCTTGATCTCTTGTGCAGGTGCGTAAACGCTGTGAACTATAGGAACGAGCCCGTGACGCAAGTGATCCAATGTCTTCAACAAAGGATATTGAGATAGCATCAGAACGAGGTAGGCCATCTTCTTTGTCTCTCTTTTGAATTGTAACTTAAGAAAGTATCTCGTAGATTGTCACTTAGGTTATTAGACCCACTCATTGGGCTAGAGGGATCGTCTCTGTCCGTAGAGAGGATTTACCTAAACAAAACATAGTCTAATTAATAGACGGAATGGCTCTTTGGTTGGAATTCGACAATACAATTTTAGTAAGATTGTGATTTAATATTGTTTAAAATACACTTTTGAATGCATAAATAAACTCAACTCCCTAAACAAACCCTAGAGGCACTCAATCTTTTCAATTTAAATAACTTAAACTTATGACTTTTAAAAATATCTACTAGATTTTGAATAAAATTGTCTAGAAAAAGTGTTCAGAAAAAGGTCATTTCATATATTAGTTAGACTACATGGTATCTAATTATTCTCTTAATTATCTTCAAATAATACTCCAATATTTAATTCAAAAACCTAATATAATTTTTCAAAATTGATAATTAATATCTATATTTCCCTCAATTCTTAAATCTTTTCTAATACAATTCTTCCATATGTTTTAATCTTAAATTTTAATTAAATTCTCTTTTGACCCCATAATTTAATTCTATTAACTTATTATAATTCCTCTAGTCTTACCCAACCCCTACTCCCCCTTTTTTTTTGTCTCTCCATCATTTTGGTTTCTCCCCTATTTATATCACCTTTTGAGGACTTCCTTTATTGATCATTATTCCTTTTTATCCTCAAAGATTTATCTTCAACTGAATATATTATTGAATAACATATCAAAATTTTAAGTCAAAATTGTAATTTCTTAATACAAGTCGTTATTATTTAATCTCTTTCTCAATTTAGTTAACTTTACCTCATTTAATTTATTTTTGACTTTATGACTTTTAATCTAGGACTAAAACCAATATTTTATCTCATCCAAATTTGTTGATAAATCTCGGTTTGCCACTCTTTCACCTTCATTGCAAACTTTACCTGTCCCTAATTATGGTTGGAGTGTCCACCAGAAATGTTGGAAGTTTCAAAAAATCTACACAGTTAACTCTACAAATTTACACAACATGTTGACATGTGAAAACCTCCACGTTCAAAAAAATAAAGAATGTACTTAAGTTTCTACTTGAAATATAAGATTTTTTTTATTATTATTTTTTAGGGAAAAAAGGTAATGAATACCACTTTGAAAATGAACCCATGATGCATAAGTTTGCATCCCTTTATTTTCAAATCTCATCCTCATTTACTAGCCATCTTATTTTTAGTAAAACACCAAAAGAAATCCATCATTAATGTGAAAAGAAGAGATAAACCTTCAAAGCACCAAAGCTTGCAAAAAAACCAAGAACAATACTAAGAAATGGAAAATAATATAAATAAAAATCCATAATGGGGAGAAATAAAATAATGGAGAGGTAAATGAAGGGATACCTAGTGTAATCCTCTTGGCATTTCCATGCATTCATGGTTATTGTCTCGGTATTTCCATGCATTCAGAGTTATTTTTCGTTAGTCATCTCATAGAACCAATTCTTCCTCTTCTCTTATGTGAAATGTAAAAATTAAACAAATCCTATATTTCTCTTCCCTTGAGTCATATTGTAGTTTTCCCACCTCTCTTAATATGTTATAAAAAATACAAATTACTATAAACTTGTTTGGTGTATTACGATCATTGATGCACCCCAACCAAAGTGAAATACTCATGCTCCTCCACCAAACGGGAGCACCAGTACTCTGCAACCAAAAACCAAAGTAAATCATTAATGCTCCTCTGAAAAAGGGGAGCACTAGTACTCCCCAACCAAAGGGAAGTGTTGATGCTCCAAGAAAACAACATTGTGCAACTCTAAAAAAACCTCATAAACTTGCATAAAAGGGAGGCAAAAACCTCTTTGGAAATAAACCTGTGATGTGAAAAATTTTACCCTTTCTTTGTTAAACTTTCCCCCATTTGTTAGCAATTTTCATTATTAAAAAACCCTAAAACAAATTCACTATAAATCCACAAAATATAGGTAAATTCCTCAAATTGACAAAGACAAAAGCTAACTAAAGCCAATAAATTTAAGAACAATATTAATGATAAATGGGAAATAACAAAATTGAAATCAATAACAATGAGAAATGGAATATTGAATAAGAAAACAAAGCTTACATTTCTAAATACTCTTTGTGTTCCCCTATGTACATGTCAAAATTTGTATTCGTCCTTTTATAAAATAATCTCCTCTTCCTCTTCTACCATGTGAAATGTAGAAAGTTAACAAACTTTAACATTTTTATCCTTTTACTAGGTGCCTTGTAAGTTTTCTTTCCTCCTTTAATAACTTTAAAAAAATATGAATTATTTTCCAGTGGTTCAATGTTTTAGGAAGAGAGGTTCTCCCTAAACATAGGGGAGCACCACACCCTTTTTGGTCAAAATTGTTTTCCATATTAGGGTTTGTTTGTTCACTTACTCTCAATTTCAAAAATGGCTACTGTTGTTGGGGATCATCCCCCCCACCTCCTTATTGCTCCTCCCCACCATCTCTAGTAACCATTTCTTTCAATGAGCTTGTAAGAACCACTATTAAGTCTTTGAAGCCAGACCTGAGAATTTTTTAAAGAAGTTGGATAGGATCTGAAAGTGAAAGTGAATCTAGGTAAATATTAGGTAATGGTTATCAATCTATCTGAAATAGGTTTTGTTGGCCAATTTATGGGGGTTTGGACTTCTCCAAGTTCTGTGAGGCTATGACTAGAAAGAAACTAGAGAGCCCTGCTTAAAGGCTCTAATGAGTGTGCCTTGTGGAAAATTTATCTTCGCTTTTTTATTTGAAATTAAAGAAGACTGAGATCTCATATTTAGGAGAGGCCCTTACTTGTGGGTGTCAAGGGTATTTACCTGGATCTTGGACCCTATATTTTAATCCTGAGAATGGTGTTCCCTCAATAGTTCCATTATGGGTAAAACTTTCTCATTTACCTCTTAATTGTTGGGATGATCATTAGAAATGCCTTGGGAAGCTAGATAGATAGAGAAGAACCAAGAGACTCAATGTATACATATGCTCATATCAATGTAGAATTAGACCATTAGGAAGGATTTTTGGAATCAATTCAACTCACATTAGGTAACTAGTCTTTCATTCAGCATGTGGATTATGATTAGATCCCTTTCAAGTGCAAACAATGTCATGACTATGGGCACTTTGCCAAGAGTTTCCTCAAAAATGCAGATGCCCTTAAGCGGAAAGAGGATGGGTATAAATGGAAAATATAGAAAAGAAGAAGAGGACAAACATGCCAAAACCCCAAAGGAGCCAAGGTCCCCCCTAGCAGGCTCCTCCTCCATGAGGTCCTCATAATGCTTGGAAATATTCATCTCTAGGAGCTAGGAAGAAGATTTATCAACTTGCAAATCAATTTTTTGTCTGGGAATATGAAGAGGATGAAGGAAAATCTCGTGGAGTTGAAGAACCAGAGTAGACTCAAGGAGAAAAGGGAGATGGAAAATCTCATGATGAGAATAAATGTCTAGAACCAAATGATGATCTTGTGTGAAATGTCTCGGCAAAAGATGTGGGTTCAAAATAGGAAGAAGATTTTTCATCTCCACAAGCAAGGAAATGTTGGGTGTGGAGTGTGATTATCTTCTTTATTCATAGGTATCATTGCATTGGACCCCAGTTCGTATTGTGGCGGCAACGCCACCTGTTTATGTGTGCTGCCATGGGGGGCGACAACAGCGCCCCTGAAGCCAAAAATAGATGTAAAATTGCCTTGTAAAATGTTGTAATTCGTAGTCAATCTGGGTCTATTATTAGGTGGAAATATGACAGTAGAAGTTATGTTTAATTTAGGGTTTTTTGCCCTAGAAGGAAACCCCTCACATTTTTTGAGGGAATTGTATTGTGTGTATGTGAAGTGTATTCTGAGCGAGGAAGAGAGAGGAGATTGAGAGTGAAGAGGGAATTACAATGGATTTGTTTTAGGTTGTATCTCTTCATTTTGCTGGATAATATAAAGGAAGGAATGGTTGTTTCTCCATGGACGTAGCCTAAATTGGGTGAATCACGTATATCTGTGTCTCTCTTGTTTTATGTGTTTTCTATGTTTATATTTCTACAATATTTTATGTGTTCCATTTCTCTGTAATATATATTTTTCTAACAAGATATCTCACCTCAATTTATTTTCCTTAGCCAATGATAAATCAAAAAATTAAATGGAAAGGTTTTTTGATCCCCTGAAATCTAAAACAATAGTGGAAATAAAATATAATCAGGAGCTCCAGTAAAATCATGCAGGAAGGGATGAAGAAAAATGAACTCAATCAGTGGTTAATGTTCCTTCCTTCAAACTCCCTAAAAATCAAAAGAAATTTGGTTCCTCTAGCCCTCATCCTGTTGGGGGATCAAAATATTTTAACAAATAAAGAATATCATCTCCTAGAATTACAGGGGAATGAGTAGTGAGAAAAGGGAATCTGAAATCAAAATCTTAATTATATCATAGAATCACCATGTCCTCCTCCAGGAGATGAAATTAGGGGAGTGTTGACAGTGTTGGACGTGCCAACACTCAAAGGGGTCTCCCCGACATGTGGTCCCAATTACACCTCATGTTGTTTGGGATAAGATCCCCATTCGAAATACGACCTGGTTATCGTTTTCTTAAAGGTTCACCTTGGTTCTAACTATCAGAAAGAGAGAAGAATGCATATGTGCCTTCGAAAAGTAAGTGAGTGTGTCTGGTGAGTGTTCGGTTGTAGGTGTGTCAAGTTTCTTCTACTGCGGAGGGGAAAAGAAAGTGAGCCTTTAAGAGAGAGGTAGTGGTACCACTCTAGTAGAGACACACACAAACATGAGAGATCCTTCTAACATCCAACTTAATAGTCCATAAATATGTGACAGTCATTGCAACGATTACAACATATTCCCAATATGATAAGCACTAAAATAACTGAAATAGTTCAACCACTTTAGTACAAGTGAAAACAAACATGAATCATAAACATTCATAGAACATTTTTAGAAATATTCATAATCCATGCATGAAGAACATGTTGGCCATCAAGCTTCATATATTAAGTAAAAGTCCCAGGACACATGTATACAACAAACACCACTAGCTCCAATAGTGGAGTGTAGCCATTAGTTTCTCCCTAAAAGAACTAGCTTGTCTCTTTGATGCCTTATGGGAGGATCCAAGATGAAAAGTTGTTTGTACAATGAGAGTGTATATATAACCAATGGGGTGATCCTTCACTTCCCTTGTGACTCTTTGGATACCCTCATGAATGTTTGACTTCCCTATGACTTTTTAACTTTTACATAACCCTTCATATTTTGTACATGTCCTTTGGACTTCCAATTTACAATACATTTTTGAATACGAATTTACATAATCCACAAAATGATGTAGCATATGATGACTCATGACATGACATGACATGACACTAATGACATGGAAATGTCAAGGCATTCTTGTTGCTTCTTGTTGTATGTATTCTTTAGAATGATCTCTTTTCCACCTCCATATGGCTTAGAAATGAGGAATATTCAATGTTATTAGGTCTTGAGTTGTGGTCGCAAACTGATGTCCCTTTGCTTTCTCCTGATCGACCAAATTTCATCTTCGACTACAGAGGTGTCTTTTAGCATGTTCTCCTTCTCCATCTCCTTCTTCATCGTCCTCTCATAGTATGATAGAGTACCTTCATCTGCAATTCACTCATGACAAGGCTACATCAGTCTGATAAACCATTAGTCTAAGATGTTGCATGATGATCTAATGACTGAGGCAGAACCATGTGGTAGGCTAAGGGAGAGGCTCAGTGACTGTTCAATGGTGCATCTCAGATAGTCAAGGGTCAGGTTTGAGCCTTGATACTGTGCAATGCACAGTTCAAGATAGATTTGGCTTGAAGATTTCATAGTAGGGGATCTCAAGGAGCTAGGATAAGGGCTTGATGATTGAAGTTTACCACTGCACAGTGTTGGAAGGACAGGGAGGCTAGGTGATTGCGCAGATCAACAGCTCAAGGGTTGGGCTTGAGGACCGAGACTGCGCAATGTGCATTTCATGTCTGGCTGGAGGGAAGGATTGCACATTTTTGGAGCTCAAGGGATATGATTGAGCATTAATACTATGTAGTGTGCAGTTATTGGAGGCCGGATCTATGCATTACGCAATTCCAAGAGGCAGGGTTGTTGCTTGAGGGTTGAGACTGCGCAATGTGTAGTTCAGGAAGGTTGGGTGAGGCTAAGTTTCCCTGTCAGGAAGTTTTCTAGATTTGACTAAGTGTGGAATGTATGAAATTGATGTAAACATTAATAAGACTTGATTGTGATGACACACTTAAAACACTTGAAGACACAACATAGATCACCCAGAGCACATGAACAACATACTTCCCTCAATGCGACAACTTTGAGACAAATTACGCCAAATGTTACACCAAAGATACCCTTTGTGACGTCAAATGTACAACAGTTCTTGAAACTTTGGAAATGAGTGCGTCACATGTTTACATGGTAATACCAACTCATTTACGCAAATATTACCTCTTGAAACCACCAAAACTAGCTTTTCTACAATACGTGACACTTGACATGTGAAAAGAAGACACTTTGAGTTTCTTGCAAATTGGACCAAAAAATTGAGAGTAATAGATGCGGTAAGTCTTAATGCTTGCGACGATAGAATGCAAGGTCAAAGTAGTCTCTAAAATTTGGGTGTAGGCAAAAATTTTGGAGGGTGTTGTAGCAACGAAAACACTTGGAGACGCATTGGTAGAATTCGATCTTCTCTGTCTAGGTTGATTATTTTGTGCAAGGTATATTTCTTCAGGGATTATTGATTCACCATGAAGATTACTTTGGTTTCCCCACTTACCCTATGATTAACATAGTCCCCTCTGTCCCTTCTCGGTTGAACACAAACATAAGATCATCAAATCAGGAAAGGGTAGCATAGTCCATGAGATTTACATTTTTAGAGTATATTTTTTCATCTCAGATGTTGCTCCATTGCCAGCAAACCTAGATAGTATCTCGGCGAAGTCACTTTAGGAACACAAACATTTCTCTGTTGTCAACGAGCCTGGACAATACCACAGTGGAGTTTCTTTCTTCACCTCTCTGCATAGGAATCCTTTCTCTTCTTTTTCCCTTATTTATATATTTATATAGGACTATGCATAGGCACTTATTCATTTCATGGGTGGAAGATGGATCCCGACTTATTGAGAGCAAGAGAGGTTGTTCCTTCAAAGAAGCATATAAAGACCTTTGATTTAGGTTTTCTTGTTTAGATTTTATTCCCCTTTTCCTATTCTACTTGTTTGGATAAGCATGAAAATACTGAAAGACAAATAACCTAGTTCAAGCGTAAGGTTTCCAAAATAGACACAGGTATCATGGTTCAACACAAAACTCTCCTTACAAAAGGATCATGTTTTCCATCAGAACATCATTGACCAAAAGGCGTAACCAACACAAAGAAGGAGGACTGAAGGTTAACCAAATGTTGTAGTGTCACAAGACTCATTTCAACTCAGCCACACACAAGGAAGCCAAAAAACAAATTCACACATGACGCTTATTTACATGAACGAAAACAAAACACAAGACCAAACAAAGAAAGAAGCAAGAAAACAAACTATGCACACAGGGTAGGGCATGTTAGTTTTTTGTAGCATCAAGTGTGTTCTAACCACGGGATTTTGTGGAGAGGCTAGAATACATGTATTCTCCAATACCTAGAAATCGTTTCTAGAAATTCCACCTAGAGATGACTTAATTAGATTTATTAGTCATTTTTTAATATTTCCTAAGTCTAAACTTAGGAAATATGATTCATTAATCAGAATTAATTAATTCATGGTGAGAATTTTCTAGAAAAGTACATGGATCGGTTTCTAGTTAATACTAGCCATCAATTAATATTTAATCATGGTCGTTGAAGTCTCAACAGAGGATTATAAGAAGAATTCGATGGGACTTGGAGAAGATACACCAAATCAGTTGAGCATTCGATTTTGTTGGGAAATCTATCTCCAGAGTAGCAGCATTCAATTTTCGGAGGTGATTTAGTAGATCAAAGTAGTGACAGAGGGGTAGAGATAGTGAGGCCTGAGGAATATTTTCCAGTTTCGGCAAGTACATTGCAGAGAGGCAGTGCAGAGCCCTCTTGGGGAGATTTCCATTTTGTTGGGGAGAAGGAGAAATTATAAGCCAGAAGTTGGGCAGAAGGTATGGATGCAAAGAGTTAGTTTCCCAGACAGCAACTGACGAGACAGTGAGAGGAGACACAATTCTGAGCTTGTGGGACGCAGTAACTATGTAAGCTAACACAGTGACTGCGCAGATGGAGCAAGGAGTAGCTCAATTCAAGCTGCGGTTAGTGTTAGATCGCTTGTGGAGTGAGAAATTTTTCTCACTAATTATTATTGCCAGTTATTTCTCTATTTGGATTTCTAGCTTAAGCATCTATAGATTGTACTCAGTTTTCACTACTGCATAATATTAAAACCCTTAGCTGCTGCACCAGTTTTCTTGAGTTGGGTTTTTCCGGGGACTTAGTCCAAAAATAACGGCGTCATATTGTGTGTGTGCATCTATTTCTTCCAGTGTTTTTATTCATTCGTAGTATTTTATTTGTGAAGGTTGTAGTGTATTTGTTTCGATATTTGTCATAGCACACGACAA
Source organism: Pinus tabuliformis (assembly GCA_031772625.1). Taxonomy (NCBI): domain Eukaryota; kingdom Viridiplantae; phylum Streptophyta; class Pinopsida; order Pinales; family Pinaceae; genus Pinus; species Pinus tabuliformis. Next base: position 1,307,411,640 of record CM062816.1, on the reverse strand, counting down.
ATACTTTGTTTAATTAAATTAAAAATAGAAGAAATAACATCAGTGGTTGCAATAGGATTCGAGGTTAACCAAATTTTCACATGGTATTGGAGTGCAAGTTCTAAGCTGAAGAGATCAGTAGCAGAAGGGAAGAAGAATATCATAGCTTTGTGTAAGTAGCAGTTTGAAACCCTCAGAGGCAACACAATTTCTTGGCCAAGAGGGTCAATTTCTTGAGGAAAAATCGATTTCTCTAAGAGAGCGATAGAGAAATCGGATTTCTTCAGTTCGAAGATTACCAGAGGTAGAGGGAGCAACCAATATTTTCCTTACAGAGAAGATCTCTAGCTAGATGCAGCATTTGGTAGTAGTTTCTAGTACAAAATAACGTCAAGAAGAAGAAAGAGCACACATTGAAGGAAATTTTCCTAAAGGGACTTCCAGCGTCAAAAGTTCAATTTTCTCTTGTAGATTAGTAGTCATTGTGAGCATATTTACTCACTCTAGAAGGAAGTGCATAGAGCCTAGCAACAACTGAGTAGAAAGGGAAGAGGATATTTTTGACATTCATTGATATGATCAAATATGGGTAGGATCCATGGAAGAGCAGTAGATTAGATCCAGTTGCTACAGATTTATCACATGGATTAATATCCTTGCTATGGGATTCCAATAGAATTAGTAGTTAGTACCCAGGAGACAATTGAAGAACTAGTTGTAATGACATCAGTAATGTGAATTGCCCAGTTGTAGTATGCAGGTGCAGTTCCAACTAGGAGATTCCCATCACAAAGCTATGCAGTCCAGTTTGCAGCACTGGAGAACAGTGCAAGTTGCTAGGAGGGAGCATAGATATTTCCCATAGGGAGATCGAGACTCAGAGGGAGCATAGTTTTAGAGGGAGCAGCCCTATGGAAGCTAGTACTTCAAGATCTAAGGAGATCAGAATCATTATTGTAGTAGTTGCAGCAGCACTGCAGAAGCATCAATAGAGCAGTAACAACAATAGTATGAGTAGATCATATTTCACGATGATGAGAGCCATACCCCAAGGAGTGAAATGGGATAACTTAGTGTTGTAGCCTTAGAGCGCTACATATGGGCGGGATTCTTGGGAAGGTCTACCTCTTGAATCAGAACCTTGCTATGCGAGCCCACAATATTTCAATAACAGGATGGATTAGTGGCAGTAGATGCAACCAGATGCCAAAGTAATAGATGCAAAGTCTAGTTGCATGTCAGATGATGGGGAGTGCAGTGCAGAGTCAACGAAAGTGCAGTTGGCACAGTGCAGAGTCAGCAACAATGCAGATGCCTTAGTGACAACAGAGATACTAACAGCACTCAGAGACTCGAGTGAGAAATGTATCATACTAATCACAGTTGATTCAATATTTTGGATTCTTTTCAGTTGTAGATGTTGCAGCTGTAGCAATAGAAAATGGAGAGGGAGTTTCAGTGCAGATGCAGCATTGGCAGCAGTTCAGTTAGCAGCAACACAGATGCATCACATATTAGAGTTATGCAATGGATGGTGGGAATCAACAGCCAGACATCAGTAGCTTGATAGGAGATGATGCATAGACAGGGTGTTGTTTCAGTGGGTTGCAACATTAGAATGCATTCCTCGCTAAGAGGGAGTGTTATTTTTTGTAGCATCATATGTGTTCTAGCCACAATACTTGGTGGAGAGGCTAAAATACATGTACTCTCCAATACCCAGAAATAGTTTCTATAAATTCCACCTAGAGACGACTTAATTAGATTTATTAGTTAGTTTTTAATATTTCCTAAGTCTAAACTTAGGAAATATGATTAATTAATAAGAATTAATTAAGTCGTTGTGAGAATGTTCTAGAAAAGTACATGGATCAATTTCTAGTTAATCCTGACAATTGATTAAGATTTAATCGTGGTCATTGAAGTCTCAATGGAGGATTATAAGAAGAAGTCGATGGGGCTTCGAGAAGATACACCAAATCAGTTGAGCATTCGATTTTGCTAGGAAATCGATCTCTAGAGTAGCAGCATTCAGTTGTCAGAGGTGATTCAGTGAGATAGAAATAGTGAGAGAGGGAAGAGATAGTGAGGCCGGAGGAATATTTTCTAGTTCCAATGAGTACATTGCAGAGAGGCAGCAAAGAGGCAACACAAAGCCCTCTTGGGGATATTTCCGTTTTGCTGGGGAGAAGGAGAAATTCTGGGCCAGAAGCTGGGAAGAGGGTATGGAGGCAAAGAGTATCAATTTCCCAGATAATATCTCACGAGATAGTGAGAGGAGACATGGTTCTGAGCTTGTGGGAGGTAGTAACTATGTAGGCTAACACAGTGACTACAGAGATGGAGCAAGGAGCAACTCAATTCGAGCCGAGGTCAGTGTTGGATCGCTTGTGGAGTGAGAATTTTTTCTCACTAATTATTATTGCCAGTTATTTCTCTGTTTGGATTGCTAGCTTAGGCATCCATAGATAGTACTCATTTTTCACTACTGCATAATATTAAAAGCCTCAGTCGCTACACCAATTTTCTTGAGTTGGGTTTTTCTAGGGACTTAGTCCAAAAATAATGGTGTCATATTGTGTGTGTGCATCTATTTCTTCCAGCGTTTTTATTCTTCCGGAATATTTTATTTATGAAGGTTGCAATGTATTTGTTTCGATATTTGTCGTAGCATACAACAAAAGATTTGTTTAATTAAATTAACAAATAGAATAAATAATATTAGTTGCTGCAATAGGATTCGGGGTTAGCCGAATTTTCACAGGGCATGGCCCTAGACCATCATTGCAAATATTATTTTAAATCTTGGCCATCAACAGGAAGAGAGTCAATCTTCCTGTCTAAATATTGAAGACGATATGTGTGTTGGCCAAGCTTCTCATGCACAGTAAACAGTATGATCCATAGAGATTGGAACTTAGTGTGTTTTCCTTTGTCTTTGTTTTATTTGTCCCACTTCAAGACTAGGTCACCCACAATGAATTCATTTTTCCGTGCAAACTTCTTATCAAACAACCTATTGATACAACTCTAATGAAGAGAACATTTTTCTTTGTCTTCCTATATTTCTTCCTGCAGCTTGCGGAGGGTGTTTATTCTACTCTGAACCAATCAACTTGGCTTTCCCTGAGATTCTTGTGAAAGTTGAAGGGCGGGAAAATAGATGTTCAGGGGGAGGATTGATTCTTTTCCATATACCAGGAAGTAAGGAGACGTATTCAGAGAAGGTTTTAGCATGACTAAGTCATCCCATAGGCCATTCACCAAAGCGGAGTGCAAGTTCCTTTGTTTAAACAAAATGATCTTCTTGATAATGAAGATAAGTTTTTTATTGGTAGACTTAGCAAGACCATTTCCCTACAGATAGTAATTAGAAGATTGTTTCAATAAAATACCATTTTCCAATGCAAAATCATATAATCTTAACGATGAAAAGTATGTTGCATTGTCAAAAACAAGTGAAGTCAGAATGCTAAACCTAGAAATGATATTCAGTTTGAGGAAGTTGATGACTTCCTGATCATTCACTTACTTGAGTGGAACTGCTTCCGTCCACCACGTGAAGTAATCTGTGATAGTAAGAATATAGCGGTGTTGCTTTGATGAGTGCAGAAAATTATCACCAATGACATCTAGACCCAATCGTTGAAATGGTTCTTCCACAACGATAGGTTGCAATAGGGCAGCTGGCGTCTTTCCTCAGTTGGCACACTTCTCACAGACTGGACACTTGTGAGCATATGTGTGAGCATCTTTAAATAATGTGGGCCAATAAAAATCATCTCGCATGACTTGGTGCGTTGTAATGTCACCTGCAAAGTGTCCTTCGGTTGGTCCATCATGGAGATCATGCAACACTTTCTCTAAATCATGTGCTCCCAAGCATCTGAGAAATAATTCATTATGGTGCTTTCTGAAAAGCACTCCATGCCCCAACTAGTAAGATAATGCTTCCAATCTGACTGCCCTCTTCTGTCATGTGGATAAGTGAGAGGGAAAAGTGTCATGCTCAAGACGTTGGTGCACACCTACACACCAAGAGTCTGAGATAAACAATGTAAACTTTGAAACGAGAACTATAAACTCAAAACGAGAACTCTAGCAAAAAGACCCCCAAAAAACATGAAAACAACCCGAAAACGAAAAGTGTTGAGGCTGGAATAATTTATTTATTTAGTTTGGGGGTAATTTTCAACGTTTTTAAAAAGTGACAGTAAAAGCCAATAAAACCAATTTTTTTGTTCAAAAAACACTGAAAACGAAACATGTTGATGCTGGAATAACACCTTTTTTTGGGGGTGAATTTTCAATATTTTTTTAAAATGATAGTAAAAGCCAATAAAAACCAATTTTTTTGATGCAAAAAATACCCTGAAAACAAAAAATGTAGATGTTGGAATAACTTCTATTTTTTAGGTAAATTTTTAACAAAGAAAATGTTAAAAATAAAAATAAAACACATAATTTAAAAAAAAAAAAAAATTAATTAATTAATTAATTAAATAAATAAAATCCATTGAAAATTAAAAACATAAAAACGATAAATGGGAAATTTTTCGGAAGAAATCACATTGGAATTGTATTGTCGACACATTTCGAACCCTCTAGTATGGTTAATTGTTTTAAACAATACAATTCTAATGTGATTTCTTCCAAAAGATTTCCAATTATTCATGATATGGATCACAGAAGCCCAAATTCAGATATAAAAAATGATAAAACATTAGAACAATTTTATTTTTCTTTTTTTAACAAAAAAAATTATTAAAAGAAATTAAGTTGAAAAAAAAAACAATAAAAACAAATTAAATAAAAATAAAAGTAGACATTTAAAAAAAAAAATCAAAAACATTGAAAAAAACGTTTAAAATAAATAAATTTACAAAAAAAATATTAAAACATGTCCCAACAGGCCTTGGGTGGGAAAATCTGATTCCTGGAATTAGATTTCCCCGCCCAAGGCCCATGTGGTCATGGGGCTAGACGGGGGAGCCCACATTAAATTATTTTTTTATTAAACATAAAAAAACAAAAAACAAAAAAAATCCATTGAAAATTAAAAACATTAAAAAATAAAAAAAGAACATTAAAAAAACATTGAAAATTAAAAACATAAAAAATGATAAATGGGAAATCTTTCGGAAGAAATCACATTGGAATTGTATTTTCGACACATTTCGGACCCTCTAGTATGGTTAATTGTTTCGAACAATACAATTCTAATGTGATTTCTTCCAAAAGATTTCCAATTATTCATTATATGGATCACAGAAGCTCAAATTTGGATATAAAAAATGATAAAACATTTTAAAAAAATACAACAATTTTCTTTTTCTTTTTTTTAACAAAAAAAATCATTAAAAAAAATAAGTTGAAAAAAAAACATTAAAATAAAAATAAAAATAAAAACAAAAACAATAAAAATAAATTAAATAAAAATAAAAGTACACATTTAAAAATAAAAATAAAAAACATTGAAAAAAACATTTAAAATAAATAATTTACAAAAAAAAAAAATTAAGACATGTCCCCACGGGCCCTGGAATCAGATTTCCCTGCCCAAGGCCCGTGTGGTTATGGGGCTAGACGGGGGAGCCCACATTAAATTAATTTTTTTAAACATAGTAAAAAAAAAAATGAATAAAAATACATTAAAATAAAAAGAAAATGCATTAAAAAAATAATTAAGAAAAACACATTTAAAAAATTAAAATTCAAAAAAAAATTAAAAAATAAACAAATATAAAAATAAAATTCAAAAAAATAAACAAAAAAAAAATTAAAAAAAACATGGCCCCACAGGCCTGGGCAGGGAAATTTGATTCCCAGAATCGGGCATAGCTCCCATGCTCACTCAAACCTGCCACCCGACAACCCTGGGCAAGGAAATTTGATTCTGGGAATTGAATTTCTCCACCCAGGGCTATGGGGCAGGGGCTGGGAGGGGATGGGAGTTGCGTGGCCCTCCGCCCCATGGCCCTAAGCGAGTGAATCTCATTCCCAACGGGGTTGGGAGCTGTGTGTAGCTCCCACCCCTGCTTAGCCACCCCACCCCACGACCCTGGGCAGGTGAATCGGATTCGCCCGCCTAGGGCCGTGGGGAAGGCGGACTGGGCGAGGGTGGGAGCTACACGAATTAGACTCCCTCGCCAGGGTCATGGGGCAGGGCGGCTAGGAGAGGGTAGCTTGTCTGTGCAACTGCCAGCCCCACCTAATGCCTCGCCCCCCCCCCCCCCCCCCCAACCCAGGGCCTTACGCAACTCCCATCCCCACCCAACCCCCCTCACCCAAGGTCATACGCAGCTCCCACCCCCACCCAAACCCCTCGCCCATGGTCATATGCATCTCCCACCCTGTAAAGTCCCTAAGTCATCATCGCGAAGTTGGCGAATTAGGCGCGTTGGGAAAACGCATTTAACCAATGAGTTGGCCGAGTTGGCGGGCGCACGATGGGCGAGACGAGTCAGTCACACTTAACCGACGAGTCAAGGAACGCGCTTGAAGGGCGAGTCGGGCCAACTGAACGAGACAAGAGCGTTGCATGAAAGTCGTTTGTGAAAATGGCTAAGTGTTAGCGAAGTGGCAAATTTATATGGGTGGGGGGTGCCACACATGGACGCCCCACACCATGGCCGACGTTAGAAGTATGGCGAGTTAGTGAAATGGAGGGTCAGCTGGGCGGTGGTCGAAGCCCCCACTCTGGGCGAAGGACCATATATATATGAGCGGCAAGTTGGTGGAGAAAACATAAGCCAAAATATTCAAGAGAACAAGTAAGCAAAGAGTGCAAGCTGACTTGGGGAGTCTGAGTGAAGGGAGAAGTGTAGGCGGAGGTTGGGCCGAAGCACGGAGCCAAGGAAGACACATTTGGGTGGAGCCACAGGACGTTCGAGCAACGTGACCGTAGGATGAGCTGGTAGGTTGGTCGTAGGTCAGGCGACAGGTAGAACCGCAGGTCGGGCGGCAAGTATAACTACAGGTCGGGTCACAGGCCAAACGTAATGTTGGAACACACAGAGGTGCGGCGAGATGGCCGCAGAGGGTGGACGGATGAAGGTGACGAGTTGGATGCAACGAGAAAGAAGACGAAGGCAATGAGTTAACCGCAGCAGGCGCATGCACACGAAGTGCAATGAGTCGACACAGAGATTCGGTGAGCAGGTGGGAGCACCTGAAGGACAATCTGGGTGACCCGTGAGTTGGGCGACCCACGAGTTGTGCAACCCATGAGTTGGGTGGCACGTTGGTTGGGCGAGCTCGGGTAGGAAATCTGGTTAACACGATGATCCGGTGAGTGGGCAGGAGCACCCGAGGTGACGAGCTGGGCAACCGACGAGTTGGGTGACCCACGAGTTGAAGGTTGAAGCACAGTTTGTTGGGTGGCATGGTGTAGGAGAGTTGCGGGTGTGTGCCGGGTCGGCGACATGACCAGGCAACACTGCACGTGGTAGCCAAATGACGAGCGCGGGCTGAATGACGAGTGAAACGGAATTTTGAATGGTGAACAGTGGAGGTGGCCCATGGGCAACTCTGCCTAGTGAAAGGCAAGGTTGCACGGTGGTGCAGGTCAGGGTTGTAAGTTTTTTGATTTTAAGAGTTCGAACCTGGGGTTCCTCTCCGGTTGTAAATTTACAAGAATTTTGATATTGTCATTATTATTGGGCAGACTCATATTGTAGGGAGTTTCCCCTCCTATTTATTATTCGATGTGCACTTATGTTAGAATGATAATGAGGATGAATGTTTTATGAATGTTTCCATTGTGCTAAACAAAGATAATACTTGGAAAGTTGAAAAATAAACTAATTATGAAAGTAGGCGTAGTCCACACTTGTGAGTAAAACGGGTGGTGGTGCCACACCCCCCTTTGTGCAGTTGGAAGAGTACCACCAGGGTAGGGGCGTGATAGTTGGTATCATAGGTCCTGATTTTCCGCATGGCTTTAGTGACATTGGTTTATGGTCTATACAAGATCACAAAGAAGGCATATGGAAGAGATGGCAGAAGAACCTCACATTGTGACAGGTGAATCTAGCAAGGATGTAAGTGAAGCTTTCTTTGACAAGGTATTGGATCGTATGGAGAAATTGGCATTTGATATGGCTGCGATGAAGGTCAAGAACATGCAAGTTTAGGAAGGCTATGCGAAGGTGAAAGGGGAGCTTGAGGACCTCAAGGTTCGATAAAATTATAATGAATGGAAGTATTCACAAACAGAAGAGGAAGTCAAGAAGATTGGTGAAGCAAGAGATCAAGGTTTGGCATAAATCTTGAAATTGCAGAAAGATCTTAAGGATGCTCAGAATGAGATCGCGGTTTTGAATGGGCACAACTTAGGTGGAGGTGTGGTTCATGTGAAAGTCAAGGAGAAGGATTCTTATGGCGGGACGAGAAGTGGAAAAACTCTTGGTAACTTTATATGGGATATGGAACAATGCTTGGAGCATTTGGGGATATCTGATGAGGAATCCAAAGTGAAGGTAGTTGCTCAATTCTTGATGAAAGATGCTAAGATGTGGTGGCGAAGAAGAATGGACCAGATTGTCAATGGAAACACTGCAGGAATTACTTTTTGGGATGAAATGAAGAAGGATTTTCAAACTCCTTTTAGTCCACAAGACGAAACATGGGATGCAAGGATGAAGATAAAATACATAAAGCAAACAGGGAGTCTACAAGCTTATCAGCGAAAATTCTCAAGTGTAGATTTCAAACTTCCAGACATGGCGGAAAGGGACAAGGTGTTCAACTTTATCATAGGGTTGAAACCTTGGGCACAAAATGAAGTGAAGAGGAAAAATATAAAGACACTTGAAGAAGCATTTGTTGTTGTGGATCGCTTGGTAGAACACTATGATGAAGGTTCTGATGAGAAGAAGAAAAAGAATGACAAACCGAAGGAAAAGTCTATGAAAGAGGAGTCTTCGAGATCGCATGATAAGACAAAGATGAAGAAACCGTTGAAGTGTTGGATTTGTGAGGAACCACATATGGTGAAGAATTGTCCTTCAAGACCAAAAGTGGTTGCCTTGGCACAAGCCAATGCGAAGAAGAAAGAAGAAAATTTTGTAGGGGTTATGCAGATTTTAGGAGCTGCAGTGGCTACGGAAGCTGTCTCATGAAGAGACCTGGAAAGAAACAAGTTAGATTATGTCAAGATGAAAGTTGGGAGTGATGTTGTACTCACTATGGTGGATAGTGGGGCAACTCACAACTTTATGAGTGAGGATACTGTTACAAAGATTGGACTGAAATTTGTACCAGTGTAGGGACAAATGAAGGCAATGAATTCTCCTCCAGATTATGTGATCAGTGTAGCTGAGAAGGTGGATGTGACACTTGGTGAATGGATAGGGAAAGTTGATTTCACTATAGTTCGTATAGATGACTATGAGGTTGTATTGGGCATGGAGTTTATGAACAAATTTGAAGCTATGGTTGTTCCCCATTTGAAGAAACTGTACATTTACGACGGACGAGAGGATGTACCTATTGGTGTTCCGACTATAGGAGTAACTAAGGCCAAGTGTAAACTGATAGCAATGAATATGGAGAATGGGAAGCGAGATGAAGTGGTCTTTAAGTGGTTGTCTATTACAAAGGCAAAGCTTATGTAGCAGTCACAGGTTATCAGGACATTGTCAGATATCATCTTGGATCTATCTAGGAGGCTAGAGGTAGTGGAGGATAATGGCGACGATGAGTATGTGAGGCCAAATGTTCAGACGGAGGATCAGGAGGCATACTTGCAGAGATTAGAAGTGGAAGATCTGGATAGGTGGATTGCGTTGATCAATGAGGGAGAGGCTTCAGGCTCTACTCCCTCCTCATCTTCTTATACTATCATGGAGATGAGGCTCATTGTTAGCTCCTCATGGCAGTGAGTCTCCAACATTTTGAGTAGGCATCTAGGCGTGAGATGACACAGATTGATAGGTAGCATGCAGTGGATAGTCATAATGATGTAGGGGCATGAGTTCTTGTGGAGGCGATGCATGGTTGGATTAGATACCCAACTAATCATCGACATGAGGGGTATCAACACATGATTCCTTACAGAGCAGTGGCATATCTATGGCATGAGGCAGTTCGAGAGGTAGACACATCTAGATTACCCATACACACAGTTGTTTGGTTTGATGATCTTGGTGATGGATGGTTTCTGGGATGGATAATTGCCGAGGAAGACAATGACTTTGAGTGGGGGAGGATGTAAAGCCCCCAAGTCATCATCGCAAAGTTGGTGAGTCAAGTGCATTGGGTGAATGCATTTAACTAACATGTTGGCTAAGTTGGCGGGTGCACGATAGGTGAGACGAGTCGATCGCACTTAATGGATGATTCAAGGAGCGCGCCCGAACGACAAGTCAGGCCAACTAAACGAGCCAAGAGTGTCACATGAAAGTCATTTCCGAAAATTTCTAAGTGCTGGCGAAGGTTCAAACTTATATCGGAGGGCAATCCTACACATGGGTGCCCCACACCATGGCCAATGTTAGAAGTATGGCCAGTTAGCAAAATGGAGGGTCAACTAGGCAATGGTCGAAGCCCCCACCTTGGGTGGAGGACCATATATATATGAGCGGTGCGTTGGTGAAGAAAACATAAGCAAAAATCTTCAAGCGAACAAGTAAGCAAAGAGTGTGAGCTAACTTGGGGAGTCTGAGTGAAGGGAAAAGTGCAGGCAGAGGTTGGGTCAAAGCACGGAGCCAAGGAAGACATGTTCAGGTGGAGCCATAAGATTTTCGGGCAGCGTGACACAAAGGTGCGATAAGTTGGCCACAGCAGGTGGGCAGATGGAGGCGATGAGTTTACTGCAGCGGGCATGTGCACACGAAGTGCAAAAACTCAACATGGTGATTTGGCAAGCGGGTGGGAGCGCCCGAGGGATGAGCTAGGCGACCCGCGAGTTGGGTGACATGTGTTGGGTTGTGTTATATTCTTTCCATGACTAGCCCATGTAATTAACTGGGGGATTAGGAGGGGGCCGGAGCCCCCCCTTCATTGCTCAATTATGTAGTGAGGGGAGTCACAAGTGGTTTGAGGGGTACAGGTAACCCCACTCTATGTGGTTTGGGGCAGCGCCCCATAAAATTTTGGTTTTGGACCCTATATTAGGTTGGGCAGACCTACCTATAGTTTTGTGCATGATTTTCGCACATGGTTTTGGACACGATGGTTTTCGGTCCATGGTATTGGATGCTTCGACATGTATAAATATGTATTGTAACATTGAAAGGAACATAATGAAAAATCAAGCTGGTAGTCCCGTTTTTGGGATCCAGGGGGAAACCTCTGTGTATATGTGTTTTATGTGTTATGCTCTCGCATTGTTTATTTTCTGTGTTTTAGAATTCATATGCAGGTAATTTCTGTACGGGGTTAAAACCTACATTTGGTATCAGAGTTGTTTTGGCTTCAAGGGGACGCATTTGTTGCTAAGGGGTTTCACTCAGGCCTGTGGTAGACTCTATTTAGTGGGAGATCTACGGGATCGATTCTGGTGGTGAAATAAGATGGCTAGCAGTGGAAAGTTAGAGATCAAGAAATTTAATGGTCAGAGTTTTGAGTTATGGAAACTCAAGATGGAGGATCTGTTGGTGGATAAAGATCAGTAAATCGTAATAGATCCAGGAACTAAACCAACGAGATTGTTCGATGAAGAATGGAAGAAGTTGGATCGGAAGGCAAAGAGCACAATATGATTGTGTGTCTCAGATTCAGTATTGCTGAATGTATCAGGGGAAGATACAGTGAAGGCTTTGTGCAACAAGTTAGGGACTTTGTACCAATCTAAGTCTCTGGTGAATAAACTGTTCCTACTGAAAAAGCTATATAACTTGAGGATGAAAGATGGAGACTTGGTGACAGAGCATCTGAACGCATTTAATATTGTGGTAAGTCAGTTATCATTTGTTGATATTAAAATTTCAGATGAAGATAAGTGCATCAATTTGTTGTGTTCTCTACCAGATTCGTGGGATAGTCTGGTTATTGTAATAGGTAGCAATGCAACTGCCTTACAGTTTGATGAAATAGTCTCATCCTTGCTGACGGATGAAATGAGACGGAAAAATATGGAGAGCTAGAATGGTGATGCCTTGTCTATATGAGGACGGTCCGAGAACAGAAACAAAAGTAAGTCATCGAGTGGGAGGTCTAAATCTAGAGGGAATCTAAATCTCCAGGAAAACCTATAAAGGTGGTGTGCTGGAAATGTGGAAAGGAAGGGCACTACAAAAGGGATTGTAAATCTAAAGCTCCTGATAAAGGAAAGGGATCTGATGATGCTCCTTCTGTAGAGGCGAAAACCACCTCAGATGAAGGTGGGGATGTGTACTTGGCTTCTTCAAGTACACATGTAGATCATGAGGCATGGTTGATTGACTCAGGTGCATCCTTTCACTTCACTCCCCATAGAGAGTGGTTCTACGAGTATGAGAAATATGATGGTGGTGATGTCCTCTTCGGGGATGACATGAAAGCTAAAATCGTTGGTCGCAGAAAAGTAAAGTTGAAGTTGCAAGGTGGAAGGGTTAGAACACTTTCGGGTGTTCTACATATTCCTGCATTGGCCAAAAATCTGATTTCTGTAAGCAAGTTGGATGATGCAGGTGTAAAAATGGTGTTTGAGAAGGATACATGCAAGATGGTTTGGGGAGCACTGGTATTGATGTGGGGAGTTCGGATTGGAACTCTATACAAGCTGCAAGGTAGCATTGTTGTTGATGTGTGCCACAGTTTTGTGGTTCTTAAAAGTGAAGCAGAAAATCTAGTGGTCTTTGGAGAGAAGACCATGTTGTGGCATCAAAGGCTTGGACATATTGGAGAGAAGGGACTTCGAATACTTCACGGTAGAAATTATGGTAGAAGGTATGAGTAATAGCTCTCTGGATTTTGATTTTTGTGAAAATTGTGTGTATGTGAAGCAGAATCGGGTAAGTTTCCCCTCTGGTGGTAAGAGGGTGAAACAGATATTAGAGCTTGTGCACAGTGATGTGTTTGGACCTGTGAAGGTTCCATCACTGGGTAAGTCTGTGTATTATGTATCATTTATATATGACTTCTCAAGGAATACATGGATATATTTCCTTAAGAAGAAATCTGAAGTCTTTGACAGGTTCAAAGAATTTAAGGCTCTGGTGGAAAACCAGATAGAGAAGAAGATAAAGGTGTTGAGGACAGATAATGGTGGAGAGTTTTGCAGTAAGGAATTTGAAGAATTCTGTAAGAATTGTGGTATAGCATGGCAGAAGACTACTCCATATACACCTCACCAAAATGGAGTTGCAGAAAGAATGAACAAGACGTTGATGGAAAGGGCAAGAAGCATGCTCAATGGTGCCAAGTTAGGATAGGAATTCTGGGCAAAGGCGGTGGAGATAGCATGTTACCTGGTCAACAGATCACCTTCATCAACGTTGGAGGATAAGACTCAACAAGAGGTATGGACTGGTAAGAAACCCTCTCTTTCACATCTGATGGTATTTGGATGTGATGCATATGTACATGTTCCAAAGGAGTAACGAACCAAGTTAGATACTAAATCTGAAAAGTGCATCTTTATTAGGTATAAGGATGGTTTAAAGGGTTATAAGCTTTGGAACCCAGTAACAAGGAAGGTTGTGTATAGCTGAGATGTGGTGTTCAGAGAGGTGAAAAATGTTATTAAACATGAATTCCAACCAAAGGGACCTGAGAAGATAGAGTTTGAGCTAAAGGAGGAAGAATCAGACTCTACAGCAGAGGAGGAATCAGAAGATGAAGAGCCACAAAATCCAGGTGTGAGAAGATCAGTTCGAGAAAGAAGGCAGCGAGAAAGGTATAATCCATCAGCTTTTTGTTCAAATTTTTCTTTAACTATTATTGATGATGATCCCAGAACTGTGAAGGAAGCAATAGATTCAAAGGATGGAAAACTCTGGAAAGAGGCCACGGTTGATGAAATGGCATCTTTGCACAAAAATGAGGCTTGGGATCTGGTGGAGTTGCTGGCTGGAAGGAAACCCCTTGGCAGAAAATGGGTGAAGACAAATGCAGGAGGAAAGGTGGAGAAATACAAAGCTCGGTTGGTAGCAAAAAGTTATTCCTAGGTGTCAGGAATTGATTTTGGTGATATTTTTTCTCCTGTTGCCAAGGTAACTTTTATTAGATTACTTTTATCTATTGCTGCTGCTTTTTATTTTGAGGTAGAATAGATGGATGTGAAGACATCATTTTTTCATGGGGATCTAGAAGAGGATATCTACATGAAGCAACCTGAAGGATTTGCGGTGAAGGGTAAGAAAGAACTGGTATGCAAGTTAAAGAAGTCTTTGTATGGGTTAAAACAGTCACCAAGGATGTGGTATCAAAAATTTGATACATCTATACGGGGACTTGACTTCACCAGAAGCAAAGTAGATCACTGTGTGTATTTTAAATTAATTGGTGACTGTGTTATTTATCTGGTCTTGTATGTGGATAATATGTTGCTAGTTTGAAATGACAAAGAAATTATCTAGGATTTGAAGACCCATTTGTCCTCCAAATTCAACATGAAAGATCTTGGTGTTGCAAACTATATTTTGGGCATGGAAATTAAAAGAGATTAGACAAAGAGGAAGCTCTGGTTAAACCAGAGGAAGTATGTCAAGACAAGATTGCAGAGGTTTAATATGTAGGATAGTAAACTGGTGAAGGTTCCTATTCATGTAGGTGTAAAGTTATCTGTTGAACAGTGTCCCAAGACACAAGAAGAGGAAGAGGACATGTCCCGTGTTCCATATGCAAGTGCAGTCAGTAACCTGATGTATGCGATGATCTATACTAAACCAGACATTGCACATGTAGTGGGAGTATTGAGCAGGTTTATGTCAAAACCAGGGAAGGAATGCTGGACAACAGTGAAGCGGGTTTTCAGGTATTTGCGTGGCACTAGTGATTATGGTTTGTGCTACCAAGGAAGACCAAGATTGGACAGAATGTTGGATATTCATGGCTTTGTTGATGTGGACTGGGTTGGAGATCTGGATCAGAGAATATCTACAAGTGGGTATGTGTTTAACCTATTTGGAGGTGTAGTCAGTTGGATGAGCAAGAAACAATCTGTAGTGGCACTATCAACTACAGAGGCAAAATACATGGCAGCCACTCATGCAAGCAAGGAAGCAGTTTGGTTGCAGAGATTGTTTTCAAGTATGGGGTTAGTACAGGGAACTATAAGGATAGACTGTGACAGCCAAAGTGCAATTTTCTTGGCAAAGAACCCTGCATATCATTCAAAGACAAATCACATTGATGTTCAGTATCACTTTGTGAGGGATATGATAGAAGACAAAAAGGTGTTGTTGGTAAAGGTGGACACTTTGAAGAATATTGCAGATGCATTGACAAAATCTGTGAGCTCTGAGAATTTCTCTTCGTGTAGAGAAACAATGGGCGTTGCGGGGCTAGATAAATGACTAAGCTCTCTTATGGCTCCCTGTGGAAAGAAAACAACAAGTGGGATAATGTTGGGTTGTGTTATATTCTTTTCACGACTAGCCCATGTAGTTAACCAGGGGGGTTAGGAGGGGGACGAAGCTCCCCCTTCATTGCACCGATTGTGTAGCGTGGGGAGTCACAGGGGGTTTGAGGGGTGCAGGTAACCCCACTCTATGGGGTCCGGGGTAGCGCCCCAGAAAATTATGGTTTTGGACCCTATATTAGGTTGCGCGGACCTACCTATAGTTTTGTGCATAATTTTCGCACATGGTTTTGGACGCAATAGTTTTCGGTCCATGGTTTTGGATGCGATGGTTTTCGGTCCATGGTATTGGATGATTTGGCATGTATAAATATGTGTTGTAACATTGAAAGGAACATAATGAAAAATCAAGCTGGTAGTCCCGGTTTTGGGATCCAAGGGAAAATTTCTGTGTATATGTGTTTTATGTGTTATGCTCTTGCATTGTTTATTTTCTGTGTTTTATAATTCGTATGCAGGTAATTTCTGTACAGGGTTAAAACCTACAACATAGTGGTTGGGCGAGCTCAGGTAGGCAAGCCAGTTAACATGACGGTCTGGTGAGTGGGGAGGAGCACCCGAGGTGACGAGCTAGGTGACCCGCGAATTGAAGGTTAAAGCGCGGTGTGTTGGGTGGCACGGTGTAGGTGAGTTACGGGTGTGCACCGGGTGGGTGATACGACCGGGAAGCACTACACAAGGTAGCCAAACGACGGGTGTGAGCCGAATGACAGGTGAAACGAAGTTTTGAATGGTGAATGGTGGAGGTGGCCTATGGGCACCTCTGCCCGGTGAAAGGTAAGGCTGCACAGTGGTGCAGGCTAGGGTTGTAAGTTTTCTAATTTTAAGAGTTCGAACCTGGGGTTCCTCTTCGGTTGTAAATTTACAAGAATTCTGATATTGTCATTATTATTGGGCAGACTCATATTGCACGGATTTTCCCCTCCTGTTTATTATACGTTGTGCACTTATGTTAGAATGATAATGATGATGAATGTTTTATGAATGTTTCCGCTGTGCTAAACAAAAATAATATCTGGAAAGTTGAAAAATAAACTAACTATGAAAGTAGGCATACTCCACACTTGTGAGTATTGTTAAAAACAAAACGGGTGGCGGTTCCGCACCCCCCTTCATGCAGTTGGAAGAGTAAATCCATGGTAGGGGTGTGACACACCCCCACCCAACCCCGTTGCGCCATGGCCCTTGACAGGGAACAATTTTTTATTTATTTTTTGTTAATTTTAAAATGTTTTTACTTTGTTTTTTTATCTATTTGACTTTTTAATTTTTTTAAGTTTTTTTTTTTTAATTCTTTGAAATGTTTTTATCTGTTTTTAATTTTATTTTAATACATTATTTTATTTTATTAATTTTTTTTAAATGTGTATTTTCCTTTTAAATTTTTATTTAATTGTTTGTTTAATGTTTTTTTTTTTTTTTTTTTTTTTTTTTTGCTGCGACTTAATATATATGTGTGTGTATGTGTGTGTTTATTATGTTTTTATTATCTTTTATATTTTTAATTTCAATGTTTTTTTTTAATTGTATTTTTTTTCAAAGATTTTGTTTTTCTTATTGTTTTTTAAATGGTATGTTTTATTTTTTATTTTTACATTTTTTATGTTATTTTTAATTAAAATTTTATTCATTTTTGGGGAAAACGGTTATCATTTTCTGATATAAAATTCATAAAAATTTCAAAACATTTGTAATTTTTCCAACATTTTTTATTCAATTTTTTTTTATTTAACATGTCATTTTTAGCGAAAAGGTCCTGAAATAGTATTTTTTTAATTATATCTATATGTAAAATGTATATTTTTTGTCCATTGTTTAAAATTATTATTTTTAGTGGCAATTATTTTATGTGTATCGAAGTATTAATTAAGGATATATAAATATATAAAAAATCTTACCCTCAAAATATTAGTGTTATTATTTTTTTTTAATTTTGCAAAAAAAATTAAAATCATTATAAAAGAACATTGCAAAGAAAAACAAAAAACACATGTTTGGAAAACCCTTAAAAACCAAGCATCTTAAGGTGAAAAACAAGAAGAAGAATAAAACAACTTGAAAAATAGTTAAATAGTCAACATTAAAAAAAAAAATGTGCGTACTTAGGACATAAGAAAATTTAAAGTGTAAAAAATATGTCTTTAAAAAAAATATGTTGATGGTTTTCAAATCCACATGGAAATCACCAACATTTAAAAAAAATAGCCACACTTAATACATTAGAAAATTTAAAGTGTCAAAAGTAAGCCCTCTAAAAAAAGGGGTTGATGAGGAATTGCGCAATCCATCCATGGGCCTTCCTATGATTGCATGCACCATTGGTTTAATTTAGATTATTTTAAAACTGATAGTACATTGTCCCTGAACACTAACTGATGTGCATGAGTTATATATGAGTGAATTATTGGTTATATGATTGATCACTTCATGTGAATTAAATCCAAATTAATTCACTTGACCTCTCACTAGTTCCTCCATTAGTAAGAACTAGTTTAACTGAATTTAACTCAGTTAAACTAAATTAAATAATTACAACTCAATCAACCTGGGCCCCTAAAATTTAGGTATCACTCTACATGACTCTAGATAGACTCCCAACTCGAAGTTACTAAGCCAACCAAGTCAACTTAACTTAGTTAACTATTACAAGTTTCTATGAAAATTAGAATTACAACTTAATTCCTAATTTAATTCAAGGACCAATAAAAATAGGGATTTTCTTGTTGCATTTTTTTCAACACTCCCACTTAACAAGAAATGGATTATTTGCTACCCATATCGTACCTCTGCGAAACTAGAATTTTCATCTTGACAATGCCTTTGTCAAAATATTTGCATCCTACTCCTATGTAGGAATGTACTCCAGCAACATGATTCTCCTTTGCACACAATCTCATAGATGGTGATACCGGATGTCAATATGCTTGGACCAATCATGGAAAATGGATTCTTATAGAGTTTGATACAACTATGGTTGTCACAGTAAATCACTATAGGATCCATCTGCTGACCAAACAACCTAACAAGGATATTCTTCATCCAAATAGCTTCACAAGTTGCTTGACTAGCAGCCACGTACTCTGCTTCTGCTGAACTGAGCGCAACTGATCTCTGCTCCTGTTGTACCAGGAAATTTTAGTTGGCCCAATACAAAATATTCCCCCTGATGTGCTCTTCCTATCAGATGGACTCCCTGCCCAATTTGCATATGTGAATCCTTGAAGCTTCACTCCCTCTATCTGTTTGTACCAACGACCAAACCGAGTGGTACCTCTGAGGTATCTCAACACATGTTTCGCTGCCTTCCAATAAATTTTGGTTGCCTTAAATAGGGCTTGACAAAGTTGGTTAACTGCAAAACGCATGTTCAGTCATTTGTTCACAAAATACATAAGTGAACCCACAAGCAGTCTATAAATACTAGCCTTCACTACTTCACCTGAAGTAGCATCCTCCTTCCTCCAGTTACCTACTAGAGGAGTCTCCATGGGTTTGTTGCTCTCCATGTGGAACTTCTTCAGTATCTCGTTATCATACTTTCCCTGAGAGACAAATGGGTTCCTCATCTCCTTGACATACTTCCATACCAAGAAAGTAATGCATGAACCCGAGGTCCTTCATCTTGAACTCTCTTGCAAGATCCTCTTTGCAATATTTTATCAGCTTCTCATCACCTATCAGAATCAAATCATCGACATATAATACTATAATCAACAATATAAGTTAAATCATAGTACAGTAAAGGTCCACATCTGCTTCACTTTCGGTGAAGCCCAACCCGATGAAATAGCTTTCAATCTTGGTGTACCAAGCACAGGGTGTTTGTTTTAGTCCATACAGAACTCGCTTGCGTGTGCACACATGTGACTCTCTATTGAAGGTATCAAATCCTTTTGGTTGCTCAATATACACCTCTTCATCAATCATGTTGTTGA
This sequence comes from Pinus tabuliformis, assembly GCA_031772625.1. Classification (NCBI taxonomy): domain Eukaryota; kingdom Viridiplantae; phylum Streptophyta; class Pinopsida; order Pinales; family Pinaceae; genus Pinus; species Pinus tabuliformis. The sequence goes on along the minus strand of CM062816.1, from coordinate 1,307,392,218 downwards.
GGAATGTTGTCTTTACATCCATATGTTGTATCTTCCATCCCATCTGCCCTGACAGTGCTAGAATAGATCTGATTGATAAGTACCTTGCTACAGGAGCAAAGGTCTCATCGTAATCAATTCCCTCCACCCAATAGAACCTTTTGGCCACAAATTTAGCCTTATGTTTCTCCACACTCCCATTTGTTGCTTGCTTTACTTTATAAAGCCATCTAGAACTCACCACTGACTTGTCTACTGGGCTTGGGACCACATCCCAAACATTGTTTCTGATAATCAATTCATACTCCTCAACCATTGCATCAACGCATATTGGTTTCTATGTTTCTTCCTTGAATGAGGATGGCTCAATCTCTACACTCTCTCTCATCAGATCCATGTATCTAGTGTACCTATCTAGTGACCTCCTCTACCTACATTGTGATATGGGTGCTCCCACATTATCTCTTGCATCACACATCAATCTGTCAACCTCTATGGTGCACTTTCTTCCATCTCTCGAAGTGTTTTCATGAGTGGGTGTTTCCACTCTCTACTCCTCCGCATGTGGTTGCTCCACATCATCTTAAGGTTCCTCCTTTGGAGCTAAAAGTTCCTCATCTGCATGTAACTAAAGCTCCCTCTCAAGGTAACATCTCATGGCCTTCTCTTCATCGAACTTCACATCTCTATGAACCACTATCATATTGTTGGATGGAAGTTACATCCGATAGTTGTGAGGTGTATTAGTGTACTCCACAAATATTCCCAACTCAGTGTTGGCTCTAGATTTTTCCATGCATCCTTGGTAACATGACATTATACTGATGAACCAATGATCCTGAAGTGTGCCACATCTAGTTTCTTTCTTGAAAAATTTTCTTCTAGTGTACTCTTCCCGAGAATTCGATAAGGGATTTTTTTTCTACAAATAAACATTTTTGTTGGATGCTTCAACCCACAAGTGCAACGGTAGGCCCTGATCATGTAACATAGCCCATGCCACTCCCACAATAGTTGTGTTCTTCCTTTTAGCTACCTCATTATGTCGTGGGTTATGAAGTGTTATTAACTCTCGTTGAATGCCTTCTAAAGCATAGAATTTCTTGAATTCATTCAACGCACATTCTCCACCATTATGGCTTCTGAGAGATTTAAATTTCCTGCCAGTATCTTTCTCGACAGTGCTTTAAATTCACAAAATTTAGCGAATGTCTGATCTTTCTTCTGCATGAAGAAAATCCAACTCTTACGGGAAAAATCTTCAACAAGTATTACATAATACCTATGCTTGGTCGTGGATGCTATCGAGAATGGTCCACACACATCTTAGTGAACTAGATCAAGGATCGCTTGTTGATGAGCTTCGATATTGCAGCAGGAATGTTGCAACTCCTGAGGCTACCAACTTTCAATTATCAACCCAGGGTTTGTACTAACTTAAGAGGTATCGGCACTATATGTGCAGCATACAATGTGTCCTTACTTTGCTATCATGATGTAATGGAGTTCATGTACTGGAATCAAACCCTAAACTAATTGCAAAAGATGAACTGAAATAGAAACCCTAACCTATTGCAAGAAATAAAGTACAAGGAAAGAAACATATTCTAATTGCATAAAGATCATGAACTAAATGTAAAAGAAACCTAACTTAACCCTATTTATCACATGTGATGATTTAAACTAACTGAGCATCGAATCTGAGCTAGAGAGTGCTAACTGCTATGTGCTTGAAGAAATATAAAATAAATTTTTCCTTTTTATCTTTTTTCTTGAAAAATGTAAATGCTAATCTTGCTTGGTTCTTTGGCAGGGGAGACAAGTGTGGAGGAAAAGGAGTCACTAGTACAAAATGGCTAATTAGTTACTAAAACAACGACTAAAATTTTCATATAAATGACTATTTTCAGTTGGTGACCAATAGTAGCTAATTTACTTTTTCTTATAATGCGACCAACTTTTAGCCATTTTTAGTTTAGTCATTAATTGATTGTCTCAATTTTATCATCTAGCAGTATATTTAGTCATAAATTTGGTTATTGATTTAGTTATTAATTGCCACAATTAATGACCAAATATACAACAAAATATATTACTATATGATCATCTGAGAAAACCAATTAATGACCAAAGAAATATGACCAAAACGTTGGTCATGTTATAAGAGACTATAAATTAGCTACTAATATTCATATATATGCAAATTTTAGTCGCCGTTTAAAACCAATTAATGACCAAAGAAATATGACTAAACTTTTATCGTGTTATAAGATACTATAGATTCACTACTAATAGTCATATATATGCAAAATTTAGTTTTCATTTGTAATGAAAAATTAATCATTTACAGTAATCGTTTATATTTTTTGGTAGTTTCATATTCATTATATAAACGACAAATTTAGTAGTTTATATTTATTTCATTTATTTTCATTAATAATCATTATAAACAACTAATTTAGTCGTATATTCATTTTATTTGTATTCATTGTTAATCAATATAAACTACTAATTTAGTAGTTTTAGATTGATTTTATGTGTTCATTATTAATCAACATAGATTAATTAGTATGATTTTGCGACTAAATTAAAAAAACATCATACAATGTGAATTGGTTCATCTAATATGAAAATTCAAAATTACATATGTTAGTTAAAATACTAAACAATATCAAGTGCAACTATAAATAATTTCAACCACAGAAATTATATTATATGAAATGTCGAGTATTACAATATGAGTTTCCAACTTAACATTTGTTGGACTACAATTTACACATTAAATGTTGTTTCACTACTATAAAACATTATCATTGTGATGTCAAGTCATTGCAGGTGAATTCATCAACTATGAAGACTTGAACATCAGTCTCTATGTGTGTGTCTTATGCAGGATATTGGCTTTAAGGGTACCACTAGACCGGTTCTCTTCTCTCTCTTTTTGCATTTGTCACTCCAGTGTTAGTGTTCTCCTCTTTCTTCAAATCCTGTTGCTTACCATCAATACTGAGTTCCTTTTCTGAAAACAAAAGAACCTAGAATGCAAAGTGTAAGACATGAAAGACGATGAACACTAGAATATAAATGAAAGTAGACTATAAAGGATTTATATTACATATACCTCAAAATCAACAATTTTAAAGCCATTCTTCCCCATAAGAGCAAGAAACTCGAACAAGTTTTCTTCATTTGAGTGATAGTGGCCACTATGTGGCCAGATGACCTGTATAAACAAATTAAAATCACCATAGAAAAGAACACCTTAGTAACTTAGTATTCAACCTTCAGGGAAATCTTAGGCACAATCATGCCAACTAAGTTACATGCTAAAAAGCTCAAGTTGTAAATAACTTGTTAAAACAAATAATCTAAGGTGTGATGTCTAATCCTTGTCATTTTATTCGCAACAACAATTTGTTGTCTAATGCATGAACTTGGTCAAGTATATAAACAACATGTTCTCAAATAACAACATGAAAGTAAACTTTTATAATAATCATGAAAATATTTCAATACAAAATAGTTAAAAGGATTTCAATCAATATCGTGTAATATTAATTTCATCTTCAAGCTTTGGTTGTTGTTTAAACAGACATAATACCAAGTACTTTCAATTTCATAGTTAAAATGGGAGGATGCGCGCGTTTGGAGCTCCGCGACCGCTCATGGCCGTTCTCTGACTCGATCCCTGCGAGCCTGCGCCTGGCAGCTTCGCTGCTAGGCTACGCTCCCTCCTGCTCCCAGGGCCTCCTGCTTTCTCTTTTCGGGGCCTCCTGCCCTCCCTCTTCTCGGGGCCTCCTGCCCTCCCAGCTTCTTTCTCATGGGGCCCCTGCCTCGCTGCCCTTTGGATCTGCCCCTTCTGAGCTTCTGCGCCTGGCAGCGCTGCTGCTAGGCTGCCTTCCCCCTCTGCTGGAGCGCCAGAGGTGCACCAACCATGTCTGCCTTGGATCCTCCCTATCAGGATCAAGAAGATCTAGAAAATTCCTTTGCCTCGCTTATTCTAGAGAACTCTACGGAAAAGATCAGACCCTCAGCTTCAAGATTCATTAAAAAGCTGGATGAAATCCCGGAAGTCTTGCTCCCTCCTGCTCTCCCGAGGAGAGCTGCAGTGGCATTAGCCGACCGAGGCCTGGTAGGCCAGTTTACGGGATTATGGCCCTCTCCACGCACTGTCCAACGTTGGGTAGAAAGGAACTGGAACTCGATGGTTCAAGGAAAGATAGCAATAAGGTTCTGTGGAAGAGGGTTCTTCACCTTTCTCTTTGAAACAACGGAGGATCGTAACCTCATTTTCAAAAATGGGCCATACTTTATGGACACAAGAGGCCTCTACCTGAACAGATGGACTCCTGATTTTGATCCAGAGATGGATGTTCCCAGCGCTGTCCCTGTTTGGGTTCGTCTCCCGCACCTGCCCCTCCACTGCTGGGGAGATGAATCAGTGAAAGCAATAGGAAACGCTGTGGGGAAGTATATTGACAGATCGGAGCCAAAGGAGAATATGCACGCTTGCGCAAGGATATGTGTAGAAGTTGATCTGGGAAAGGGCCTGCCAGAAGCAATCAAACTCAAAGTCGACTAATGGACACACATACAGCAAGTGGACTACGAGCAGCTACCCTTCAAGTGCAAGGTATGTCATGAATATGGGCATTTTTCCAATAGATGCAACAAATCTAAGATAAATATTTCTGATACTAATACTGAAGCACCAGAGGAACCTTGGGAAAAAGTCAAGAAGAAAAAATCAAATCCACCTCAAGGAAATCTCTCTAAAAACCCTCCCGAAAACCCAACCCCCCCCTCTCAATCTGGCCCGTCCTTCCCCTCAACCTCCAACCCCTTCGAATCTCTGTCCTCAGAAGAACCCCCTTCCCCTCCTCCTTCCCCAAGAGCTCCCATCGTAACCCCTGCCTCCCCTCCTCCAACCTCTCCTCCCGCAACTGTTGAAAGAATCCTAACAAGGAACAAGTCAAAGGAAAATAACACCTCCACGGATCCTCCCAGAAAAGTCGGAAGGAAATCCAACAAAGAGATAAGGGACGAGACCGCTGCTAAAGAAATGGCCACAGGGACCCAACAGCCCATGGACACTTATCTAGACAAGACAAAAGGAAGTGGAGAGAAAATGAAAGAGAAAGGCGGGACCCAAAACAAGCATTGTAAATGATGAATTTGGTCTCTTGGAATTGCAGGGGGATGGGCTCCTCCCTTAAAGCAAATGCAGTCCGAGACCTACTTAAATCAGAACATCCAGACATCCTCCTACTCCAGGAGACCAAAATCACTGAGCAGGAATTCCAAAATAGTCTGAAAAGAAGTAAAATTTATGAAGGAATAGCAGTAAGTGCAGCAGGTGCCTCAGGTGGCATAGGGACAATCTGGGACAAAAGAAAATGGAAACTCACAAACCACAGGCAGAACAGATGGTGGATCAGATCAGACATTCAAAACACAGCTTTGACAGAAGAGTACACCATTTATAATGTCTACGCCCCCCCCCACTTCCGAGAAAAAGCCTCTTGTTGGGACTCAATCTCTTCAGACCTTATGGACGCCCAAGGAAGGAACATCTTCTTGGGAGGGGACCTGAATTTAATAAGGAACGCAGAAGAAAAGATAGGAGGGAATTTCTTTGCAGACTCCTCAAGAGATGCCTTAGAAGAAATCATACAAACCCATAATTTGGTGGATATTCAACCTCAAAACGGGCGCTTCACATGGTCAAACAAGAGAACAGGTAGGAACAATATTAAAGAGAGGCTGGATCGCATTCTGGTACAAGAGAGAATAGTAGCCAATTTCTCAAGTATTAAAAGCTCAATCATTCAAGGTTATATTTCAGATCACAAGCCAGTGGCTCTGAAATTGGACAAGGGTAAAAATATGGGTCCGCTCCCTTTCAAGTACAACAGAGCTTGGGACAGCAGTGAGGACTTCAGATCTCTGATAAAAGAACAGTGGGCAACAGAAATCACAGGCTCCCCGCATTTTGTTTGGGAATCCAAGCTAAAGCTCCTTCGACTTGCCATCAAACAATGGGCAAAAGACAAGGCAAAAGAAGAGAGTAAAAACAAAATAGACCTCCAAGTAAAAATAACACAGTGGAACCAAGAAAAGGAAACTAGACAAGACACGGAAGAAGATCAGCTCAAAGAAATCGAACTACACAAGGAGCTGTACAAGCAGAACAGAAAGGAGGAGGAGGAACAAAGGCAAAAGTCGAGATGCCTTTGGCTCAAATCGGGAGACCGAAACACCTCTTTTTTCCACAATAGTTTGAAACTGAGGCGAGCTGGGAACAATATTGAAAAAATAATAGTGGAAGGAAAAGAACTAAAAGAGCAAGAGGAAATCAGGGAGGCAGCGACCCACCACTTTCAAGACCTTCTAACTGCGGATCCGCATTACATGGACAATCCGGATTTCCTTGACATAATTGAGAACAAAATATCAGAAGCCCAAAACATTGAGCTGGACAAAGAGCTCACGGCGGAGGAGATAGAGCAGTCAATCCATAGTATGGCCTCGGACAAGGCTCCGGGCCCTGATGGTTTCACGGTGGACTTTTACAAGACCCATTGGGATATCATAAAGAAGGACTACATCAGAGTGGCCAAAAACTTTTTCATAAAATGCAAGATAGGCAGCGGTATGAAATCCTCCCACTTGGCCCTTATACCCAAAGATCCAAATCCCCAATCCTTCAACAGATTTCGCCCTATATCCCTATGCAATGTGTCTTACAAAATCATCACTAAGATATTAGCAAACAGGCTCAAAAAAAATCTCCCTTCTCTCATCTCCGAGAATCAAGGTGGCTTCGTCCCCAAGAGACAAATAACGGATAATGTCATTCTTATCCAGGAGGCTATTCAGAGCAGCATATCTAGAAAGGAAAAGGGTATGATCATCAAGCTTGACATGGAAAATGCCTTCGACCGGGTCAATCACTCTTTTCTCCAGGCTGTTCTAAAGAAATTTGGTATATCCGAGCTCTTCATTAGCAGGGTTATGGAATGCATATCAGACAATTGGACGGCCCCCCTCATTAATGGCAGACCCTGCAAAGCCTTCAAAAGTTCAAGAGGACTGAGACAAGGGTGCCCGCTCTCCCCCTTCCTTTATATCCTCATGGTGGAATCTCTAAGCTTGCTGTTGGAAAATATGCGCAAGAAAAAAGAAATAACAGGGGTAGAAATAGTCAGAGGAATCAAAGGGGTCAATCACTCTCTTTTTGCAGATGACACCTTACTAATAGGTGGTGCCTCAAGCCTCATGGCCCGGAGGTTCAAGAAAGCTCTGGACCTTTTCCTCCAAGCCTCTGGAGGCAAGCTCAACAACAACAAATGCATGATCTACACATGGAATGTCCCCAATCATATAATTCAGCGAATTTCCTTAATTATGGAAATCCCAGCCCAAAGAAACTGGACTCATTTTATGTATCTAGGGCTACCTTTAGCAAAGGAATCAATTAAATCTGAGATTTGGGTCAAGATAATTGAAAAACTGAGAGGCAAACTTCAGAACTGGGGAGTGTATTGGCTCAACTTAGCAGGCAGAACAATCCTAATCAAGTCCATCCTAGCAGCGCTTCCTATTTATCAGTTTGCAATCACTCTCGCCCCGGCCAGCATCCATAAGCACATGGAGCTGATAATCAGAAGTTTCCTGTGGAAAGAAGGAAAGCAAAACACTAAAAGGTTTAGCTTGGTAAAATGGGAAAATGTTATTCTCCCCTTGGAGAAGGGTGGGCTCGGAATCAGAATTCCAAGATTAGCAAACATGGCGATGGGCTACAAATTAATTTGGAGAATTCTCAATGAGAAAGGAGCTTGGTGGACGGATGTAATCAAGAAGAAATATCTGAGCGGGGTTAATAGTAATATCATCACAGAAACTATCATAGATAGGCAAGGTACACCCATCTGGAATCTCATCAAAAAATCGCTCCCTCAATTCAAATCCTATATTTCCAGGGTTCCAGGCAATGGCAGAGATATCAGTATTTGGAAAGACAGAATAATGGGGACAAATGCTAGAGAAACGATTCCTAATCTCAGACCCCTTCAGAGGTGGATGACAGAGGCAAACTTAAAAACTCTTTACGATATCTCTCTTTGGGATCAGAACTGTTGGACAGGTTGGAAGACTCTCAACCTCCCCACAGACCTCACAAATCTCTGGGATGAGCTCAAGAACTCCCTCATAGGCTCAGCTCCCATTCACAAAAAGACAGAGGACAAATTTGTATGGGATCCCAATGGAGGAAGATACACGGTCAAAGATGGATATAAAGCTCTTCAGAACACCTCAACAGTAAATAATTGGTCCCTTCACAAAGTCGCTTGGAAAACTGAATGTCGACCAAAGGTTAAATTGTTCAACTGGACCTTACTCCATGGGAAAATCCTCACGGCAGAGAACCTCAGAAAGAAAGGCATTCATGGACCCTCAATCTGTTGCATGTGCAGGGCCGCGGAGGAAAGTAGCACCCACCTCTTTATAGAATGCTCGTTCGCAAGAGCTTGTTGGAATCTCCTTACCAACCCTATAATCATTGATGATTTTCCCAATCAGATTACTATTCTTCAAAAAAACTGGGAAAAAAGCCTCCTTCAAATCAAAAAAGGCAAGACACTAGCTACAAGGTTTTGGAACAGTATTCCACCAAATCTGTGTTGGCAGATATGGATCGCCCGAAACAAGTATATTTTCAACAATGAGAAACCAAGCATATCAGGCATTCTGGCAAAAGCAACTGCACTCATTTCCGAGACTATTGAAGCCAATGGTATAATTCAGATGGATTCAGATGCGACAGATGAAAGAATAAAAGAGTGGATGAGCAAATTTAATTATAAAACAAAACCAAGGAAAAGCATAAGCACAGGGAAAGGCAACTCGGACTGGAAGCTACGAGGGACAGAGGAAGAAATCAGACAGTGGATTCAAAACCAAAAAAGACCCGTCCTCCATTTTGATGGGGCATCAAAGAATAATCCGGGTCAAGCCGGAGCAGGCGGGATAATTAAGGATCCCCATGGGAAAATCATAGTAACTTATGAATGGGGTTTAGGCACAATGACAAACAATAAGGCAGAGGCTTACAGCCTTCTTCTGGGGACCTTCATCTCTAGGAAACTTGGCCTCCAGAATCTCCTCATTATGGGCGACTCAGCAATAATTATTGCGGCCATGAACTCAGGGAAAGACTTCAAACAAATGGCCCTGAATAATATCAAAAGCAGGTCAATGGAAAACATCAGGGCTCTCGGAGGTGTTACATTCAAACATGTACTAAGAGGTAACAACAAGGAGGCGGATGAACAAGCAAATCAAGCCACAAGAAGAAAGCCAGGACAGGTAAGAGAGAATGATACAATCTATGAAAAGGATATTCCATAACAAGTTCCTCCCCATCGCTTCACCCCAGGGAAACAGTCACCTCAGGCATATTGCCCATCACTTCGAACCCCCTCCAAAATCTTTACTCCTCTCCCCTAATCTCCTCGAATGCATAATCGAGTACCAAGGAAATCAGAATCGCTCTCAGGATCTGGAGCTCATCATTAATCCCATCCTCATAATGAAATTCCTCCTTAGCAGCGCAGTCATTCTCTGGGGGGGCGACCGAGCCCATCCCTCTCGCACGTATCTGGTCAGCAGAGGAATAATGACTAAGGACTGCTCTCTTCTCAAGATCGGATTCATCCAGTATCGGATTAACCTCAAAAGGACCCTCCCTCCATCTATATATTGCAGCTTAGATCACCAGAACTCTACAGCTCGCAATCCAGCAAGAAGTCTCATTTTCGCTCTCTCCAAGCTTTGGCATCGTTTGGAAGCTCTCTGCTCGCATCGGGATCCAGACTTCCGCCCTCCGCTCTCGGTAATCTCTGGTTTTCGCTCTGTTGTTTTACATATAGCTGACAGTTTGGTTTTTGTTCTCTGCAGAGCTCTCAGAAATCCTCTGCTGATCTCTCTCCTTAATCTGAGTTCTTCGATCCTCCATCTTCCGCGCCAGCAGCTCTGTGCCACCGTCTTCCCTCCCTCTGCAACTCTAATCCCCGCCCCTCGTGAGTCTTCTTATCCTTCTAATCCAGGTATTCAGTTTGCCAAGATGGCGGATCATCAAAACCATCCAGCCAATCAGGCTCAGCCCAGTAACCCATTAGGAAATATCTTCAACAATAAGGACTGCAATATGTGCAAGGCCCATACGATCATGATCAACAGCTTGACCAAGCAGCTCAAGGAGCTGAAAGAAGACTATCATTCCGATAGGAACTCAAAGCGCAAGAAACTGGAAAAAAGGAAGACTGAGATCGAATCTCTAAAGGAGAGATGCAGCCACTTGGAGGCAGCTATTGAACACATTCGCTCCCTTACCCAGAGCTATCAGGCTGAAGCTTCAACCAAGGCAAGTGTCAGGAAAGATCCGCTTCCTGATGATTCAGTCACCCAACATTTCCCTTAAAAACTATGCATTGTAAATTTAGTTGGATAGGTGGTTCCTTCGTTAGGCAATATAGCCGTTTGTATCTTGCTTTATGTTTAATTAAGAGAAGCAACGAGGAATCTGGGTCTGCGAACCCGCTTTTGATCCTCAGCTCTCAGACCCATTCCCCTTCTGTTCTAGAATTTTGTATTGCTGGCTTTTATAATATATGAGTAACCGACTTTGTTAAAAAAAAAAAAAAAAAAAATCATAGTTAAAATACAAAGAAAAATCGAAATAAATGTTCAAAATACAATCAAACAATAAAGAGAGGATATCATGGAATGGACATTGCAATTATAAAAAAATTATTTAGTTTTCCATCAATATCTTATCACGCATTCCTAAAACATTTTCTTGCCCAAAATAACCATGAGGTGAAAGAATCACAACATTAAAAATCATAGTAATACTTACTAGAAACATTTCCAAAGTTGATGGTTGAAGTGCTTGAAGGATCGCCAACAAAAAATGAATCATATCCAAGACATGATCTCTTTATTGTCTCCTTGTCCTTTTTCCAATCATGTTGCATGTAACTTGCCCACACCAGAGTCAAGTAACAATCAAATGAAGGAATTGACATTTGTTTTTATCTTTTATATGTATAAACTTTGAATATAATTTGTTTTGGTAACATAATAATTCGTATTTGAAGCCTTCTTGTCATGAGAATGTATCAATCAAGTAGAACATCAGAAAAATTGACCTCAATGAGGTCCTCTAACAATTTCTACAATATCAATATTTGTCTTGCTGTGATATTTGGGATAGAAAAAGAACATATCTGCAAATGAAAAATCCATATATTACTTATGTTCAAACTATGTATATGATGTATTCTTAGGTAACTTTTTAAGATGTCCCTCTACCTTTACCAAAGTAGATTGTATCTTGGTTAAACTCTTTATCCTTTCATTCAACATCAATTTTTGCAAGATAAATTTCAAACATTATTCATTGCCATTTCTCAACATGCTAGATATGATAAATTGAAAGTCACATAAAAGAAAGAGAAAACCATTTTCTAACCAAAAAAAACAAACAAACAAACAAACAATGCCTCTAATAAAACTTCACACCTCAGAAATTACTCTACCACGTGCTTAGACTAAAGGTGATATTTTTTTAATCATCTTTAGGTCATATTTAATGGGATATTCGTATTTTTACAGTGATTTCAATTTGATGCTAAAAGAAATATATAAATCCAGGTTATTATCAGCGAACTTCAAGTATAATTAAAAATAATAATGTTATTATAAGGTATGGAGAGAGAAACATCTTCATAACTAGGATTCTCTATTTTAGTTTGGTTTGAGTTGAGTTGGTATTTGAATATATAGTTTTCTCTAAAGAAGTGAAATAGAAAGATGAGAATCGAAATGACCCTGTGATTTTTTAATTAATTCATATTATATATCTCTAAAATAGCCAGGTCTCCCTTCTCTGCTATTTGAGAGAGATTTATTGGCATGGCATAATAATGAATTAACTATCAAACACAATGATGCAATATATTAACCAAGGAAAGAAAAATGACATGGCTTTGGTATTTGTGTGCTCGAAGGGAATCCAACAATGGTTGTGTTCTTTCTTTATCATGAAATGATATTGAAGATAAATGTTGGTTCAGAAATTGAACTCCGTTACCAATAGGATATGGTCGTGTTGGGTAAGGAAATGATGAATTGAAGGGATCAAGGTCTAACTCCAATACATAGTTATCCTTGTCACTACAAAATACAAAGTTGTCATCATTTGCTTATCGAGATAAAAAGAAAAGTGAGTTTGTATTTGTGCACTTGTGATTGTATATGAAAAAGAGACCACTAGTGGAAATCAAAGTGTGTTGTCCCATCATTCAACGTAACAGAAAACTTATAAATTCAGTTGTTGACTACAGTGGAAATCAAATGTAAAACCCACTCAACTTGATCTTTACATGAAATATTCGTAATGAACTAGTACAATAGAAGCATGCTAAGTCATAAAGAAGAGATGATAAAAAATAATAATGGAACATTATTTCCTGCCACATAATTGGCATGAATAAAATTTCCACAGCATTCATCCAAAAAATGAGAAGAACTTATGGAAAAAGAACATACCATTAGTGTTTTGTACCCTCTTTATCACATTTAGCCTAGGGAAGTAGAGGAGGTGAAATGTAGCAAGATTCCAATTGTGTGGGATAAAAAAATAGAAATGTGGAAAAACACGCTTGCCAATTCATGAAATCTCACTTTAAATAATATAACATGTTGAGGATAGTAATGATGAAAATAGATCATGTATTAAGATCAAGCCCCTTATTGGTCATCAACTAGCAAGGTGGCTAGTAATTTTTACTTGTAAATTTTTTTATTATAATTAGTGTAATGATTGTGTGGAGCTTTTTGTGAATTTTTTTACATTTATAATATGGCGTCCTTGCAAGAGAGTTTGATGAAAGCTTTCCAGGTTTGGTCAGACTGGTTTCTCCTTTCATATTCTTATGTGAATGGACGAAGAGTGATCTGAAAATGGGGCACTAAAGGCTTGTTGTCAAGCTTACAAGAACCTCTCCCACTTCTAAAGCTTAAATATTTTCAAGACGTTATGATTAACCAATTGCGGAATTAAAAAGTGCTTGAAAATAGGTGTATGCTTGTGTTTGTTCTTAACTGCTTAAGTGCTTTATGTTTATTTGCTTTGATGATATTTAAACACACACAACAGTAAATGCAATGTAGCAAATAAGCAAGCACATAACAACAATATAATATGGAATTCACCCTAATATCTTGGGCTACGTCTCCTTGAGCTCTAATCAACTCGACTAGGCTCTTTGGAATTATGGTAATGCTTCTTTTACAAGTTCCACACTTAACTCCATTGGTTTACAACTAAACCTATGGGTTTAGCATACCATCTTATCCCACTGGTTGTCCTCACTCTGCAGACAGATCTAGGCTTCTCTGGACTTGACTCCTTCAGTTAGTGCTCTGAGCTTCTTGAGCTTTTGGCTTCTCTGACTCCCTCAGAATTCTTTCAACTGTCTCTGGAATGCCTTCTTCTATCTTCAGCACACTCTAGACTCCAGCAACAGCTGGATCACTTGATCTCTTTGTTGTTCTCTCGGCTATGGCTCTGGCTCTGTCTCTCGGCTCTAGCTCTAGCTCTAGCTCTCACTCTGGCACTTGGCTCTTACGAGCTTCTGGTTTCGCTTAACCTCCAAGCGATTCCAATCTTTAGCTCTCGGTGTTATCTCTCAGCCTCTGCGCGCATTCTCAGCAACCTTCCAGCGACCTTTGGTCAATGGTACTCTATGTGTATTTGTAACACATCGATTACAGTCCTACATCATGGAAAAACCACACGTTTCCATAAAAGAATCAGTTTCCCATTGCAATGAATCGGCCTTCCTCTTGTAGAAATAGCCAAATAATGCAATACACAGGAAAACTGTTGAAAACACATGATTCGAGCATTTAACCGGATCTCAAAATGAATTCAATCACATCTATATCCCTCTCAGGTTCGTCCTGTCATCGCAAACCACGATTGCACAAGCGGGAGGTCAAAAAAGCCAAATACGAAGGAATACATTGAAAATCTGAAAATCTGGATCTCAAAATTTATGCAATCGCATTTATAATCCCCATCGGGTCCACCTTCTATCGGCATATCACAATCGCTTAGGCGGGAGGTAAAAACCTCAATATACAGGAAATACAAAGAAAATCCTGAATTCCCAGATTTCAAAACTTATGAAATTGGGTCTATAATTCCATCAGGTTCACCCCTTATCAGCATATCACAATCGCAAGTCCCAATCGCATGTAACATCCCTTTGTATCGGGGATCCGCCGATCACCCGTTCGCTGATCACCCCGATCAGATCTTGACTGTTGATCCTGCTCATTGATCCGACGGTTGGCGTGAGATCACACATCAACCCATCATTTTATCGCATATCGCAATATCGATGTTGCAACAGCCCCGGGGGTCTTCCCTTTGGTCATGCCGATCACCAATCTGATCTCGCTTTATCGCAATCGACTATGCCTGGGTCCCGATATCACATGCAGCCTGCCTCTGACCCGATATATCAGAGATCACTAATCGTAGATCCTTAAGGACTGCTGCTCCGCCCTTTACACCTTTCCGATGCGATTTTCTTTAGAAAGCCTTTATTTCTCCTAAGTCTCATTCAATAAGAAAATGCCTCCTTTTCAAAGGACAATGGGTAATTTCATTTTACAATAACTTCTTCATCTGAAGTCTATTTTCACCCATTCAAAATGCGTTAGATTCAGAATGAAGAGATCTCTTCAATGAGACTATTTCCAGGAGCATCCTTTGACTTTCATTTTTCCTCTGTAAGGAAAATTCATAGACTTAGAAGTTTATGTTAGATCCATTTTCGATCACACCTTCCCACTAGAAAGAACTTTTGGTCTCCAAAATACTGATATACTGATTTGAACAGTAAATGAGAGTAACAACACCCTCTTCTTTTAGCCTTCATACACATTCCTGCATAGCTAGTGCCTCTGTACCAAAGCTTTTAACCACTTTCCTTCCTGGATGTGTTGGTCCTCCTGGGAAGAACTGTTTTTCCTCCTTGACTTCATGCAGAACTCCTGTTGAGAAGGTCACAGAAGGTAGTTTGAAATTCTCTACCTTGATCATTGATCCAAGGTGGCTCAAACAAATGTGAAGTTACATCTGCTTCACAAAATTTTCATTTGTACCTGTTTGACATACTGTCAACAACAACTGTTAACAACACATGATTACAGACAATAACTAGATGGCCTAAACTCCTGCTTCAACAAAAGAAATAGATTTTCACATCTTGTGAACACCTCCATGTCTTACATCTACATACAAATGATGAACTAGATAACAAGCCCACAAAACATTCCCTTAAAACAATTAACCCTTCAAGTCAAGCACGTAGAAAATATCTCACAGATTCTTTTCAAAAGATGAAACACTTCATCATCATCTCCATCTTGGAGACCACATCAACTTTTCTCAAGTCAATATTACATGCATGTTTCAAACAAAGCAATCAATCCTTCAAGTTAATTACACATACATGTTTAAATACAAGGAAATCATCAACATCCCTGTGTTCATGCATATCAAGTTTATGCATGCATTTCATCCTTCAACTTTCGCTTAAGCACATTGTAATTTCGAAGCTGAAATGAATATAATGTTGCAGCAATAAAGTGAGTCTCCTACTCAACTTTTTCCATTCACCTTCTTGGTAAAAACCTGCAACTTGCATTCCATTAACAAAGAAGTGCAAATAGATGCATAAAATCAAAAGACATGCAATCTTAAATTGGATAAGAACTCTAACCATTTCTTACCAATCCATTTCGAAGGTAGGACCTTTGTCTTCACATCAGCATCAACATGTGAATCATCTTGAAACACATCAGTCATGGAATCTTTCTTTCCATTCCTACCATTTTCTCTTTCCACCTTCTTCAAGTTTCGTGGAAGCATTGTTGGATTCAGAGTCCAACATTTTGCAGCAATATGTCTTTGATTATGGCAGTAAGTGCAACACATGTGCATCCTCTTGACAGCATGATTTTCCTTTCCCAATGGACCTTTGGCTTCTTGCTTCCTTTCCTTCAAAAGTTTCATGTATGTGGCCATTCTCTTCCAACATCTAGAAACGGGATGCTTATCCAAACCACAAAAGGAACATGCAATTATTTTCCAATGCTTATATGGAAATTTACCATGCTGAACATAATCAAAAGGAATATGATTAGATCCAGATTTATACCTTTCTCTTTCACCTTTATTGCCTTCATGAGGAGGTGAATTGAATGAAGAAGTAGCTCCCTTTGGAACACCATCAACCTCTTCAATGGTTTCAGAGTTTCCACAACTCTCTTGTTCAAGTGCATGCTTATGAACATCTGCATCTTGCAAATGATGTTTCAAGCTATTTCATTCTCCACAAATACAATCTTCACACTCTTGAGGTAGAAGACCTGAAATGAAACTCCTTCTTGGAACTGTTTCAATTATCTTCATGGCATCTTTGGAACTTTCTCCATAAGACTGTCCATAGCCAAGACCCAAATACTTAGGCCTTTCCTCAACTGTTATTGGCTCAACAATACCTTGTGCATGTTTACCCAAGCCTTTTCCTTCATAGCCCATCTTGGACATTAACTCGGAACCTATGCCTCTGGTATGTCTTTCAAAACAACCAATATAAGCATTCTTGGAAGAATTTGAAGACAAACAGGAATTGTTTACCTCTTCTTCAAGTTGATACTTGACTAAGGCTTCTTTGGAAACAAAGAGTTGTGTCTCCAACTCATGCATCCTTTTCAGGTTCATATTTGCAATATGAAGTTGCCTCTCCATTTCCTACAATTTGTCAGAAAGCAATTACTTCTCTTCCTCCACGGAATTCAGCTGCTCTCTAAGTATGTTGCTCTTCCTTTCATCCTCATACATTTCCCTCACCATATCCATCATGGTGAACAAGTCTTGCTTCTTATCTTCATCAAAGAATCTTGTGAAGAAAGAAGAATTTGAGGACTCACTTGTAGAAGTTGTCATTATCAGAATCAACAAAAGAACTTCAAACAAGATTAACAAAGAGCTTATTTAAGAAACCTTTTGCAACAAACCTCTTGTGCTTCAAGGATTACTTTGAGGTCATTTGGGATAAGAAGAATGCTTTCATCCCTTCTTCCTTTTTGTCCTCTCCTGGACTTAGCTAACAACAACTTTCCTTGAACCTTTGCAAACTCAAACAACAGCCAATCTACAAACAATCAAACAATAAAACCCTTGCTACTATTTGAACACCTTTCAATTCAAACAAGAATTCTGATCTGATATCACCTGCTCTGGTATAATCAGCTTTGATATCACCTTCTTTGAAGGTGGAGTTAATCAAACTTAAGCTCTGATATCACCTGATCTAAAAATGGGGTGCTAAAGGCTTCTTGTTAAGCTTACAAGAACCTCTCCCACTTCCAAAGCTTAAATATTTCCAAGACCTTATGATTAACCAATTGTGGAATTAAAAGGTGCTTGAAAATAGGTGTATGCTTGTGTTTGTTCTTAACTGGTTAAGTGCTTTATGTTTATTTGCTTTGCTGATATTTAAACACACACAACAGTAAATGCAATGCAACAAATAAGAAAACACATAACAACAATATAATATGGAGTTCACCTTGATATCTTGGGCTACATCTCCTTGAGCTCTATTCAACTCGACTAGGATCTTTGGGATTATGGTAATGCTTCTTTTACAAGTTCCACACTTAACTCTATTGGTTTACAACTGAACCTATGGGTTTGGCATACCATCTTATCACATTGGTTGTCTTCACTCTGCAAAAAGATATAGGTTTCTCTGGACTTGACTCCTTTAGTCAGTGCTCTGAGCTTCTTGAGCTTTTGGCTTCTCTGAATCCCTCAGAATTCTTTCAACTGTCTCTGGAATGCCTTCTTCTATCTTCAGCACACTTTGGACACCAGCAACAGCTGGATCGCTTGATCACTTTACTGTTCTCTCAGCTCTGGCTCTCGGCTCTAGCTTTGGCTTTGGCTCTGGCACTTTGCTCTTACAAGCTTCTGGTTTTGCTTGACCTCCAAGCGATTCCAAGCTTTAGCTCTCTATGTTATCTCTCGACCTCTGCACACATTCTCAACAACCTTCCAGTGACCTCTTAAGCGACCTTTGGTCAATGGTGCTCTCTGTGTATTTGTAACACATCGATTACATCCTCCATCATGGAAAAAACACACGTTTCCATAAAAGAATCAGTTTCCCATTGCAATGAATTGGTGGGCACAGGAAACCCAACCATTTGGCCTTCCTCCTGCAGAAATAGCCAAATAATGCAATACACAGGAAAACTGTCGAAAACACATGATCGGAGCATTTAACCAGATCTCAAAATGCATTCAATCGCATCTATATCCCTCTCAGGTCCGTCCTGTCATCGCAAATCTTGATCACACAAGCGGGAGGTCAAAAAACCCAAATAAAAAGTAATACATTGAAAATCCAAAAATCCGGATCTCAAAATTTATGCAATCACATTTATAATCCCCATTGGGTCCACCTTCTATCGGCATATCGCAATCGCTTAGGCGGGAGGTCAAAACCTCAATATACGGGAAATACAAAGAAAATCCTGAATTCCTCAATTTCAAAACTTATGAAATCGGGTCTATAATTCCATCGGGTCTGCCCCTTATCAGCATATCGCAATCACAAGTTGCAATCACATGTAACATCCCTTTATATCGGGGATCCGACGATCGCCCGATTACTGATCACCCTAATCAGATCCTAACCATTGATCCTACTCATCGATCTAACGGTTGGCGTGCGATCGCACATTGGCCCATCGCTTTATCCCATTTCGCAATATCGTTGTCGCAACGACCCCAGGGGTCTTCCCTTTGGTCATGCCGATTGCCGATCTGATCCCGCTTTATCGCAATCAGCTCAACCTGGGTCCCGATATTGCATGCAGCCTACTTCCAACCCGATATATTAGAGATCGCTAATTGGGGATCCTTAAGGACTGTTGCTTCACCCTTTACACCTTTCCGATGTGATTTTCTTTAGAAATTCTTTATTTCTCCTAAGTCCCATTTAATAAGAAAATGCCTCCTTTTCAAAGGACAATGGGCAATTTCTTTTTACAATAACTTCTTCATCTGAAGTCCGTTTTCACCCATTCAAATTGTGTTAGATTCAAAATGAAGAGATCTCTGCAATGAGACTATTTCTAGGACCATCCTTTGACTTTCATTTTTCCTCTATGAGGAAAAATCATAGACTTAGAAGTCTATGTTAGATCCATTTTGGATTAGAGAGATACCTTTCTTTGGTTTGGAAATTCAGGTGTCCCTCCCTTTCAATCAATATGTGGAGATGCCCCACCATTTAAGGACCTTGATAGTTATGAATCGATTCTTACAGACATAACACCTGGATCTGGTCCAAATCAAGATGTTGTTATGGTGATTGGAGAGGGAGCAACAACTCAAGAATTGTTTAGTATTCCTCTTGTGGAGCTTGAATGATAGTGTACAAAAATGGTTTATCTATTTGTGGTGGTAGGGAGGTAATGTTTTTCTGATTGCTTAGCTTAGAAGAAGAAGAGAAGCATAAGAACCAAGATCAAGACGAGGATTTTAGGTATGGGTATAACTTTGCAATCAGAGGGAAGCATGCAAGAGAAACTGATGCTTATATACAATTGGGAGGGGGAAGGTGGAGCACAGGTGAAGAAATAAAATCCATACTTTATGATGATAAGGACTATATATCATTATCATCATCTAGGAAAAATGTTCAGGAAGAATCATCTTTACGGTCACGGGTTGAGGAACGTGAATCAGTGGATGCCTCTTGTAGTGGAACTTTACCAAAAAATGTTGGTGTCATGATGGTAGTGTCACGTGATGTGCCCCAAAAAGTTCAAAATATTCTAGGCAATGTCAAGGAAAATTTCTTTCTCTACTCCTTAACTCATATTTTGCCCCATCCACGTTTTGATAGACCAATTATCAAGATCATAGAATGATCTTTTCTTTAATGAAGGAGTCCAAGGGATAACAGTTTAAGGATATGATCAATTTTTTAAAAAAATGGACAGTCTTGTCTGACTTGCAAGGATTTGGGTGTCAAAATTGTTGCCGTGCCAATGTTGTTCATATCTCAAAATTTTGAGTATGACTTGGGGTTGAGTTTGAATGAGAGGATTTTTCTTAATACTATTTAGTCAAGGAAAAGAACCAAATTCAGAGTCCATTTGAATTATGATTCATGAAGCATAGAAACATAGTTGGTGAGCTTAATAGGGATCATCCTTGTCATGATGTGTTACATTCGAATGGCATGAATGCATGAATTTCAAAAGGCTGAGATATGATATAAATATTGGGAAATTTTGACCAAATAAATAACCCAACCTGACACTTGACATATGATGTAAATCTTGGAAAATTTTAACCAAATACATAACCCAAACCTTAAACCTAGTAGTGTGAAATCCATTGTTTGAAGTGTGACTATTGAAGACAAATTTCTTAACTACTTTTAAAAATTAACATACAAATAATTTATAAAAGCATGGAATTTCATTGTCAATCAAATGTCGAACCAGATAAAAATTAAAGTGATAACCCGTAATGACAATCCAAAATCGATAAGGCATATTGGACAAATGTTCAAAACTTATTAGGAACATCCTAATCCTACAAGTTGCTCATCTAAAGAAACCGAAGATGTTAACTTGCCTAGGAAACATGGAATGTTAATGTATAAATGACAAAAAGATAAATAATTAAACTGACTATTAGAACCAACGCAAACAACAAATGATAAACAAAATGAAAATGGGGCAAAATGTCACATACCCACTCCATGAGACTACCATCCGCTTCCATACTCGATGTTGCCCAAGACTAAGCAAGTAATTCGACTGGTGTCCACATCCTCGTATCCACATACAACTTGCATTGGTCATACCCTTCCGTAAAGAAAAAAAATAAAAGAAAATGAATCCTGAAATCTTTTTTACTGGTCAACGGTTTAAATATTTTGAAGCGTGTATTTAAAAAGAATATTCTCATACCAATATCCTTGCTTGCTTTGAAACTCTGTTCAAATACATCACTTCCTCCAAAAACTTTACACATCGTGGATCGTCAATATTCAAGTCATCAATTAAATGAAGTTCTATCATCTCTAGAGCAGGGGTGCTCTGAAGAAAGCAACCTAATACACTGATTTCCCTATCATGAAATTCAATTATGTCTACATAAACCTGTATATACGGAGATGAGAGAGTGGGGATCTGAGATGTCGAGGTATGGGATATTTTTAAAGTTCCTGCATTGCACTTCAAAACCAGAATAAGCTAACTCTGCACTCATTTACAAGGTAAAAGAAATAAATATTCATTATGAACATCATGGAAAAAAACCATGGAAGAATTTTATGGTCTTTTCACATCTTATAGTAGGTTAACTTTTTAAATTTAGGTAGTGTATATTTTCATTAAGGAATATATATGAAACAAATTCCTTACTTGGTTTTGTTTCATATCTATTGGATATACTGAATCTTCAAAAAGGACATAATAATGAACCAAAACATAATAGTCAACATAAGATACATCAATATATGCTTTGTATAATATTTTTTTATGCTATACCTTACAACAGTAGAAAATGAAAACATTCTTAAATGTTGAAACATGTTGTTCGTTGCACATGTAAAAGAAAAGTAAAAAAATTGTTTTTACCAGGATAAATTTGTCACCCATTAACAAACATTGGAGATTAGGAAGCCTCTCGAACAAACAAATTGAGAAGACACATATTTCTTTAAGAAAAGGAACAACACATATGACCATCTCCTTTAATGATTTAAAGCTCCCCATCATCTAAATAAATATGTCCACAAAGAAATTGTATGCATTATCGGGATATGAGTCCATTTCCAGTATTGTCAAATTACTTTCGTGTTGTATATTGAGTCTCAAGATAGAGCATGAAAGCTCTTGAAAAAGTATCCCATTCACTCTCAAATATCTTATCATGTATGCCCTTGCATACACATACAAGACAACCTACATTTACAGTGGTTTATATTTTATCCACATACAACCTGCATTTACACTGGTTTCATTGTAAAGCGTTGAAAGTAATAGTAAAATCCACACTTACATGGTTGTAGTTTGAAGAAATGTGATTGAAGAGCTTTTGTCCATATCTAGCACCTGTTTTACGCAAATTCAGTGATTCCTCTATTGAGGGCCACAAACGTAGGGAGTGCACAGAAGGTCGAATACTGACGATCAAATATTCTTTATGGTTTGGCTAGTTGAGTGGGGCGTCCGATCAAATTGGATGATCATACAGCTAAGATTCAAAAGGGGTCATATGCAAGTGCTTTTAAATGATATCCCTTGGAAGCTTCAACATAGTACTCAATATCATCATACAAAGGACGACCCAAAAACAAACCATTTGATCCTGTCGAAGTTTGAAGAACCAAGTCACCCTTTTTCAGAAGCCCATTGCTACTATCAATTTGAGAAATTATTTTAATGTCAACACATGGATTGCTGGCAGCACTAACCCTGAATGTACTTTCCTAATCACCACAAAAAAGAAGGAATAGAAGGTTGGCACCCATCAGTTTTAAGAGAAATGTGTCGACTTCTTGGATAAAACAAGACCTTTTCAAAACTTTTTTTCTCACTAGCATTCCTTTTATCTCTCGAAAAAAATACCATTTCATCTTCAAGACTGGCCTAGTGAGTGTACTGATATACAACAATGTTTCTTCGTCCATTAGCACTTGAAACACGTTTGAAATTATTGATCATATCTATAAATGCACCCTCCTTTTTCCATATGTCTACAATAATGCTTCAAGACAACTCATTTTCTTTGGGATAAGAACTTGAATCAACATGTATTTGACCACTCAATAGATATTTTTCACCAGTCAAATATATAGGCTTATGGTTCAATACATTGAATTCTAATGAAGACATTCCAAAGAAAATGCATGAGTTCAAGAAATGAAGCATGTGCACATGAGAAGCTTCTAAGCAGATTTGCTACCATCCTTTCTAAAACAACAAATTCATTGGTTCTTTGTTTGATTGTACGATGTAAGAAGCCACAGGATCAGAAGACATAATACACAACCAATAGCCTTTTTGGATAAACACTATCTCTGAATGATCAGAAACACCAACATTGACATGAATAACCTTTCTCTCCCAACACCAGTCATCATCCCAATCTAACAAATCAGATGAAGGTCCATGTTTTACCTCAAGATGCAATGCACCAGGTAGGAATTTCTCAAATATGAAGTCATTTCTCTCATTTGTTAAACTTAAAGAGTTAAGATTCTCTGAACCTAGAGTTCATAAACCAGAGAAGTAAGTGATATAGAAACGGAGGAGTCACATCCTTCCTTGCATATCACCGATCCACGGATATCAACAAGGGAATTTATAAATTCAATGCCAAACATTGGTCTAGTTACTATCACATAAATATGTGATGGTGAAAATTGAAGACCAGAATCACATTCTGTTGTTGTGGTCAACGGGGATATTAGATATTAATATGGTTGAACCTCGAAGCAGAAGTTCCTTATATCATCAATCCTCTTTAGTTGAGGCTTAACATTCTCTGGCCCATGTGTCAAGCCAACTTGACACTTGCCATAATAGCCATTTGTCACTAATTTTAGGGAACCACAAATATTATAATGTGTTTCTTCTATCTTTGGGATTGAAGCCATGTTTGGCACAACCATGAAATTCTCCAAACTGCTAAACTCGAAGTGATCCTTCTCATCCTTGATTTTGTACTGTGTTGATGTTGCATGATCAAGTTTTTAATATCCCTAGACATTTGTTGTATCTCTTTCTTGTCCATCAACTACTATCTTAACACCTTCAAAACAGACTCCTTCAGAAGTCACCACAAGTCCTCCAACTAAGAAACCTGTGACCTGAAATGGCTGAGATATATTAACATGATTGTGCTCAACAATAACCTCTATAGATGGAAGCGAAACATCAAATATTGTATTCTCACCCTTGTAGAATGGCAACAACCTTTATTTTCCACATGGAATAAAATTCAAAGAAAATTTCCCATATGCATTAGATATTGCATGACAAAGCGCCTGATTCGGCCAAGGAGCTTCTTTGAGCGCACTTCACCTCATGGACATCATCTAAATAAAGGTATATATGAACACCTAAAATAGGGTTACCCTGAGAAACAACTAAGCCATCCATATCATCACTTGGGATATAAAATATGTCATCTACTACCAAATTTCCAAAGACCAACTCCATCTCTAGAGAGCCTCTTTGGACAATTGTTAAGAGAACTTGAGAATCACGTATTTGAAAGAGACTATTATAGAAAATATACTCTATAAACCTCAATCATTGTACCTCATGCATAGCGCCATCCTATCTAGGATCGACATTAGGTATGACCTTGTATCTTCTTCCTCTGTTTAACAATTGGCTCACAGAGCCCACTATTTCTCCTTCTTCACGTTTGATTTCATGGAGGGCTACTGTATCCTCTGGACACTCATCCTTAAGGAATCTCCAAACTTATTTTTCGTATCAAATGAAGGCAAAGAGATAAAAATATCATGGCCATTCCTTTTTTTTTTTTTAATATAGTGGGATTATTTGTATACTGCTCGAGGATTGATGAAGTTTATGTATTCATGATGGGAAGCAACCAACCTATATTTCCTTGGAGTAATATTTGTAAATGTGTAAATGTTTCCCTGGCACGTAAACACATCATTAATTGGATCATTTCTGGTGGAAATGAGTTCAACGTTCACATTGGCACGACCTCCATTTATATCTAGACAACTTTCTGCTCCAACAGCCCCCATCACTCTCCCAGAAATAGTGAACCCAGTGAAGTGAAAATTGATGTCTTCATGGCCATTGCAACCATTGTGATCCACTGATACATATTCACCCATTTAAGATATATTCACCAAGTCAGGGAATATGAATATTTCCGATGTAATTTTTCCACTCGATAATCTTAACATCAAATCCAAAACTGTCTCGTTCATCTTCACATCAAATCTAAAATTGTCTCATTCTAATGTATGCTACTTGATTACCAATCAAAATGTTTAAAACAATACAGCACCAATAAATTTGTATTTCATCTCCATTGCACATAATTCACCTTCCTTCGTAGAATGCCAATCAAAATATTTAAAACAATACAACACCAATAAATTTGTATTTCATATCTATTGCACATAATTCACCTTCCTTCATAGAATGCATATGGCTCGTAGACCTTTTCGAGGTGCTTCAATTGCTGTAACATATATTTTGTAGATGATCTTGATAACCCCACTATCTGCAATATTACTATAAGTTTGCAATGATTCATTTTATGTATTTTATTTTATAAATATGGTGAATCAATAATTCTTTAGATTAAATAAAGAATCTACTCCTTGAACAAAGATTATATGCATAAATTATATGCAAAGTAAAATTTACATGAGTAAATTTTTAACTTTTCAAATTCCACTTATATTCTTAAAAATTCAGAGTAAGAAACACAGAGTATCGTCACAACCTACGTTGTTTGGTGAATTAACCACTGTGTCCAGAGCCTACCCATAATTCTCCATAGTATTAACGCAGGTCAATTGATTCAACAATTTTACTGGGTTTCCTTTGCGATCAATGTAGGAATTACATTTAAAATGTTCAAATATTATTTTTTTAAATTCTTGAATTGTTATGGGATTTACCACCGGAGAAGCAACCTTATAAACCTTTACGCCATGATTTCGTGCGTGTTTGTCCATGGCTACTAAAGTTTCATTTACAACCATGTCTATTGATATCTGCAATTTGAATTCAACCAAAAAAATAACACATTTAAGAGAAAAAGGATAATGGTTTTCGGGGTCGAAGTTTTGAAGACATATATCAAAGATCTGATCTCCCAAGAGAAATAAATAATGTAGAGAAGCTCCAGAAAAATCAAATAAATATGATTTAAATAATTAAAAATGTCAAATATAAGTTTAGATCCGTCCACTGTCATCTTCCAGTTTACATGAAAAATGTAATCTAATATAAAAAAATATGGAAATACTCTAGAAAATATAAAATTAATTACGAAATGCTTTTTCAAACTTGGTCAACAGCTACTCACCAGATCTAGCACAGTATTTGGATCGGCCAAGAAGTAAGATAGTTGACCTTTTCCATAGTGCGTAATGATTGGATCAATTATTCTGCAAGCTGAATATTTGATTTAGATCAACAACAATGTGAGAGTAATCCAACATTGTATCTAAAGGTTTCCTCAACTTTGTCAAAGACTGACTTTCGATGAAACCTCAGCATCCATTGATCCATCGGTAGTGGTTCGAACTCCCAAACATGTAACCATCATCTAATGCACCCACCATGTCTCCATTACAAGGAACTTCGAATCTAAAAACCTACTAGTTTTTTTCCAGGTTTCAGCAGCTCACTGCATCTCTCTTTCTCTAGTTTCCAACTAGTTGTCGCTAGTTCAATGCCAATAGAATCTGAAATCACTGTGATGATTGAGATGTCAATTTTTTAGGGTCACCAAACACATGGATCGACTGAAAATCCAGCCGCATGATCTAGATCAATTTTATCCTCCCAAATATTTGGATAGGGCCTTTACATTGCCAATTATAGGTGTTACCCTGGTATAAACAGTACCAAATGTAAAACAATGCCTTTACATTGCCAATTATCAAGGAAAGATGATCGATAACCCCTACGATTGTAATTCAAAGTTTAAATAAAATAATTAGAAATCTCTTTACTCTCTTTGAAAATAGAAAGCAACTTTTCATTGAAATAATATTATTTTAACTTTCAATTAATTGAAATTTATTTTATTTTAATTAATATAAAATTGTTTTTGGTTATTTATATGTATTTTTCCTAGTTATTTGTAATTTCAGATTAAAAATAAAATAATTATTGCGCCCATGGGGTAAATCTCAAGTAAAAATGTAAACATGTAAACTTAAATAAACACAACATCAATTTAAAATATAAAGAGGTTTACGAATAGTAAAAAAAAAGAGCTATGGTAAATAAATAAAAATATAAATAAACAAGTATGGTAAATAAATAAGACCTTTTTTTATATTTACTCCAAAGGTATGGTAAATATTTTTTTTTAAATAAACTAGAGGTATGGTAAATAAGTAAAACCTCTTTTTATCTTTATTCCATTAACCTCTTTATATTTATGAAAACTCAAAAAATAGGTTTTATTTAGGTGGATCCTGTGGGACACATAATTATTAATACCATGGACCAATTACCATATTTATAAAAGAGGTATGATGAATAAATAAATATAAAAGAGGTATAAAGATGTATGGTAAATAAATAAAAACATATCAAATAAGGTTAGAAATCAACATCTAATTATATACCAAGCCTATGGGTCAAATACCATTGTAAATAAAAGAAATATGATAAATAAATAAAAATATAAATAAAAAAGAGGTATGGTAAATAAATAAAACCTCTTTTTATATTTGCTCCATAAACCTCTTTACACTTACTAACACTCAAAAAATAGGTTTTATTTAGGTGAAGCCTATGGGCAAAATACCATGGGCCAAATTATTATTAATACCATACAAAAAATACTATTAACCATAATATTATTATTAAAAGATTATTATTATTATTATTACTACTATTATTATTATTATCAAATCTAATATTGATATTATTACATATAATAACTTTTTTTAATCCAATATTATATTTGTTATATTATAATATATATTAATATATCATGATATATATTAACTCTATATATATGGGAGGTAAGAATAAAGACATAAAGTTATAGAGGTGGAGAGATAGGGGGAGTGACAAGGGAGAGATGGAGATAAACTGAAGGAGAGGGGAAAGGATGAATAAAAAGAGAGAGAGGTGGAGAAGGGTAAACGAGGGAGAGGGAGACACAAAGATGGAGGGGGAAGAGAGAGGAGAGTGGGAGGGATGTAGTGAGAGGATTGGAGGGCAGAGAGAGAGAGACGGGGGAAGAGAGATAAACGTAGGAGAGAAAGGGCAAGAGAGGAAGGATGAGAGAGAGGAGGAGAGAGGAAGGGATAGAGATATGGAGTTGGAAAGGGAGAGAGGGAGGGAAGAAGAAATACATAGAGAGTGAGAAGTGGGGAGAGAGAGGTACTGACAAGGAAGAGATGGAGAGAAATAGTGTATGTTTAGGGTAGAGGTAAAGAGATAAATAAGGAGAGATAGAGAGAAGGTGGGAGAGAAGGAGATAGAAGGAGAGAGGGATGGATATAGTAACATATAGAGAGAGAGAGAGAGAGAGAGAGAGAGAGAGAGAGAGAGAGAGAGATGGAGGAAGAGATAGGATTGTAGGGAAAAGAGAGAGAGAGAGGGTAGAGAGAGATAGAAAGTGAGAGAGTGAGAGAGAGGAAGAATGAGAGATAATAATTGAGAGGGAGAAGGAGCGTGATGGGTTAAGAGAGAGAGAGAGAGTGATGGGGGAAGAGAGAGGGAGGTAGGAGAGAAAGGGAGAAAGAGGAAGTATGAGAGAGAAGATTTGAGAGAGAGGAGGAGAGAGGGATGGATAGGGAAGTGGAGTTGGAGGGGGAGAGAGGGAGGGAAGAAGAAATACATAGAGAGTGAGAAGTGTAGAGACAGAGAGGGAGTAACAATGGATATATGGAGAGAGAATGTGCATGTTTTGGGTTGAGATAAAGATAAAGAAGGAGATATGGAGAGATTGGGGGAGAAAAGGAGAGAGGGAGGGATATAGTAACAGAGTTGGAGGCTGAAGAGTAAGAGAGAGAGAGAGAGAAAGAGAGATGGAGTTGGAGGGGGAGAGAGAGAGTGGTAAGAAGAAATAAATATAGAGAGAAAGGTGGATATATAGAGGGAGTGATAAAGAGGATGGAGAGAGAGGGAGAGAGGAAAGAAGTAGGGAAGAGAGATAGAAGTGGGGGAGAGGGAGAGAAGGGGAAGAGAGAGAGATAGAGAGAGAGAGGGAGAGGAGGAGGGAGGGATAGGTAGATAGATTGAATAAATAGAGTGTATGTTTTGGCGGTGATATAGAGAGGCAAATGGAGATAGAGATATAGATGGAAAGTGAAGAGAGGAAAGAAGAGAGAGATGGAGAGAGGGAGGGAGGGACAAAGAGATTGATAGATATGAAGTGAAATAGCATGTGTGTTTGGGGGGTTGAGATAGAGTGGAAAATAAGGAGAGATGGAGGGAGATATAGATATATATGGGGGAGGGAGGGAACAATATGTCTTGCACTAGATACATTGATTTTAGTGTAGACAATGATTTATAATCCAATTTGATTTCTTGCACTAGATGCATTGATTTTAGTGTAGATGTTGATTTCTAATGATATTTGATTGCTTTCACTAGATGCATTAATTTAAATGTAGATGATTTCTAATCCTATTTGATTGCTTGCACTAAATGCATTGATTTCAATGTAGATGGTGATTTCTATTCCTATTTGATTTCTTGCACTAGATGCATTGATTTCAATGTAGATGTTGATTTCCAATAATGTTTGATTTCTTGCACCAGATGCATTGATTTCAGTGTAGATGGTGATTTCTAATCTTATTTGATTGCTTGCAATAAATGCATTGATTTCAATGTAGATGGTGATTTCTAATCCTATTTTATTGCTTGCACTAGATGCATTTATTTCAATGTAGATGTTGCTTTATAATCCTATTTGCTTACTTTTACTAGGTGCATTAATTTCAGTGTAGATGTTGGTTTATAATCCAATTTTCTTACATGCACTAGATGAATTGATTTGAGTGTAAATGTTGATTTCTAATATTATTTGATTGCTTTCATTAGATGCAGGGATTTAGTGTAAATGTTGTTTTCTAATCTTATTTAATTTCTTGCATTAGATTCTTTAATTTCAGTGTAAATGTTGATTTATGTTTTGATGTAATTGGATGTATGATGGTACATTAATTTTAAATTGATTGGATTAACATTGTGCATTGATTTTAGTGTAAGCACAAAACATTATTGACAATGTACATTGATTTTTGTGTTATAGTAATTCAACCTATTAATATTGGAGAGAAGGAGAGACAAGGAATGATGTTTACTACATTAATAGAGTGAGATAAAGATTTAAATGGTTTATTGTTTAACCTGTTCTTTTCATATAATCGATATGAAAATATGACAATCAATATGAAAAGATGACAAAAGTAAAAAGGGTGACAATAAGAATAATAGAAGAAAATAGTTTTAGATTAACCACAATGAAGACTATTTGTAATTGACTATATTCTTATTATTCACATTTTCTATCATTCAACACTATTACATTGTCCCTTTACATTAAAAATTTATATTTCATCATTTTTCATCATTAAAGTTATTATCATCACAAAAAACTAAGGCAACTAAGAAAATTTAGAATTAAAATATACAGATTAATCTGAGACATATTAGCATATTTAAAATTATTAGATTAATATTATATGAATTTACGTATTATTGATAAAATTAATCATATGTTCGTTATATTTTCTTTGGCCGCACATCACTGAAACCAACCTAGATCCATCTTAACTCTGGATCTATCAAGCACCGAGAGGGATCAAATCTCTCGAGGTACAAACCTTTCCTCAAGTTTTGCACTCAAAAAAGAGGTTTGCACCTCAAGAGATGTGATCCCTCTCGTCGCTTGATAGATCCGAAGTTAAGATGGAACTAAGCTGCCTTTATTTTAAAATTGAGAAAATTACAAATATTTTTTACAGTAACTTTTCATTAAAATAATAATTCTTTACTTTCAATTACATAAATTGATATAAAACTAGCTTGGATCTATCTTAATTTTGGATTTACCAAGGGCAGAGGGGATCAAATCTCTTTTCACTTTAAAAAAGGTTTGTATATGAAGAGATTTTATGCCACACTTGGTAAATTAGGAGTAATATGATTGAATTATTAATTATAATTGTAAATATTAATTTTATATTTCACTTTACTTGTTTTTATTTTTATAATTTACCCCAACTTTATTTTGCTTAACATTTTTCACATTAAATTTTATTTTATGGAGTTTCCTCAAATTAGATGTTAAAATTGATTTTCAAATAAAATAAATTGGCTATATTTTTTAATATTAAAAGTTATTTTTAATTTGACCCATGGTGTAGATTAGTTGATGATAGAATGGGTTGTTAAGGCATTTCTTATTATGTTATTGGTTTAAACTTCGATTAGCTCAGTGTGCCACGTGTGAGGCAATGTGGGTACACTTGGAGGTCATTGTGTTAGTGGATAGAATTGATCCTTAAGTACAAACATGCTATAGTTGTCTATTCTCTCATATACAAAAAAAATAACAATAATAATAATAATCTTATTTTTGTGTTATTGAATTAATTATTTATCAAAATTAGATTTTATTAAAAGCACACGATTTTATTGGAAGAAGTTTAGGTGATGGAAATAAAGGAAACTAATTTTCTTGTAAGCATTTTCTAAATTGTATCTCCACTCAAACACTCTCATAGAAAAAAAAAGTCGACCCCACCCATCAAGAAATCCACCCAATGTCACCTTGGTGGCCTTCTCTCACTCTTTAGACTACAAGAAGGATATCCTTATCTAGGGGCGAATCCTTAAATATCGAGCTGAGCTAGGTCATTGAGTAATGAAAGGAATTTCCTTAACGAAGACTAGTGATTTGACACTACTCACTCTCAAAGTAAAAGGTCAGGGATAAGTGTGTGAATAGTCAAACAAAACATGAATTATTAACAAATTTTGAATGATTTTAATTACACAACTATGCTTATTCATGCAACCGAATTATACTTGAAAAATGAAAGATAAAGCTTGCTCAATTAACCATATAAAATGAGATGCTACTAAAGCATATATACAATGGCATAGTAAAAATAGAAAATGAATCATAAATTGTCTATATAAGTAAGGAATTAGACCATGCATTCATTGTATTCATGAGCATTGGAGATTGAGAGTTTGTTATCATCATCAAGAGACCATTCCACAATTAAGAAATCATACACCAATAATATTAACTATGTTTGGGACAACAAAGAGTTATGTGTTTGCAATGATAAATAAAGGAAATATTCAAACTTGTCGTTGTTACTAAGGACAATGAAGACAACAAAGTTGAATGTGGACTGCTTACATGTTTGTAACATTCAAATTTCATCCATTTATTATCATGCAAGATGCATGAAGGAAATTTAATAGTGGTACTAAGTGAACATTCTTTTATCAAAGTTCATACCCTCTCCTTAGCACTACCACTTCGCAAAATGAAGAAGAAATGTGAAATAAATGTGCAACCAACTAAATAAGTTGGAAAGGTTGTTGCAACATATACAGGTGGTCACGTCGTGTTGCAAAAGGAGGTGTTGACTCACTCCCCTTTTCGATAATTTGTCAAACTTTGAATTTGATTCCCTGTGAATGTGATCGAATTATATGACCCTAAAGATTCTAATAAGCTCCATAATTTTAATAATCCTTTGATCCAATAAAGAAGTGTACAAGGAAGTATAACCTTTCACCCAATCTAGAACAACCTTTGAATCCCCTATGACTTGTATGTTTATATTGTTGAAGTGACGCAATTAAAATGACTAACATAAACAACTAATTCAAATTATTATAGTTTTTGTTAGGTAGTCATATTTTTTTCCTAGACTAAATTAGTCATTTATGTTAGTCATTTTTAGTAGTATTACTTATTAGCTAGTCGTATATTTTAACTGGTGACTAAAATAGTCATTTATGCTAGTCGTTTTTAGTTGCGTTTTTTAATATTTCTAATTTTTTGTAGTATTTCACTTGGAAAAGTTGTGGTGACTAACTTTTTTAGTCACCTAGTCACTAATTTCACCATTTTGTACTAGTGAGTACAATGGTTCAGATGGCTTGGAGGGAAAGTATGGGCCCAATCCTCGCTTCTAGTGATGATTTTTCTTAATTCAGTATCAAAACAGGCCACTACAGGTTTTCCTACATGATGTCTACAAGAAGTACTAGTTCCTACAGGATGTCTATAGGATCCCTTGTTTTATTACAAAAAGCAAGCCCAAAGATTAGGAAGTGGTATAGAAGGTGGAATGGAGCTTGGAAAAGGTGGATAATGGAATAATAAGGCATGGAGGTGGTGGAGACTACCATGAACTCAAGCAATGGCTTCAAGATGGGTAGATTTTCTCAATGGAAATGGTAATTTTTGTGTATAAAACAAGAATTTAGATTGAGACTTTAGTGGATTTTGGCGACATGGGTGGATGAGGCAAGATGAGGTCTCCCTGAAATGTAGAAGCTCCTGTAAAAACACAAATTATTGTCCACATCTGTCCACAAATTCATCTATACATGGGAAAAATTTATTAAATAACGGAAAATTACTAGTCAAAATCAGAAATTCGAAAAATAGTGAAGTAGTAAATCTATCAAAGGCCTAACCTAATCAAGTGAAAATGAAATGGGTTAAATTTTGTTATTAAATGGAATTTTTTTATTATCTAATTCAAGTGGAACCAACTCTATTGAAGCTCATTAGCATGCTCTAAAATATAGCAGAAACTTATCGTTCTTTGCTAAAAAGGAGTTCCAGAAATCTAAATTTGGGAATAAGAAGACTAATCCAAGTAGCTAAATAATTACTATGAACTTCAAAAGATTTTCCAAGGATGAAATTATGCTTGTGATCCTCAAAATACCTTACATCAACCATTTAACCCAATCCTACAACAAGAAATCATTAATACTAAATGCAGAAAGGGAAAGAAATAAGAACAAGAGATGCATGTGAATAAGAAGTGAAAAGAAGAAAAGAAAATGATACAAAAGGGATCTGAGGCTCCCGGGATGGCCAAGCCTAAGGAAAATCATAGATCTATGGAGGAGAACAAGATTAAGAAGCTGAACATGACACCAATCTTCATTATTTTCATCAATACAATTACATCCCTGCAAGAAAATGCAATGGAGCTGCAGAAATACGACTTCTCTCCACAAGAAGACTAATCAAAATATATCCCTAGAGGAAAATTTGACTTGGTACTTATAAAAAATGATTAGGAATCGTTCCCCATGAAAGGAGGAAGTTTTCCCCACCAAAATCTCTTGATTAGTGGATCTGGTTCCCAATATTAGGAATGTGCATTAAATGGCAAGGAACACATTCCTAGATTTTTTCAATCATTGGAGTTCCACAATCTGTGCCATAATTCCATAATATCTTGTTGATTTATTATTTAATATTGATCCTCCTGTAGTAGGGAGCAAGTCCCTAAATTATCTCCTCTTCCAAATCTTCATAATATGCCCAATATTCTCATAATATTCCACAAAAATAAATAATATTAGGCACAAATATGCAATTATTCATAAACCTTCCTAATGAATATATTAAAGTTAAAAATACATTATCTAATGAAAAAAGAGAGGTTTAATGTGTTGAAGGATGGTCATAGGCCTTAATTTATGTTTAATTTAGAGGCATGGACCTTAATTTATGTCTAATTTAGAGGCCCATCACTTGCACTTGATTATCTTTATCGTTAAAGGAATCTTTGGTGTACTTCCCCCAAGGTGAGCCATTTGCATGTGTCTCTCTGCTCTAGTGTACACTTGGGAAGTTTTGTCGAAATTTTTTGCATGATCTTCAAGGCTCTATGGGCAAGTGACCCAATATTCTATGCCACAACTCACTGATGTCTCGGCTTTACACCTTCTCTGCTTTAGTGCTCAAAGCAGCGCAGTCTTCTACATCCAATTTGTAGACATTCTTCATCCTAGCCCTGATCCGCTTCATCTGTCCTGAGGCTATGTGACGAAGGAAAGCCTTTACCTTACTAAATATCACATTGTAGCCATGATCCTCCAACATGGCAAAAAACCCAAGTTCTTCTTCAAACTCGGAACATACATGACATATTTTAATGTGAGGGGAGAACCAGACTCCCTTTGAAAGGTAATAGTATCAATTTCAGTCGCGCTATACCTCCCATCATCTCCCATCTCGATGTGCATCTAGAGGTCCTTCTCCTCCAAGTCACTGAAGAACTCTTTGTTTTCGGTCATACGGAATGAGGCTCCACTGTCTAGGTACCACACACTACCCATCACCGATGCCACCATTCAAGTAATGAGGGTGAAATCCAGTTCGAATTGTGAAGAAAGAGCTTCACCTTCCACTCTTCCATAGTGTCCCAACTCGTGACAGTGAAAACATTTAATTTTCTACATGTCCTTATTCTTTCCACCCTAACTGGAAGCTGATTTGGAATGGGATGACTTCCCCTTCCCTTTCTTTTCCTTTCTAGCTAAGTCACAGTTCTCCTCATCATCATGCTTGGATGAGGATGCATCTCTGGTTTTCCGCTAAATCTCTTCTTGTACCAGGTCAAACCACAATCGCTCCCACTCTGGTAGCTTCTCCCTCCCATTAACTGGGTCGTGGTAGTTGTGCCAGCTCTTGGGAAGTAATAGAAGTGTTAGGCTCACCAAATCTTGTTCAGAAACGGTAACATCGACACTTCAAAGCTCATCCCGACATTGAGTGAAATTGATCATGTACTTTGGTATTAAGTCACTCTTCTCCATCTTGATCTTTTTGAGCTTTTCATTTAGTGTTGTAACACCCTCCTCTCACATCTACCCAAGCAACTACCCAGCCAGGGTAAACATGCAACAAGAGGCCACATTAAGGAAGTGGAACTAATGGAAACACACCATACAGACATTCAACATCAGCATTAAGACCCTCAAGAACCAATCAAACCTTTCTTCCAACTAGCCCATGGGTCCCACTGAGCTTTTAGACCACTTGATCTCTGGATGCTCTCATGATATTGTTAAACACACATGGAAAGAAAAGACAATATGAAAGATAAATCATGCAGTACATTTTTTATTAACATGAGATATACATTTATAGTACAATACATGACTCTTGGGTTTCAGATCCCAAGGTCTCTTGGACTGCTTTGGTCTATTCGGCTTCCACACTAACCCATTTAGGATTAGGTGTCCAACATTCCCCCCCTTAATCCGAAGGGTTATGTATGAGTCCAAGAAGAGAGTTGTAATACAAAATGTGCAAAAAATGCATGGCAGCACTAGGCTGAATGTGCTCTATGAAATGTTGGTATAAAGGGCGGTGGTTTAAGGATGACCACCAACACTGGAACGCTTAGTGCAGTTCCTGGAACTCTTCCAAAACTGGCAAGAAACTGAAGTTTTCTTCTAGAGGAAGTGATCCTGTTGTTTTAAAGAGGGAAACCTTCAACCATAAAAGGGAGGTCTCACCCCGCATAAAAGGTAAAACTTCAACCTGAAAAGGGAAGTCTCAACCTGTGATGGTTTAAGGATGACCAACAACTCTAGAATGCTTAATGCAATTCCTGGAACTCTTCCAAAGCTGGCTAGAAGCTGGTGTCTTCTGCTAGAGGAAGTGTTCTCAATTTTGTTCCCGGAACTCTTCCAAGACTGGCAAGAAGCTGAAGTCTTCTGCTAAAGGAAGTGTCCCAGATTGCCAACTGAAGGCATGTTCAGGCATCTTTGTCTCTGGCTACCACTCTGAAACTGGTGTGGCAGGTTGTGGCTCAGGCTCGCTTGATGTGACTTTGAAGCTTGTAGATGACCATCATTTCCCCCCCTGTCAGATACAAGGTGAGAAGATGGAGAAAACTCAACTGCAAGATTGTTCAATATTCTGGAACAAGTTCTAACATGTGTTTGTAATATCTTCTTGGCTGTTGATGCCCATTGCCAAGAAGCAATCCATCCAAGATGAATCTTTGTTCTTGCAGGACGTTTGTTTCTGAAGCATCTGTGTGAAGAATGGCTGGTTTTATGACAGTGCTTACATGGTTGAAGATCAAAATAGTGATCTTTCAAATGGCCAACTCGGTCACAATGTTGGCATTTCACGATCTATTGTTGTTGTTGTTGATGTGGAAGAGAGGCAGAGTCTGGAATAGCTGGAGGTGAACTGTCATGAGGAGCAGGTGAACTGTCATGAGGAACAAGTGAACTGTCATGAATAAATCCAGCACTTTGAAACTGAATGGGCTTGGTGTGGTCTGGAATATGAAAGGACAAGTCCTTGTCATATCCAAGACCAGTTCTGTGCTTGTTGTGGACAAGTTGTTCCCAAGGTCTGATGATGGGCTTGGGAAGTACAGACTGAGTTTCTGCATCTGCATGTACAATTGTTGCTTTATTGGGTACTGGATCTGAATGAACTTGAACAATATTGACTTGCTGTTTATGGGAGTCTGCTTCATTGTTCTGAACAGAAACAGGTTCAGAATGACTCCTTCGTTTTAATTCTTCTTGTTGTAGCTGTGTTTCAAGCTGCAAAAAATCAATTTTCTCTTGTGCATATTGTAGACATGTCTGAATTTCTGAGAGAGAGCCTTTGCTGATTTTTACGATCCCATCAATAGTGGAATGTATTAGTGTATTCAGTAACTCTAATGCATCATCAAATCTAGCCATTTTCCAAAGGTTTAAATTCTTGAATCCAAATGTACTCTCAAAACCAAATAAAAAATTGCTAACTTTCTTAAAAATAAGATGTATTTGAATGTCACAGAAAGACTGGCACAAACACCAAATGTAAGAGGGGTGCAATATCCAAATATCAAGAGCAAAAAAGCACTGCAGTGATGGATGTCTGAAATCGATCTCTTATGATTTTAAAACTTGTTGACTTTCATGTAAGACTTGAGAAATTGAGGATTTCGTCGATGGTCGGCTTGATCACATCATTGATGATATCCTGGTGTGTAAAATCAATATTATTCACATTACCCTGGTTGAGTCTCTTATCCGCATTGCAGAATTTGATGCACCCTTGCAATTCTTTTTTTTGTTACCAAGAAAATCGTTGAGCACTTACAGTTAAAACATAGAAAGCCTTTTATCCTTATCGCACTGTCGTAGGGGTTGTCACGTACCTACAACTTTAACATATACATAAAAAAAAAATTATATGGTATACAACTAACGCATATACACTATGGTTAGCAGCTGCTTATTATTGAAATATGTTTTAAGTTTATGGCCACCCACCGTGTATACGTGCCTAACCCGAGGCATCGTATATGTGGTAGGCAATGTATCTATGGCCAGCTTTGTTTGACATCACATTGCTTATTCGGCAGTCAATACATAATTATGTTTATTTGTTAACTATGTGGTTTGAGCCTCTTATGTTAAATATTCGAGTTGATCGAAGCTGTACTAAGCTCTTCTGTTGGCGCCTCCTGCGCGGGACATCTGGCAAGAGCATTGAATCTTGCCGGACGATTCACGTGAACAAAGCTTGGTTACTGTGCTTGGGTTCTTCCCGCGCCGGGCTTTTGGGTAAGGGTGCCTTCATCTACGGTGCTCATTTGATTGATGAGGTCAAGGGCTGGAAGGGTTCCACGTTTCTCCACTGGCAGCCTGGTTTATACTTGGCGCTCCCCGGATTATTCGAGATTTCCTTTGTCACTCTTTCGTTCTCTGTTCCTTGCTGCATGGACTGGTTCACTGCTCCGCGCCACGACCTCCGCGATTCCAGACTCTGGCGCCATCCGGAAGATTCCCAGCTCCACAGACTTCATGACCGAAGCCATCAGGTATTATGCTCCTCGACAGAAGATCTGAAGTTTCATTTATCTTAATGTTTTTGCACTGAGGTCTAACTTCTCGTCGTTGGCATGACAGGTTGCAAACAAAGGGGTTCCGGCTTCTACAGCTTGGAGAAGAGATAAACCCGTTGAAGCTCGCCGAGCTTACCCACAGGTATTTATCCGGTTTGCTGGCTTAGTTATCGGTTAATTTCCCTCTGTCATGACTTTCAGTTTTTGCCAGGGGTTTTTCCTCTGTGTTGGCGAAGAGACCCCAACCCTTTTGTCTTTGGTTGGTCGCAGGTCTTCATGAACCAACGCTCTTAACTCTTCAAGAGTTCTGGAACTTGGTCTTTTTTTTTATAGAGTTGGGTTTTCTCATCTGCGGTGATTTGGGCTCTTACCCATGTATTTCCGAGGCTGGAAACTACTATACAGCTATCTGTATTTGCATTAGGTGTATCTGATATGACTATAGACTTGTTTAAGACTATCCATAACCCTGGTTGGAACCAGCGGCTTGTTTACTTGTATATTCATATGGCTCGAGGCTTTTTGGTTTAATGTATCTATCTATTTCAGTTATATAATGTCTTGATTCTCTGTCATGGATACGAATGACTGTTCTATAACGCAGCGTAGGGTTTTGTTTAATTCCATATACATGATGTTTCCTCGTTTTCCAGTTTTACGCTGGTTAAGTTTCGTATCTGAGCAAATGTGTTGACTAATCTACAGTTATCTTTTGTTTCGCCAATGTTTTGATTGACTTATGTATGGAATACCCTCTGCCGTGCCAACATCTGAATCCTGTAGATGTATGGCCGGCTGGGTAAAGGGTTTGAATGGGTAAATTTAGAGTCACCTCGTCGTATCATCCTCTGTTTTCCATAGATGATTGATCGACGGTTCAAGACTCGTCAATTCGAACCCTGAGTTCTGTATTATGTGTTTATGTACCATATCAATTCGGTCAATCATATGTTTTGAGGTTCTGGTTTATTATGGGCAGCCATTACATTCGCGGCCTTGAGGAATGCATATTTCCCTATTGTTCTTAATGCATGCAACCGGGTTACGGTTCTTAAAGAAATATCGTTTGGTTCTGATGCATTGTTTATGCCCGTCTTTGTATGGTTTACACAGTGGTTATACTACTCTTTGGTTATCCGCGGCATGGGTCTTTAACCTGTTATTAACTCCTTTCTTTTTCATTACGTGGACTTGTGAAAGTCTCATTTGCCACGGCTATACCGAGTTTAGCTCCACGCCAATATACCTTTCCTTACTTGTTGACCTTCTACTGGTATAGTATTTACAGGTGCTATAGTTTCTATATAACTACTTGCGACCGTTAGGGTCTTGTTTATTATATCGACCCAGATTTATTGGATGTATGAGGGTTTCAGTTTTCTGTGACTCGTCTTTCTCCAGACTTGTAATCTTTTAATTGATAAAGACAGACTTATATTAATAATAGTCCGCTTCGTTGATTTACAGGGTTCAGCTGTCCTCAGCTCTTGAAATTTTAACTGTTCTGGTTACATTTCTTTCCTGCACAGAATATTACAGCCTAACAGTCTTTGACCTTATGATTGTACGGCTGTTTTCCATCTTCTGGTTTTCTTTGAGGTTGACTGTTCCTATTCCGATACCTCTGAGCTACACAGTCACGTTATCCTTAATTCTGGCAGTTAAACTGTGTATAGTTATACTCAGACATGCTAGCTCTCACTTCTACAGCTAGGTTGTTTACTAATGCAATTTACTTCTTTAAGCTATTATAATCAATTGCTCAGATAATCACAGCTGTACTATAGATAACCAGGCATATGAGGGTTCCGGTACTTACCTGATTCCCTCTGGTAAGTTGAATCTGGAACGCTTCTCCTGCCAAATAGCTGTGTATCGCTTGTTTTCCACCCAACCGTGAGATCAGTCTCTCAAGACCTGAGTCTCCCCCCAAGCTTCTGCTTACCGGATCACTATCCTCAGTAAGCCAGCACTGTGTGCTGGACTATCTGGTCCTTACCAGACTTAGTCCAAAACAAATTTCTTTCTTTTCTGTTTCCTTCTCTGTCTGTCTCTACAGCACAGAGAGAAACTATCCACCCCTTTTCCTTTTTCCTGGAGACCTTTCCAGTTAAGGAAGGTGGTTATTTTCAGTTCCATTAACTGCTTTCCCTTTTGGGAAACTCAATGCTCTTTGAGTAATTCTTTAAACATTACTTTAATGCATAATTCAAATCAACAGATTACTCTTTAAAAGAAAATAGTTCTCAATGTCATTCAGTTTTTACTGCAGTAAACTTTTAAATAATTACATTTACGGGGTCATCACATCTCCCCCTCCTGAGATTGGACATCGTCCCGATGTCTAGTGTCTCCAAACAGTTCCGGATAGGCTTTCCGAAACAGCTCTTCGTCCTCCCAAGTGGCCTCTTCAGGCCCATAGTGCTGCCATTGCACTTTAATTTGGGTAATAACCCGCTTCCGCAACTGCACTTCTCTCCGGTCGAGAATGCTCAGCGGCTCGACCCGAACTTCTCCTTCCGGTTCGACCTGCAATCAATAACAGTATCAGTCTTTTGTTACAGATACATTTTCAAGTAGTTTTTAGAGAAAAACCATCCTTACCCTTATATCCTGCCACTTGATCACATGCTTAGGATCATAGATATATTTCTTAAGCATGGATACATGAAAGACATTATGTATTCTAATGTGGCTTGGTAGGGCTAGCTGATAAGCTACTGGCCCAACCCTTGCTAAGACCTGAAAAGGTCCGAAGTATCGGGGTGCAAGTTTAGCGCAGCTGCTCCACTGCAGAGTACTTTTCCTTGTCTGAATTCTGATATAAACATGATCGCCCACCTGATACTCTTTAAACCTTCTTTTTCGATCTGCAAAGTTTTTCTGTCTATCCTGAGCGGCCTTCAGGTTGGCTCGCACCTTTTTGACCATATCCTCCATCTCCTTGAGCATTTCTGGTCCCAACCTTAACTTGTCCTCCGGGCCACTCCAATTTGAGGGTGTCCGACATTTCCGTCCATACAAGACTTCAAATGGAGACATCTGAATCGATGTGTGATAACCATTGTTGTAAGCGAATTCTACCAGGTGCAAATAGTCCTCCCATTGTGTCGGTTTCTGCATGACACATGCCCTCAACATATCTTCCACCATCTGATTTACTCTCTCTGTCTGTCCATCAGTCTGGGGGTGGTAAGCTGTGCTAAAATTCAGCTGTGTACCCAATTCTGCAAATAGCGCCCTCCAGAAAGCGGACGTAAACTTTACATCCCGATCTGATATTATAGTCTTTGGGAGTCCATGAAGTCTGAACACATTTT
Organism: Pinus tabuliformis; assembly: GCA_031772625.1. Taxonomy (NCBI): domain Eukaryota; kingdom Viridiplantae; phylum Streptophyta; class Pinopsida; order Pinales; family Pinaceae; genus Pinus; species Pinus tabuliformis. The sequence continues at coordinate 1,307,350,106 of CM062816.1, read as the reverse complement.
GCATGAAGATGTGCGCAATTTGCACTGCCCTGTAGGTGGATTGTACTGGTATGAAATGTGCTGCTTTGCTTAACTTATCAACCACCACCATAATAGAGTCATTGTTTCTTTTTGTTTTTGGCAGCCCCGTTATGAAATCCATTGATATAATTTCCCATTTCCATTCTGGAATGGGCAGGGGTTGCAATAATCCAGCCGGGTGCTGATGCTCCGTCTTGATCTGCTGACACTCCAAACACCGCGCTAAATATTCAGCCACATGCTTTTTCATTCCCGGCCAGTAATACTCCTTCCGAAGTGCAGTCAGCATTTTCTGGTACCCGGGATGACCAGCGTAATGACTGGTATGAAACTCATTCAAGATTAAGTTTTTGAGGCTGTTGTCATTTGGTACAAACAATCTCTTTTTGTAAAACAGCATTCCATCCTTGTTAACCTCATAGTCTTGCGGACTTCCCTCACTGGAAAGTGACATATGCCGCTTCATCTGTTGGTATTCAGCATCTTGGCTTGCTGCTGTTTTCATCTTTTCCAGCAAGGAATTCTCCCATCTACTGAATGTAACTTCATACAAACATTGCACCTTTCGACTCAATGCGTCAGCTACCCGATTTTCCTTTCCCTTCAGATGTCGAATGTCAAAGTCGAACCCACTTAAGAAATCTGCCCAACGAGCTTGCCTTGCGTTTAATGTGGGCTGGCTAAAATAATTTGTTAAACTGTGATGATCTGTGAGTAGCAAAAATTTCCTTCCCAGAAGGTAGTGTCGCCACATCTTAAGCGCATGTATGACAGCTGCTAATTCCAGATCATAGGCAGAATACTTCTGCTCATGTTCCTTCAATTTTCTTGATTCATAGGCGATCACTTTTCCTTCTTGCATTAGCACACCTCCAACGCCTTCTCCACTAGCATCGGTACACACCACATAGTCCTTGTTCGGATCAGCTATACTTAAAACAGGAGCAGATGTGAGTAATTGCTTAAGCTTCTCAAAACTTTGTTGACATTCAGAACTCCATCTGAATGTCCTTCCTTTCTTTTGCAAAGATGTGATAGGGTATGCCACCCTTGAAAAACCTTCCACGAATCTTCTGTAATATCCCGCCAATCCCATGAAGGATCTGATATCCGCTACGTCTTTTGGCACCGGCCAATCCAGTATGGTTTTTATTTTCTCAGGATCAACAGCAATTCCTTCTTTTGAAATTACATGACCCAAATACTGGATTTCTTCTTTATAAAAATCACATTTGCTGAGTTTGGCATACAACTGATGTTCTCGCAAAGTCTGTAGTACCATCCGAAGATGTTCCTCATGCTCCTCCTTAGAACGAGAATAAATCAAAATATCATCAATGAATATTAACACAAATTTGTCTAGAAATTGATGGAACACACTATTCATCAAACACATGAACGTGGCAGGTGCATTAGTCAATCCAAAAGGCAGCACTACAAACTCGTAGTGCCCATACCGAGTTCGGAAGGCTGTCTTAGCGATATCTTCTTCTTTAATCCGGATCTGATGGTATCCAGATCGCAGATCGATTTTAGAAAATACTGTCGCTCCCTTGACTTGATCAAATAGTTCATCGATCCGCGGTAAAGGGTATTTATTTTTAATTGTAAGCTTGTTTAATTGCCGGTAATCAATACACATTCTAAGAGTTCCATCCTTCTTTCTGACGAATAGCACCGGAGCTCCCCATGGAGATACACTGGGGCGGATATAATTTTTATCCAGCAATTCTTGTAGTTGCATCTTCAATTCAGTCAACTCTGGCACACTCATTCTATAAGGTGTCCGCGAAACTGGAGCAGCTCCTGGTATTAACTCAATGGTGAAGTCTATGTCCCTCTTTGGAGGTAATCCAGGAATTTCTTCTGGGAATACATCTGCAAACTCTTTTATAACTGGAAGGTGTTCCAGTGGATTCTCCTTATTCTTGGTTTCTGCATAGCCCACCTGAATTGCATACACTTGGCATCTATTCCGGATGCATTTTGCCAGCTGAGATGCGGTGATTGGTCGGACTTGAACTGGTCGTTTAATTCCCTGCATTTCTTGTTCTATTCCAGCATCATCCTTGTATCGTATAGCTTTTGTTTTGCAGTTTACTAAAGCCCAATGCTTTTCTAGCCAGTCCATCCCAATTAGGACATCATAGGACCCGAGGGGAAGTATATTCAGGTCTGCCACTACCGGCTGTCCTGCTACCACTATAGGGTAGCTTTTTACCTTTGCCATTACTCGTCTTTTGGTTCCTGTAGCTAGCTGTACCAGCCAAGGATTCCTGAACTTTTCAGGCCGCACTTTACATTGCTCAACTATCTTTGGACTAATGTAACTTAAAATAGCTCCAGGATCTATTAGAACAGAGATGGAAAGGTTTAAAATTTTACCTTCAAACTCTATCATGGTGGGCTGGTATTCTGCCTGGCGATCGTCCAAGGCTGCGTTAATTCTTGGCATACTTCGTCCCACGTCACCCACGGTGGATGCCTCATGAATCTGGGATATCTGGTCAGTTCCCTTCCTTTGCGGACAATTCTTGACATAGTGCGGTCCACCACAACCCCAGCACTGCACTGGAGGTCTGGTTATTCCCTCAGTGTCCATCTTAGTGGGTTGTTCACTCATTCTGGTTTCGCCGATGGACTTGGACCTGAATGCACTTCTTGGTGCTGCTCTACTATTCTGGCTCTTGCTGCTTCCTTTGATCCCGCCGCTTCGACTTCCCTTATTATTTCCAACAGCTTTATTATTCTTCCTCTCATTCCATTTTCTGTTGGAACTGTCCCCTTTCTGTTTGCTCTGTTGATAGCAGATTCTGGCCTTACGAATTGCCTCATCCATGGTTCTAGGATTGTCAAATTCAATCCTTTCCCTCATATACATAGGTAGACTGCTGACAAACCGCTGCACCTTGGCTTTTTCTTCTTTAAGATAGGGTACATAGCGGAGCAAGGATGTGAAACGATTGATGAACTCATCCATAGTCTGCTGCCCCAACCGCAGATCATGGAATTCCTTCGCCTTTTCATCATAAAACCGTTCCGTCAAGTATCTCTCTTTAAAATATCTCTGGAATTTTTCCCATGTTATGGTTCGTTCAGTTACGCCTTTAACGATTTTTACTTCCTCCCACCACAATGTCGCCTTCCCTTGTAACTGGAAGATGGCCAACCTTGCCTTCAAGTTATGGTCATATTCATATAACTGAAAATATTTATTCATGTTGATTAGCCATGCCTCTGCTGCTTCTTCTTGTTCCCCATCGTAATGCGGGGGTTTAATCTTTCGGAATTCTCCTTGCAGTTCCACCTTTTGACGCTTTGAGGTCTGTTGTTCTGATGCATTATCAGATTGGTCCTCTCCTTCTTCAGGAATTTCAGATTCTGCGTGATATTGTTCCTCCTCCGTCATTTTCTGCTGTTCTGCGCTGGGATGAGCTAATGGCGGGTTCTGTCTATCAGACAAACTTTTCAAAATCCTTTCCTGTTCCATTGTCAGTCGTGTATTATCCTCTCGGAGCCGGGCCATCTCCCTTTTCAGCTCTTGGACGGTTTCTAGTATGGCCAGATTCGTGCTGCGGGTCTCCTCACCCAGCTGCACCCACAATTCTGCATTATCTCCAAAATTTGTTGCAGGCCCCCAATTGGCTGCAGGCCTAAGCGGTGCGCTGCCCGAACCTTGCATATTACTTGTCATGGTCTGATCATGCAACATATAACTTTGTGAGCTACCTGCACAATTCTGTCATTTCAACAAGATTATTATTGTCATAATGACCTTCTCAACTTTAACACTTATCCATTTCCCAGAGGCCACAGTATGGGTAACTTGGCTCTGATACCAATTTGTCACGTACCTACAACTTTAACATATACATAAAAAAAAAAATTATATGGTATACAACTAACGCATATACACTATGGTTAGCAGCTGCTTATTATTGAAATATGTTTTAAGTTTATGGCCACCCACCGTGTATACGTGCCTAACCCGAGGCATCGTATATGTGGCAGGCAATGTATCTATGGCCAGCTTTGTTTGACATCACATTGCTTATTCGGCAGTCAATACATAATTATGTTTATTTGTTAACTATGTGGTTTGAGCCTCTTATGTTAAATCTTCGAGTTGATCGAAGCTGTACTAAGCTCTTCTGTTGGCGCCTCCTGCGCGGGACATCTGGCAAGAGCATTGAATCTTGCCGGACGATTCACGTGAACAAAGCTTGGTTACTGTGCTTGGGTTCTTCCCGCGCCGGGATTTTGGGTAAGGGTGCCTTCATCTACGGTGCTCATTTGATCGATGAGGTCAAGGGCTGGAAGGGTTCCACGTTTCTCCACTGGCAGCCTGGTTTATACTTGGCGCTCCCCGGATTATTCAAGATTTCCTTTGTCACTATTTCATTCTCTGTTCCTTGCTGCATGGACTGGTTCACTGCTCCGCGCCACGACCTCCGCGATTCCAGACTCTGGCGCCATCCGGAAGATTCCCAACTCCACAGACTTCATGACCGAAGCCATCAGGTATTATGCTCCTCGACAGAAGATCTGAAGTTTCATTTATCTTAATGTTTTTGCACTGAGGTCTAACTTCTCGTCGTTGGCATGACAGGTTGCAAACAAAGGGGTTCCAGCTTCTACAGCTTGGAGAAGAGATAAACCCGTTGAAGCTCGTCGAGCTTACCCACAGGTATTTATCCAGTTTGTTGGCTTAGTTATCGGTTAATTTCCCTCTGTCATGACTTTCAGTTTTTGCCAGGGGTTTTTGCCAGGGGTTTGAAAATGTATCTGTAACATATACCTTAATATTGCTATGATAGTTGGTCTTTATCTATGCCACTATCAGATTATTAGTTTTATATCATTCATGTATTAAACTTCAAACATGTAAAACAAACCCCAATATACATTGGTACTTGTCCAAATGCTAGAGATTCTGACACACTTGGGCCAAGTAAAACCAATGTTTGCTGATTTCTATGAAATAACGTCTAATCAATCAATTTTACTAACAGAACACAGATAGTCTTCTGGCAACAAGGCGGATCCCTGCATGTTGCTGATAATCATAGATATCAAAGTCATAATCTGCATCAACTAGCGTTCCATAAACAAACAGTTCATCAAGTTCATTAATGTGCGCAGTCTTAAAAGCAAGCCTTTGAGTTGTTCCCTTTGAATCTCTCCGATATAATTTCGTTGAATATGTAGATGTCTTTGCAGTTGCAATGTGTATACGAACAGCAGGAATGGAATTTCTGCATTTTAAGTCCAAGTCATGAAGCTTCAGGCGTCGTGACCACCCAAATGAGGCCGCTTCGGGGTTGGCTTCAATTCTATCTATCACCTAACAGACTTACCGTCATTTGTAAGTGGAAATTACGTAGTTTTCCTTGATCCACAGGGAAAATATCTACCAAATGTCTCTGCGGAAAACCCAGGGAAGCGTATTGAATATGTCAATTCTGCAGAAATGAGACTTTGAATGTGTGAACGTGAATGGAGAGAAGCGCCGAATGCATTGATTTTCAAAAAGGTATCATACACATTCATACACAGGAGTCATTCAGATGTACCCAATCAATGCGATTTCATTGAATCGTGGTTTTTGTAAAGGGCGAATCTCATTTCTCAATTGAAATTTCGACAGGGATTGCTATATTTTCAGTTTCTGGTCATAGGCATAAGAAGGGAAGAGCTGGTTCCATGTTTCCTCCAACAACCACGATCTGTACATAATGTTATCGCACAAACCAGGGAACAGGAGATTCGAAGGTTTCAAGTGTGCGGATGGATGGCAGCCGTGGGATGAGAATCAAAACTTACTTCCTTGCGCTGCAAGTTTTGTGCCGTTACAGTCAACCGGAGGGCGCTGCTTCCATGTATCTGCAAAGCATAATGCCCTCGCGCAAAGCATGGAAATCGTTTAGAGCCGTCGGATGGGAAGAGCTTTCACTTGATCCATATAAATGAGTACGGCTGTATATCAGTGCGGACCTCGAGCAGTTGTATATCGTGCGGAGTATGGGATAAACCCCACGACCATAGTCAATGCAGCAGAGGGGTAATACAAGCCCTTTCAAAACAGTAACACACCAGCAGCCACACCAGCATATCTCCTCGCTTCTACCAGCATTTTGTCTAAAGAATCCATGCCTTGCAGAACTAGCGCCAAAACCAGTAAGGGAATCTCTGGTTGGTATCCGACAGGTCGGAATAAATGGAATATGGCAGACAATGGTTATGCGCAGAAGCCACGCAGTGGGTAACACAGAGCACAGAATGGCATTATTCGGACAACCTGGAGAGTAACGCTTATTTATGCAATAATGGCAACAATTTGATGTATTTCAATGCTCCGCCACAACAATAACGAACAGCTACCATTATCATTAACACAGAATTTAATTATTCACACTGACAAATAGGCCTGGGGGCAGTGTAATACCGGACTTCCGTTGTCAAACCTCACGCTGCACAGAAACGCTGGCAGCACTGTAGGAACGTTGGCAATGGAACGCTGACAGCACTGTAGGAGCAGGTATTCAATGGGAATACCAAGCGTTACGCAGAGAGTTTTTTGCAGGGCAGAATAGAAGCGTTTTTGCCTGGCAGAATATATAGAGCGCATGACTGACAAGCATTCAAAGCAACCTAAATGATAAGTCAGTATTCGCAGGAAAATAATGGCTCATTACAATGACTCAAAATGGAGCAGGACCAGTAATCACCCGCTCTGATACCATGTTAAACACACATGGAAAGAAAAGACAATATGAAAGATAAATCATGCAGTACATTTTTTATTAACATGAGATATACATTTATAGTACAATACGTGACTCTTGGGTTTCAGATCCCAAGGTCTCTTGGACTGCTTTGGTCTATTCGGCTTCCACACTAACCCATTTAGGATTAGGTGTCCAACAGATATGAGAATGCCAGCATCCAAGGACCTCTGGACACTCTCACAGGCCTACAAGCCAATGTCCAAGGACCTTTTTTCATAGTGTTGTGCCAGCGTCCCTGGGATTTGAGCCACTTTTTCAGACCCATATCCCAGGTCACTGCCTAGAATAGAATGACATCTTCATAACATTAAGATGACAAGGAAATGATAGTGCAAAAGCAATTACTTGAATAAGACCTTGACTGGACCCCTACTAACCATGATAGAATTTTGTCAAACATATCATGAATATGTAATCTACAAGTGTAAATAATAGATCTGAGCATAGGGGTATCATACTTAGCTTAGAATCACTAAGAGACATTGATGTCGCAACACATTGACTGCCATTTCATCCATTAGGTCATAGATACATTATTCATTCATTTACAAGTAAAAACATGATGAGATCCATACATAGCTAATGTCATAAAACACATATATAACCAGCAAAATACTAGCAGAAATACCAACGAAATCACAGCCATATAATCCAAATATAAACCAATATAATACTCGTAGAAATACAAGGAGAAATAACATCATATTGATGATGAAAAATCCAAACCCGAGATGGGACTTCCACATTCCACACAACCGTAGAATGGCTCAGCCAAATCTCTCTTTAGCCATTCACCCCCATGCCATATTCCAAGCATGAATGTGGGATCTCATAGAACACATCATTCCAAAACCATCTAGGGTTTCCAAATGCCATCCACCTCAACCCATGAAACAGTGATTCCACCTCATGGTCAGACATCACAAAAGAATCATTATATTAGTTTATATCCCAACCATCCAGGGCTTTAGAGCATTTGTTCCAACCAAGGCTCTTGGACTAGTAACTCAACCCACAACTGTCATCGGGCACTAGAGCGTTTGTCCATCCAAGGCTCCAGGACTAGTAACTCAACCCACCAAGGGATCCAGAGCATTTTTCCAACCAAGCCTACAATACTAGTAACTCAACCAAAGTTGTTACAAGGCTCTAGAGTGTTTCTCCAACCAAGGTTCCAAGAACTAGTAACTCAACCCAAGCTAAGGAAACATGAGAACCAACCAAAATAAAACAAGGAAATAAATCCACAATCTCTATGGCTATCTAGGAAATAGCAAGGCTAGGAAACCCACTGTCAATCTAGGAAATCCTCCATGCCAGTGACAGATCATTACTAATAATCCACATACATATGCCATGCATGCCAAAACTAGTGAGGAAAGCATACATGCAACTCAGTACCTACAAGAAATTCCCATTGTAGTTGTTGATCCCGATGTACTCTTGCATTTTCCTCGTCTTCCTTTTCCTTCTTGCTACAAAAATCCAAGTATTTTACACCCTCCAAGAGTGCTCCAAGAAAACTCTAAGTATCCAAGAGTGTGAGAGACAGAGAGAGAGTGAATAATGAGAGAGCTCCAAAACTAAACTGGCAAAAGGTTACCAACTGATCCTCAGAAGCCTTTTTATGAATGAGGCCTATATTTTCTTCATTTATCATTATTTTCCTTCAATTTCCTCCTCACATGCAACCTATGATCTTTCACATCCCTTTTCTCCTAATTTCCATTATTTTCATAAATAAATGTGCCAAAAATGCCATTTTTTCTTTCCAAACCCTTAGCCATTCCCTTTGTCAATTTCCTTATCCATTAATAACCAAATGAACACACACACTAGGATGTCTTGTCCAACATTTAGCTTGGGATAAGTGTCCAATCAACCATGGTTATTATTTTTCTTTTTTTTTAACTTTTATTACATGGAATTTTCACCACGGATGTGACAGAACCCTCCCCTTTGTGGAACACCTTCCTCAATGTTCAAAAACACCTATAACCACAAGACTATTGTAACAAAACATACTATCGATGGATCTTTAAAACTTAGCTCGATGTAGTATTTACAATGATCACCCTGTTGAGAAGCAAACCAACATGAAAACATAACAAATGTAACATCATAATGACATGACACCCATACCCCTTATTGGAGCTTTATAACATAGCTCATGGCGGTATTTACATCCATATACATATGTGCGTATACCAAAATCACCAAAACATGTACCAAAACATATACCAAGACATACCAAAATTACTTTGCCCCAACCAGCTAACAAGGAAGGATACATAGCCCACATCTGATTCGTCATCTCCCATGTAGCTTCATTAGGCCCAAAGTGCTTCCGTTTCACTTTAACTTACTCGATTTCTCGGTTCTGGAGCATGAGCACATTTTTTTGCAATATAAACTAAGGCTCCAGCTAGAATTCTCCATCTAGTTCCACCTGCAATACAAACCAGTCAATCACATGGTCAACATCTCTAACATGCTTCTTAAGCAACGACACATGGAAAATATGATGGAATTTTATTGTCGGAGGAAATGCAAGTCGATAGGCTACTGGCCCAATCCTCTCAATAATGTTGAATGGTCCACAAAACCATGGTGCTAGCTTGGCACATGATCCAATCTGTAAGGAGCTCTTCTTCGGTTCGATGCACAAGTACACATGTTCCCCAACCTGGAAATCCTTGAACAACCTGTTCTGATCTTCATAGCTCTTCTGCCTATCTTGTGTTTCCTTTAGTTTCTTTTTTATAACCTTCATTTCCTATCCCATGTCTACCAACATGTTTGGTCCAATCAACACCCTATTAACTGGATCACTCCAAATGACAAGAGTATTGCAACTCTGCCATACAATGCCTCAAATGGACTCATCTTCAAAGATTCTTGATACCCATTGTTGTAAGAAAACTCTACTAGTGGAAGATACTCTTCCCACTTTTGTTGTTGATGCATCACATGCATCCTCAGCATGTCCTTAAATATCTTGTTGACCCTCTTTGTCTATCCATCTGCCTACAGATGATAAGTTGTATTGAAGGCCAAATATGTGCCAAACCTGTAAATAACTCCTTCCAAAACTTGGAAGTGAACTTTACATCCCTGCCTGACACAATATTCTTTGAAATACCATGCAATCTGAGCACATATTTGATTAATACCTGTGCTACATCGCTAGCTAAGAATGTAGACTTCATCGGAATGAAGTGTGGAACCTTTGTCAACCTGTCCACAATAACCATGATGGAATCATGCTTCCTCATTGTCCTCAGAAAACCTGTGATGAATTCCATGGAAATGACATCTCATTTCCACTCTGGAATCGTAATCAGCTGTAGCAATCCATGTGGATGTTTACACTCTGCCTTCACACACTGACAATCAGAACACCTAGCCACAAACTCTGCTACATCCCTCTTCAGGTTCAGACAATATAAAATCTCTTCACTATTGTCAGTGTCTTATGATAACCTAGGTGACCTGAATATAGTTTCACATGAAACTCCCTCAAGATCACCTTCTTGAGTTCACTACTGTTTGCCACATATATCTTGTCTCTGAACCTAACCAATCCATATGCTGTCAGGAAATAGTCCACATCCAATGCACCTGCACCTATACCTATACATGTACTTGTACTACCACCTGTACCTGTAGCTATACTATAACATGTACCTACACTTGTACTATCACCTGTACCTGTACAAGAAATCTACTGCAACCTGTGCATAATCTCCATATATCTGACATCTTGTTGGCCTACTTGCAAGATCCTATCTTATAAGTCTGTCCCATAGGAGCTCATAGTTGCTACCTGATTTAATGTATCCATCTGCTAAGATCATATGCCACTCTGTTCTCTTGCCTTTGATGTACCTGATCTCAAAATCGAACTCACTGATCATAGCCAACAACAAGGTTGGCCATGTTATCTCTATATAAAAAATAGTTTGGTTGGTCATTATAGATAGGGTTTTTATGTTTAGGCTCATGTGAGAGCCATCATAGGGTCCATTTGATGTTTGATATGGTCATCATAAAAAGAAAAGGTCATAATTCCATCTATCTTGAGGTTATCATTTCACATTACACTTGTCTAACATTTTTACAAACTTTTGCAGCAAATGCAATTAAGCAAACCCATAACTCGCTACGAAAGTCCCTGGCAGTTACATAGCAAAATAGTCCATTTTGACACTTGTCTCGCTACGAAAGTTTGTTGTTGTATAATGGTTTTATTGTAAATTATTTTTAGTGATGTCGAATGTACTGAGTCATTATACACCTTGATTCTCATGTCCTCCACTCCTTTTCATTCACCCTTACCTCTCCCTTTCCCCTTTATACCATCTTCTCATATCAAAAGTTCACAAGTGTTTTCGTGGAATAGGGTTTGCGTTGTCAAAACAAGCTTAGTTGTGGTTTGAGTGAGGTCTAGGTGTTCTAAATTTGGTTTGCAGGTGAAGAGGAAGCAGCTCACAAGCAACTCTCGACGTGTTGACAAGCATGGCCACCAAAAAACACTACAAAGGAGGGGTTGTAGTATGTTATGAGCCCACAGATATGAAATTGCTTGAAGAAGACTCAACTTTTATACAGTCATTTGCCAGTGTGGGATGTCTTCGATTTTGCCAAAAATTGCAAGGTTTTCATGCACAAATCACTAAGGACTTCACCCTCAATTTCATAGGGATTGGCATGAAGGTTTCCATTTATTAAGTTTGAATGTATCCCCAGACACCATTTCTCATACTACTGAAATCCCAAGCTCAGGAGAAACATTGTTTAAAGTTCAGAAGTTTCAGTTACAAAATTGTGATGAATTCTTGAAGGAAGAACATCAAGGGATTGATATGACAGTGGGAATCCCCAGAACTTGCCTTAAGGAGCATTATTCCAAGTTGTTGATGGTTATTCAAAAGTATTTTACATGTGATGAAGGTTCCATATGGTCTACCAATATCACTTCAGATTGCTTCTCCACTTCACATGCAAGCAGCCCTTAGATATCCCTTTCTATCTCTTTAGAAGTTTAGGAAAGATGGATGACAAGGTTCAAGCTAAACCAGATACAAGTAGTACCTATGTTTTTCATCATGGTCTTATGAAATTGTTAGTAGTTGAAGAGTTAAATAGATTGAACAGAGATTGGCTTACCTTTTTGTTCCTAAGTGGATATGAATTAGATGTTGCTACCCCCTCTAGAAAAACTCCAAAATCTAAATCTACAACCCCTGGAGAAGAGAAGCAATTAGTGATAGAGAAACCTATAATTGAAGCTTCTACAAGTATTAAGAGGAGAATGACCAGAAGACAAAAGAGAGAATGGTGCACAAAGAAGGGAAAATTGACTAACATTCTAGAAGCTATAGAAATTGAAGAAAGCCTAGTTGAGAAGCTTGTAGAAGTGACTCCAACTGAAACCAAGAAGAAAAGAAAGAGAGAAAATAAATTAAATTTTACTCAAGAAGAACATGGTTTCATTTTTAGGCCAAGGAAACCTGTCACAAGATCAATGGAAAAAGTTGAAGAGATACCTGAAGCACCATTGGATAAAACAGAACCATCAAAGAAAAAGAAAGGCAAGGAGCTTGTTCAAGGAAAAAGTGAAATAGATATCCTAAAAAAACAGTTAAGGGAGGCCAAACAAGAGGTGATCAAGACCAAGCTTTAGTTTGATGAATACCAAAATGAAGTGTTAAAAAAAATAAAATTTTATGATGAAATCGCAGGAAAGTCTAAAAAGATGATAAGAAGGACTTTACCTTTGCACAGAATGATGGAGCATATGTATAAAAGGAATAGGTAGTTACAGACAGATAGGAAAAGCCTACAGAGACAAGTCACAGCACTGAAAACTCAAATTGAAATGATTCAGGCTTAGCTCAAAAAGAGAAACCTCAAGATTATTATTGAAGGAAGTGCTACTCCATGATATGCTAAAGTCTTCAATTTTGTCTTCACTATACCTAAATCAGTCAACTTAGCCATATGTATAGTCAAAATGATATTAGGAGTCATAAGGAGGCATTAAAAATCATGGAAACTAGAAAAACTCAGAATTTTGGAACTTTCGTAGCAACTGCCCATAATGAAGTCGGGAATGTGCTACGAAACTATTGTAGTTTTTCATGGAGGTTAAGGTTGGTCTAAATTTTAGAAAAGACAACTCTAAAGGTATATGTTTAGCTTATAAGCATCAAAGAAGACCTCAGAACCAGCAGGGAGAGAAAAGAGGTAGCATAAGAGTGTTTTTGAAGTTGCTACCAAAGTTTGCTACGAAACTGTTGAAAATGTTGTTTTTGCTACAAAACCATAAAAAAACTCTATTTTTTCTGCCTTTTTGAAGATTTTGAATATCAGATATCCAAGCTCCAAATGGATTATAGATGATAAATGGTGTCCACTTCATCATCTTAAACTACTATTTTTCAACATGCCAAGTCAACACATAGCCACATCAACATAATAGCCAGTTCATTAAGAGAGTCAGCAAAAAATGAAACTGAATTGATTTCTATCAATAAGTTGAAGATTTAATGAAACTCGAGCAAATATAGCATGCAATTGGGCTCGATTATCTACATCAACAGAAAGTGGTTATAACTTTAAAGTTAGTAGAGTCCTAGTCAAATTCCAACTATTGTAAAACAAAAAACCCCTATGAGGACTCTGTTAGTTAGAATAAAAGTAGGAATAGGTCTCTGGAATAGTGGATCGAATTTGGACTAGGTGGAAAGATAATGTAAAGAGATATTTTCTCTATAAATAAGTAGGTTTTCAACTTTGAGAAGGGTTGATAGAGAATGTGAAGAACTAACCTTTTGTAATCTTTTGATCTTTTAATAGAAAATTTGTTGCAACTCTATTTTAGTACCTGAGATTCATGTCATGGATTTAATGGGTTTTTATCATGTTGTTTCAAGTTTTACATAGTATCTTAATTACTTGGAAATCTTGTCAAATTGTTCCAACTTCATTCATTTACTATGTATGATTGTGGATGTTCATTTGTATCATTTTCAAAGCTATATATGCCTCATATTCAATCAAACATTGTTGTTGGCCTTAATTTGTTTTAATTTAACTCCATGCCCAATGGTGTCAATGATCACATTTTTCTTCACCTACAAAATCACAAAAAGAGATCAGAGTTAGTCATATGTTGTTTGAATTGTTTCAAGAAGATTTGATAAACATTTGAGAGAGCCCTCTCAGATTGGAAGGACTAACTTCCAGTTCAAGTGGTATGAAATAGTTACACTAGGTTAAAGGTTGAAACAACCTAATTCTATCTAGCCAAGTGATAACAGGTCAAATAGATATCGCAAACCACTATGATCACTCACCAATCTAAAGCTCCTGCCCAGAAGGTAGTGTCTCCACATCTTCAATGCATATATAATCACTGCCAACTCATGATCATGTGTAGGGTATTTATGCTCGTGCTCATTCAATTTTCGTGACTCATAGCATACCACTTGTACATCCTGCATAAGGACTCCACCAAGTCTTTTCTTGCAAGCATTCGTGCATACTACAAACTCTTTTTCCGGATCCACAATATTTAACACAGGTGCATGTGTCAACAATTGCTTAAGCTTCTTAAAACTAGCCTCACACTCCTTTGTCCATTCTATCTTTCCTCTGCAATGATGTGATAGGATAAGCAATCTGTAATAATTTTCTGGTGAACCTCCTATAATAGCTTTCCAACCCCATAAAATATCTCACCTCATCTACATTCTTAGGAGCTACCCACTCCATGATTTCCCTTATCTTTTGTGGATCTACTGCAACGCCCTCCTCGGACACAACATGCCCCAAGTAATGTACCTCGGTCTAAAAGAAACTACACTTGTTGATCTTATCATACAATGATGCTCTCTCAGCAACCTCAAAATTGTTGCTAAATGCTCGGCATGTTCTTCCTCATTTTTATAATATACCAATATGTCATCAATGAACATAATAAAAAACTTATCCAAATATGGATGCAACACATTATTCATCAAACACATAAATGTAGCTGGAGCATTAGTCAAACTGAATGGAACTACAACAAACTCATAATGCCCATACCTGGTCTGAAAAGTTGTCTTGTAATGTCCTCCTCTTTGATATGTACCTAGTGATATCCAGATCTTAGATCAATCTTCTAGAACACTGCTACTCCCTTCAACTCATCGAACAAGTCATCAATCCTCAGCAACGGATACCTATTCTTGATGGTCAATTTGTTCAACTTCATGTAGCCAATGCATAATCTGACAGTACCATCTTTCTTCTTTACAAACAAAACTGGTTTGCCCCATGGTGATACACTTGGCCTAATGTATCCCTTGTCCAACATTTCCTTCAACTGTAGCTTCAAATCTACCAACTCAGGAGTGCTCATCCTGTAAGGTGCTTTTGATGCTGGAATTTCCCCCAGAACCAACTCAATAGAAAAGTATATTTCCATATGAGGTGGAAACTCTATAATTTCCTCAGGAAATACATCCCTAAATTGTTGTAGAACTGGGTACCTACTCAAAACATATTCATCCTCAACTTCCTTACCTTTGTCACTAGAAATTTGCATTGCAAATAACACACACCCTTTCCCATGACTACGCTTTGCTTGTATAGTTGTTACCATCCTAATTTATGTGGCTTTCTTCTTTCCCTGCAAGACTCTTGGTTCCCCATTGTCATCCACACACTCAATTTCTTTGTCATAACAATTTACCTTGGTTTTTGAATGTACAACCAATCCATTCCCAACAACATATTGTATGATCCCAACAGTAATACATTCAAATGTGTTGCGGTAGGCACATCATTCAAATCAAATTCCCAATCTCTTACCCAGTGGTGAACTCGCTAGCCAACTGCATTAACCAAGGTTATGCATGCAATTACTTACTCAAATGAAACTTATCCACCAATTCATGACTAACATAGGTATAATTAGATCCAGGGTCAATCAAAATAAAAATAACTTGATTACAAAGCTTACCATCCAATTCAATGATAAATGCTTGATCATTTCCCTATTTTTTATCCAATGTTACATAAATACGAGGAACACTCTGACCAACATCCCCAACATTCAGTGCACCCTATGCACTATATATATGAGGCCTACCACCCTGATACTATGGACAATATCTCATGCGATGATCCCCTCCACAAGTCCAACACCGCACGAGCTCCTTATTCTGCTCCTCAAATCGTTGTCACTGTCCTCTATCTGATGCATTTAACTTCTTAAACGATGCAACATTCTCTTTATTATATGTACCCTAAGGTCTTACTCGTTTCTTGTCCCATTTTCCTTTGTTCCTTGAATTACTTTTCCAATCTAGCTTAGTCTCAGATCTACGCTTCGATTGTTCATAGCAATGCCTTAGATTTAAAATGGTCCCCTCCAATGATTTTGGCTCATCAAACTCAATCTTGTCTTTAAATGAAACAAGTAATCCACTAATGAACCTATGAATCTTGGCCTTCTCCTTCGTGAGGTAAGGCACATACCTTAGCAACTCCAAGAACCTGCTAGTGTACTCATCATTTATCATGGATCCCATCTTTAGCTCATAGAATTATTTTTCCCTATCATGAAAGTACCTCTCTGATAGAATTCTTAATAGCTACTCAAACTCACTCCAAGTCAAGTCTTCCTCATGAATGCCTTCTTTACCTTTTAGACTGAATGTAGCTACTCTAGCTTTCATGTTCTCTAAATAATCATGTAACTTGAAGAACTTTCTCATGCCAAGAAACCATGCCTCTGCATCCTATGGTTTCTTCATCTCTCCATAAAATGTAGGTGGATTTGCTTTCTTAAACTCATATGGCCAATATCCTCTATCACTCCTCCTGTAAAGATGATAATGATGACGATCATAGTGCCTATCTGAATCAAAACTACAATAATACATGTGTTTATCCCTTCTCCTCTCTAGTGTCCTACAATCTTCCATCTCTAACTGTGTCATATCTATCTGACCTATGACCACCATGCAACCTACTACCATATGCCCCATTAGTTTTGTCCTCCTACTCATAGTTGATCCGACATGGTCCCTGTTGATGCAAATTTGACAAACTCTGAAGTATCACTGCATTTACCTCTGTTTATTTCTCCTATGCCAGCATGATTTGATCATTATCTGCCTTACAACTCCTTATTTCTTCCTTTAATCTTCTCAATGTGTCTACCAAATCGGAAGAGTTCCCAACACCAATTTCTCTTCTAATTCATATGGAGAGTCTTTGTAGTCTACCATCTTGCTAGTCATTTGATATTTATTCCTGCAAGGCATATCATGTCAGCTAAACCAAATCACAATAAACCAACATTCCTTAGTATAGCTCGGGGAGGATACCTTGTCTGCAAGATCAACAAATCAACGTGATACATGTACAAAATAATCATGACATCATATGGAAACATAACACATAAAAATATAACCATGCAACCATCATTCTAGCTAGGGTCCAGTCATCAATGCATGACCTTATCAACAACGCATACCATGACCTCATGCATGACAACAACAATTACATCAATGTACACTTAACCACATGAAAATATTAACATGCATAAGAAATTCATAACCAACCATACACATGCATAAACAAATGTAATCAATCATAACTGAACAATACTTGTGACCAAACCTACAAGAATTATACATGAAACCAATCATACAAGAATGTAACCAAACATACAAGAATGTAACTAAGCATACAATAATGATACATGTAAGCAACATATAACAACATGTAACTAGTCATACACTCACAACGATGCATCCCACAATAACAACATCAACTTCCACATGGCAACATTACTACAACCATGATCAACATTATGCAAATGCAACAAGCACATGGAATGCAAGTGTAAGAAACACACATGCAACTCACATGCATGCATTACCAACACACACCCCATCTAGTCGAAGGGGTGAACCATACTCTGATACCACTCTGTAATACCCTCCTCCCACATCTACCCAAGCAACTAGCCAGTCGAGGTAAACATGAGATGAGAGGCCACTATGATATGATTTGACCTCCTAAGCCACATTAAGGAAGTGGAACCGATGGAAACACACCATACAGACATTCAACATCAGTATTAGGACCCTCAGGAACCAATCCAACCTTTCTACCAACCAGCCAATTAGCCCATATTTAATTGGGAAATTTCTCATCCATAATTGTGCAATCCATCCATAGGCCTTCCTCTGATTGCATGAACCATTGGTTTAATTTAGATGATTTTACAACTGATAGTAAATTGTCCCTGAACTCTAATATCAACTGGGTCTTTCTCAAAAATGACATGCATAAGTTATTTATGAGTGAATTATTAGTTATCTGATTGATCACTACATGTGAATTAATTCCAAATTTATTCACTTGGCCTCTCACTAGTTCCTCTATCGGTTAGAACTAGTTTAACTTAATTTAACTCAGTTAAACTGAATTAAATAATTACAACTCAATAAAACTCAACCTGAGCCCCTAAAATTTAGGGATCACTCTACATGACTCTAGATAGACTCCCAAATCGAATTTACTGAGCCATCTAAGTCAACTTAACTTAGCTAACTATTACAGGTTGCTATGAGAATTAGAATTACAATTTAATTCCTAATTTAATTCAAGGACAAATTAAATTAGGATTTTTCTTGTTGCATTTTTTTCAACAGTGGGTGTTGGTAGAAGTTTTCCAAATAGTCTTCTTCTTTAACTTCTTTGGCACGTTCGTACTTCATTAACAACTTTTCTGGGTGACTTCACATCTTATGTAAAACACCAGGAAAATCAAGTGAGCCTTGAGACATCCAATCCAGATCTTGTTCTGCCATGCCCTCGTCTCTATGCTCCTCCTCTTCTTCAAAATTTGATGGATGTTCCTCCTCCTTTTCGTAATCACCTAACCTATGGAAAATGTCTTCTGAGAGTATAACATCATCTATGTCACCTTCGTTAAAAGATGGAGGCTTCTTTGGTTTCTCTACGTTTTCTACAGTTTTTTCTAACTCTTCAAGGGTGGCGAGAACAAAATATTTGACTGTAGAGACCACTATCCTAGTAGGAGTGGTTAAGGTATTCTTTGAAAAATAAGGAAGATTATGTACTCTAGGGATCAATCCAATAGCCTTTTCAAAGCGATGGGTTATAGGTTGGAAGGTCCGGATATGCTCGTAATAGATTTCACAAGTTTGTCTAAGATCGGGCTGAGAAGATCCGGCAAGTTTAGGAATGTGAGTAGGGGAGGTGCTAGGAATATTTTTGCCTTAACCAAAATAAGTATGATGAGGGTGGGTGGAATTATCAGCCATAAAAATTTGGCTTCCCTCCTAGCGCTAGAAATTTTGACAGTGTTGGACCTACCAACATTGAAAGGGGTCTTCCTAATATGTGGTCCCAATTAGCCCTCACACATTTGGGATAGGGGCCCCATCTGAAATACGACCCTGTTACCATTTTCATTAAGGTTATCATTAGCTCTAACTATCAATAAGAGAGAAGAATGCATATGTGCCTTTGAAAATCAAGTGAGTGTGTCTGGTGAGTGTTCGGTTGTAGGTGTGTTAAGGTTCTTCTACTGCGGAGGGGAAAAGAAAGTGAGCCTCTAAGAGAGAGGTAGTAGTACAACTCTAGTAGAGACAAACAAAAACAGGAGAGATCGTCAAATATCCAACAGAATAGTCCACAAAGGTGTGACATTCATTGAAACCATTACAACACATTCTCAATTTGATAAGCACTAAAATAATTGAAATAGTTCAACTACTTTAGTACAGGTGAAAACAAACATGAATCATAAACATTCACATAACAGTCTTACAAATATTCATAATCCATGCATGAAGAACATGTTGGCCATCAGGCTTCATATATTAATTAAAATTCCCAGGATACATGTATACAATGAACACCACTAGCTCCAATAGTGGAGCGTTAGAGCCACTACTTGCTCCCCAAAAGAACTAGCTTGTCTCTTTGATGCCTTGTGGGAGGAGCCAAGGTGAAAAGTCCTTTGCTTGTATAATGAGGGTGTATATATAAATAATGGGTTGATCCTTCACCTCCCTTTTTACTCTTTGACTACCCTCATGACTGTTTGACTTCGCTATGACTTTTCGACTTTTACACGACTCTTCATATTCTGTACATGTCCTTTGGACTTCCACTTTACAATACATTTTCAAATAATAATTTACATAATCCACAAAATGATGTGGCATATTATCACTCATGACATGAGAAGATGATGTGGCATGGGGTGGTTTGGGGGTTTTACTAACGAGAATATGAATAGTAGGTTTTTAGGGCTTACTAAGTTTGTATCCATCCTTGCGATTAAAATTATTGTGATCTTTTTCTATTTCAAGTGCTTCTTTAATGATTTCATAATAGTAAAAGGGAATAGAGGTCAATATTTTGGTTTTATCAAAACAAATGAGATGTGTAGGGTTGTGAGAATGTTCAATGATGGTTGATTTAGAGATTCAATTATGAAAATTGTCAACAATATACAATTTAATATGGGTTTTAAATGATATACTAGTTTGACCTATGTATTAGTTTCCACAAGAGCAATGGATTTGATGAACTCTTGGACCCAACATATGATCAATTTGTCTCTTCAGATAAATTTCATCTTAAGTTAGGCCCAAGAGTTTATCAAATTTCATGCTCCTATGGAAAATCATACATAGGCCAGACAACGAGATCATTTCAAACTCATATTAAAGAGAATATTGCTGACAATCATCATAATTGACTCTCTAAATTAGTCATATTTGAACACTCTCATAATTATATACATGTCATTTTTTTTATGAAACCAATTCTTTTTCCTATGTTACCTATTATACTCTTCTTGAATCATCAGAGAAACACTTGAAATAAAAAAAAATCATCCTAATGATTTCGATCATGATGACGGTTATAAACTTAGTAAGTGTTAGAAACCTATTATTCATCATATTAATAATAAACCCCCTCACTCATAGGACCTTAAGTTGGTTCCCCCACACACCCCTATCCCTCATGCTCGAAGAAACTCAAGTCAATTCCCCCACATCCCCCCTTACATCATCCTTCCTTCCCATAACTTGTAATATTGTTAAGCCTCCTTTTGATTGTTTCTAATTTAACCATTTTTATCTTATTTTCCATAATTATGGCATCTCCATAGATCTTTGTTCTTGGTTTGTTTCATTCTCCATAATCTCTTTTTCATCTATTTATTTTTTTCAAGCATTTTTTTGTAATCCTTTCATATTCTTTATCTTTAATTCAAAATCATATACTAATATCTAATGGCATAGTCTAACTAATAGATAGAATGGCTATTTTTTGGAATCTGACAATACAATTTTTAGTAAGATTATGATTTATTATTGTTTAAAATACACTTTTGAATGCATAAATAGATTCATCTCCCTAAAAAACCCCAGAGGCACTTGATCTTTGTAAATTAAATAACTTAAACTTATGACATTTAAAAATATCTACTAGATGAATAGAACGACACCTAGCCGCCGTTGCATCGAGAGAGATCTGGAGCACACTCCTCCTTGACCTAGCCGCCACTGCTTCTGCAGAACCCTCCCTCAACAGCCTCCTGTTGCTGAGGCCAACCAGAAAGAGAGTAGAGAAAGCTCTACATGGTTAGCCTCTTCATCTGGTAAAAATTTGAGTCCTCCAGCATGGATGCTGGAGGGGGCCCTCGGCCTCCCCTCCCTCCTGAGATCACTGCCTTCAAATGACTAGTAGCCTCCTGCGGCAAGAGGAAAGCAACCCCAAACCAGTAGAAGTTTGTTAAGAAAGCCGAATCCATCCCCTCTGTAGAACTGCCTGCGGAACACCCGTGTCGAACTGCGCTGAATCTAGTAGAACGTGGGCTTATTGGTCAATTTACAGGCCTCTGGCCCTCTCCCAAAGCCATTGATGGATGGGTCCAGAGAAACTAGAGGCCCCTTGTCTCTGAAGGAATCCGAAGTCATCTGGTAGGCAGAGGATATTATGTGTTTGTCTTTGAATCAGCAGAAGATAGAGATCTTATCTTCCGAAACGGTCCATATTTCATGGGCCCCCAAGGGCTCTATCTGAATAAATGGACGTCGGACTTTGATCCTTCCCAAGATACTCCTTCAGCCGTTCCTGTCTGGGTAAGGTTACCCCACCTACCACTTCATTGCTGGAACTCGGAATCCATGGAAACAATTGGGAACAAACTAGGAAAATACATTGATAGGGTTGAAAGGAGAGAACAATACTCGTGTGCCAGAATATGTGTTGAAGTTGATCTGGAGATAGGGTTGCCTGAGGCTATTAAGCTTACCATAGTTGGCTGGTCTCACATTCAGGAACTTGATTATGAACAACTTCCCTTCAAGTGCCAACACTGTCATGGCTATGGTCATTTTTCTCGAAATGGCAAGAAGATGTAACGGCCTTTCGCTCTTAGACGCATACCTCTTCTCCCCAATTTGATTTTTGAAAATCAAGGAGGGTTCATTAATAAGAGGAATTTAATGGAAAACTTTTTTTTAATACAAGAAGCCATACGCTCCATAAAGTTTAGGAGACAAAGGGATGATCATAAAGATAGATATGGCCAATTCCCAACGATCATGTATGTCATTTTTTTTCTCTTTTATATTTTAGGAAAAATGGGTTCTCTTCTATTTTGATATCTTGGACGGGAAAAAATTTAAGAATAGAAATTTATGTAAAAATTTAGAAACCTTAGAAAATCTTACTAGTCCCTAATATGCAAACTATAAAAATATTTGGAGATACTTTAAAAAAAAATATTCAGATTCATAATTAGCTTATATAGGCTATATAAATTTTTGGTGATTTTTAATCTAAGAAAATTTTATACTATAAAATTTTGGCAAATCATTTTTAGAAAAAATAAAATTAACGAATATTTTTTTTCAAAAAAGCATGGAAAATAGCCCACTTATGAATATTAGCCCATCAAATTTTCCTTAATCTTGGAATAATGCTTGCATTTATGGGCCTTAGATTTCCCCCCTTGTTAATGGATCTAGGATTGGTTTCTTTAAATCTTCTAGGGGCCTCAAGTAAGTGTGCCACCTCTCCCCCATTATTTGCATTGTCATGGTTGAATCCTTGAGTGGGAAGCTAGAATTTGAACGAAGATTTCACTCCCTCCCTATAATATGATTCTTAAAAGGTATAAAGAGCATAAATCATGCACAGTTCATTGACGAGATGATCCTTCTTGGAAGTTCCTCTTACATTGTAGTGTACCGCTTCAAATCTTTTTTGGATGATTTTTTTCAGGTCTAACAAGGATTGATAAATGAGGGTAAAAGTCATATGTATTCCTGGAATGTTAGTAACATATTTCATGGAAGTATCTTAAGAATTTTGGGGATAGCAGCAAAGGATGAGTGGACAAATTTCAGATATTTGGGCTTTCCCATATGTCTCAAAATGTTCCCTTGTCCTTCTTGGGGTCATGCCAGTGACAAGTTTAAATCCAAATTTGAGCAATGGGGGGCCTCATTAGCTAAATCCAACTAGAATATTAATTCTAGTTCAATATATCCATTTAGTCGTTCCTATATTCTTTCTCTTACCTATGTTTTCCCCCATCTTAGTCAGGAAGCAAATGGCTCAAGAACTCAGGTTATTTCTCTAGCAAGGAAGAAAAAAAACTCTAAAAGGTTTCATCTCGTGAATTGAAAGGTGATTATGCTTCCAAAATCCATGGGGGGGTTTAGGAATAAGATAACCCTTTCTAATGAATATATCCCTTGGAGAAAACCGGTTTGGTAGCTAATCACAAGGGATAATGGTTGGTAGAAATAGGGTATTCATTAAAAATATCTTAATGGGGTGAGAGATTCTTGTATTAATCATATCCATCACAATAGAGGCAACTCCAAGATATGGTCACTGATGTTGGCTTCTACTCCTTGACTTAGATCTAAGCTTACTTGAATTCCAAGAAATGGAAAATCAATAGTTTTTGGACTGAGGGAATTATGGGAAATCTTCCTCTAGGATAAAATACCCTCTTTCATACCATGTGTAATTGGTTGATTTCCTAGCATAAAATATCTTTGTGGATATCTGCTCTTGGTCATCTAACAAGTATTGGTTGATATGGGCCTACGGTAATATTTTGGGTCACCTTGTTAGTATTTGCAGATCTCTCGAATCTGCTCTTGTTGGATGTGTTCCTTCGTCCTTTCCAAATTGAGGCTCTCAAGGTTGGGCAAGTGATTTGTATTTTGTTAAAATGGGTTATCAATCTTTTCTCTTACTTGATATTAGACCTCCTTATTCTTAGCTTTGGGACTTTACTTGGAGCTCGAAATGCCTCCCAAAAATTAATATTTTTTGTTGGATGCTAGCTTATAAGAAGATCCTAACAACTGAGAATTTATTGAAAAGGGGAATGGTTGGACCTTCCTAGTGTGCCTTCTGTAAACACACTATTGAATATATAGATCATCTCTTGTTGGAATGTCCTTTTCTATTTGAATTTTGGGGGTGATCTTATCTCAATTAAAGTCAAGGGTAATGTCACCTTATTTGTTGTAAGACTTGTTGGTAAAATGGGGAAAATGTTATAATGGCTCTTTTGCAGGGAAAAAATTAATGAAGAGAATATGGGAAGTATTGCCTAAATATGTATGTTGGAAAATTTTGTTGGCTAGAAATCATGTTGTTTTTCAAGATAAAAGGGTGGATGTAATTAGGATGGTGAGATCAGAAATAGGGATTCTTGGAAAATCATTCTATGCTAAAAGAATAAATGAATAGGTTCAGAAGTTGGATGGGGAGGTTAGAATGGATTAAATTTTTTGATTCAAAGTGGGCCATTAGGGATAAAATACGTTTGAGCGAGAGCTAGAAAGTAAGATTATCTAAGGAGGAATTTGATTAGTGGCTCTTAGAGTAGAAACATTTCTTATTAAGCTTCAATGGAGATGCAAAAGGAAACCTAGGGGTGGTGGGAGCAAGGGGTAATTTTTTTCCCTAAGAATCAAGAATAACATAGGTATGCTTGAGGTTTAGGTCACACTTCCCAAAATGTTGCTAAAGTTTATTCCATATATCAATGTTTGAGGAAAACTGGGAATCTGAGAATTTAGGAGGTGATTGTTTTTTGTGATTCTTGAAATATAATTCACCATTTACTTTTAGGATCTCTCCCATCAGATATCAGATACAAAGTTAAGTCAAATTTTCAAGCAAATTTATCAATTGTATTATTCTATCCGTAGAATAAATGACTCCATGTTATCATGTTAAACAACTTAAAGGCTGATAACATGGCTAATTTGGGGTCAAGGCTAAATCAAGGTGAACTTTGGTGGCAGGGGAAAAAGGGGCATGCCCCCCTTAATAGAGGAAAAGGGGGTGTAAATTTTGGCTTTTTTTAGGTAAGTATTGGCGAATATACAAGTGGAATATTGTAGATATTGTAGCATTTTGTTCAAAAGATTCAAGGTCAGAATTTTATAGATGGTCATTAATACATACTCCATTTTGACTATGTCCACTAGTTTCAACTTTCTTATGTAAATCATGTATCTAAACTTAATTTTAGCTTTGTGTTTTTTAATATAATAGTTATTCTTAGTTCTTCATTAAAAAAAAATGAGGGGGCGAGGGGGTGTGCAGCACCAGTGTGCTTAAACCAATCTCGAGCACAAGTGCACTTGGACTAAAGTGGAACACCAGATATTTTTTCACTTGTTGTCCCTTTGGTGCACAATAGTTTAGTAACATTAGTGTGTGAATGCCAATCTAAACCAATTGTACACATGGACCAAGGTGGACCATTGATATTTTTGGGGTTTATGTCCCTTTGATGCACATCCATCTAGGAGCAATAATGCACTTAGTTAAATATAGAGAATCAATGTGTTAGGAATAGAGTGGAGCACAAATGTGTTTAGGGGTCATTATCCCTTTAGTTCACATTAATGTAGGATCATTGGTGCACCTATACCAATCTAGAACACTGATACACTTAAACCAAAATGGAGCATTGGTGTTTTATTGGTTGTTTTCCTTTCAATTAATCTAATTCTAGGAGCATCAATGTGCCTAGATTGATATGGAACACCAATGCACTAGGACCAAGGTGAAGCACAAATGTGTTTTGGATTTATTGTCCCTTCAGTGCACATTAGTATAAAATCATTAGTGCACCTATACTAACATGCAACATCAGCATTAGGACCATACTAGGGTACAAATTATTTTTGGGGTTGTTGTCCATTTGGTGTACATAGGTCTAGGAGCACCAATTAACTTATACAAATCAAGAGAACCAATGTACTTGGACCAAAATGGAGCATCAAATAATTTTGAGGTTGTTATCCCATTAGTGCACATCAATACACCCACACCAATATAAAGAACTAATGTATAACCCTTTGGTGTAAATATGGTTATTACTCACTTGCTCTATTTTATATTAAGTGCATCATTGTTCCTATAGAAAATTGGAACATCACAATGCATTTTTCCACGAAGACCTTTATTTTTCGCCTCCATACAAACCTCCACTGAAAAATGAGGAAAATTTTAAAATGATTTCCATAAAAACCTTCACAAGTGAGGAAATTTAGATTAACATCCAGAAAAATCTCCACTAAAATATGGTTTCCTTGTAATCTCAAGATTTGCATTTGTGAATTAAGTTACAGGGAATGCAAAAAACATAAAAACAACCTTGATTTCTACTAAAAAATTACTACCTTATACAACAAGTTGTGTCAAAATAATTACATCTAGAGAAAAAGAAGAAGATGTCATAAGTCTTGTATAGATAACATGGTCAATATGGAATATAGAAACAAACAAAGAGCCTACTCATTTAAATTCATAGGATTTATTGGTGTAACCACCCTATCCTACATTTACCTGCTTGTACAAGCTCTCTAGGGAAAAAATGATTTAGGTGTCACTATGAGTCTACTAATCGAAAACATACTTCCATCCCTCAAGGACACTAGATCATCCAAGTGATTGACAACAACTACTGGTGATCAATCCCTCAACTAGAACATTCACTTCTCAGACTTTACACCCCAACTGCATACTTGACACACTTTCCATGCGGTTGGAAGGCTCCAACTACACTTAGGATCCTTCATGCATCTGATTATAACTGAAATTCTTCAGTTCAGAGGGTGTGGTTGCGAGATCAGTGCCACTTGTTTAGGGTTGGCCTATAAGCTATTGTCCATAACAGCCTAGAAATTTCTAGAATCGGATCTAGGATAATCACAAGTCTAATCAATCAATACTAAAGCTAGATCTTGTCCAAGGCATGCCTAATACATGATAAACATTTCATCAAACATGTAGTAAACATAGTAGCTACTAGTCATGAATGCGTATTTGATCATGATCTTCTTAACTTCATCTAAGAATCATCAAGAAGGCTCAATGACCTATCAAGTTAGCTGCAACAACACTTGTTATCCCATGAATACATTAACCATTCCATAACTAATCAAATCATGAAAAATATCCATGCTAAGAGCACATCATTCAACCATGTATGTAACCAAAATAAAATTCATGAAAAGCCAGCCATAAGATCAACACAATAACCATTACATGTGCTCATAGATCATAATAGGAAAAATAACTCAGATTAACCATATGCAAATGAAAACCAAGTCAGGGACTTCCATGTACCACCCAACCATAGATTAGGTTGAACCAAATATCTATTTCATCCAATCACCCTCGTGCCATATTCCAAGCACGAATGTGGGATCATATAGGTTAAACCAAAATATAACCAACTAGCGCTTCTCGAGGAAAAACCATCTCAACCCTCAACCACAATGATTTCACCTAAATCGGTCTAAAAATAACTAACATCAAACAATCTTGGATGCCTCTAGTTTCCTTCACCAACTCTAGAGGAGTTTCTTATCTCCACCCATCCATCAAGAGTTCCAGGAGAAAGCCCATCTCCACCCTTGACTCTTAGGAATTTTCCTGAGACCACCTCAACCAGGATTTAAGCCCACAGGTCATACAAAGATTAATCAAAATAGAGAACCCACTACATCATGGTTATCCAGGAAATGGAAATCGAAGGCTGAAACCACTATAAATCTAGGAAAATACCATGTCAATGACAACAAAATAACCAAAGAACCACATGCATGTACCATGCATCCAAATCTTAGCAAGGAAATCACACATGCAACCTGTTACTTGCAATGAACTCTAGTTGTAGTTGCTAATACAACCTTATTTTTCGCTACCCACAATTCCTTTTCTTGTCCTTTGCTTGATTCTCTCTAAGTCCTAGTGAATGTTACGATACTCCAAGAATGCTCTGACTGTGTTGAATGTAAGAGATCTAGAATGAACAAAATTTGAGCCAAAACTATCAAAAGTTGAATTGAAAAAAACTGTGAATTTTTTCTCTGATGCCTTTTTATCATTGATGCCTAGTCTCTTCCTTTCCTTTTTTAACATCCCTGGTGAAAAATTCATGTAATAAAAGTTAAAAACAATAACCAAGGATGAATGGGACACTTATTCCAAGCTCAATGTTGGGCAAGACATCCCAAGGGGTGTTCATTTGGTTGTTTATGGCTAAGGAAAATGGCAAAGGCAATGGATAAGGCTTTGGAAAGGAAAAATGGCATTTTTGGCACACTTATTTATTAAAATAATGGAAATTAGGAGGAAAAGGAGGTGAAAGGTCATAGGTTGCATGTGAGGAGAAAAATGAAGAAAATAGAGGCCTCATTCATAAAAATGCTTCTAAGGATCAGTTGGTAACCTTTTGTCAATTTAGATTTGGAGTTCTTTCATTATTCTCTCTCTCTCATACTCTTAGACACTTAGAGTTTTCTTGGAGCATTTTGGCATTGGAGAAAAAGGGAAAAGAAGGCAAGAGGAAGCAAAGATCAAGCAAGGAAAGGCAGGATCAAGTAGTTACATTAGGCTTCATTGCAGGTATAGAATTTCATGTGTATTTTTCTTGCTAGATTTGGCATCCATGGGATAGCATGTGTTTATTTTATACCATGGCATGGTTTTTTCCAGGTGTGACAGTCTTTTCAGCCTAGCCTTTCCATTTCCTAATAGCTTTGATGAGATGGTTTCTCTCATTCAGTTTATGTGGGATGGCCGAATTGGATTCGAAGTTGAGTGGGGTGGATCTATGAATTGAAAAACACATGGTGTAGTGATCCCTGAACCGGACTAAGGATACACGAAGCCACTAACCAAGTAACCCCTAAACCGGACTGTGGGTTGCGGTAAATCCATATTGTGTCCTTTGGTGGGCCTAGGAATCCTTGTTGGTGAATGGCGGGATATACAGTAAAGCGAAGAGGTGGATTTTCTCTCCATTGGGCCTAGTGATTCTAGGATGGAATGCATGGTAAATCCTAGAGAGTATGTCTCGGTGTAGGGCCTAGTGATCCCTGGATCGGACTGCAGATGCATGGTAAAGCTTGAGAGACTAGGAGGCACTCAAATTCCTCACAGTGTAGGCAGAGAACTCTGGTGGCATCCACATTGATTGGTGTTTTTGATGTGTTCTATGAGTCCCACATTCATGCTTGGAATATGGCACGGGGTTGATTGGCTGAAGAGAGACTTGGCTTAGCCAATATATGGTCGGGTGGAACATGGTAGTCCCATCACTAGTTGGTTCATTGCATTGATTAATGAGAAATTCATTCCATTGATTTTCATGTGTAAATTTACTGGTGTATATATAGATTTTGATGGCTGATATGTTTATTGTATTTTTTGTTCCTATCATGTTGGTTATATGAACATTTTATGACAGCAACTATGTTTGGCTCTCAGCATTTTTTTACTTGTATTTGAATGGATAATGTGTCTATGACCTAATACATGATAAGGAAGAAAATGACATGAGGAAGCAATGGTTCATGGAAATTCTCATATAAGTATGATATCCCTACACTTAATTCTACTATTTACACCTGTAGGTTACATGTTGATGATATGTTTGATGAAATGCATGGCATGGCTAGTAGGGGTCTAGTTAAGGTCTTGATCAACTATTTACTTTTCCAACATTGTTTCCCTGTACTTTACTTGATTTTGAGCTTTCATTCCATTATGGGCACTGGCCTAGGCTCTAGGCCTGAAAAAGTGGCTTAAATACTGGGGTCACTGGCATAGAATTGGAAACTTTAGACCACATTCACTAGCAAGCAGGCCCATGAGAGCGACTTTGGGTTTTTGGTTGCTTCCTTGCCCATAGCATGAGAGCGACTATGGCCTTAGAGGTCCAGAACAGCAGAGGGACCCAGGGATAGGTTGTCTGAGTGGCTGAATTGTCTCCTGATGGTTTTGTTGACAATGTTGGATGACTGTGTGTGATGTTTCGTCAATTCCACTTCCTTAAGGTTACCTAGGAGGTTGAATCTGATCATAGTAGCCTCTCGTCTCATGTTTACCCCATTTGGCATGGTTACTTGGGTGGATGTGGGAGGAGGGTGTTACATAGTGGTATCAATGCGGGTTTCGCTCTCTTTGGGTCATATCTAATACCACAGAGTGGTATTAGAGCATGGTTCAACTCTTGGACTGGATGGGTTGAATGTGTTAGTCATGCATGCATGTCAATTGCATGTGTGTCTCTCACACTTATATACTCGTTTCAATTTCTTAATGTTGGATTAGGGTTGTAGTATGGTTATCATGGAGAATTTGATGTTGATTTAGTGAAGAGTATTTGACATGAGTATGTGCTGACTATATATGGTTATTTTTCACTTACATTTTGATTTTATGGCGCCTACTTACATCCTTGAATGTTAGGTTACATTCTTCAATATTTGGATTACATGTATCAGTCTTGTAGGTTGATTACAATAACTGATCAATTATGTTTGACTACATGTGCTTATGTGTATTTGTAGTTGGATAGTCATTTCTTATGCATATTGTCGGTTTCATGTAGAAATGTGTATAATGGAGTAATCGTTGTTGTCATGCATGAGGTCATAGCATGCATTGGTGATATGGCCTTGCATTGGTGACTAGACCCTAGTTAGAGTGATGTTTATATGTTGATACATTCATTTGTGTATGTCTATATGCTGCTATATTTATTTTATACATGTATCATGTTGATTTGGTGATCTTGAAGACAAGGTATCCTCCCCAAGCTATACTGAGGTACGTTGGTTTATTGTGAATTGGTTTATCTGACATATTATGCATTCCAGGAAGAGAAAGATCAAATGGCTAGCAAGGTGGTAGGCTACGTAGAATCTCCATATGTGTTAGATGAGCAGTGTGGTGTGGGGCATACTTATGATTTGGCGATACATTGAGAAGCTTGAAGGAATAGATAAGGAGTTGTAAGGAAGATAATGATTGGATCATACAGGCACAAGAGAAGCAAGCAGAGGTCAATGTTATACTTCTTCAGAGTTTGTCAGAACTTCAAGTGACAAGGGCCGCTTCGTATCATCCATGCACATGATGATGGGACTAATGGAGCATATGGCAGTAGATCTCATGGTAGACACAGGTATAATAGAACTGACACAGTGAGAGATGGCAGATTGTTGGACACTCCGAAAGGAGGGGCGATGAGTATAGGTATTATTGTATTTTTGGTTATGATAAACATCATGATCATCATCGCTATCATCCTTATAGGAGGAATGATAGGGGATACTTACCAAATGAATTCAAGGAGGAAAAACCACCTGCTTTTAATGGAGATGTGAAGAAGTCGGAAGATGCAGAGGCTTGGATACTTGGGATGAACAAATTCTTTAAGTTGCATAAGTACACAGATAACATGAACAAATTCTTTAAGTTGCATAAGTACAAAGATAACATGAAGGCCAGAATAGATATCTTCAGCTTGAAAGATAAAGTAGACATCTAGTGGGAAGATGTTAAGCGGGTTAGAGACATCAGGACAAATGACTTGAGCTGGCGGGAATTCAAGAAGCTTTTTAGGAAGAAGTTATTATCAAAAAGGTACTATGATAGTAAGGCAAAAGAATTCTATGAGCTAAAGATGGGACCAATGACGGATGAAGAGTACATGACCAAGTTTCTGGAGCTATTGAGGTATGCATCGTATCTTACTGATGAGAAGGCTAAAGTTCAATGGTTTGTCAGTGATTTTCCTTTAGCATTTAGAGATTGGATTGAGTATGATGAACCTCGGTCACTTGAGGAAGTTATTGGGAAACTGAAGCATTGCTATGAGCAATCAAAGTGTAAGAATGAATCTCAGCATGGATGGAAAGAAAAGGACAAAGGTAAAGGTAAATGGAAGCCTAAGAGAACAAGGCCTTAGCATGCAGATGAGAAAGAAAATATGGCACCGCAAAAGAAGTTTAATGCAGCTAGAATGGGACATGGATCACAACAGCAACAACGTCATAGAGGCATTAGGGAATTTTGAGGTCTAAAATGGGCCTCCTAAGAAAAACGTACAACCAAAATAAACTTTATAAGAACCAATAGGATTCAAGATGATGATGTCAACCATGGGGGACAATTCACCATTTTTGGAGTAAAAAAGTAAAAAGATTAAAAAAATAATATAATAATAAAACTACTTTTTCAACTCGTATTTTCAACTTATCTCCTTGAGGTTTTACTCAAATTTCGAGCGGGAGTACTCGTTGGATGAAAAATTTAATTCTTCATCCAAGGAGTACCTTGTTGGATACTTTTGATGGATCCTGTTACACGAAAAATGAGAAATACATGAAAAAATGTGATTGCAATCACGTTTTTTGTATTTCTCATATTTAGTGTAGTAGGGTCAATCAAAAGTATGCAACATGGGTACTCCTTGGATGAGAAATTAAATTATTCATCCAATGAGTGTTTCCGCTTGAAATTTGAGTAAACCCATAGGAAGATAAGTTGGAAATACGAGTTGAAAAAATAGGTTTTTTCCCCTGTAAAATTTGATGATGTAATCTTTAATCTTATTTTATTATTTCCACTATTATTTTATGATTTCCTTAAGATGCCCATTTTAGACCAAAAAACTCCCTAATGGTGAGGGCACTCGTCGGTTAGAGTGTTGGACATATGGTGAGGAACACATTAGGAGAGAATGTCCACAGCATCAAGGTGGAAGGCCTAAGATATACAATGCACATAAGGCATAAACTGTTGGGGATGTTGGTCAAAGTATTCCACGTATCTATGCAGCAGTGGAAAACATGCAAGTAGAACACTAATCATCTATCATTGAGATGGACGGTAAGCTCTGTGATCAAGTTATTTCTATTTTTATTGACCTTGGATCTAATTATAGTTATGTTATTCCTATCTTGGTGGATAAGTGTGGTTTGAATAAGAAATTGCATACAGAGTCTTAGTTAGCGCAGTTGGCTACAGGTACAAAGAAGCGAGTTCATCATCAGGTGAGAGCTTACGCATTTGATTTAAATGGTATGCCTACATTAGCACATTTGAATGTGTTACCGTTGGGATCATACAATATGTTGTTGGGCATGGATTGGCTGTATCTACATAGAACCAAAGTTGTATTTTATGACAAAGCTATCGAGTGTGTTGATGACAATGGAGGACCAAGGGTCTTGCAAGGTAAGAAGAAATCCACATCTGTTAGGATGGTGACAGTTATGCAAGAAAAATGTAGCCATAGGAAGGGATGCAAGCTATTTGCAGTACACATTTCTAGTCATAAGGGTAAGGAGGTTGAGGATGCTGATGTTTTGAACAGATATCCAGTGTTGCAACAGTTTCAGGATGTATTCCCTGATCAAATTACAAAGTTTCCACCTCACATGGAGGTAGAATTTCAAATTAAAAAGTTTCCACCTCACAGGGAGGTAGAATTTTCTATTGAGTTAGTGTCAGGGGCAGCACCAGCATCAAAAGCACCATATAGGATGAGCACGCCTGAGTTGGTTGAGTTAAAGTTGTAGCTGAAGGAAATGTTGGACAAGGGATACATTAGGCTAAGTGTATCACCTTGGGGCGTACTGATCTTGTTTGTGAGGAAGAAAGATGGTACCCTCAAATTATGCATTGATTACAGACAGTTGAACAAAGTGACTATCAAGAACAGGTACCATTTTCCTAGGATTGATGACTTGTTCGATCAGATGAAGGGAGCAACAATGTTCTCGAAGATTGACTTGAGATCCAAATACCGTCAAGTACGCATCAAAGAGAATGACATTTACAAGACTGCGTTCAGGACCATGTATCGGCATTATGAGTTTGTTGTTGTTCCATTTGGCTTAACTAATGCTCCATCTACATTCATGTATTTGATGAATAGTGTGTTGCATCCATATTTGGATAAGTTTGTTATTGTGTTCATTGATGATATACTGGTATATTCTAAAAATGAGGAATAACATGTCGACCATTTAGCAGTAGTATTGAGATTGTTGAGGGAGCATCAGTTGTATGCTAAGCTCAGCAAGTGTAGTTTCTTTCATATTGAGGTACACTACTTGGGGCATGTTGTATCCAAGGATGGAATTACAGTAGATAACATAGTTATCGATCAAACGGGAACTATTACCTCAAAACGGGTACTCAAGCCCAAAAACCTCAAAAAAACATGAAAAAACAACCTGAAAACAAAAAATGTCGATGTTGGAATAACTTTTTTTTTCAAGGTAAATTTTCAACATTTTTTCAAAATGGAAGTAAAAGCCAATTTTTTTTTTGTGCAAAAAACACCCTAAAAAACGAAAAGTGTTGATGCTAGAATAACATCTTTTTTTCGGTGTAAATTGGCATCATCTTTTAATAATGACATTAAAGATAAAATATCGTGACTCTAAAAAACCTTAAAATTCCAATGATAGACATGACATTAAAGATAAAATATCAAAAATCTTAAAATTCCAACGATTTTAGGCATGGTATTAAATATAAAATATCATGTATCTGAAAAGCCTTAAAATTCCAAGGATGACATCAAAAATAAAATATCACCTCTATGAAAATCCTTAAAATTCCAACAATTTTCAGCCATGTTGTTAATATTATTTTAATAAATTCCCCGGATGCGGGTGAGGGCACGTCACACAGGGACGAGCCACATGCCCAGCATGTGCTGCCCCGTGCTAACAATGCCGCGTAATGGTTCTACACCACCAAGGTTTAAGGTTTAGTTGCCCGAGCTCTTGGCATTCAATGCCGAGCAGGGTGAAGCAATGGGACGGAAGGTTGCAGTTAATGCTCGCTCTGTTCGAGGGAATAATGCGAGTCTTCAAGGGGAAGGCGGAGCACTACCAGTTTATTGTTATGGTGAGGCAATGGGGGTGCATACTCAGAAGAACTCTGGACGGGTGGGCGCTCCACCACCTCACATCGCAGTCTCAGTTCATCGCAGCAGTAATTCAAGCGCATACTACAAGTGGGAGTGGCTTGCTGAGGGCTATTGGGGTTGACTGGAAGCGCGGAGTGAAGATTTTCACTCAGGCAAAGACTGCTCTGAGGTCGCCAGTCCTGTTGGTGATCTTTGGCAAATTATGCTTGGTGTTTGTTCTTACCAACTGCCATCTTGTAGCAGTTTCCACGGGTACCTCAAAACCACGAGAACAGTTCTGGAATGAGAGGAAGGCGTCGGGAGGTCTATGGCCAAATTGCGAGAAAGGCAACCGAGCAGAAGGGGACCTGGGCGAGGAGCATCCTCACGCCCCCCTGCAGCAGATGAGCACCATCACTGCTGTTGTTGTTACTGCTACAGGAGAGCGAGAGCTACACCAATTCCGACTGGGCAGTTCATGGAGGTTGGCAGCTCAAGTGAAGGAGCGCCACAGCTTCCAGCATTCGGCTTAGTCCTCTTCAACTTGGGCAGCTCGAAGGACAATGCAGCTATCAGTGCTCATATCTATGTACTCTTTACTAAGGCACCTGAAGGAACTGAAGGAGGAAAGCAACCTGTTTCGGCTGAGCCACTCACAAGAGGCAGTGGGGAGGAAAACCCAGTGCTGCAGCCACCAATCGAAGCTGGCACCTCTGGGAAAAAGCTCCAGCGAGCCCCTTCTCATCCTCTAGAGCTGGAACCTCAGAACATCGCAAAGGAGCCTATGGATATGGGGCCAGGAGACTCTGCAAGCCAAGATTGGAGCGGTTTCATTGTGGAGGAGCCCGAAGATTGATCTCCAGAAGCACACTCCGGCATGCTCCCTTCTCCGTCGACGCCAGTCCAGGTCAAAGGTCCCAGCGGGTATTTGGGTTCTCCTCGTTACTGTGTTTGATAATCTTCAGTTCTTAATTTTGTCATACTTATGTCGGTCCCATATCTGGACAAGGTTCACTGTTACTGTTTAGCTGCCTCTGCGCGGGCATCTCGTTTCTGTTTAGTTCAATGCTGTTGCAAGTTTTGGGTTAGTCTTGTCATTTTGGTCTTTTGTTTTGTTATGTTCTGGAGGAGTTTCAGTAAGTCTTGCAGGTGCTGCCCCTGCGAGGGAGCATTTTGTGTCATGCTAAGTTTTCCAAGGTGCCATAGCTGGCCCTGG
This sequence comes from Pinus tabuliformis, assembly GCA_031772625.1. Lineage (NCBI taxonomy): Eukaryota > Viridiplantae > Streptophyta > Pinopsida > Pinales > Pinaceae > Pinus > Pinus tabuliformis. The sequence continues at coordinate 1,307,313,754 of CM062816.1, read as the reverse complement.
ATGGCCTGTTTCTCTGATTGTAAAGATTACCTGTAAATATAATATAATAGAATAGATAGTTTTCACCGAGAAAAAAAAAATATTATTTTAATAAATTATTACCATGTAATTTATATTAATTTATTTTTATTTTAAGTTTATCATATTAATAACAATCTATTAAATATAATGTCTTTTTTATATAATGTATTGATTTCATTACTAAGAAATATATGTACTTTATTTTAATTTCATAAAAAATGTCGTTTCGAGAATCCTATCAGCGCTAAAGAAGTACACCATCAACAAAAAATTGTTCTCCTAGACTTATTACTACTACATTTTTTTTACATATATATCCAATCAAATATATTGACAATGTGAAAACATTGAAAAAAAAATAAAAACAAAAACAAAACAAAACAAAAAACCTGAAAAAAAAAAAAAAAAAATAAATAAATAAATAAATAATAAATAAATAAAAAATAAAAATAATAAATAAATAAATAAAATAATAAATAAATAAATAAAAATAATAAAAAGAAAATTAAAAATAAATAAAATAAAATAAAATAAATAAATAATAATAATAATAATAAATAAATAAATAATAAAATAAAATTAAAAATAAAAATAAAAATTAATTAATTAATTAATAATAATAAAAATAATATCACATGAGACATCATTTGTCGACGCATTTTGAACCATCATGGATCACAGAAGCCTAAACTCTACTAATAATAATAATAATAATAAAATAAAATAAATTAAATTAAATTAAAATTAAAATTAAAATTAAAAAATTAAAAAAATTAAAAAAAAAATTAAATTAAAAAAATTAAATTAAATTTAAAAATTTAAAAATTAAAAATAAAATAAATACATAAATAAATAAATAAATAAAAATTAAATTAAATTAAAAATTAAAAATAATAATAATAATAATAATAATAATAATAAAATTAAAAATAAAAAAATAATAAAGAGTAAATAAAAATATATATTTTAACATTTAAAAAACAAAAAATAAAAACCATGACCCAAAAAAGAAGAAGAAGTAGAAGAAGTCAAACATTAAAAAAAAAAAAAACAAAAAACAAAAAACAAAAAACAAAAACAAAAACAAAAACAAAAACAAAAACAAAACAAAACAAAATTAACTTATAAAATAATAAAATTTAAAAAATAAAAAAAAAGTAAAAACAAACAAGCAAACAAAAAAAAACAAGAAGGAAGACCGTCTCAAAAAAAAAAAAAATATATATATATATATATATATATATATATATATATAGAAAGAAAAAAATTATGGAATAGACAAAAAAAACATCTAAAATAAATAAATAATATTGATGAGATAAATTTAAAAAAACCATTTATAAAATAAGTGAAAAGAAAGAGGATTAAAAAAAATGAAAATTAAAAAATATTCAAAATAATAATTAAAAATATTCGAAATAATGATTAAAAACATTAAAAATAATAACTAAAAAGATTGAAAATTAAAAAAAAAAAAAAAAACAAACAAACAAATAAGCATTAAAAAGATTTTTTTTAAATAACAAAAATTAAAATAAAATATCAAAATTTGAAATAAAAATAAAAAAATAAAAACCATATTAAGAAAAAACAAATAAAGAATTAAAAATAAAAAAAAAATAAACAAATTCATTTAAAAGAAAAAAAATAAAATTTATTATTTTTTTTTTAACTGAAACGGTTATGTTTTATTGATAGAAATCAGGTTGGGCAGAGCCTAATCAACCATTACAGCATTCAGAGATTACATTGACTTTCTTTCTGCTTAAGGGATAATGTCCATGATCGTTGTTTCTGCATTTATGCTGATCATTCCTTCCTGTAAAGTGCATCCAATATTTGCCAATCTGTCTGCTTCCTTGTTTAATCCTCTGAGAATGTGGAAGAATTGGACTGATTGAAATTCTTTCAGAGTTCTGGTCACTCTTGAAAGTTGTTTGTTTAGCACTGGGTCCTTGAGTCTTTTCTTCTCTACCATCGTTTTGATCAGCAGTTCAGAATCGCCAAGGATTAGAATTTCTTCTGGATTTCCTTTCCTGGCCATTTGGCAGGCTTTCAAGAGGCTGAGAATTTCAGCTTGATTGTTGGTTTTCATTCCAAGGCCCCAGCTGAAGTCGTCTTTTTTCCCATCTTGGAAGAAGATCACTCCTCCTGCTCCGGACCTCCCTGGATTGCCTTTTGAGGCTCCATCGAAAAAAATGATGCACTTGGCCTGTGATTTCCACCATTGCTGGAAGCTGTCTTCTGATTCTCGAATCTGCCATTTTCCTTTGTGCACTGTTCGATTGGGCACTGGTGGGTTAGCCTTTCCTGTATAGGCATTCAACCACTCCCTCTCTTCGGTTCGCAAGGAGTTGTCATCTTTGACAGAGGAGTAGTTCAATGTTTCTAAGAGGAGGTTCTTTGCCTGTTCCGCCACTTTTGCTGCTGGCAGTTCAGTGTTGTTAAATATTGTTTCATTCCGTGCTAACCAAAGTTTCCAGCAAACATACTTTGGTACAACTATCCACACCTTTTGCCAAAGTGATTTGCTTACTATGCTGTATGGATAACTGTTATTCCAGGAGGAGAACATGGTGTCAATCGAGTTTTGAGTTGGAGGAGGCACACTCAGCCCGGTGAAAAAGAATGACCAGACTGCTTTTGCAAATTCGCAGGCTAAAAACAGATGATTTGTTGTTTCTGAGTCTCTTTTACAGAGGACACATCTATGTGGTCCAGCTATGTTCCTTTTACACAGATTATCTCCTGTCAAAATTTTGTTGTGGAACAATGTCCAGAAAAAGAAGTTGATTTTGGGAATGCTGAAGCTGTCCCAAATCTGCTTCCACACGAATTTCGGATGTGATGAATTCTTTTTGGTCTGCATCTGATAATATCCTAGACTAGCTGTGTATTCCTCGTTCTTACCCCAGCCCCAAACATCTTCGTCTTCTTTGTGAACTGGGGCAAAGTCAGAGATTTCAGCTTGAAGAGCGTCTAGCTGAGTGTTTAAATGTTCTGGAATTCTGGGAAAAATCCATCGTTGCCAGTTCCCTTTTCTGTCCCAACTGGAGATATCCTCTAATTTCCTTATACCTTTCGACTGTAGCTAGGCTCTTATTTCTGCAATCTCGTGGTTTTCTGCTAGAGGGCGATGTCCCATAACGCTGTCTCTCCAAAGTTTTGTGTTTTTACCATTACCAGGGATTCTGTACAAATGGGATCTGAAGAATTCGATACTTCTGTAACACAGCTTCCAGACTTGCGTTCCTTTTGGGGGTTTCTCAATATTATATGTTTTTAATGGCTGATTGTTCAGGTATTTCAAATTGAAGATTTGACTCACTGGATGGGCCGACTCTGCATGGAGCTGCCATAACAGCTTACATCCCAAAGCTACATTTGCATTAACTGGGTCGCGGATTTGAAGTTTGCCTTCTGTCAGCGGTCGTTTCACCATATCCCAGCTAACTAAATGAAATCTACTTGTGTTTCCTCTCCCACCATTCCATAAGAAATTGCACATAAATCCGGAGATTTGGTCTGAAATTAGTTTTGGAGCCAGCATGAGAGATGCTTGGAACGTGGGCAAAGCAGAAAGAACTGATTTGATGAGCGTCAATTTGCCCCCTGTGGTTAACCAAAAGCCTCCCCACACAGTGATCTTCCTTTTGAATTTCGTGATGACTTCCTCCCATAGTTGGTTTCTGTTGGATCCCAGTGTTATTGGAAGGCCCAAATATTTTATTTTTTCCCAATCTGCATGTCCTGTGTACCCCAACTCGTTTGCGATTGTCTCGATCTTATGCTGCTCAGTGTTCCACCCATATACAGCGCTTTTCCTCTCACTTACCAATGCTCCTGATATGCTGCAATATTTCTGAAGTATGCTTTTGAAAGATTTAGCTATTCTTGGAGAGGCCCCTCCAAGCAATAATGAATCGTCGGCGAAGAGGGCATGATTCACCGGTTCTATGCCTTTCACAATTCTGATCCCTGGTAGGCACCCCTTTTGTTTTTCTAGAGTCAGTTTTCTGCTCAGGGAATCTGCCATTAGAATGTAGAGAAATGGTGAGAGGGGGCAGCCCTGTCTCAAACCCCTGGTGGCCATAAAGAAGTTAGCAGGTCTACCGTTTATCATGGGCGCGATCCAAATCTTCTCCAGGCATGCCTTGATAAGATTGATGAAGTCCTGACTGAAGCCAAATGATGAGAGAACCCTGTACAAAAAGGAACGATTCACTCTATCAAATGCATTGCACATATCAAGTTTTATGAGCATACCTTGTTCTTTGCGTGAGTGGCTGGAGTGTAGAGCTTCCTGGACTTGAATGACATTGTCCAGGATGTGCCTTCCTTTCACAAACCCCCCTTGGGCAGGAGAAATTAATTTTTGCAGGAGAGGTTTGATTCTATTTGCCAGCAGTTTGGCCACAATCTTGTAGGACGAATTACACAGTGAGATTGGCCTATATATGTCAAAAGATCTTGGGCTTGCTTCCTTTGGAATTAATGCAAGGAAGGTAGAATTTATGCCTCCTCCAATCTTTGCCTTTCTCATGAAACCGTGGACCATTCTGATGAGATCAGTTTTAATTAGAACCCAGCATTTTCTGTAGAAGTGGATTGAAAACCCATCTAGCCTAGGTGCTTTATCTAGCTCCATGGACCAGACAATATTGGCAATCTCCTCCTCTATGGCGGGTCTCAATAGAATGTTATTGTCCTCTGCGCTGACAAGCTGTGGAATATTTGTGAGAAATTCCTCAACGTCCTCCTCACTCCCGTCCTTATCTGCGTTGAGTAGATTTTGAAAGTGATTCACAACGGCCTCCTTGATTTGATCAAATCCTCTGCATACCTGACCCCTAGATGTGATGATTTCTGCAATGTGATTTCTTGATAGACGAGCCCTGTATTGTCTATGGAAATACTTAGTATTTCTATCCCCAGCTTTGAGCCACAAGCTGCGGGACTTGATGCGCCAATATTCTTCCTCGATTCTAAGAATTTTATGTTTTCCTCTGTGCAATTTTTTCATTATCTAGATCAATAGCTGAGATATCTTTCTCTTCCATTTCCACTTGGAGATCTTCCAACTGGTTGACTGCATCTTTTCTCTGACTGGTGGGAGTGACTGTGACTTTCTTTATCCATTCTTTTAAAGCCTTCTTTGTGTTTTTCATTTTTTGTTCCCAAACGTAACTTGGGGAGCCTGATATTTCTATTCTCCATGTTGTTTGGACCGTTTCATGGAACCCTTCCCTTTCTGTCCAAAGAGGGCTGAAAATAAGTGGAAGAGGGCCGAGGTCTTCTTCTTCCTTTAGACATAGCAAGATTGGTTTATGATCTGAGGTTAATTTCGGAAGAATCTTAAAGAAAACAATTCTTTTATTCAGCATGATAGAACTGCTGGTGAGAAATCTGTCCAGCCTTGCTGAGATGTGTTGATCCCCTGTTCTATTATTAGTCCAGGTGTATTCCCCTTTTACAGGTTTGAAATCTACTAAGTCCCATTGTTGAATGAGGTTTTCCACTGTGGTGAGAAAGGGGTCTCTCAGATTGGTCCCTCCTCTCTTTTCTTTGTGGTCTAAGATTATATTCAGATCTCCCCCTATGACTATATTCAAAGGATTATGCAATTCCAAGTAGTCTAAGAGAGTTTTCCAGCAATCTTTCTTCTCATCATAATGCACAGGTACATACATATTAAACAGGGCTAGCTTGAAATTACTTACTGTGTGGCGCAGTTCTGTATAAATCCAGTGCTGGGTCACATGGGAGCTCTCTAAAGAGAAGAAGTTTTTGGACCAGAATGTGCCTATTCCTCCCGCCGAACCTCTTGCGCTGACTACCTTTCCTGAATCAAATTTCCATCTTGTATTGCTTGTATTCAGAAGGGTTTCCCCTTCTATTTTTGTCTCTTGGAGCATAAGGATGTCTGTGGCTTCCATCTTCAATAAATCTCTAATAGCCTCTGCCTTATTGGGATTCCCCAGACCCCTGCAGTTCCAAGAGATCAGCTGCATCATTTATGACTGGTTGGGGTAGGTCCACCTCCCTTGGGGGCCCTTAGTCTGGTGTTCCTTCCGAGAGTCATTTCTATGGTGGCTTGACTTCCCGGGGTTTTTTGTCTCTCTGATTCTTCCTCCCTAGTTTCTCTGTTTGATTTCCTTCCTGCTCGCTTTGATGTCCTTTCTAGGGTCTCTTCATCCGACGAGCCCTCGTTTTCGACATTCTTCTTCTTTTGTTTGATAATATCAGCATATGAGGGGGATGAAATAATGCAAGGATTCGGATTTGAGGTGGTGCCTGGATTTGATGGCTCGGTGTTGTTCTGCTGGGGAGGTTCTTCCCTTTCCGCCTCTGGTGGATCGGAGGATGGGTTGAGAGATTCAAATGGATTTTTGTCCTCCTCTATGCTGATAGTTTCCTTGCTTCTAGCGTTTTGTGTGCTTCCATTTTCTTGCCCTGCTTTGTTTCCTGTCTCCTTGCCTTTGTTTTTATTGTTCTGCCTGTTATTTGTTGATTTCTTTACCTGTTTCCATTGCTCTCCTTTTTCTTTCTCTGCAGCTTCCTCATTTTTTTTCTTGTAATATCTTGCAAAGTGCCCATATTCATGGCAGTGCCGGCACTTGAAAGGCAACTGCTTGTAATCAAGCTCTTGAATATGGGTCCAGTCTGCTACTGAGAGTTTGATGGCTTCGGGTAATCCTACTTCAAGATCGACCTCAACGCAGATGCGGGCACAGGAGTATTGATCCTTCCTCGGCGCCTGATCTATGTATCTGCCAAGAGCGTTACCTATGGATTGCAGAGAGTTCTGGCTCCAGCAGTGGAGGGGGAGATGTGGAAGGCGTACCCACACAGGTACCGCCGTGGGCACATCCTGAGCTGGATCAAAGTCAGGAGACCATTTGTTCAGATAGAGTCCTTGAGGACCCATGAAGTATGGTCCGTTTCTAAATATCAGACTTCTATCCTCCGCATTTTCGAACACAAACACAAAGAAAACCTTGCCAACGAAATGGCTTTTTATACCTTCTCTGGCTAGGGGTGTCCAGTTTCGCCTTACCCATTCCTCAGCAGCTTTCGGGGATGGCCATAACCCTGTAAACTGACCGATGAGGCCTCTTTCGGCAAGATTCAGTGTTGTTCTGCATGTTTCTTCCACCGGCAATGCCACCGTGGGAATACTTCCTAGTTTTTTGACAAACTTGGACTGTGAGCCAGTCGTCCATTTCCCAGATGCTGCAACTAGGGTTCTGAACGCTTCTAGTTCAGGAGGTAATGGGGGGGTAGCCACAGAGCCCCCACCAGGATCCATGTCTATAGAACTCGAAGAAAAAAAGGTTGGCTTGGCGCTGCTAGGTCAGTAGCAGCGCCTCCATGCGGGGGCACGGATCCTACCAAATATATTTTGACCTGTCCCAAATACAAATTTCCTGCCGATGTCTTCCTGCTTGAGATTTACAGAAGCCTCGATCTGTTCAAAACCTTCTTGTCCTCTGCGACAATGGCCAGCGCCCGGCCTGCAGGCGCGAGGGAAGCCCTCTGCGGGGTTCGATCCAGTCCACAGCAGCTTGCTCTCGTTCAGCTCTTTCCTCAGCAAAAGAAAATTAAAATTTATTTTTAAAAAAATTAAAAAAAAATAAATAAACATTAAAAAAACAAGAAAAATAAATAAAAGCTTAAAAAAAAATATATATATATATATATATATATATATATATATCGTTGGTCAGCCTCCCTACTTAAGAGGTCTCGAGGCCTGGCCCGTGGGCAGGCGAGGGAGCTGCGCTCAACTCCCCTGCCCGCACAAGGGCCATGCCCCGTGGCCTCCCCACCCAGGAGGTCGTGGGGCCTGGCCCCTGGGCGGGCAGGAATCGGCCTCCCTACCTAAAAGGTCGCAAGGCTTCACCCCTAGGCAGGCGAGGGAGCTACACTTAGCTCCCCCACCCGCTCAAGGGCCAGGCCCCACAGTATCCCCGCTCAGGAGGCCGTGGGGCTTGGCCTCTGGGTGGGCAAGCGAGATGAGCGCAACTCCCCTGCTCGCCCAAGGGTTAGGTCCCACGACCACCTAGGCAGGGAGGTCGGGCTAATGATATTTTTTTTAATTTACTTTTTTTAAGTTCTTATTATTAATTTTTTTAATTTTATTTTTTTGAAATTTTTTTGTTAATTTTTTTTTTTTTTTCAAATTTTAATATTTTTTTTAATTATTTTAAATTGTTTTTTTTTATTTTTATTTTTATTATTAAATTTAAATTTAAACTTAAATTATTTTTAAAAAATAATAATTTTTTTAATTAAACAAAGTCTTTCAGTAGAAATCACATGAGAGAATTTTTGGCCTACGTGTTTCGAACCAACAAGTGTGGTTCCTAATGATGAACCACACTTGTTGGTTCGAAACGCGTCAGCCAAAAATTCTCTCATGTGATTTCTATCGAAAAACTTTCTTTAATTCATTATGGATCACAGAATCTTGAATATATATATATATATATATATATATATATATATATTATATTTATTTTAATTTTTTTTAAATTTTAATTGTTTTAATTTTTTGTATTTTAATTAATTTTTTTTCCAATTTTAATTATTAAAAAAAAGTTTAATAAAGATATATATATATATATATATATATATATATATATATATATATATATATATATATATAATTTATTTTAATTTTAATTTTTTGTATTTTAATTAAAAAAATTTTCAATTTTAATTATTAAAAAAAAAGTTTAATATATTTTTTTTTAATTATGGTGTTTGTTAATTTTTATTTTAACTTAAAAGAAAAATGATTTTGATGTTTTTTTGGGTTAATTTTTATTTTTTTCCTTTAAATTACGTGTATTTTTCTATTATTTCCCCACTTTTTTTATTTATTTTTTGATATTTTTTAGTTTTTATTTTTTATTCTTTTTCATTTCTTGTTTAAATTTTTTATTTTTACATGTTAATTTTATTTTATTTTACATTTTTATGGTTTCTTTTTCTTTTTTCTTCTTTTTTATATACTTTTTATATTTGATATTTTTTGTTATGCTTTTTTATTTATTTTTATGTTTTATTGCCAACATGAAAATCACCAACATTTAAAAAAATATCCACACTTAATAGATTAGAAAATTTGAAGTGTTAAAAATAGGTCTACTTCATACATAAAAATAAATAAAGTGTCAAAAATAAGCCCTAAAAAAATGTTTTGATGCTACATCAACACTTTCTAAAATCAACATGAAAATCACTAACATTTTAAAAACAATGTTCATACTTAACACATAAGAAAATTTAAAGTGTGAAAAATATGCTCCAAAAAAAGGGGTGTATTCTAAATCACCATTTTTCAAAATTGGGCGATTTTTTGCTACCTCAAAAAAACATGTACTAGGTAATTTTCTCGTTTGATCAGTAACTATGTTAGATCTAGAGAAGATAAGTGTCATCATGGAGTGGGTAGCTCCTAAGAATGTGGATGAGGTGAGATCTTTCATGGGTTTGGCACGATATTACAAGAGGTTCATTAGGAACTTCTCATAGATTTCTTATCCCATCACATCCTCGTAGAGGAAAGGTGAGAAGTTCGAATGGACTGAGGAGTGTGAGGCTAGCTTTGAGCAGCTTAAGTAGTTGTTGACACATGCACTAGTACTACAGATTGTGGATCCGGACAAAGAGTTTGTGGTATGCACAGATGCTTGCAAGAGAGGGCTTGGTGGAGTACTTATGCAGGATGGACATGTGGTATGTTATGAGTCCCGAAAACTAAACGAGCATGAGTAGAACTACCTGACACCTGATCTTGAGTTAGTAACGATTATACATGCACTGAAGATGTGGAGGCATTATCTTCTCGGCAGTTGCTTTGTTCTTATGAGTGATCACATTGGGTTGAGGTATTTGTTTGACCCACCGAATCTGAATGCCAGGCAGGGTAGATGGTTGGCCACGATTAGCGAGTTTGATTTTGAGATCAGGTACATCAAAGGTAAAGAGAACAAGGTGGTAGATGCTCTCAGCAGACGGGTACAGGTACATCACTTGGCAATTGTGAGCTCCTATGGGATGGACTTACAAGATAATATATTTCAGACAGGACAGCAGGATGTCAGGTATATGGAGACTGTGCACAGGTTGCAGCAGGTTGATAGTACAGGTCATGGTACAGGTACAAGTACATGTAGTGGTACAGGTAGAGGTGCAGGTGCACAAGGCATTGACTACCATCTTACAACAAATGGATTGGTCAAGTTTCGAGACAGGATATATGTATTGGATAGTAGTGAGCTCAAGAAGGTGAACTTGAGGGGGTTTCATGCGACACCATATTCAGGTCACCCAGGTTATCAGAAGACATTGACATTAGTGAATAGATATTGCTATTGGCCGAATTTGAAGAGGAATATAGCAGATTTTGTGGCTAGATGTTTTGATTGTCAATGAGTGCAGGCAAAGTGTAAATATTTAGGTGGACTGCTACAGCTGATTGCAATTGCCTTAGTGGAAATGGGAGGTTATTTCTATGGACTTCATCACATGGTTGCCTAAGACAGTGAAGCAGCATGATTCCATCATGGTCATTGTGGACAGGTTAACAAAGGTTGCACATTTCATTCCAATGAAGTCTATGTTCTCAACTAGCGATTTATCATAGGTATTCATTAGAGATGTGGTCAGGTTGCATGGTGTTCCAAAGAAGATTGTGTCAGGGAGGGATGCAAAGTTTACTTCCAAGTTTAGGAAGGAATTATTTGCAAGTTTGGGCACAGAGTTGGTCTTCAGCATAGCTTATCATCTGCGGACAAATGGACATACAGAGAGGGTCAACAGGATATTGGAGGACATGTTGAGAATGTATGTAATGCATCAGCAGCAGAAGTGGGAAGAGTATCTCCCTTTGGTATAGTTCACATACAACAACGGTTATCAAGAGTCACTGAGGATGAGTCCTTTTGAGGCATTGTATGGGCGGAGTTGTAACACTCCTATTAGTTGGAGTGATCAGGTTAGCAGGGTATTAATTAGACCAAATATGTCGGCAGACATGGAATAGAAAATCCAAGTAATCAATAAGAATCTAAAGGCAGCACAGGATAGGTAGAAGAGTTATGAAGATAGGAACATGTTGTTCAAAGAGTTCCAGATTGGGGAATAGGTGTACTTGCACATCAAACCAAAGAAGAGCTCCTTGCGGATTGGCTCATGTGCCAAGATGGCACCATGGTTTTGTGGACCCTTCAATATCATTGAGAGGATTGGGGCATTAGACTATCGACTTGCACTACCTCCAACAGTGAAATTCCATTATGTTTTCCATATATCTTTTCTTAAGAAGTATGTTAAGGATGTTGATCATGTGATTCATTGGTCTATATTGCAGGTGAAACCAGATGGAGAATTCTAGTCGGAGCCTCAGTGTATATTACAGAAAAAGGTGTTCATGCTCCAGAACCGAGCAATCGAGCAAGTTAAAGTGTAATGGAAGCACTTTAGGCCTGATGAAGCTACATGGGATATGGTGGATAAGATGCGTGTCATGTATCCTTCCTTGTTTCTCGGTTGAGGCCATGCAGCTTGACATGGTGGTTTGGTATTTATTTACGATGGTTTGGTATTTGCTTAGGGTGGTTTGGTATATGCTTTATGATGGTTTGATGTATGCTATATGATGTTTTGATATGTTCTCAGATATGATGACTAGTATATGTTTGATAAATGTTTTGGTATATGATTTGGCATATTTTTTGGTATATATATTTTGATGATGTTGCTATATGTACACCCGTGTATGGATGTAAATATTGTAACGAGCTGTGTTATAAATCTCCACTATGTGGTATGGGTTCCATTGCATTATGGTTATGTTATCATGTTATTGTGATATCGTGTGGTTATGTTATCATGATGTTATGATGTCATATGGATTGACACTCAGCAAGATGATCATTGTAAATATCGTAATGAGATGTGATATAAAGCTCCACTATGAAATATGTCGTCATGTTGTCATGATGTTTTTCTCTTGAGAAGATCTTTCATTGTAAATATTGCATCGAGTTGTGTTATAAAGCTCCATGAGCAATATGTCTTCTTTCAACAGGTTGCTGAGGTATATGTGTGATTGAACACCGAGGACGGTGTCCCCCAAGGGGGAGGGTTTTGTAACAACCCTGGTGAAAATTTCATGTAATAAAAGTTAAAAACAATAACCACGAATGAATGGGACACTTATTCCAAGTTGAATGTTGGGCAAGACATCCTAGGGGGTGTTCATTTGGTTGTTTATGGCTAAGGAAATTGGAAAAGGAAATGACTAAGGCTTTGGAAAAGAAAAATGGCATTTTTGGTACAATTATTTATTAAAATAATGGAAATTAGGAGAAAAAGGAGGTGAAAGGTCATAGATGATAGGTTGCATCTGAGGAGGAAAATGAAGGAAAATAATGGAAAATGAAGAAAATAGAGGCCTCATTCATAAAAAGGCTTATGAGGATCAGTTGGTAACCTTTTGTCAATTTAGCTTTGGAGCTCTTTCTTTATTCTCTCTCTCTCTCATACTCTTGGACACAAAGTTTTCTTGGAGCACTTTGGCATTGGATAAAAAGGGCAAAGAAGGAAAGAGGAAGTAAAGATCAAGCAGGGAAAGGTAGGATCAAGCAGCTATAGCAGGCTTCATTGTAGGTATGGACTTGCATGTGTATTTTCCTTTCTATATTTGGCATGCATGGGATTGCATGTGTTTCTTTTCTACCATAGCATGGCTTTTTCCAGGTGTGACAATATTTTCAGACCAGCCTTTCCATTTCCTGATAGCTTTGATGAGATGGGTTCTCTCATTTGATTTATGTGGGATGGCTAGATTGGATTCAAAGCTGAGTGGGGTGGATCTCTGAATTGACAAACACATGGTATAGTGGTCCCTGAACCAAACTGAGGATGCACAAATCCATTGGCCTAGCAACCCCTGAATAGGACTATTGGTTGTGGTAAAGCTAGATTGTGGGCCTCGGTGTGCCTAGGAATCATTGTTGGTGAATGGCGGGATATACGGTAAATCCAAGAGGCGGATTTTCTCTCCATTGGGCATAGTGATTCCGAGATGGAATGCACGGTAAAGCCTGGAGAATATGTCTCAGTGTAGGGCCTAGTGATCCCTGGATCGAACTGTAGATGCATGGAAAAGCCTGAGAGACTAGGAGGCACTCAAATTCCTCACGGTGTAGGCGGAGAACTCCGGTGGCATCCACATTGATTGGTGTTTTTGATGTGTTCTATGAGTCCCACGTTCATGCTTGGAATATGCAACGGAGGTGATTAGTTGAATAGAGACTTAGCTCAACCAATCTATGGTTGGGTGGAACGTGGTAATCCCATCACCGATTGATTCATTGCATTGATTAATGAGAAATTCATTCCATTGATTTTCATGTGTAAATTTATTGGTGTATATATGGATTTTGATGGCTGATATGGTTATTGTATTTATGTTCCTATTATGTTGGTTACATGCACATTTTATTACAGAAGCTATGTTTGGATCTCAGCATGTTTTTACCTGTATTTGAATGGATAATGTATTTATGACCTAATACATGATAAGGTAGCAAATTACATGAGGAAACAATGATTCATGGTGATTCTCAGATAAGTATTATATTCCTACACTTAATTCTTCTATTTACACTGTAGGTTAAATGTTGATGATATGTTTGACGAAATGCCTGTCATGGCTAGTAGGGGTTTTGTTAGGGTCTTGATCAACTATTTACTTTTGCAACATTGTTTCCCTGAACTTTACTTGATTCTAAACTTTCATTCCATTTTGGGCAGTGGCCTGGGCTCTCGACCTAAAAAAGTGGCTTAAATCCTTGAGTCGCTGGCATAGAACTTGCAACTTTAGTCCATAGTCGCTAGTACGCTGGCCTATGAGAGCGACTTTGGGTTTCTAGTCACTTCCTTGCCCATGGCATGAGGGTGACTATGGCCTTAGAGGTCCAGAACAACAGTGGGACGTAGGGATAGGTTGCCTGAGTGGCTGACTTGTCTTTTGATGGTTTTGTTTATGATGCTGGATGACTGTGTGTGATGTTCCATCGATTCTGCTTCCTTAAGCTTAACTAGGAGGTCAAATCTAATCATAGTAGCTTCTCGTCTCATTTTTACTCTGATTGGCATGGTTACTTGGGTGGATGTGGGAGGAGGGTGTTACATTTTTCCTTTTTCTTTCATTTTTCTTCATTTCTCTCTAATTTCCTTTGCATGCATATGTGTGTCTCTTCACCTTCCTTTTCTCCTATTTTCCTTTATTTCCTTAATTAAATGTCAATTATTGCCTCTTTGCCTTTTCCAATTCCCTTAGCCATTAATAAACCACAAGTGATGCCCACTACAATGTTTAACCGCCATTCAGCTTGGAATACGTGTCCCATGACCTTTGTTTTTATTTTATTTACATAAAAAATCAACCAGGGGTTATTACAAACCCCTCCCCCTTGGGGGATCGCCGTCCTCAGTGTTCTATGTGTTGAATTTCCATGACCTTTGTTCTAGGTTAGAGTCAATCTTAGAATCACTGACACTACCAAACCAAGAATCTCAACAAGAACTACTTTGCACAGAGGAGAATATAAAGAAGTAAATCACACATGCACAAATATAAATAGTTTTTAACAAATTGTATAATAATGTATAACCCCAATCTTCGTTATATTAAACCAATCTGAATAATACAACATTCTATGGTATGCAAGATACAATGACAAACATGTTGCATAGACTTGATGTTGTATATTTTCGTTTCGGTATTTGCTTTCATACTACTCACTAGTTGTGCCTTAGTCCATCAAGGCCACAACACATCAAGACTCCAGGAGGGTTGCCACCTAACACTGTTGCAAGTCACTTTTGTTGCATGTACACGGATTGATCCAATTTTCTCTCTGGGTAGGCCTAACCCTTAACCCCAAATTGATAGGCTAGCAATCAAGTTCATCCATCAAGGTACTGCACTTCAGCACCAATCTTCACCCAACCTTTAGCTCCTCTTCATCGCTTCAAGATAGCTCCTCTATGGCTACTTTGGATAGCCAACATGCTTCCCTCCACTAGAACAATGGCACCCAATTATTCACTGCAAGATCTACTCCTAATTGAAGTCTCCAAATGCCCAAGTTGACCTCAACACACGACTCCCACGGGCTTCTACAAATTTTGTCCATAATTGGACACCATCCCATGCATCAAATAAACCAACCACCATCAATACAAACCTTGTCCATGGACCTCTTAATTATTATAGATTTGGTTCCAGTTAGGGCATCATTGCACGCTGCAACAACCCCTCTTTTTCCACCAAACTTTTCTTCAATGGCTACAGTCTAGCTTCCTGAAATTCCTCCTTTATACGCTACTCCTTGAGACACCTATTCATCCCTTTATTTCCCTCATGGATCCCTGTTCTAGGGACACTAAGACCTGCAAACTTATAAACATAGGAAATGCCCTCACTAAAACCACCCTTAACAGCCTTGAACACCCTCTCTGCAATGCGGTTGTCTCCAATACTTAACTCGGACCTAAAATCATATTTAAACACCCACAAAAAAGCCCAAAACTTACCTCCAGACTTGCAGCTTCCTTGTTGTGGTGTCTCGGCCCTATTGAGGATACAAATACTCTCCAAAATAGTCCTTCTAATCCCACGTTTTTTCCTCTCTATAACGCAGGCTAATTTCAAAGATGTATTGTGGTATTTTATGTCCATGAATGATCACAAATGAATCAATTCACCTCCTATTTATACACATAAATAGGGCTCCACGAATTCATTTGAAGATACATGTCTCTTGGACCAAGCCTACATGACTTGATTGTTCATAATTAATTGTCAACTTCAAAAATTCATAACTTCATTTCTAGAGCTCCGATTTGAGTGATTGATGAGCCTCATCATTGGGTAATTATATGGGCCTTAATTCACCTCCTATCTTAGTCAAATCAACTCTTCTCACAATTTATTACATGTTTTGAGTATATTTTGTTTAATGAGATGAGTCAAAGTGAGATATTATGCCTAGTGGATTAATGTGCATTGAATGCAGGTTTGTGAGAGAAAATAAGGGAATTTTGGCAAGATTAAGGGCTGAAACTCAAATGGGACAAGGAAGAGAGATTGTAGGAGGTAAATCCTCCTCATTTACTCCTCCCTCTTTCAAATATTCCTCCATCAATCACACTAGCTCAGAGTACAAGCAGCCAAGTCAAAGAGTTAGTTTATCTCGAGTTTGGGAGCTGAGCCTCCCTAGATTTAAGGAAGTCATTGGAGACTTCAGTTGTATAAATAAAGAGGCCTAGAGCCTGATTAGGATTTGAATTTTTTTCGTAAAAACACTTGTTATTTTTTGAGCTCCAGACTTGTGGAACACATTGTTATGTAATTTTCTGTTTTGATAATGAGAATGAGATTTTTCTTGATCCAGTACTAAGTTAACTCATAGGGCTGAAGCTCTTGGGTTAGGTCCTAACCCTAGTATCAAAGGCTCCTCTTCTTGTATCTGTATTCTTAGATTGATTTCATAGATTCATGGTTAAATTGTCTTTAAAAGTATTTCATTGCAAGTAGTGTAGATTTGATTACTTTGTTTATTAGTTTGCTTCCATTTGTGCCTTACCTCAGCGGTAGTTTAGAAGAGATAAAGGAATATCAAAAAGTTTTCAATAGTTTTTTTTCCCTCACTTCTCCCTTCAGGGATCATGATTTGAGGAAAGGACTCCTATGCAGCCCCAAAAAGACAAAATTCTACTTTCTCATAGAATTTAGAGTGTTCTGTACTTAAGCCAGCATTTGATCAGTTTGCAAGAGTAGGATTTAGTTCTCATTTTTTCCATTTTCAGTCTTACACTATATATCATAAATGATTCCATCTTATTCTGTAAAGTTTCCTCATGCATGAAGTAGATAGCTAGCTCACTAAACTTTGTTTTCCTAGCTTATTGAAATTCTTCTTATTTACATGATTTTTGGGCAAATATCAATGTTTGATGTAGTGCAGGTGTTTCAGAAGTAAAGAGAGATATCATTGCCAACAACCTCTGTCCAACTTCATCCATCCATGATCATTCCTTTCTTTCACTAAGACCCTCACCAATTTCATCATTTTACAAGGAAACCTCTCCAAGCATGTTGAGCAAATCCAACCATCTCCCAACCTTGGTTTCAAGTTCTAAGTGATCCTAGGAATTTTCTCACCTCATTCCATCCACCAACCACCTTCCCTAAGACTTCCATCACCTTCATCACTCATCATTTTTCTCTCGGTTGTATCCTGTAGAAATACAAGGAATCCTGTAGGTTTTTATGACATCCTGTAGTGGCATGTTTTGAGGTTGAATTGAAAGAAAAGCCTATAGGAAGCCAGAGAAGGTCACCTAAGGGTCTCCCAAACCTTCCAACCATCCATTATCATTCCTAAGCCACCTACAACATCGCAAAAAGAGATTAGCTTTCACACTCTTCCATTAAAAAAAAAAAAAAACAAAACAAAACAAACAGATTTATTCTAGTCATTTACATGCACAGTAGTAATGTTTGATGTTTTGAACTTACATGCTTAGGACAGTAGAATTTCATACATGTTAACTTAGCATTCTTTTTTAAGCATAGTCTCTTAGAAGTTAGTTAGGAAATGGTGTGTTTTAGCATTGGATTTCTGTCTTTTTCCTTACTACAGTAGACAAGCTTTCTCTTAGTGTAGATTTCTCTTTCCCTCATCAGTAATCAAGCTTCTTCTAAATCCATAGAAGTCTGGCTTGAAAAACCCTAGTTGTCTCTCTCTAGTTGAACAGTGAAAAAAGGGAAAAACCATCACTTTTACTTGTGTATACAACACTGTCACCTCCAAGTTTGTACGAACCCTGGGATGATAAAGTAAAGATGGTTGCCCTAGGAGTTGCAACATTCTTGCTGCAATACTAGTGCTCATCAGTGATCTTTGGAGTGTTGGAATTGGCACGCCAAGATCTATCACCTCAAATTTTCTCATGCTCAAATCCTTCATGGTTTTGGCCCAAATCCCAATGGGTGAAAAACCCCAACCTTAGCTTCCAAACCCACAAGTGACCCTTGTGGCGCTTTTCCCTCCAAACCCAAAACCCTATGGTTTGGAGTACCTCTAAAGATACACAAAACAACACTCTCTCTTAGCGAGGGAGGTACTTCCAAGACTAGGAAGTAACTCGTCATCATCATCATTGCTCACAACACTTGCCCAAATCTTGTCACTCACAATCACAATAATCCATGTATAGTGAACTACGCCCTTCTCGGAAGTGTCGTTGTCACTGGAAGCATCTTACTTCTTCTTCTCCTCTTGTATTTCTTTCTAATCTCTTCATGATTCCTTCTTGGCAGTTGTAGGAGCACCCTTTCTCCCCACTGACCACACACTCTTTTTGGACAGTAAAGTCTCCCTATGAATCTACAAGCTCCCTCTCGAACTCGAACTCGACTCCCTATGAGTATCTGGAACCTGGAATTTATACTCTGGAAAGTGTACCTTATTCTCGAGAACCTGTACCTGCTCCTCTAAAGCTTGTACTTGCACCTACATCGACTCTTGCTTCTCTGGAACCTGCACCTACTCCACCTGCTTCTTTCCATGATCCACATGCTTTCCCATCAACCTGTAAAGGCCATGCTCTCTAACTCTGGGTAAAATCCCATTAGACTTAGAGCCTCCGGGCCTGAGTCTTGCCTTCCCATCCTAGAACAACACCTCAAACCCCTTCCTCTCGATCATCAAGATGGAAATCATGCTATATCTGAGTCCTCGTACAAACAGTATGCCATAGACCCGCATCACACATCCTGTCTCCATCCTGAAAGGCACAACACCCGATCCTTGAATCTCCAACTGGCTCTTGTCAGCCAGCACCATGTGAAAATTTGAGTCCCATTCAGCTAGAGCCTCAAAAACCTCTTGTGACCCTATCATATGATTCGTCTCGCCATTGTCCACATACCATCCATCCTTGTTGATAGTACCTTGCGAGAAATGAGAAATCATAGCAAATTCCTCCTCTTCCAATCTCCTGGTGAGATCTATCTCAGCTAAAGGGGCAACACCAAAGACCTGCAGTCCTTTCCTCTTTTCATCATCTCCCTTATTTTTCATCGGATATCTCAATTAATAATGACCCATGTCGTCGTAGTTGAAACACTTGACTTTACTCAAGTCGTTCTTTGCTTACCCTTCATTCACGCTGCAAGTGCCATGCCATCATTCAAAGACTTCTTCTTTGGATGAAGATATTTGTCTCACAACTCTTCCTGAATGAAGTCATCCCATAGCCTATCCTAGCTTGGTAGTTTCTCCCTAGAAACGATCCCTTTGATGAAGGGCTTCCATTCCTCCGTGAACCCTTTCAAGGCAATCCTTACCATATCTCCATCTGAGATAGTCACATTGATGGCAAGAATCTCATTTTTGACTTGAGACAATATCGTGAGATATGAGGTCATGATTTCACCCTTATCATCTTGGTGGACTTCAACTTATCCTCCAATACTAGTACCCAGTTATCGATCTTATTCTGGAACAAATTCTGAAGTGTCATCGACATCCCATGTGCATTGTTCTTCCCAGACAAATGATGTATTATGGCATTCTTCACACCATCTAGGATGATCAATATCGCCCTCGCATCGAAATATTCATATATTTCCAACTCCTTAGGGTTGGTTTTCTTCTTGATCTCTTTCTCGGTGAACTCCCAGATCTTGTTGACCTGCAAGACCAACTTAATATTTTCCTTCCAAGGAGTATAGTTGGACAACCCCCCCAACCTGTCCTCATACCGGAGACCTACCTACAACTTCAACATTGTAGTGAGCCCTTCACTTACAATGTGACCAACTCCCTCTCACACTTTACTTCACCGTGCACAACTCTGATTTACTTACTTCCAAAGTAGCTCAGACACACTCTAATACCATGTTGAATTTCCATGACCTTGGGTCTAGGTTAGAGTCTTATAATCATTCGCGCAACCAAACCAAGAATATCAACAAGAACTACTTTTGCATAGCGGAAAATATAAAGTAGTAAATCACACATGCACAAATATAAATAGTTTTTAACAAATTGTAAAATAATGTACAACCCCAATATTCATTATATCAAAATAATATGAATAATACAAGTCTATGGTATACAAGATACAATGACAAACATGTTACGCAAACTCGATGTCGTATCTTGTGTTGCCGATCCTTTTCTTCCATACTGCTCACTAGTTATGCCTAAGTCCATCAAGGCCACAACACATCGAGACTCCAGGAGGGTTGCCACCTAACACTGTTGCAAGTCACTTCTACTTCATGTACATGGTTTGATCCCTTCTACTCTCTGGGTAGGCCTAATCCCGAGCTCCAAACTATCAAGCTAGAAATCACCTTCGTCCATCAAGGTACTACACTTCGATGACAATGTTCACCCAACCTTCAGCTCCTCTTCATCACTTCAACATAGCTCGTCTAGGGCTACTTTGGGTATCTAACACACTACCCTCCTCCAGACCAATGGCACCCATTTCTTCACAGCAAGATCTGCTCCTAATTGAGGTCTCCAACTGCCCAAGTTGACCTCAACACATGGTTCCCATGGGCTTCTACAAATTATGTCCACAATTGGACACCATCCCATGCATCCTCCTCCAGACCAATGGCACCCATTTCTTCACCGCAAGATCTTCTCCTAATTGAGGTCTCCAACTGCCCAAGTTGACCTTAACACATGGCTCCCATAGGCTTCTACAAATTATGTCCACAATTGGACACCATCCCATGCATCAAATCAACCAACCACCATCAATACATACCTTGTTCATGGACCTATTAACTATTGTATATTTGGTTCTGGTTAGGGCATCATTGCATGCTGCAACAACCCCTCTTTTTCCACCAAAATATCCTTCCATTTTTGTGGCCTAGCTTCCTAAGCTTCCTCCTTTATACATTGCTCCTTGAGACACCTATTTAGCCCTTTATTTAATCATGGATCCCTATTCTATGGATAGTAAGGCCTATGGCCTACTTCAATATCCCGTGGCCTTATAAATAGAGGAAACACGATCACTAAAACCACCCTTAACATCCCTGAACACCCTCTCTGCAATGTGAATGTCTCCAATACTTAAATTAGAGCTGCAATCATACTTAAACACCCACAAAACAGCCCAGAAATTACCTCCAGAATTGCAGCTTCCTTGTTGTGGTGTCTCGGCCCTATTGAGGATACAAATACTCTCCAAAACAGTCCTTCTAATCCCATGTTTTGTCCTCTCTAGAACTCGACCTAATTTCAGAGATGTATTGTGGTATTTGATGCCCTTGGATGATCACAAATGAATCAATTCACCTCCTATTTATACACATAAATATGGCTCCTCGAATTCATTTGAAGAGACATGCCTCTTGGACCAATCATACATGACTTGATTGTCCATAATTAATTGTCAACTTCAAAAATTCATAACTTCATTTCTAGAGCTCTGATTTTAGTGATATTTGGAGCATTGGAATCGGCATGCCAGGCTCTATCACCTCAAATTTTCTCATGCTCAAATTATTCATGGTTTTGGCCCAAATCCTGATGGGTGCAAAACCCCAACCTTGGGTTCCAAGCCCACAAGTGACCCTTGTGGCACTTTTCCCTCCAAACCCCAAACCCTAGGGCTTGGAGTACCTCTCAAGCTACACAAATAAACACTATGATGGTTATGACCAACAAAACATGTTTCCTATGGAACTTTATAATATAGCTCGTTGCAGTATATACAATATACCAAACTGCTGAAAACATGATCACCATACTGCTAATTGGAGATTTATAACATATCTCGATGCAGTATTCACAACATACTACTTATTGGATCTATATAAAACATCTCATTGTAGTATTTACAATACAGATCTGCATACATACATATAACCAAAACACATATACCATACACATCTACTCAACCAGAAAACAAGGAAGGATACAATGCCCTCATTTGATCATCCATCTCCCATGTAGCTTCATTAAGCCCAAAATGCTTCCACTGCACTTTAACCTTCTCTATTGCTTTGTTCTAGAGCATGAGTTGTTTCTGCTACAATATGTGTTGTGGCTCTAGTTGGAACTCTCCCTCTAGTTCCACCTACAATACAGACCAATCAATTGTTGGGTTGTGTTATATTCTTTCCACGTAGTTAATAGGGGGTTTGAAGAGCACCCGTAACCCCACTTGATGGGGTCTGGGGCAGCACCCCGGAAAATTTTGGTTTTGGACCCTATGTTAGGTTGGGTTGACCCACCTATGGTTTTGTGCATGATTTTTGCACATGTTTTTTGGACACGATGGTTTTCGGTCCATGGTATTGGATGCGATGGTTTTTGATCCATGGTATTGGATGCTTCGGCATGTATAAATATGTATTGTAACATTGAAAGGAACATAATGAAAAATCAAGCTAGTAGTCCCAGTTTTGGGATCTAGGGGAAAATATTTGTGTATATGTGTTTTATGTTTTCTGCTCTCGCATTATTTATTTTCTGTGTTTTATAATTCGTATGTAGGTAATTTATGTATGGGGTTAAAACCTACATTTGGTATTAGAGCAGATTTGGCTTCAAGGGGACACCTTTGTTGCTGAGGGGTTTCGCTCAGGCCTATGGTAGACCGTATTCAGTGGGAGATCTACAAGATCTATTATGGTGGTGAAAGAAGATGGCGAGCGGTGGAAAGATAGAGATCGAGAAATTTAATGGTCAGATTTTTGAGTTGTGGAAACTCAAGATGGAGGATCTGTTGGTGGATAAAGATCAGTGGATCATGGTAGATCCGGGTACTAAACCAACGGGAGTGTCCGATGAAGAATGGAAGAAGTTGGATCGGAAGGCAAAGAACACAATACGATTGTGTGTCTCAGATTCAGTATTGCTGAATGTATCAGAGGAAGCTACGGCGAAGGCTTTGTGGGACAAGTTAGGGACTTTGTACCAATCTAAGTCTCTAGTGAATAAAATGTTCCTGCGGAAAAAGTTGTATAACTTGAGGATGAAAGATGGAGACTCGGTGACAGAGCATCTGAACGCATTTAATACTGTGGTAAGTCAGTTAGCATCTGTTGATATTAAAATTTCAGATGAAGATAAGTGCATCAGTTTGTTTTGTTCTCTACCAGATTCGTGTAATAGTCTGGTTACTGCAATAGGTAGCAATGTAACTGCCTTGCAGTTTGATGAAATAGTCTCAGCCTTGCTAATGGAGGAGATGAGACAGAAAAATATGGAGAGCCAAAATGGTGATGCCTTGTCTGTACGAGGACTGTCCAAGAACAAAAACAAAAATAAGTCATCGAGTGGGAGATCTAAATCTAGAGGGAGATCTAAATCTCCAGGAAAACCTGTAAAGGTGGTGTGCTGGAAATGCAGAAAGGAAGACCACTTTAAAAGGGACTGTAAATCTAAAACTCCTGACAAAGGAAAGGGATCTGATGAGGCTCCTTCTGCAGAGGCGAAAACCACCTCAGATGAAGGTGGTGATGTGTACTTGGCTTCTTCAAGTACACATGTAGATCATGAGGCATGATTGATTGACTCAAGTGCATCCTTTCACTTCACACACCATAGAGAGTGGTTCTGTGAGTATGAGAAATATGATGGTGGTGATGTCTTCTTGGGGGATGAGAGGAAGGCTAGAATCATTGGTCGTGGAAAAGTAAAGTTGAAGCTGCAAGGTGGAAGGGTTAGAACACTTCCGGGTGTTCTTCATATTCCTGCATTAGCCAGAAATCTGATTTCCGTTAGTAAGTTGGATGATGTAGGTGTTAAAACAGTGTTCGAGAAGGATACCTGCAAGATGGTTTGGGGAGCACTGGTATTGATGTGGGGAGTTTGGATTGGAACTCTATACAAGCTGCAAGGTAGCATTGTTGTTGATGGATGGAACAGTTCTATGGTTCCTGAAAGTGGAGCATAAAATCTAGTGGTCTCTCGAGAGAAGACCATGCTGTGGCATCAAAAGCTTGGACATATTGGAGAGAAGGACCTTCGAATACTTCATGGTAAAGGTATGGTAGAAGGTATGAGTAATAGCTCTCTAGATTTTGATTTCTATGAAAATTGTGTATATGGGAAGCAGAATTGGGTGAGTTTCCCCTTTGGTGGTAAGAGGGCGAAACAAATAATAGAGCTTGTGCAAAGTGATGTGTTTGGACCTGTGAAGGTTCCATCACAGGGTAAGTCTGTGTACTATGTATCATTTATCGATGACTTCTCAAGGAATACATGGATATATTTCCTTAAGAAGAAATCTGAAGTCTTCGACAGGTTTAAAGAATCTAAGGCTCTGGTGGAAAACCAGACAGAGAAGAAGATAAAGGTGTTGAGGACAGATAATGGTGGAGAGTTTTGCAGCAAGGAATTTGAAGAATTCTGTAAGAGGTGTGGTATATCACGGCAGAAGACTACTCCATATACACCTCAGCAAAATGGAGTTGTAGAAAGAATGAACAAGACGTTGATGGAAAGGGCAAGAAGCATGCTCAGTGGTGCCGGGTTAGGACAGGAATTCTGGGTAGAGGCAGTGGATATTGCATGTTACCTAGTCAACAGGTCACCTTCATCAGCGTTGGAGGATAAGACTCCACAAGAGGTATGGACTGGTAAGAAACCCTCTCTTTCACATCTAAAGGTATTTGGATGTGATGCGTATGTACATGTTCCAAAGGAGAAACAAACCAAGTTGGATAGTAAATTTGAAAAGTGCATCTTTATTGGGTATAAGGATGGTTTAAAGGGTTATAAGATTTGGAACCCAGTAACAAGGAAGGTTGTGTATAGCCGAGATGTAGTGTTCAGAGAGGTGAAAGATGTTATTAACATTAAGTCCAACCAAAGGAACCTGAGAAGATAGAGTTTGAGCTAAAGGAGGAAGAATCAGACTCTACAATAGAGGAGGAATCAGAAGATGAAGAGCAACAAACTCTGGCTGTGAGAAGATCAATTCGAGAAAGAAGGCAGCCACAAAGGTATAGTACATCTGCTTTCTGTTCAAATTTTCCTTTGTCTATTACTGATGATGATCCCAGAACTGTGAAGGAAGCAGTGGATTCAGAGGATGGAAAACTCTGGAAAGAGGCCATGGTTGATGAAATGGCATCTTTGCACAAAAATGAGGCTTGGGATCTGGTGGAGTTGTCGACTGGAAGGAAACCCATTGGCAGCAAATGGGTGTTCAAGAAGAAGACAAATGCAGAAGGAAAGGTGGAGAAATACAAAGCTCGGTTGGTAGCAAAAGGTTATTCCCAAGTGCCGGGAATTGATTTTGGTGATATTTTTTCTCCTGTTGCCAAGGTAACTTCTATTAGATTACTTTTATCTGTTGTTGCTGCTTTTGATTTTGAGGTAGAACAGATGGATGTGAAGACAACATTTCTTCATGGGGATCTGGAAGAGGAAATATACATGAAGCAACATGAAGGCTTTGCGGTGAAGGGTAAGAAAGAACTGGTATGCAAGTTAAAAAAATCTTTGTATGGGTTAAAATAGTCACCAAGGATGTGGTATCAAAAATTTGATACATTTATACGGGGACTTGGCTTCACCAGAAGCAAAGCAGATCACTGTGTGTATTTTAAATTAATTGGTGACCATGTTATTTATCTGGTCTTATATGTGGATGATATGTTGCTGGTTGGAAATGACAAAGAAATTATCCGGGATTTGAAGACCCAACTGTCCTCCAAATTCGACATGAAAGATATTGGTGCTGCAAACTATATTTTGGGCATGGAAATTAAAAGAGATAGTACAAAGAGGAAGCTCTGGTTAAACCAGAGGAAGTATGTTGAGACAATACTGCAGAGGTTTAATATGCAGGATAGTAAACTGGTGAAGGTTCCTATTCCTGTAGGTGTGAGGTTATCTACTGAATAGTATCCCAAGACACAAGAAGAGGAAGAGGACATATCCCGTGCTCCATATGCAAGTGCAGTCGGTAGCCTGATGTATGCAATGGTCTGTACTAGACCAGACATTGCACATGCAGTGAGAGTATTGAGCAGGTTTATGTCAAAACCAGGGAATGAGCACTGGACAGCAGTGAAATGGGTTTTCAAGTATTTGCGTGCCACTAGTGATTATGGTTTGTGCTACTAAGGAAGACCGGGATTGGACAGTGTTATGAAACCAGCTCAAGAAAAGATAGAAAAGAAAGATCAACGCCTTAGAATTCAGCCTCTTCGAGGGGGCAACCTCCTTTACATTACATAAATGAACAATTCTTGGATGATACAAATGACAAAACCTCCTTTCTATATATAGGAGTCTAAGGAGTCACAATATAATCCAGCCGACCTAACAATAATAATATAAAGCCACAAAAATAACAATAGAGGGATTCTATGGGGCACAGAAATAACAATATGGGGGTAATAGGGGCACAACAATATAAATAAGGGGTATAACTACAATAGTAATGGGGTAATCACTAGTATTATAGGGACCCAACATGCCCCTCTCCTTCAAAAAAGTGTTGTCCTCAACGCTTGAGCAGTTCTGGATACTTCTGCATAAAATTCTCATCCTCCCATGTGGAATCTTCAGCGGATAAGTTCTTCCACTTGATAAGATACTCTGAAATTGATCGATTTCGTAGTTGTCGAGTTCTTGTTTCTGTGACTGCTTCCAGTTCCAATATAATTTTTCCTTCCTCGTCAAGTTCTGGCAATATTGTTTGAACTGGGAGCTTGTCACCTATAACCTTCTTTAAACATGAAACATGGAAAACTGGGTGCAATCAAGAAGCTGCAGGAAGCTCCAATTTGTATGCCATAGTACTAATCTTTTCCAACACCTTGTACGGACCATAATACTTTGGTGATAATTTATTATCCTTCTTAGCTTGCTTTAGGGACATTTGCTTATATGGTTGTAGCCGTAGGAATACCCAATCACCTACATCAAAACTTCTTTCACTGCGATGTTGATCTGCCTGTTGTTTCATTATATTTTGTGCCAACATGAGGTTATCCTTTAAGAGTTGGAGGACTTGTTGTTGATGTTCGATGTGATGTTCCACTGCCTGAACCTTAGAATTTTCTCTTAAATATGATGTGATTGATGGTCGTTGGTACCCATAAAGTGCCATAAATGGCGTTATTTTTGTTGCTGTATGGAAGGAAGTGTTATACCACCATTCAGCC
Organism: Pinus tabuliformis; assembly: GCA_031772625.1. Lineage (NCBI taxonomy): Eukaryota > Viridiplantae > Streptophyta > Pinopsida > Pinales > Pinaceae > Pinus > Pinus tabuliformis. Next base: position 1,307,286,483 of record CM062816.1, on the reverse strand, counting down.
AGAGGCAACCATTTGACCCATTGTGTCTGTTTATCAGATACAAAGCAACGAAGATATCCTTCCAAACATTTGTTTACTATCTCAGTTTTCCCATCAGATTGAGGATGATAAGATGAGCTATGAGCTAACTGAGTACCAAGACAAGAAAATAATTCTGTCCAAAAATTTCCAGTGAAAATGGGATCTCTGTCACTTACAATAATCTTTGGATTTCCATGTAGCTTTTGAGCTGTTTCCATAAATGCAGTAGAAACTGTACTGGCTTTAAATGGATGTGATAATGCACAAAAGTGTGCATACTTGGTAAGTCTGTCAACTACCACCATGATGACACTCTTTCCCTCAGACTTGGGTAAACCTGTGATAAAATCCATTGAAACCTCCTCCCAACGTTGGCTTGGAATGGATAAAGGTTGTAATAGACCCGGTGTCTTAATTGTTTCAATTTTATTTTGTTGGCAAACCAAACATTCCGCCACAAACTTTTGAATATCTGATTTAAGGCCATCCCAAAAAAATTCCTTCTTAACCCTGTGGTAAGTTTTTAAAAATCCTGAGTGCCCTCCTAAGGGAGAAGTGTGCAATTCCATAAGAATCTTTTGTTTTAGCTGGGAATTCTTACAGAGGTATAAGCGATCTTTGTACCATAACGAATCATTTTTCCAGCTAAATGTATCAGAAGTACTGGAATCTTGTTGTAGCTTTCGAATAAGTGCCCACACTTCTTCTTCATTCTTCCATCCCTCATTTGCTTCGTTTCGACAATCTGGTTGGATAATAGAAATGGCACACAACAATGCTTCCATATCCTCATCCTTTCTTGAGAGTGCATCTGCCACCACATTTTGCTTCCCTTTTTGTAGATGATTTCAAAGTCATAACCCAACATCTTTGTGACCCACTTTTGTTGCTCTTCAGAGGATAATCTTTGTTCTAAAAAGTATTTAAGGCTATCATGATCCGTTTTTACCTTGAAGTGTCTTCCCATTAGGTAGGGTCGCCATTTCTTAAGTGCATGGAGTATTGCCAACATTTCCTTCTCATAAATAGCTTTGCTTAAAAACTTTCCCTTGATTGGACGACTTTCAAAAGCAATGGGTCTTTCATCTTGCATTAGAACAGCACCAATTCCATTTCCTGAAGCATCACATTCCACAATAAAGGTTTTTGTGAAGTCCGGTGTAGCTAAGACCGGTGCTTGGCACATTGCCTCTTTAAGATGTTTAAAGGCCTTGTTGCTTCCGGAGTCCATGAAAATGAATCTTTCTTCAATAATGTTGTTAGAGGTGCTGCTATTCTCCCATAATTCTTAACGAACTTGCGATAATACCCTGTCAACCCAAGAAATCCTCGCAAATGCTTTATGGATGTGGGGATTTTCCATTCCTTAATGGCTTTAATTTTGCTAGGGTCTACCTTAACTCCTTCATGAGATACAATATGACCAAAATATTCCACCTCCTGGACTCCAAAGAAACATTTGGATCTTTTTGCATATAATTGTTTCTCCTCCAATAGTTGTAGCACCTTGTCAACATGTTCAACATGATCCTTCCAAGACTTGTTGTAGATTAGTATATCATCAAAAAATACTAACACAAATTTTCTAAGGAATGGTTTGAAAATTGAATTCATCAAACCTTGAAATGTTGAAGGTGCATTGGTAAGGCCAAAAGGCATGACCAAAAATTCATAATGACCCTCATGAGTTCTAAATGTCGTTTTCGGAATGTCTTCAATCTTCATTCTGATTTGATGATATCCAGAACGAAGATCCAACTTGGTGAAGTAAATTGATCCATGCAATTCATCCAGTAATTCATCAATGACAGGAATGGGGAACTTATCTTTAATAGTGAGCTTGTTGAGCTCCCTATAATCTGGACACATGCGCCATGATCCATCCTTCTTGTGCACCAATACTACTGGAGCTGAGAAAGAACTTTGACTCGGTTGAATTATACCAGCCTCTAGCATTTCTGCAACCATACGTTCAATTTCACTTTTTTGGACATATGGATATCTGTACGGCCTGATGTTTGGAGGAACACTTCCTGGAATCAGATGAATAGCATGATCATGATCACGCATAGGTGGGAGACCTTTGGGAGTCTCAAATACCTTGGAATGATTGTCCAGGACTTTTTGGAGATCTGGAGAAATAGATGATTCCAATGTGGAAACATCTAGCGAACATAATTGTGCAATTACACCTCTTTTCTCCTTTTTTAGAAGCTTTGTCATGCCATTAGAGCTGATTATCTTTCCTGGTTTCCCTGCAATACCCCTTAATTCAACTTCCTTTCCTTCCACAGAAAATTTCATGAAAAGTTCTTGAAAATTAAAAGCTATTGTACCCAAGGATTGTAGCCATTGGACTCCTAGTACAACATCAGCACCTCCCATTGGAATGGAAAGCATTGGGCTAGTCAATACATATTCTCCCATGGATAGCTTGATATTATGGCACTTTCCAGAACAATTTATTGTTCCTCCATTTGCAATCATCACTTGACACTCTGGTGCTGGATATAGGAAGCAATTCAATTCTTTTGCTACCCTACAATGAATAAAATTGTGGGTGCTTCCTGAATCAATCAACACTATTACCTTTTTCTTCTTGATTTGTCCTTCTATCTTGATGGTTTGAGGAGTGGTAATTCCCTCCAATGCATTACAAGATATGGTCGGATTTATTTGTTCTTCATCTAGGCTTTGTTCCTGGAATATATCCTCTTCTTTTGACCTTTCTTGCTCCTTTTCTTCTTCCTCTTCACAATCTATGTAGAATAATTTCTTCTCAGCACACTTATGACCTTTTGTGTATTTGCTATCACAATTGTAACAAAGCCCTTTTTCTCTTTTTTCTTCCAATTGTTGTGGTGTCAACCTTTTAGGTTGTGGAAGACTATGGGCAACAACACTTCCGTCTTTATAGTTGTGAATGGTATGCTTCCTAGTTGCCATAATTTTGCTTTCCATTTTTCTTGCTAACCTGAATGCCTTCTCTAATGAATCAGGTTCCCAAAGGCACACATCATGTTGGATATTATCCTTTAAAGACCCTATGAACACATCAATCCTATGCTCCTCTGGAATATCTTTTACCCTTATGTTCAATTTTTGGAACTCCTCAATGTGCTCCATTATTGAACCCTTTTGTTTGAGACTTATCAATTGGCTAAAAAAAGTGTTGCTTTTTGTATCCTCATAATGTGCTATCAATTCTTCCATAAAAATTGCCCAAGTGATAAATTTTTTACGAGAACAAAGCCATTGATACCATACAAACTGATTTGGTTCCAAATATAAAGTTGCCATACGTACCTTTTGTGTGTTTTGCACATTATTGAGATCGAAGAATTGCTCCATCTGTAATATCCATGTGGCGGGATCCTTGCCATCAAACTTCCTCATATCGATTTTTGGAATATGGTGGGTCTTCGATCCAACATTAGAGTCTATGGAATCATGATTAACATTTCTTTTGTTCACATCATGAGTTTCCTTTACAACCTTTTCACCATTAGTAAGTATTTCTTGTAGAAAATTTGTCAAATCTGTCTTCAAATCTGCCATGTCTGTCTTCAAATATGTCCTCAAATCTGTCTTCAAATCATCCATCTTAGCTTCCATGCCCTTTATCTTAGATTCCACGCCATTTATCTTAGATTCCACACCATTTATCTTAGCATCTGTTAGCTTTTGTGAGCGTGACATTTGTTGCACTTGTTCTTGTAATTTTGATATATCATGTAGCATTTCTTCCTCTTCTTCATGAGTCATGCTAGAGCTTTCAGGTTCCTTACTAGGTGTTTTCATTTTCTTTCCTCGGGGCATCAGTTACAGATAATAATGCTTTACTATTCCCTTTGAATTCCTTCAAACCAAGCTTATGCAAAAATTTAAAAAAAAACTACACACCTTTTTTTACTTTGTAGAAACCTGATATTGAATCTGATGTATCTCTGTAATTTCGAATCATCCAGTTCTGAAATTCTGACCTGTAGTAGCCTTGTATGTCCTCTTTCCAATGCCACTAGTCTGATCCAAATTGGATTCTCCAAGAAAGAGTTATGCACAATCTCCCGCAGTGACCTGATTATAGACTATTTCAGTAGAGCGAACTTGTATGAAGTGCCACGTGTCACTGCTTCAACCTTTGACTCTGAAAAATATATAAAAGAAAACTACAGTCCGTCCTCTTTCTGTAACTTCTTACAAAATTTCAATCCGATGCTCAGAAAGAAAGTTATGACGATTTTCCCCAGGTCACCTGTTTTGAGTGTAATTCAAGAGTCTGCAAAAAGACCAACTTCCTCAGATCATATCTCCGAAAATATCGTGCGAAAAGCTCTGAAATTTGGACCCAAGGTTCAGCGTGATTTCTTCTCAAATGGGTTTTTTTTGCGACTTCTGAAACATCACAGAAAAAAAGTTATAGCGAAAATTCCATGATGACCTGTTTGGAGCAGCGAAACCCTAGAATCCAAAGCTCTGATACCAAATGTTATGAAACCAGCTCAAGAAAAGATAGAAAAGAAAGATCAACGCCTTAGAATTCAGCCTCTTCGAGGGGGAAGCCTCCTTTACATTACATAAATGAACAATTCTTGGATGATACAAATGACAAAACCTCCTTTCTATATATAGGAGTCTAAGGAGTCACAATATAATCCAGCCGACCTAACAATAATAATATAAAGCCACAAAAATAACAATAGAGGGATTCTATGGGGCACAGAAATAACAATATGGGGGTAATAGGGGCACAACAATATAAATAAGGGGTATAACTACAATAGTAATGGGGTAATCACTAGTATTATAGGGACCCAACAGACAGAGTGTTGGATATTCATAGCTTTGTTGATGAAAACTGGGTTGGAGATCTAGATCAGAGAAGATCTACAAGTGGGTATGTGTTTAACCTATTTGGAGGTGCAGTCAGTTGGATGAGTAAGAAACAATCTGTAGTGGCACTATCAACTACAGAGGCAAAATACATGGCAGCCACTCATGCAAGAAAGGAAGCAGGTTGGTTGCAGAGATTGTGTTCAAGTATGGGGTTAGTACAGGAAGCTATAAGGATATACTGTGATAGCCAAAGTGCAATTTTCTTGGCAAAGAACCATGCATATCATTCAAAGACAAAGCACATTGATGTTCAGTATCACTTTGTCAGGGATATGATAGAGGGTAAAAAGTTGTTGCTAGTAAAGGTGGACACTTTGAAGAATACTACAGATGCATTGACAAAATCTGTGAGCTCTAAGAAGTTCTCTTGGTGTAGAGAGACACTGGGAATTTCAGGGCTGGGAAAATGACTAAGCTCTCTTGTGGCCCCCTGCAGAAAGAAAACAACAAGTGGGAGAATGTTGGGTTGTGTTATATTCTTTCCATGTAGTTAATAGGGGGTTTGAAGCGCACCTGTAATCCCACTTTATGGGGTCTGGGGCAGCGCCCCGGAAAATTTTGGTTTTGGACCCTATGTTAGGTTGGGAAGACCCACCTATGGTTTTGTGCATGATTTTTGCACATGTTTTTTGGACACGATAGTTTTTGGTCCATGGCATTGGACGCGATGGTTTTCGGTCCATGGTATTGGATGCTTCGGCATGTATAAATATGTATTGTAACATTGAAAGAATCATAATGAAAAATCAAGCTGGTAGTCCCGGTTTTGGGATCTAGGGGAAAATATTTTTGTATATGTGTTTTATGTGTTCTCCTCTCGCATTATTAATTTTTTGTGTTTTAGAATTTGTATGCAGGTAATTTCTGTATGGGGTTAAAACCTACATCAATCACATGACCAACATCCTACACATATCTCTTAAGCAATGAAATATGGAAAACATCATGTACTTTCACTATTGTCGGTAGTGAATAGGCCACTAGTCCAATCCTCTCCAGGATCTCAAAATTCCCACAATACCAAGGTGCCAACTTGGCACATGACCCAATCCACAAGGAGATTCTCTTGGGCTTGATGCACAAATACACATGATCCCCAAACCGAAACTCCTTGAATGATCTATGTTGATCTGCATAACTCTTCTACCTATCATGTGTTGCCTTCAAATCCCTTCTCATAACTTATATCTCCTACTCCATCTCAGCCAACATATCTGGTCCAATTAACACCTTGTTCACTAGATCACTCTAGCTAATAGGAGTATTACAACTCCACCCATAGAGAGCCTCAAATGGACTCATCTTCAATGATTCATGATACACATTATTATAAGAAAACTCCATGATCCAAACTTAAATAGGAATGCAAAAAAATTACAGATATAACCATAAATATAGAGATGCAGTAGAAATAACACTCCATTTCATTAATATCAAATACTGAAATATGCTTACAAACAGAATGGAAATAAAACTAGCTCGGGCAATGGTAGCTTATCTCTGAGAAGAGATGTGGTGGCTACATGCCTCTTAAATGTGTTACACTGAGGATCAAGGGCCTATTTATTATTGAACAATAAGGGAAAATGTTAAACAACCAAAACCCTAACCCCAGGAGATGGAACACCAAGAGTTTGTGGGCCCGTTGGGGTCAGTTGGGCAGCCAACTTCCCGGGGTCATAACTTGGTCATATTATCTCCATTTGGCACGTATGATACCTTGTCGGAAAGATCTCTCCAAGTACTACAGGATTTCAAATTTTGTGGGACGCATTGGGGTTAGTTAGGCAACCAACTTCCCAAGGTCGTAACTTCATCATATTATCTTTATTTGTCATGTACGATACATTGTTGGAAAGATCACTCTGAGTACTTTACGATTTGTGAGTTTGTGGGCCCCTTTGGGGTTAGTTGGGCAGCAAACTTATCAGGGTCGTAACTTGGTAATATAATCTTTGTTTGGTGCATACGATACCTTGTTGGAAATATCTCTCTATGTACTACAGGATTTGTGGCAACACTTACAATGGACCTAAAAAAAATTCCATTTAGGGGGTCAAAACTGCTCTGGAAGTTCAGGACTTGAAAAACTAATAAAAATAGTAAATGCTGCAATAAAAAATGAAATGGATGAAACTGAATGGATTTCTAGGTGGAATAGGTGGGTGGCCACCAATATCCACCTGGATCATTCCTCCCTCCTTAGGAAGTAATGGTCTCCATTGCGTGTAGAGCCTCCATGAGGAGAGGAAATTTCTATTGAACCTGATCCCTAGTGAACCACTTTCCCTAGTGAAGGAGTTGGCCTGCTTTGACAATTCAATATAGCTGGATCATCTATTGGTGAGTGTTCTTGATATGTGTGTCCATGATCTGATCAGTTATGGCTTGTTCCATGCAGGTTGGTTTTAGCTTTGTTGGTGTGAGTTGTTTTACAATGTCGAATGTGTCCAGTAATGGTGGAAAGTATGGTCGCAAACAATCTACATTGAACATTGGTGCAGTCCAAGAAAAGGTAGAATGTTGAGCTCAAATGGATGGTCCCCTATAGCCTTGGTGATGTTGTATGGCCCATATCAGAGTGGGTGAAGCTTGTCGTGGGGTCCAATGAACCACTCCTTCTGCAAATGTAGTCAAAATTTGTCACTCACCTGGAACTTGCGTGGCACCCGACGTTGATCATGGTGCTACTTTTACTTATCATTGCCTATGTCCAATATATCATGGACCTGCTAGCAAATGTGTTGAATCCACTCAATGAAGTTGTTAGCATGTCGTCTTCGAACTAGACGTGATTCGAATCTTCCTGAATGGCTACAAATGGTATGGCAACATTAATGGGACATAATGGCTGAAATCCCAGCCCTACCTAAAAGGGGTTGTGGCCTCTCGAGCTATGGAGAGATCTGTTGTAGTTGTGCTAGACATAGGGGAGGATTTCATCCCATGTGCGTGGATTCTTTGAGTTGTACATGTGCAGAATGTGTACGATCATCCTATTGATGACCTCTATTTGGCCATCAGTTTGGGGGTGGAAAGCCATGGACTTAGTAAGTTTGGTATCCAGCATCGACCAGATACTTAACCAAAATGCACTTAGGAATCTGTTGTCCCGATATGAGACAATGGACTGTGGGATCCCAAAGTGTACCCACACTCACTCAAAGAAGAGCTTAACAGTGGCCTCCATTGTGATACTCTTCTTACAGGCTGCCATAATGTCCATCTTAGAGAATTTTTTGATGACCACGAAAATGCAGTCTTTATCGTGCTTATTAGAAGGAAGGCCCGACATGTAATCCATGGAGATGGATTCCAAAGGTAGACTAGGAGTAGGTACAGGCATATATAGGCCTTGCTTCTTGATGATTGGTTTGGCAATGGCGTAGGGAGTGCAGAATCGAATGTACTTCCCAACATTATGACGAAGGTTCAACCAATAAAAACACTTTAGAGTTACTACTAATATTTTCTCTACTCCGAAATGTCCAACGAACCGACTATAGTGCGCCTCCAAAATCATCTTGGCACACTCGCTTGTAGGAACACTGATTTGTCACAGGTGGCATAACAGTGCATCTTGGAGGTGAAAATTTGAAACTCTCTTACCTTCCAGGAGTGTCTGGTATGTGCTGCTAAATTCTAGATCTGTTGCTCAAAAGGTTGTTGCAGGTTTAGTAATGTGAGCACTGGTGTAGAGCATAGGTGATGCTTCAACTTGAAAAACGCCTTATGTTTGGTTTTGGAACAAAAGAACTTTTATTTTTCCCCTCCCTTCTCGGTGACTTGACTTAAAGGCCAAGTTATATGAGACGACCCCAACATGAACCTACAGTAGAAATTGGCAAGACCCAAAAAGATGCAGAGCTCCGTTAAAGTGGTTGGGGCTGGTCAATCCCAAATGACTTGTATCTTGGTTGGGTCCACATGCACACCCTACTCATTAGTGATTCACCCCAAATGTTGAACTTGGGTCATGCCAAAAGTGCATTTCTCCAAATTGGCACACAACTTCTGTTGTCACAGGGTTTTGAGGACCTGTCGAATATGGTGGAGGTGCTCTTCCCAACTCTGGCTAAACATCAAGATGCCATCTAAATACACCACCATGAATGAATTGGTGAAGGGTTACAATATGTTTTCCATCAATCTCATCAAGTTTGCGGGGGCATTCATCAACCCAAAAGGCATGACCAACCATTCAAAAAGTCCCTCCTTGGATTTGAAGGCAGTCTTCCACACATCGGAGGGTTCGATAGGCACCTGGTGATACCGGACTTCAAATCAATCTTACTGAAATATTTGGCCCCCTTGAACTGGTCCAAAAGGTCATCAATCCATGGGATTGGGTACATATTTCGTACAGTGATCTTATTTAGCGCTCGACAGTCAATACAGAGTCTCCAGGTTCCATCCTTCTTCTGTACCAATACAATTGGGCTCCCATAGTGTGATGAGCTTGGTCTGATGTTCCCTTTCTGCAAAAACTCTTGAATCTGTCTCTTGATCTCATCATTCTCCAAATAGATATGTTCATTGGGTAGTGACGCACCCAGGGTCAGATCGATGGAATGCTTCACCTGATAATGCAGTGTCTTCTCCATAGGTGAGGAGAAAATGTCCCTGTACTCCTCCACGACCTTGTCCATCTGCTGCTACTATGTGGAGGAGTCTTATCTGAAATCCATGGCCAAAATCTTCTTCTTTCCTTAAGGGAAAATCATAAGGAAAACAAATTTCCTGGTCTGTGAAATGATCTTACTGCATCGCTTTGCAGTGATCAAAGAGATGTTGGTAGGCGGGGCTACCTCCGGTATCCTGTACAACTTATTGCCCAAAGTAATAATCACAAAGTGAGGTCTAGACTCATATATAGCATGTTGCTTCCACAAGTATGGTTGTCCTAATAATACATCATAGACTTTAAGATGGGCAACATTACATAGTACCCTATCCGTGAAGGAATTGATGTTGTAGGGAAGGCGACACTGCTAGCTGACGTGGATATCTTGCCCTTGGTGAAGCCACCTGATGGTGTATGGTTGCAGATGTGTTGTAATTAGTAGGCCTAGCTGCTTCATGACCTCTACTGAAATGAGGTTATTTTGTCTTCCACTATAAAAAATGAACTGTAGCAGAGAACCCTTCACCCACATCTGTGAGTGGAAGATGTGTTCCCCCTCCTCTGGATCTTCAAGCTCATTCTTATGGATCTTGGTGGTGGCCACAGTGGCACTGGGCTCCACATAAATGATCTGCTTCCCTTTATCATTCCCCTTGTTGAGTTTTGACTCCTAGTCAAAAAATGCGTCTAATGCGGAAACCTTCAACTTGGCCACCAGTGACTGCTTGGCCCGACACTCACTCATGTTGTGAGTGGAGCTCTTATGGAACTCACACCATTTTCATGTGTCCTTCTTTGGCTTCGTGGTGTTGCTCTTTGTTTTTGGCTTCAACAGGTTGTCCTGGGTCGCTCTACCTTGGTTGTCCTTTGCTCTGCGGTTTGGGGGTACCTTTCCCTTACTTCCGATTCGAAGATCCAAAGTTTCGCTTCTTCTATTTAAACTTCTACTCAATCTTGACAGCGTATCGGTGTTTCATGCCAAGTGAGGATATGTCCAAGAAATCCATCTCGTCCTAGATGTATCTGTGTAGGAAGCCATGGTACTTGAGTACCAAATGTCGCTTATAATCCTTAATACCCAACTCCGTGCAAAGGGTATGAAAAAAATTGGTAAACTCCAGCGTGTCTTGGTCCCTTCTCTGCCGTAACATGGTCCACTTTATGTATTTATCCTCATAGCTCCCAATGGGGTAGTACTGCTCCTTGATAGCGTCCCAAAACAAATTCCAAGTGGGTGCAGCTGAAAATAGTGAGGGTGTACTTTCTTCTTTCTTCTCACATTAGGTTTCCCACCAATCCTTAACATGGGGGACAACTTTGAGAAGTGAAAAAGTAATATTTTCTCGACTAGAAAAATACCCTTCTAGCATATTTAACCATTTATCTATGGCATCCACATCTATATGACCTTCAAATATGGCGATGTCAAAGTTCACTTGTACCTTAACGGGTGTGGCGCTTCCCGAGTAGCTGCTGGAAGAAGATGCGTCGCCTTTGGGTAGTTGTTAAAGGATCTAGGAAAAATTGTCCATCATCGCATTCCTCTATTGCTCAAGGGCTTCTTTGAGCAATATTTTGAAAGGATCTCTTGTCCCCTCATCTTTATTCTCTTCCACTATGGGAGGCTGTCAGGATTTGCGAGGTTGGTCTTGCAAAGGTTCGACCAATTCGAGCCCTAACTCCTTATATCCTAACCTCGTTGCGGACATGCAAAGAAAAACAGAGAAAGATAAAACCGCTCTAATACCACTGATCAAAACTTAAACAGGAACACACAAAAAATTACAAATATAACATAAATACAGAGATGCAGTAGAAATAACACTTCATTTCATTAATATCAAATATTGAAATATGCTTACAAACAGAATGGAAATAAAACTAGCTCGGGCGATGGTAGCTTATCTCTGAGAAGAGATGTGGCGGCTACATGCCTATGAACTATGTTACAATGAGGCTCAAGGGCCTATTTATTATTGAACAACAAGGGAAAATACTAAAAAACCAAAACCCTAGCCCCAGGAGATGGAATGCCAAGAGTTTGTTGGCCCCGTTGGGGTTAGTTGGGCAGCCAACTTCCTGAGGTCGTAACTTAGTCATTTGATCTCACGTACGATACCTTGTTTGAAATATCTCTTCGAGTAATACAGGATTTTTGGTAGGCCATTTCCTACAACTATAGTCTTGTTGCAGACCTCAAAAAAATGTTGTTTAGGGGGTCAAACTACTCAGGAAGTTCAGGACCCGAAAAAATGCTAAAAATAGTAAATGCTATAATAAACAAGGAAACAGATGAAACCCATTGGAGGTCTAGGTGGAATAAGCGAGTGGCCACCAATATCCACGTGGATCACCCCACCAGCAGAAGCTACTCCTCCCACCTCCCTTCTAATGCATGGCATACATCATCAACATATCCTCAAGAATCTTGTTAACCCTCTATGTTTGTCCATCTGTCTATGGATGATAAGTTGTATTGAAGGCTAACTTTGTCCCTAAGACTACAAACAACTCCTTCCAAAACTTGGAAGTGAAGTTGGTATCTTTTTCTAATACAATATTCTTGGGAACTCCATGCGACCTCACTATCTCCTTGATGAAGACCTTAGATACCTCACTAGTTGAATTAGTCGACTTCACTGCAATGAAGTGAGCTACCTTTCTCAACCTATCAACCACAACCATGATGGACTCATGTTGTCCCAATGTCTTTGGAAATCCTATAATGAAATCCATGGAAATGACCTCCCATTTCCATTCTGGAATCGAAATAGGCTGCAATAGACTAGTTGGATGCTTGCATTCAACTTTCATCTGCTGACAATCTAAACACTTTGCAACAAACTCAGCTACCTCTTTCTTCAAATTCAACCAATAGTAGAACTTCTTAACAGTCGTCAAAGTCTTCTGATATCTCAAGTGGCCTGAATATAGCTTGACATGAAACTATCTCAAGATAAGTTTCTTCAATTCGATGTTATCTGGCACATAAATCCTTCTCTTAAATATAACCAAGCCATCTATCGTGAGGTGATATTCCTCATCCCTATCACCTCACCTTGTTGCTTCAGTCTCTGCTTCAGCTGTTGGCACTTCTCATCATGCTTCCCTGCATGTAATATCCGCTCCTACAAATTTTTCCCATAAGAGCTCACAACTGAAATATGGTTCACCTACACTCTCCTACTGAGAGCATCTACAAACTTATTCTCCTTTCCCTTAATGTACCTGATATCAAAATCAAACTCGTTGAGGGTATCCAACCATCTAGCTTACCTAAGATTCATTTTGGTTTGGTCAAATAAGTACCTCATCCCACTATGATCACTCATCATAAAAAACCTCCTATTAAGGAGATAATGTCTCCACATCTTCAATGCATGAATGATAGCTACCAACTCAAGATCATGAATCACATAGTTTTTCTCGTGCTTGTCATGCGGAAAGAGTCAATTTTGCGGACAAAACCGACCTCCCTAGCAACCAAAGGTCGTCTAGTGACAAACAAAACAATCAAGCACTATCTTTCACTAAATATGCATTTACATAAAAGCAACCAGGTGTTTAAGGCTTACCTCTAGTCCAACGCTTGTTTGCAGCAGCCAAGCCTCTTCGATCCAGATGAGCTCCTTCTCCTTGAAGCCTGCATTCGCTAACAAGCAAACGATTACATAGCACCTGAATAACTCATATAATAAAACATATTCATCATAAATACCAAGGAGTTTATGAAACAAATTATATATAAAAACTTGTTGAGAAAAATGAACTTAATTGTATTAATTGGAAACAAAAGAAACCATTACAACCAGTGCCTTGGTGTTGTGCAGGTCCCTCCCAGGGTCTAGCAAGAATTCTCCTTTACTTTGATCAGCTCACCCACTTCCAAATGAAGCTAGGAAAGGATTGGAATCTCTCCTCTCAAGCTCTATAAGGGAGTCCTAATTTCAGCAGCATCTACCCTTAGGAATGTTCAGCTTTCAACCTCTCCTCCCTCTGGCCCAATGCCTGTATTTATAGTGCTTTGGAGGAAGTTAATCAAGTCCACCATCAATGGGATAAGCCCCTCTTTCAATGGGATAGCTCCCCTCTTGATGGGATAAGTTCCTCTTTCATTGGGATGCATGAACCATCTGGAGGCGCTCAATACACGTCAAACCATCTTCTAGAATGCTCTAGAATTGACCACAAGTAAGTTTTTTGGAGTAAAACTTGCGCCTTTTGACCTTTACAGGAGTACGCACCCACCCCTTTACAGACAAAGCGTACAAGTACGCAGGTATTATGAACAAGAGGTGCGTACACGTAGGTAAGGGTAAGAGAAACTGTGTAACCAGAGTTATATTGACTTTAAGGACTTTTCTCTCTTTCTTGGAGTTTGGCATGAGGAGCAGAGGTATAAGACTTGCCAAGGAGGACAGTATGACTATTGACGGAGCCATACTGACTGCAAATAGTCATGGTGACAAATTTTAGTGTAACAGTGCTCATTTAGCTTCCTTGATTCATAGAAAACCACCTATCCTTCCTCCATCAAGACTCCACCAAGTCCTTCTTTGCAAGCATCTGTACAAACCACAAACTCCTTATCAAAATCTGTAATCTTCAAATTGGATCATTTGAAAGAAATTGCTTCAACTACCCAAAACTCGTTGCACACTCAGCAATCCATTCAAGATTCTTCCCTTTCCTCTGCAAATATGTGATCAAATAGCCAATCGTTGAGAAGTTCCTTATGAACTTCCTATAATAACTTGCTAGTCCCATGAATGATCTAACCTCATCCACATTCCTCGAATCTAGCCACTCCATGATAGCCTTAATCTTTTTTGGGTTCACTATTATCCCTTCCTTGGAAACAACATGTCCCAAGTAATGAATCTGAGTTTGAAAGAAATTGAACTTATTAATCTTGGCATAAAATTGATACTCTCTCAACAACCTCGACACCGATGTCAAATGCTCTTCATGCTCCTTCTGATTCTTTGAATATACCAATATGTCATCAACAAGTACTATCACAAAATTATCTAGGTAAGGGCACAACACACTATTCATCAAATAGGTGAAGGTGATTGGAGCATAGGTAAGACCAAAAGAACCACCACAAAATCATAGTGCCCATACCTTTTATGAAATGCAGTCTTGTAGATGTATTCTTGTTTTATGCACACTGATGATATTAACTTGATCTCATATCAATATTCGAAAACACGGCAGCTCCCTTCAGCTAATCAAACAAGTCATCAATTCGCGGTAATGGATGCATGTTCTTGATAGCCACTTTATTGAACTACATGTAATCAATGCAAAATCTGAGAGTACCATCCTTCTTCTTTACAAACAACATTGGTGCACCCCTAGGAGATAAAATTGACCTAATTTACCCCTTATCAAGCATCTTCTTAAGCTCCAACTTCAGTTCCACCAACTTCAGAGTACTCATCATGTGCAGTGCCTTAGATGTTGTTGCTGCTCCTGGCATCAACTCAATAGAAAAGTCCACCTCTCTATGAGGACGAAACTCTAGAATCTCTGCAGGAAACACATCCTTGTACTGCTGCAAGGCAAGATACCTCCTCAGAACTTCATCATCCTCATTTTTTTTCCCTTTTTAACTGGAAATACGAATTGAAAACTATATACATCCCTTCCTGTGACTGTGCTTTGTCTGCATAGCTATAACCATTCTCACTGATGTAGGCTTCTTCTTTCCCTACAAGATTCTCCTTTCCCCATCATCATCTAGGCACTTAATGGCCTTTTCATAGAAATTGACCTTGGTCTTGTGAATGAACAACCAATCTATGGCCAAAAGCATGTCATATGATTCCAAAGGAAGCACATTTATATGTGTTGATGCACAAGATATCACCCAATAATGAACTCTTCTATTGGTCCCTATAGCTAATTGCACCAACTAAGATTCTGCATGCACTTATTCATTCAACTAGCACTGGTCCACCAGGTTAGGGATAATATAACTATAATTAGATCTAGGATCAATCAAAATAGAAACAAATTGATCACAAAGCTTACCTTCCATATTGATAATAGTTTTTTGATGATATCCCAATATATTATCCACTACTACATAAATCTGGGGAATACCCTGGCCTACATCTCCAATTGTTTCTGCCTCCTAAGCATTATAGATCTCAGGCCTGCCACCCTGATGCGACAGGAAATATCTCTTGCAATGCTCTCCACAACAAGTCCAACACCTCAAAGGTTTCCTGCCATCACCTTTATTTTGTTGCTCCTCAGGCTAAGACCCATGTCCTCTCTTACTTGCATTGAAATTCCTATGAGGTTTCACATTTTCCTTTTCACCTGTATCTTGAGATCTTCTTGACTTCTTAGGCCATTTTCCTTTCATCTTCTCATTACCTTTCCAGTCCTACTTGAACTTGGTTTGCACTTTGACTACTCATAACAATGATTCAGCTTCCCGATGGCTTCCTCCAATGACCGAGGCTCATCATACTCAATCTGATCTTTGAATGCTAAAGGAAATCCATTGATGAACCTTTGGAACTTTGTTTTCTCATCCTTGAGGTAGGGCACATACCTCAACAACTCTAGAAACTTGGTCTTGTACTCTTCATTTGTCATGGAATCCATCTTAAGCTCATAGAATTCCTTGGCCTTCCCATCATAATATATTTCAGATGGGTACTTCTTCCTAAAGAGTCTTTTAAACTCATTCCAATTGATCTCCTCTTCCCTAATTCCTTTGACACGCTTAACATCTTCCCACCAGATATTTTCTTTTCCCTTGAGACTGAATGTAGCTATTTTTGCTTTCATGCTCTCTAAATAAGCATGCAATCTGGAGAACTTCTTCATCCCAAGAAGTCATGCTTCTACATATTCTAATTTCTTCACATCCCCATCAAAAGTAGGAAGCTTGGCTTTCCTGAACCCATATGGAAAGTACCCCCTCTCACTCCTCCTCTAAGGATGTTGGTGGTAATGACAATGATGTCTCTCAAAACTAGAGCTAGAATAAAATCCATAAGTACTACCCCTCCTCTCAGGTGTATCCAAATATCTGCCACCTCTGATTGTATCATTTGTTTCCTTCATGTTTCTTCTCTAAGACTTGTTACCATATGCCCCATTTATCTTCTACTCCTGCATATCTCCATGATTGTTCCCCAATTGTCCCTACTTCTATAAATCTTAAAGGCTCGGAAGAATCATTGTATTGACTTATTCTTGCTTTTGGTGAGCCCTTGCAAATATTTCATGTGCCTCAATCAACCTGTTATTATATGCATTAGAACTCACAATTTCTGCCTTCAAACTTCTCAATGCGTCTGCCAAACCAGGAGAATGTCCCTCTCCCTATTGCTCAACTGATTTTTCCCATTCCACCAATTTCACATCAGGTCTGTAAGGGGAGTCATGTGAACTGTAATCAACCATTTTTCTCTTCATATCTGATATTTTATTCCCTACAAACATACCATGTTAGATAAACCAAATGGAAGACATAATCAAAATCATACCTCAATGTATCTCAAGGGGGGCTATCACATATACACAACTCAATCCATATTAGCATGATATATATAATAATAGCAATTCATATCAACATCATGATGCATGCATGATAATAATACAAAATTGTAACAATAATTGCACACATAATAGCCATAACCATCTGCATGTACCCCAAGTTCCAATGCTTCAACCTGGCTCTAATACCGCCCCATTCCACATTTACCCACTTTTACAAGATCTCCAGTGTAAACATGAGTTAAGTGTTACAATGACATGACCTGACATCCAAGTTTCAGTTATGGAAGTGGGGTCTACTAACCGAAAACATACTTCTATCCTTCGGGAACACTAGATTGCCCAGGTGGCTAACAACAACCACTGGTAATCAATCTCTAAGCTGGAACTTCCACTTCTCAAACCTCACACCCCAACCACATGCTTGACACACTGTGCATACAGTTGGAAGGCTCCAACAACACTCATGAGCCTTCCTGCATGTGCTTATACCTAAAATTCTTCAGTTCAGAGGGTGTGGTTGTGAGATCAGTTCCACTTTTTAGGGTTGGCCTACAAGCCACTCCCCAATAATTTCCAGAATAAGATCTAGGATAATCACAATTCTAATCAATCAATACTAAAGTTATACCTTGTCCAAGACATGCCTGATACATGATAAACATTTCATCAAAAATGTAGTAAACATAGTAACTCATGGTCATGAATGCATATCTTATCATGATCTTCTTAACTTCATCAGGGAGTCATCAATAAGGCTCAATACCCTCTCAAGCTAAGTGCAACAAAAATTGTTAGCCTATGCAACCATTCCATAACTAATCAAATCATGAAAAATATCCATGGTAAGAGCACACTATTCAACCATGCATGTAACCAACATGTAACTAGAATAAAATCCATGACAAATTAGCCATAAGATCAACACAATTACCATTACATGTGCTCATAGATCACAATAGGAAAAATAACTCATATTAATCATATGCAAATGCCTACCAAGTCAGGGACTTCCATGTACCACCTGACCATAGTTAGGCTGAACCAAATCTCTCTTTCAGCCAATCACCCTTGTGTCATATTCCAAGCATGAATGTGGGATCATACGAGTTAAACCAAAATAAAACCAACTAGGGATTCCAGAGGCCAAACCACCTCAACCCTCAACTACAGTAATTTCACCTAAACCAGTCTAGAAATCACTGACATCAAACAATATTGGATGACTTTGACTTCCTTCCCCAGCTCTAGAGGAATTTTCCTATCTTCACCCATCCATCAAGAGGTTCCCAGAGAAATCCTATCTCCACCCTTGACCTTTGGGAATTTTCTTAATACCACCTCAATCGAGATCCAAGCCTATTGGCCATCCAAAACTTAATTAAAATAGAGAACCCACTACATGATGGTTATCTAGGAAATGGAAAGGCAAGGTTGAAACCACTATCAATCTAGAAAAACCCCATGTCATTGAAAACAAAATAACCAAAGAACCACGTTCATGTACCATGCATCCAAATATCAGCAAGGAAATCACACATGCTTGCCTATACATAAGCAATACAAGAGTTAAGAAGTCTTCTTGCCTATACATTGTCTGATCATCTATCACATTCTTGGATTACTCTCATTCATTGTGTTTCCCATTTTGTGCCGCTAATGAAGGATCCATTATGACCTTCCTTCGACGGATTGCTTCCTGTCAACTTCGAAGGATTCTCTGGAAATGTTCTAAAGGGAGTGGGGACTACTTTCTTCAAACTTCAAGGGCTGCAAGAGCATAGGTTTCATGGTGAAAGTAAAACTTAAGATAAAGAAATACAAGTTGGCATGTTGACACATGGATTGTGTGCATGTGTATCCCTTTCCAATCCCCTTCTATTTAAAGGACAAAAAGGGATATGAGAAGCATTCATTCTTTTCGAAGGAGAGTGTTGTGAGACAAAGGATTCCATGGCAGTAATAGTTGATTGAGGGATCAAGGGTGATCAATTATAGAAATAATATGTGCAATTGCACCTATGGTTGGGTGGAGAGTCATCCCCAAAATTTGTTCCCGTAAGCGGGATTCAAGTAGTGCCACGACTCCATAATCGATAGTAAGACACATCTTCAATCTACAGGTAAGTATTCATTGCTCGTGGTTTTCGATAATTCTATGCCAAATCAGTGAATGTTTTGTATCAATTATTAATAGCATTGGTTGATGTAATTAGTTTTTATATTTTAATTTTGGATCGTTTCACTTTTCAAGTTAACATGGTTATCTAATCCCCCCAAATTCACCCTATAGACCTTATAGTACACCTAATTTTCAAGGCTTAGTATGAACAGGGTTTAGGTTTATTCCATCCATATCTCCTTACCCCCTTTGACTAGGAAGAAAGTAAACCAAAGTCCAAGATTCTAACATAACACAATTCACTTATTACTACAAGCCCCATATGGAAAGATCCTTTACATATTGACAAAACCAATTCCAAAGGCTTAGTCCACTAAGTTTATCATCTACTATGAAACAAGCCAAGGATTAAGAATGAAATCCCATGAAAGTAGTATCCTTATCCCACCTACCTCAGCCATTAATCCTCCATCACCCTTAAAACAATGCATCACCATCAAAAAGGAAGTGTGTGGGATTACTACAGGGCATATGAGTGTTAATGCCAAACTTCGACTTAATTTATTTAACACCCATAAACTCTATATGATATTTAATTGTGAACTTTGGATTGGACATATGTATTAAGGGATATAAGAATATGATAAAGACACCCCATTTTCCCAAGTGTTCCCATGCCAAGTTGAGATGCTCGATTGGTCAGCTTATCAATTTTGTTGTTTGAATCCTTAAGGACTAAAAAAAATTCAATGTCTTCAAACCTTGTTATATCCTTTTGAATTTTGGTAATTATCCTTGCTAGAGAGAAATCCTAAGAGGTGGAGATATCACGTATGGTTGATTATGAGAGTTGAATACCTAATAACCAAAAGTCTTCTTATCCTCACTTAGTTTAGACTCTTTAATCCATGGTAAAGAGCTAATGTTTCTTCTTGGTTGTTAGTAGTTTCCAGTATTCTACACTTGATACTTGCTTCCTTATTTTACTTGGGATCATAGATGACCCCTCCAAATTTGCCATCTCTATTTTGGAGTAAGTATATTTCACACACAAACTTCCATCCCTTATGATAAATAAAAACAGAGTATATTTTGTAGACACGACTTAGTTGTTCAAAAATTTCTTTCCCTTGAAAATTCACTTTGAATCAAAGACAAAGCCCATTATTATTTGTAATAATTTTTCTAAATATGTGATTCAAATATTCATATATTCTTACAACTTAATTTCATTGTGTTAGAATTGGTTTGCTGTGTTGGATTTCAAATTGCATATAATGATGCACCATTTTATAAGTAAAGAAACAAATATCACTTACAAAGTATATGTAGCTAATGTACTAGACCCAATTTTTTTGTATTCTAGAACCTATGGGTTACAATCCACCACTAATGTACCACTCTAATTTTTCCACAACATATCATATTTCAATCATTTTACAAATCTTGAAATATTGCATCAACCTATATATGAATTTCTCAACATGCATGAAAAATATTCCTTACTCTTTCGATTGATTAGTCTTTGTATTATGACTAGCATAAATCACACCAAAAACTCAATCAACATCTAACCTTTATAAAGTTGTTCAAATTTATCATAATTGCATTGTAAAATACAAAATAAGAGCTTCATGTATCATCTAACTAGAGAACGACATGATTAAAAAAATCAGCTACATAAAAAATGTTAGATAACAATTAATGTAATTCGACCATAGTTACATGCCCAACAATCTTTCGTTGATATCCAAATATAGTTGATAATTGGTTTCCCTCATGCATAGGTCATTATCTTAAATAGTTTAAATGGAGTATTTCCTTAAATATCTTTTATTTCTCTTACACTCAACTATCTCTAACTTTATAAATTTAATAAACATAAAGATTGATTCCATATTGGAGATCCTTTCATATATCCAAATTTATCAACACTTCAACATTATTGTGCATCCTACTAATTACACCAATGTGATTGATAAACCTCTTGCAAAGTGAACATAATACTTCTTATGTAGTTAAGGTCGGTGTTATTAATTGACTCTAAGCCATTCAAATAAGTTTCATGTGTTTTAATTGGGTCTAGCTCAAATGGTTGTATGGTGGAGTGTTATACTCCCCACATAGGCCATATCCTTGTAAGTGACATGACAAAGCTCATAGATTCTACAGAATCTAGTTTACCCTAGGTACCATCCTTGGAATGAGGGGAAGCACTTGGTGTTCCCTAGGAAATGAATTATATGGGGAAAAATGTTCCATGCAAGCATACTAGGACTTCCTCAACATATATGATAAATTTTAATAATCCTTCCATGTGTATTAACCTTATACCATGTCCTTGGTTTTCTCTAGATAGAAACACATCCATTTTTTCTAGTGAACCAAAGTGTTACTTATTATCCCAATTTACTGTAGTTTTGATATCATCAGTAGTGTGAGAGTGAAGGGGAACTCTCGAATGAGCTCTTGAATTTAGATTCAAAACTTATTGTGCTGCCATATACCCATCACTCCAAATGTTCAAATCCAAATCAAAAACTCTATATTTCAAATCATATGACAAGGATTGGCCTAGAGCATCAAGTTGATCACTTTCTCCTATTTGAGATCCATAACCCCCTCAAGCATATTTGTTTCTAGAGAATAATGGAGAGGGAACAGAAGGGCCACCTTTCTATAATAATATTTTCTTGTTTGATCCAGGTGGATATTGGTGGCCACCAGCCTATTCCAATTGGACCCACACTATTATTTCTTTTCAGTTTCCTTAATTGTAGCACAACTTACTATTGTTACCATTTTTTGGTTCCTAAACTTTCGGAGTCGTTTTGAGTGACTAAAAGATGTTTTTAGAGAAAATAGAGAGACTACAAAAGTGCCAAGTAGTTGTACCAATTTGTTTTCGACCTCTTCTTTGATATCTTCGAAACGAGGTATTATGACAACCAAACGAAGATCGTATACCAAATTTACCACCCCAGGAAGTTGACATTCCAACTTAACCCAATGGGTCCCACAAGATTTTGGTGCTTCATCTCCTAGGGCTAGTTTTTTGGATGTTTAGGGTTTCTCATTATTTCTCAGTTATAAAAAGGCCACCAAGCCTCATTGTAACATAGTTCAGAGGCATGTAGCCACCACATATCTTCTCAGAGATAAGAAGAGATGTAGCGGCTACTATTTTTTGACTAGCTTGAATCACACAAAAAACTCAATCAACATCTAAACTTTATAAATTTGTTCAAATTTATCATAATTTCATTGTAAAATACAAAATAAGAGCTTCATGTATCATACACCTAGACAACAACATGATTGAAAACATCGACTACATAAAAAATGTTAGAAAACAATTAATGTAATTCGATCATAGTTCCATGCCCAACAATCTTTTGTTGATATCCAAATATAGTTGATAATTGGTTTCCCTCATCCATAAGTCATTATCTTAAATAGTTTAAATGGAGTATTTCCTTCCATATCTTTTATTTCTCTTACACTCAACTATCTCTAACTTTATAAATTTCATAAACATAAGGATTGATTCCATATTGGAGATCCTTTCATATATTCAAATTTATCAACACTTCACCATTATTGTGCATCCTACTAATTACACCAATGTCTATAAACCTCTTGCAACGTGAACATAATTACTTCTTATGTAGTTAAGGTTGTTGTTATTAATTGACTTCAATCCATTCAAATAAGTTTCATGTACATTAATTGGGTCTAGCTTGAATGGTTGTAAGATGGAGTGTTATACTCCCCACACAGGTTATATCCTTGTAAGTGACATGACAAAGTACTGAACTTCTACAAAATCCAGTTTACCCTGGGTACCATCCTTGGAATGAACGGAAGCACTTGGTGGCATTCCCTAGGAAATGAATTATATGGGGAAAAATGTTCCGTGCAAAAGTACTAGGACTTCCTCAACATACATGATAAGTTTTAATAATCCTTTCATGTGTATTAACCTTATACCATGTCCTTGGTTTTCTCTAGATAGAAACACACCCATTTTTTTAGTGAACCGAAGTGTTACTTATTATCCCAATTTATTGTACTTTTGATATCATCAATAGTGTGAGAGTGAAGGGGAACTCTCGAATGAGCTCTTGTATTTAGATTCTAAACTTATTTCACTATCATATACCCATCACTCCAAATTTTAAAATCCAACTCAAAAACTCTATATTTCAAAGCATATGACAAGGATTTACCTCGAGCATCAAGTTGATCACTTTCTCCTATTTGAGATCCATAGCCCCCTCAAGCATATTTTTTTCTCTAGAATAATGGAGAGGGAACAAAAGAGTCACCTTGCCATAATAATATTTTCTTGTTTGATCCAGGTGGATATTGGTGGTCAACCGCCTATTCCACTTGGACCCCCCACCATTGTTTCTTTTTTTTCCTTAATTGTAGCACAACATACTATTTTTGGCAATTTTTCAGGTACTAAACTTCTGAAGCCATTTTGAGGGACTAAAAGACGTTTTTAGGGAAAACAAAGAAATTAGAAAAGTGCCAAACTAGTTGCTTCATTACTATTCTTTAATCTCCTCTATGAGATTTTCGAAACAAGGTATTATGATAGCCAAACGGAGATCTTATGCCAAAGTTATGACCCCAGGAAGTTGACATTCCAACTTACCCCATTGGGGCCCACAAGCTGTTGGCGCTTCAACTCCTAGGGTTAAGTTTTTGGATTTTTAGGGTTTCAAATTATTTCTTAATGATAAAAAGAGGCCACCGAGCCTCATTGTAATAGTTCAGAGGCATGTAGCCACCATATCTCTTCTTAGAGATCAGCTACCATCTCCCGAGCTAGTTTATTTCCATTTTAAATGTAAGCATATTTCAGTTCTTCGATATTAATTAAATGAAATTTTATTTATGCTGCATATCGGTGTTTATGTTTGTATCTATATTATGTTGCATTTCTGTATAATTCCATATAAGTGCTATCATAGCGGTCTTCTCTTTCTCTATTTTTTTGTGCATGTCCCTAACAAGGTCAGGGTATAAGGAGTTAGAGCTCGAACTAGTTGAAACTTTGCATGAGCAACCTCACAAACCTCGATGACCTCCCATGGAAGAAGAAAAGAAAGACGATGGAGTAAGAGATTCTTTCAAAATATTGCTTGAGGAAGCCCTCGAGCGACAAAGGAACACGATGATGGATAGCATTGCCCAAATCCTTTGTTGGTTGCCCACAGGCGACCCATCTTCATCCAGGTGAATATTGGTGGCCACCCGCCTATTCCACTTGGACCCCCACCGTTGTTTCTTTTCAGTTTCCTTTGTAGCACAAATTAATATTTTTGGCATATTTTCAAGTCCTAAACTTTTGGAGCCATTTTGAGGCACTAAAAGATGTTTTTAGGGAAAACTGAGAAATTAGAAAAGAGCCATATCTTTTAAAGAATAATTTTATTTTTGCCTCCTCTTTGAGCTCTTCGAAACGAGGTACTATGATGGCCAAACAGAGATCGTATGCCAAAGTTATGAACCTAGGAATTTGACGTGCCAACTTAGCCCAACGGGATCCACAAGCTTTTGGTGCTTCATCTCTAGTGTTAGGCTTTTGGATGTTTAGGTTTTCTCATTATTTGTAAATAATAAAAAAAGGCCACCGAGCCTCATTGTAACACAATTTAGAGGCATGTAGCTGCCACATATCTTCTCAAAGATAAGCTTCCATTGCCCAAGCTAGTTTATTTCCATTCTACATGTAAGCATATTTCAATTATTTGATATTAATGAAATGAAGTTTTATTTATGTTGCGTCTCAGTGTTTATGTTTGTATCTGTATTTTTCTGTGTTCTTGTATAAGTATGGATCAAAGGTATCAGAGTGGTCTTATCTTTCTCTATTTTTATTTGCATGTCCCCAACAAGGTCAGGGTATAAGGAGTTAGGGATCGAACTGGTTGAACCTTTGCATGACCATCCTCGCAAACCTTGACAGCCTCCCATGGCAGAAGAAAAGAAAAACGAGGGAGTAGGAGATCCTTACAAAATATTACTCGAGGAAGCAGTTGAGTGACAGAGGAATGCGATGATGGATAACTTTGCACAAATCCTTCGTCGACTACCAACCGGCTACCCATCTTCATCTAGAAGCCACTCTGGAGGCGTCACTCCCTTTAAGGTACAATTCAAATTTTACATTCCCATATTTGAAGGCCAGATAGATGAAGACACCATAGATAGATGGTTAAATCTATTGGAAGGATATTTTCGGTTCATGACTTTTCCAATCAGGAAAAGATTACTTTTGCACTCCTCAAATATGCCCCCCATGTCAAGGACGGGTAGGAAACCCACTGTGAACAGAAGGATGAAAGAGAATTCTCATTGTTTTCAGCCACACCCACTTGGAATTATTCTAACATGCCATCAAGGAACAATATTACCCTGTCGTGAGCTATGAAGATAAATACATAAAGTGTACCACGTTGCATCAAGGAAGGGACCAAGACGTGTCAGAGTTCACAAATACTTTTCATACCCTTCACTCGAAGTTGGGTATTAAGGATTCTGAGTGGCATTTGGTACTCAAGTATTGCGGTTGTCTACAAAAGTATATCCAGGATGATATGGAGCTCCTGAACATCTCCTTGCTTGGCGTCGCCTATCAATAGTTTGTCAAGATAGAGTATAAATTTAAAAAGAAGAAGCGAGACTTTGGATCTGTGAATTTGAAGCAAGGGAAAGGTGCCCCCAAACCGTAGAACAAAGGACAAAGCCAAGGCAGGGTGACCCAAGACAACTTGTTGAATCCACAAGCAAAGAAAAACACCAAGAATGAAAATAAGGACACAAGAAAATGGTGTGAGTTCCATAAGAGCCCCACTCACAACACAAGTGAGTGTCAAGTCAAGCAATCACTGGTGGTTGAGTTGAAAGCTTCCAAATAACATGCATGTTCTGACTCTGAGGCAAAACTAGACAAGGAGAATGACAAAGGGAAGCATATTATTGATGTGAAGCCCAATGCCACCATTGCCACCATTGCCACCACCAAGCTCTAGAAGATTGAGCCTGAAGATCCAAAGGAGGGGGAGCGGCTCTTCCACTATAATATGTGGGTGAAGGGTTCTCCATTGCAGTTGATTATCAATAGCACAAGGTAAAATAACTTCATTTTAGCAAAGGTCGTGAAGCGGGTGGGCCTACCGACCACACCACACATGTAGTCGTACACCATCGGGAGGCTTCACCAAGGACAAGATCTTTGCGTTAGCTAGCAGTGTCACCTTCCCTACAGCATCAATCACTTCACATATGAGGTAGAGTGTGATGTTACTCCTATTGAATTTTGGGATGTATTATTAGGCTAACCATACTTATGGGCGTCGTGTTATGTATGAGTCTAGGCCTTGCACTATTATTATTTCTTTGGGAAAGTTATACATGATACGGAGGTAGGACCGCCTACCGCCATCTCTTTGATCTTTACGAAGAAATGTAATAAGATCATTTCCCAAACTGGGAAATTTGTCTTCCTTGTGATTCACACCCCCCCCCCGTGTCTAGCACAATTAAAACATATCTCTTCATAGATCAGCTGGCCATAACCTATTTCAGGTGGGATTGGGGTTCTAGCCACTATGTCCCATTGATGTGGCCATACCATTTGCAACTACTCAGATATATTCGGCTCATGTCCAAGTGGAAGCTGATAAGGCTAACAACTTCATTGAGCAAATTTAGCACATCCACTAGCAAGTCCATGACATATTGGATAGAGCCAATGCTAAGTACAAGCAGCATCATGATCAACATCGGGTGCCACACACGTTCTAGGTGGGCGACAAAGTTTGGTTACATTTACAGAAGTTGTGTCTCACTCGGGCCCACCACAAGATTTTGCCACTCTGATATGGGCCTTACACCATCACTAAGGCTATGGGAGACAATGATTTTGAGCTCAGCATTCCCCCATTCCTTGGCCAACAACCAGTGTTCACAGTGGACCACCTTTGACCATAGTTTCCACCATTACTAGACACATCAGACATTACAAAACAACTCACACCAAGAGAGATAAACCCAAACTGCGTGGAATAGACCACAACTAATCAGATCATGGACACCCACATTAAGAACACTCGCCAGCAGAATATCCAATTGTATCAGGTTGCAAAGATGGACAACTCGTGCACCAAGGAAAGTGGCTCATCATGGACCAAGTTCAGCAGAAGTTTCCCCATCTCAACAAGGCACTCAATGCAATGGGGACCATTTCTTACTAAGGGGGTAGGACTGATCTAGGTGGGTATTTGTGGCCACGTGCCTATTCCACTTGGACCCCCACTGTTGTTTATTTTCAGTTTTCTTAATTGTAGCACAAACTACTATTG
Source organism: Pinus tabuliformis (assembly GCA_031772625.1). Lineage (NCBI taxonomy): Eukaryota > Viridiplantae > Streptophyta > Pinopsida > Pinales > Pinaceae > Pinus > Pinus tabuliformis. The sequence continues at coordinate 1,307,258,918 of CM062816.1, read as the reverse complement.
TTGGCAGTTTTTCGGGTCCTAAAAGACTTTTTTTTAGGGAAAGCAAAGAGACTGAAAAAGTGCCAAACTAGGCTCGTTGATTGTTTTCGGCCACCTCTTCGACATCTTCGAAACGAGGTATTATGATAGCAAAATGGAGATCGTATGTCAAAGTTACAACCCCAGGAAGTTGACGTTCCAACTTACTCCAACGTGAACCACAAGATTTTGGTGCTTCATCTCCTAGGGTTAGGTTTTTGGATGTTTAAGGTTTCTCATTATTTCTTAATTACAAAAAAATGCCACCGAGCCACATTGTAACATAGTTCAGAGGCATGTAGCCGCTACATATCTTCTCAGAGATAAGAAGAGATGTGGTGGACATTATTTTGTGACTAGCATAAATCAAACCAAAAACTCAATCAACATCTAAACTTTATATAGTTGTTCAAATGTATCATATTTGCATTGTAAAATACAAAATAAGAGCATCATGTATCATTCAACCAGACAACAACATGATTGAAAACATCGACTACATAAAAAATGTTAGATAACGATTAATGCAATTCAACCATAGTTACATGCCCAACAATATTTCGTTGATATCCAAATATAGTTGATAATTGGTTTCCCTCATCCATAAGTCATTCTCTTAAATAGTTTAAATGGATTATTTCCTTCAATATGTTTTATTTCTCTTACACTCAACTATATCTAACTTTATAAATTTCATAAACATAAAGATTGATTCCATATTGGAGATGCTTTCATATATCCAAATTTATCAACACTTCACCATTATTGTGCATCCTATTAATTACACCTGTTATCACTCAGGTTGTCCCTAAGCTCCTTAAGGGATACGACCAAGGTAACCACAAACCAATCTTTGGACTGCAGGTCCTAACCTACCTGCAATCAGAGAGGGCTCTCTCTTTATGATTTAGCTTTGTTTTAGGGGTGATTTTAGGCTAGATATGATGTTTCTTGGGTTTTGTTTTCATTTTGGTGGGAAGGAGGATTCTTTCAAGCAGAGTTGGGATGCATAGTGTGAGAAGTTCAAACCATTGGGCATGGAGTCATGGATTAGGGCTTGCTGTTGCGTTTTCTTGGTCACAAGAGGAATACAGAGCAGGATAGCTACACATAGAACAATATCAAGTTGGAATAAAGATGGAATGAAGGTCAGTGAATGAAAGGCAACTAAGTAGCTCTCATTATGCTAATAGAGGGAAGGTGAATGAACATTTATATAGGAGCAATCAAAGATTCATAAACAACATTCATATATGAAGGAACTAGCGTAAATATGAGCAAATCAGTATTCATATTCAGGACTAATTCAGAGGAAAACATAGATAAATCACAGAAATTGAGAACAAAATACAACTAAGTAAGCTCTGAACTATTCTTTCTTCCTGCTATTTAGATGGTGATACAATGGTGGCATAAACACATATAAATTGAAAACAGAGGTAAGAAACACTTATTGGACCATGTAGAAGCATTTGAATCCCGTAGTCACTCTTCAGCCATTAAAACACAACAGACAATTCATCTCCCAAGCATTCCAGCGATCTTTGATTATAGAGGCTCTCAAAAAATACAGTGCAAGTCTAGAGAGGAATTTATCAACCAACCAACCCTTTTAACAATGCAGAGGGTGGTTTAAATAGGGAAAATATGTACAGACCAGATCTCTTAGAAGATCTCAAGGGAAAAATATCTCAAAAATATCTATAAAACAGATCTTAAACAGATCTGATGAAATGAGTGCTTCTAACCTAACATATGCTTGAAATAAATGCCTAAAATATCTACATGAGCTGCGCAGGGGATAGCAGCCTCAAAAATGGATTAATACAGTCCTTTGTTGCTATGTGTTGGCTATTTATCATAACTGCGCATTGCGCCTGCAGCGCTACCCTCAAGGGCGGCCAAATACATTGTTTTTGCAAATAATAATGCCTTGAATGCTTTTATCTGTGCCTCCAAGCGGTTCTGCTGCATCTTAAGTAGCTTTAAAGCCCAAACAAGGAGTTGGTGAGCTTTTATGGTTTTGAGCTGCCTTTATGTTGTTTGTTGACTTTGTTGGAGGGTCCTTTATTTCTCATCCGCTTCGAAATTAAAGTCCTCCACTGATATTTCTTCACTGATATACTTTGTCACTTCACTGATACTCTTTTAATTGAATATGGGCTTTATCTTTCCTCTGATACTCTTTAAACGGTCAAATCGCCAATTTTCTGCCCTTTTAATGCAAAAATAACTGTTGCAGTGATTTCCGTGGCCTTTAGGATGCTATTAGCGCTTGGCCGATCAAAATAATGCTTAATCTGGAGAAAACTACCCAACAGAGGAGGATTTGTATGCTGCTGACTGTGTTGAGGCCGAGGCTGGCTTTCTGGAGCAAAATAGGGCTTTGGAGCGATCCAAAATGGCTTAAGGATACATGAATTCCCTTATCGGGAGCACGCCCAGGCATATATGTGAAAATATGAAAAAAATGTCGCCTTTTCCTTTATAACAGGCAGAATGCCCATTTACACGCAAAAATCGCAAAAAACATGGGCCGGCACTGTTCATTAGATTAAATCCTGGCCGTTGGATCCGGTGCGGGCCGATCCAGCGGTTGGCGCTAAATCGGCGATCGGCAGATCGGCGGTCCCAACACATAAAACCTCCAATGAGCGATATAGTCCGCGGACCCGAAAATGCATTAAGGCCCTCTTTATTTGAAATCGGGTCCGGCCTATTGGCGGAACCCAATCGGCAGATTTTAATGAAAATGGGTCATCGGACCCGAAATCCTTCAAAACTGTTTTTTATGGCTTTTCGGGTCACGAAAAGGAGCGTACAATACCACCCTTTTTCGGACCCGAACACTTTAGGCTCTGCTTTATTGTTATTACGGCTCCGGGCTATCGAAGCAGTCCCTCTTTGCCGTACAAAAAGGCCTTTTCGGACCCGAAATCCTATATGCCGCGCCTTATAACTTTTCGGCTCCGCCAGTCGGAGCCATATATGGGAACGATGCGAATCAATATGGGACGTTGATCTGCGGGCCCAAATGGGCGGCTGAGATTAACTCGACATTTCAGAAATCGGCGGGGACATGGGTTTTACATATATGTGATCGCCGAAACGATGCGGACCGATGGATGGTCGGGGGCGATGGACGGTGGACATTAAGTCAGAATATCGCCATCGGGGAAACCCGGGGGCGGGCTTTATATGTATATTGCGATGCGATGCGATAAAGCGGTAAGCGGGGAAATATTGCGGAAAAAAAGGGGGTTTTAACGTTAAAACCTAAGTTTTATAAAAAACTTAGGTTATAACGATAAAAGAGAAGATTCGAAAAAATGGCAGATATACATTTATAAAGGGAAAATGTGATGGGGGGAGCCTCCGATAGCGATATCGCATCGGGGCAAGAAGGAATGGGGCATATATATATGGGCTAGCATTATTACCACCTCCGACAGCGATATTGCGTCGGAGGGGGGGAAATACATCGGAGGAAGGGTTTTTATTATACAAAGGGGTCTTTTATGATCGGAAGAAGGGTTTAGTGCATCGGAAGGGTTGTTAATACATCGGAAGGGGTCTGATAGTATTGAAAGAGGGATTTATGCCTTGGAAAAGGTAAAACAAGGCCAAAGATGGATTTTATACATTCAGAGGAGGATTTAATGCTTCGAAAGGGGTCCAAAAGCATTTAGAAGGTGGTTAAGGAGGAAAAGGGGGGTTCTTGCTAAGTTTCAGATAAACTTAGCAATTCCCAAGCATGTTTATGGTTATTTTTCAACCAGAGGGAGGGGATATGTACATAGAGGAGCTATTTAGCACATTTTTAGTAGGGGGAGGGGAAATAGATAGGGATTTATATAATAGAGTTAGTAGTTAATATGAGAATGATAAGAAAGCGCTAAGTTTGGAGATCTTAGGCTATTTTAAAGGGGAAAATGACTCAAATAGTGAATAAGAGTACTCTTAAGCAAAGAAGACCTTTACTTAGGTAAATTATATAAAAAATGATGAAACTAAGAGATTTCAAGCAGATCTTGACCTCTTTAGGAGAATTAGTGAGTGATTTGGGGAAGAGGAAGAAGGGGAAGTTAGACATGCTTCGCTTGAGCTGCTCCAAGGGAAAATTGCCTCATACTTGTGATCTAAATGGATATAACACTTGAAAACATGAAATGGATCACATAGCTTGATTCTGCAACCACAAAACTACTTACCCAGCCTACTTACCTAGCATTTTTTCTTCTTTTTGGTTTGGGTGCACTTGAACTAGCAAACCCAGCTTTTCAACTTTTCTTTTTTGTTGTCCTCCTATCTAAATCAATCCTTATTCCTGTCGGGGCTCAGATTAAGCTGTTGAGCGCCCAAGATTCTCTACCTATCTACAAATCTGCCAAGATTAAACAGTTTGGACAGATATTCATTCTCTATATTCTAAAACAAGCAATTGAAACCTAGGGAAGCCAAGATTAAACTGTTTGGCCTTCCCTTAACTGAAAATTCTTCAAAAATGGAATAACTCATCAAAATTGGAATACAGCAGTGGCATTTAGACTAGCACACTTTCATGGCCTCTTTTTGGAAATATGGAACCTTGCAGCATGCAAAGATGACATATTTGTCACTTTCAACTATCAATCATGAAATATGAACACCTATTGCAATAGGAGGCTAATAGTGGCTCCACTTGGGGATGGCTTTTCCTTGTGAAAAGCCAAGAACAGCAGGTCGGACTACCTTGATCTTCTATTATTGCTGTAGACTGAAACTTCTCTGTTGGTTGCTAAATGATTTGAAACTTTGAAACCTGAACACAGCATTCTCATAAACTGAATTTTTATACAATAGCAGCACTGCCTGCTTTCTTCTGCGTGCTCTATCATTACATGCACCTCTGCCTGAGAACCTGCCTTTGAAATAAACACAAAATAGGGGAACAAAACTGGAGCACTTCCCTTGATTTTGTCTTGAAAAAAGGTGTTGATGTAAATTGAAAATCCTCCTTTCTTTTGATACTATTGACTGAAAAATTGCTTGCTCTTTTGTTGAGATTAATGTAATGACAGAGATTTGAAATGGAGGACTTGCTTTGGTTCTGCCTTTAAAGAACTTTGTTGTGCTGTTCCATTATTCGGCCTGCTATAAAAGCAAAATAAAGTGTTGAAAATACAAGCATTTATGTACAAATATAATACAGTTGCGTTTTGTTCAATAAAAGGGATCATGATAATGCTTTAACATTCGGCCATTAACAGGGCCTTCTTCGGCTATGCTGCCCTCTGTGGTCTTCAAAAAATATGTGTTGTTGCCTTGAACAGCAGAGATAACAAATGGCCCTTTCCAAAGGAAATCGAATTTTGCATGATTTCCCTTGTCTTCCCTTCTTGAATCCCATCTTAAAACTTTGCTGCCAACACAGAAATCCACAACCTTGGCTCTCTTATCAAACATCCTCTTGAGCTTCTCTCGCAAAGACTGCGCTCTGTGATAGGCTTGCTCTCTTGTCTGCTGCAAATGAATTGTTTGATTTATCCTCCTTTGTATAACATTTGGCTCAGCTTGAATCTCTTGCAGCAACTTGATAACAGGGATTCCCAAAGATGAAGGAAATCTGGCCTCCATTCCATATACTAGCTCATAAGGGCTCATCCCAATGGATCTCTTGGTTGATAATTTGTCTGCCCATAGGGAATTTACCAGCTTTTTGTGCCAGTTCTTCTTGTTTTCCTCCAGCACTTTCTTAATGATGTTAATCAGACTCTTGTTGGATGATTCGGCCAAGCCATTACCTTGAGGGTAATAGGCTGTGGAGTGACCTAGATTGATGTGAAATTTATGGCAAAAATTGATCATTTTTTTGTATTTGAAAGCAGCAGTGTTGTCTGTAATAATCTTCTCAGGGCAGCCAAATCTAGAAAGGATGTTGGTCTCAAGGAATTAGATAATGATGGAGTCATTGGCCTGCCTACATGGGATGGCTTCAATCCACTTGGTGAAATAGTCGGTGGCTGTTAGAATCCACTTATGCTAGCCTGAGGAAGAGGGATGGATTTCTCCAATGAAGTCTAGACCCCATTGTTGAAAAGGCTTTTCGGTTGAGATGGGCTTAAGGGGTAAGGGTAGTAGCTTTCTTTTGCCCTCAAAGATTTGGCATTTGTGGCATGAGATAGCAAACTTTTTGACATCTGCAAATAAAGAGGGCCAATAGAAACCAGCCCTTAAAATCTTATCAGCAGTGGACTTCCAATATAAATGTCCTCCACAGTCACCTGCATGGAATTCTTTCATAACACTATTAGTTTCATTCATGGTTAAACAATTAAGCAATATACCTTCATGATTTTTCCAAAATAAGGCACTATCTACGACACAAAACTTTGAAGCCTTCATTTTTAAAAATCTTTTCTTGGTTCTGGACAATCCTGGGGGAGCAAACAGGTTTAACAATACAAAACAAATATCAGCATACCATGGGGATTGCAAGAAGGTTTCACTGATCTGTGGAGTTGCCAGCTCTTGTTCATTTTTCAGTTCATTAATGTCTAAGGCTTGAAAATTGGTTTCGGACATCAGTTTGGCTAAACCTTGTCCCTTTATCAGCTTGGTGGGTTTTATTTCAATGTCATACTCAAGGATGTTAGCAATCCATTTGCCTCTTTTTCCTTCTAATCCCTCTTGAGTTAATATGTCTTTTACAACAGCATTTGGGACATAGGCAATCACATGTGAATATAAAATGTAAACTTGGAAATCTTTGATTGCTTTAACAAGGGCATAGGCCTGCTTTTCCATTATTTGATATTTCAAGGGTGCATCTCTAAGGGCTCGGCTGAAAAAAGCCATAGGATTTTCATTTCCTTGATCATCCTTTTGCAAAAGGACAGCAGCTATGGTGTGTTCAGATGCAAATGAAAAAATGATGAAATCCTTATCAAATTGAGGGCTTGTGAGGATTGGAGCTTGGGTTAATGCAGTTTTTATGCCCTCAAAGGCTTGCTTGGTTTCAAGAGACCATTTTACCTTGGCATCCTTCTTTAACATGTTTCTTAACAGTCTTATCAGCTTGGCTAGATTAAAATCTCCTTAGGAAATTGATATTTCCTAGGAATGCTTGCAACTCTTTGATGTTTCTTGGATAAGGGATTTGAAGGATGGCTTGAATTCTTTCAGGATCAATTCTAATCCCATCTTTTGAAATGATATGGCCTAGTAATTTTCCTTCTTCAAGGCCAAATAAATACTTCTTGGGGTTCAAGCAAAATGCCATATTTCCTACAAGTTAGGAACACTTGTCTCAAATGTTTTAGGTGCTCTTGATCAGATTTGGAGAAAGGGGTAAGGTCATCAAGATAGAAAACCAAGAAATCATGGATTTCCTTGCCAAATTCAATGTCCATGGCCCTTTGAAAGGTAGCACCTGCATTTTTTAGGCCGAAAGGCATCTTTACATACTTAAATGTTCCCCACGGTGTTGTAAAGGTTGTCTTGTCTTGATCATCCGGGTGAAACAATATTTGATTAAAACCTCAAAATCCATCAAGCAATGAAATTCTAGATGACCCCACTACTCTTTGTAGGATATGGTCCATCTTTGGCAATGGGTAGTGTTCTTTAAGGGAGACTTGGTTCAGATTTCTTAAGTCTACACATAGCCTAATCTCACCTGTTTTCTTTCTTGTGGGAACAAGATTGGATACCCATTCTAAAAATCTAATGGGTGCTATGATACCAACCTCAAACATTCTTTTCACTTCTTTTTCAATCAAAGGGAGAAGCACAAGATTGATTCTCCTTAGTTTTTGTTTGAAGGGCTTTTGATTTGGCTTTAAAGGGATGGTATGTTGAATAACTGAGGTGTCATAGGACTTCAAGTCCTCATAACTCCAAGCAAACACATCTTGAAACTCTTTGAACAAATCCACATACTTTGGTTTTTGATCAGGTGGCAGATTTTTGGACAATTTAATCATTCTGGGCTTCTTTGCTGTCCCAATGTTATATTCTTCTACAGCAACATTTAGTGGTTGCATCTTTGGCTTTTTGGGGACATCGTTTGCATCAAACATATCTTCTAATGGAGTGAGGCCAACAGGCAGAAATTTGTCTTTTAAATCAATGATTTCGGCCTCTGTTTTGGCTATTTCCTCCAAATGCATATGTTTCAGCTCTTCTATGTTTTCTTCATCAAAGATGGTTGGTTGTAGCATTTTTCTAGTTGTTTCAGCTGTTACAGTTTGCTGGATTTCGTTTATTGCTTGCAGTTGTGGGTAATCCATGGTATCTTCATCAATTTTTAGGCCTGAAAATTCTTCTTGTAAGGTGAGGAAATTGTTTATTTGTGCATCATTTTCAAACACTTGCCAGTCTTTGACATTGTTATGGACAGCAGGCATGTGCTTTATCTCAGCAGTAAAGTGGTGATCGGGCTCAAAAGGAAGCTTGCAAGTGCTAGCAAAAGTAGCTAGGTTGTGTGCATGTAGGTTATGGCTTCTTGGAATTTTAGCAAGCTTGGATTCAGTGAAGGTGTCAAGTATTGCAGTGGCAGCAGTCCTATAAGCTCTTAGCCTTCTATCATTGGTAACAAAGTTGCCTTTCATTTGTTGTATGATTAAATCGGAGTCACCTAGAATGGACACCTTGGCAGCTCCTAGAGCTTTGAGTAGTTTAAGGCCTAAAAGGAGAGCCTCATACTCTGCCATGTTGTTGGTGCATTTGAAGTTAAGTCTGTAAGCATGACCCTCTGCATGGTTGTTATGTGTATTGTGAATCCATATTCCTGCCCCTGCTCCTAGCTTATTAACAGAACCATAAAACTCCAAATACCATGTGATTTTTTGCTTGTGGTTAGTATTAAGAGTTTCAGTTATTGTCGGAGTGGGAAGATTTAAATTTTCTGTTTCGGGAGGTTCTTCTTGTGTGCTGGTTGCATTGATTGTTTTGACAGTTTCATGGGTATGGGCAACCGATTCCTCATTCATGCATGTTTCTTGTTCTAAAGCCAAAGGCTTATCATCAGTTGGAGGAGTTGTTTCATCATTAAACAAAATAAAAGAATCCATATCAGAATGGATTGAATAGATAGGGAAGTTTTGGGGCTTTTCCTCACTACTTACCACATACTTCATTAGTGTTTCCCTATACAGTCTCTTTGGTTTCCTAAAGAATGAGATAGTGGCATAGGAGAGGTCTAGTTGGAGAGATCCTTGGAGTTTTGCTCCCCATGATCTTGACAACAGCATGCCATACTTTGGTGGAATGTCAGCAACCACCACGTCCATTAGGATTGTTTTGTTGGGATATTGGACTAAAGACACACATAAGTCTTTGATTAAGCCTAAACACTTGACCTGACTTGAGTCAAAGGAGAATAAGTCTTTATAGGTTCTTGTAACATCAAGGTTTAGCTTCTCCATTACAGCTTTGGGCATAAGGTTGTGTGAGGAACCTGAATCAAACATAGCATTGTGCAAAACTTTATCATGTATGTGTAAACTGACATAAAAGGGTAGAACAGCTCCATGTGCTGATTTTCCATCGACTTCAGGGCCGAAAAGGAGCTCAGGTTGATCATCTAATACATTCACATCATCCCTATTCTCTGGCATTTGCAGCGATCTTTTGATTTGTTGCCTATAGATATCATGCTTTGCAAGTTCAGATAAAGGGATGGATATCTTCAGTTTACCTATTTCTGCCTCTAAATCAAAGAGTTTTCCTGACTGTGTTTTAGTATTGTGACTGGCAGATTTTCCCTTTTCAATTTCACTTTCAGCGATTTTCTCTTGTTCTTCATTGATTTCTTGAACTATTTCTGATTTGGAAAGGTTTTTAGGAGTGTTGTTTACATTTTCCTTTGAGGGAAAAGATACAAAAGGCTGATTTTTAGAGGCCTGAACATCTGTGACATCCTCTATGGTGACTTCTTTTGGATTTGGGACTATTTTATCAGCAGTTTCTATGAGGGCGGCCTTTTCTTTGATCTTCTTAGGCTGTTTGGTATCACTTGGTTTAACCTTTTCGGGCACATCTATGGTTCTTGTCCTTAGCTTATACTGTTTGTGGACCTCATAAACAACTGAATCATAACCTTGTTTATAGTCAAAAGACTCACCAGACTTAGTCTGAAATTGATTTATCTCATGGTCATCTTGGTCTTCGTGGGTTAGGAAAATTTGTTGCTCACCCTTTAGATCCATCAAGTTCATGTGAGTGTCCTCTGTCTGCTCACTAGATGTGGATGCTTCTGTATAGTTCTCTTGGAAAGGAGGCCTTATATCATGGTCTGGGCTAGACCTACCAGCGTTTGTGTTCTTAGTTTTCCTAAAATCTGGGTTCCTTATGGTATTGGGTTGTTGTCCTTCCCATGATGATTTCCTCTCAACACTCTCTACTCTGTCTCCCAGCCTGTGCATGCCATTGATAATAGCATCTAGCTTTTGATCTAAGGCTGAGGGTTCCTCTTTAAAGGTGGTTCTTCTCTCGGTTCTAGCTCTGTTTCTTTTGGCAATTAGATTTGCCTCCACACTAACAGCAACATTTTTCATGTTTGCAAGGCTTTTAGGGGCTCTCTCCCTCAATTGATATGCCATGTCGGTATCAAAACCATCAGGGAATTTTTACAAAGCAAGATCAGGTGGAGGTCTTAAGTTCTGTGGTATTGCATTATAAACATTATTAAATCTTGCACAATAGTCTAAGACAGACTCTTGAGGGTCTCTTTTGATGGTGTCGTACTCAGATAATAAGTGCAAGGGGTCTTTCTTTTTCTCCCATCTGTTAAGAAATGTTTGGTAAAGGGCCTTTGGGTTAGCTATGGAATTTGCAGCAAGGCCTCTAAACTAGGGCCTTACATCTCCTGTTAAACTTTGGACAACAATCTTCATTCTCACACTATCATCAGCTATCTCGTAGTTCTCAAAATAGTCTTGCATATTCTTGGTATGCTGAAGGGTTGTGCAAGAACCGGTACCATCAAAATATGTTATTTTAGTTTGGTAATCCTGAGGCATAGCCCCAGGATTAGCAGGTAATTACAGGGGTGCATATCTATTAGCCATATTCACATGGATAAATGGAACAGCTGGAACAGCAGCAACAGCAGTAGTGGTAGTTGTAGTATGTGCAGTGAATGGAGGTGTGGAAGGAGTGCTTTGAGATGTGGATGATGAACTAGGGGAAGTAGGGGTTGAACGAAATAAAACTTTGAATGGGTTGGAACACAGCTTGGTTGGACCGTTTCAGGACTAGAATCAGCAAAATCTTCTCTTCGCTCTAGCTTCCTAAGGTTTCTTGGGATTAAATTCGGATTTTCAAAAGTAGCTGGGGGATTTGGGTTTGGGTTTGACCTTGTATAACGTGAATTCTTTTTGGGAGCTAGCTTCTAGATTGTTTTTTGGGGATTCTTCTAACAATATATGGGTTAGAAAAAAACTTTTGAAGGTCTGGTTCTTTCCCAGTGGAGCTTTCCAACTTGATTTGTGAAATTATCTGAGGATCGTCCCCAGTGGAGTCGCCATTATGTTATCACTCAGGTTGTCCCTAAGCTCCTTAAGGGATACGGCCGAGGTAACCACAAACCAATCTTTGGACTGCAGGTCCTAGCCTGCCTGCAATCAGAGAGGGCTCTCTCTTTATGATTTAGCTTTGTTTTAGGGGTGATTTTAGGCTAGATATGATGTTTCTTGGGTTTTGTTTTCATTTTGGTGGGAAGGAGGATTCTTTCAAGCAGACTTGGGATGCATAGTGTGAGAAGTTCAAACCATTGGGCATGGAGTCATGGATTAAGGCTTGTTGTTGCGTTTTCTTGGTCACAAGAGGAATACAGAGCAGGATAGCTACACATAGAACATTATCAAGCTGGAATAAAGATGGAATGAAGGTCAGTGAATGAAAGGAAACTAAGTAGCTCTCATTATGCTAACAGAGGGAAGGTGAATGAACATTTATATAGCAGCAATCAAGGATTCCTAAACAACATTCATATATGAAGGAACTAGCGTAAATATGAGCAAATCAGTATTCATATTCAGGACTAATTCAGAGGAAAACATAGATAAATCACAGAAATTGAGAACAGAATACAACTAAGTAAGCTCTGAACTATTCTTTCTTCCTACTATTTAGATGGTGATACAATGGTGGCATAAACACATATAAACTGAAAACAGAGGTAAGAAAGACTTATTGGACCATGTAGAAGCATTAGAATCCCATAGTCACTCTTCAGCCATTAAAACACAACAGACAATTCATCTCCCAAGCATTCCAGCGATCTTTGATTATAGAGGCTCTCAAAAAATACAGTGCAAGTCTGGAGAGAAATTTATCAACCAACCAACCCTTTTAACAATGTATAGGGTGGTTTAAATAGGGAAAATATGTACAGACCAGATCTCTTAGAAGATCTCAAGGGAAAAATATCTCAAAATATCTATGAAACAGATCTTAAACAGATCTGATGAAATGAGTGCTTCTAAGCTAACATATGCTTGAAATAAATGCCTAAAATATCTACATGAGCTGTGCAGGGGATAGCAGCCTCAAAAATGGATTAATATAGTCCTTGCTGCTATGTGTTGGCTCTTTATCATAACTACGCATTGGGCCTGCAGCGCTGCCCTCAAGGGCGGCCAAATACATTGTTTTTGCAAATAATAATGCCTTGAATGCTTTTATCTGTGCCTCCAAGCGATTCTGCTACATCTTGTTAGCTACCTATATCAATAGGTTTCATATTTCATGATTGGCAAAGAAAGGTCCAAATATGCTCTGCTTTGGTGATGCAAAGATCCCATATTTCCTAGAGAAAACAATGTATGTACATAAGTTCTTTGTTGACTCAATTTTGATGGGTGATCCAAAAGCCTAATCTGGATCATGCCATGTTTCAATTTTTGTTGTAGAATAGAGGAAGAAGTCTGTCCAAACTGTTTAATCTTTGCAGACCAGTAGCTTAGGTAGAAAATTAAGGTTCCCAACTGCTTAATCTGGGACCTTGGAAGCAATAAGGGTAGCATTAGATAGAAAATCAAAAGGAAAAAAGCCAAGGAAAAGAAAAAGGCATATGAGGGTCTGCAAGTCTAAGTGCACCCTCCATGAAGAAATAAAAAATGCTAGGCAAATAGATGGGTAGGCAGTTGGGGTTGCAGAAGTGTCAGTCCTTTCTAGTTGAGTGTTTGATAACCTGTTTACAAAGGAATATCAGTGGATTGAGAAGCTCCTCTTCTCCATTATGTTGCAGCAAAGCAAAGGAGCATGTCTAACTTCCCAGTTTCCCCTTTAACTCCCATTCTTAACATCCCCTCATCAGTTGAGATTCATGGAAGAATTTGAGGTTTTATGGTGGTTCTTACTCCTTTAAAAGCCACATTTCTTGTCTAAAATTCTTTTCATTTTGATCTACTCCCTAAACTAAGTGATTTTCAAAATAAACTTAGTGATATCATCCCTCATTCACCCTTTACATCCATATTAACCCCTAACCTCTATTATCTAAATCCCCTATGTTACCCTTTCCCTACTATTATAACACTATGGTGTATAAACCCCAAGCATTGTATAAATATCCCTCCCCTTGGTATTATAGCCATATGTTCACTATCCGGGATTAAATTGACATCTGGTCAGTTTAAGAGCCCTATGCTGTACCCCTCTTTCCCCTTCAAGAAGTCATTTGACCCATTTAACCCCTTCATATGCTAAAAACCTTGTAAAAACCCCATTACTGTACCCCTAACCCGCTTCGTTTGCAAAATATCCACCAAAAACCCACTTTTTCATTTTATCCAAAGTTCTGGCGCTATGCGCATTTTTACAAAATACATTAAAAAACCATAAAAATCCGCCATATTCCAAAGTTTTCCGCCGGGCGCAAATCTCAAGAGAAATATTATTTTATTGCCGCCCTCCGTCCGTATCGTTCAGCCACCTCAACGTCCCGTCGACCGTCGGATCGGGCCCTTTTGATCCGAAGGCCCTCGTGCATATCGGACCGGTCCCGACGTCCGAGAGTTACCTTCCGATATCTATCAGAGGGTGACGTCAGGCCTCTGCCACGCGCCACCCCCACAGCATATCGGAGGTACATCTGACATTTCTACCTCCGTATCAAAAGCGGTGCGATATGAAACCGCTAACCACTTCCGGTTTCGGTTGATCCGCCCTGCCAGCATCACCGCCGTGTCAGCGCCCCGTCCCCAATTTGACCCACCTGTCTGCCACTTCACCATCCCCCTGGACCTCTAGTATGCCGCCACGTCACCCGATGACGTCATGCTGACGTCATCCGACTTTGACCCCACCTGATGACATCATGCTGACGTCATCCAAAAAAGGCGCCAAAGTCCTGAAAAGCCATATTTTGGCCGAAATGTCGCGTTTTTTGCACTTTTTGCAAAAAACGCTGTTGTATCCTCTGCATGAATTTTTACGTCCGAGCCTTTGCCAACCTGCTGAATCAACCTAGAGACCGTTGGCGCGCCTATTCACCTACACTCTTGACCATTGCTGACTGTATATCAGGTATTTATCCATACAAATCCTTTCTGCACCCGGTTTTGTCTGTAAATTGCCAAAATAACTTAAAACAGTGAAAAATAGATAATTCACCGGCAAATCCCCTGTGCCTGTGTTATAGACATTTTTGTGCCTAACAACATGGAGCATGAAATGTCAATAATCTGAGGGATCCAAAGTCCCTGAACATGTTGTTCTTACCCTTAGAGGAACAAGGTCTGCAAACCACAACACTGAAAATTAGTTCTCCACCTGAAAACACTCAGAAACAGGCTATTTCTGGATCATGTCAGCTGCTCCACTGAGCATCTGCGCTGAATGTCAACTGCTCCTCTCTGTACCTGCGCTGAAGGTCAAAATTAATGAAGGCTACCTGCGCTGGGCGAGATTGGCCAAAGTGGCACAGTCATTCTGCAAGGTGTCAACTGCCCAGGAAGCTTCCAAACTGACACTTGGGTCAAGGAATTCGCCTAGTGATGAGTAAGAGGGTCTTGATCTCCAAGTGGAAGCAAGAATCTCCAAGTGGACTCAAGAACTGAAGATTAACTAAAGTGGGAGAGGACACTAGTCAGCTTTATGCCAGTCTCAAGATGACTCATCCTTTCTCCAAAACCCTATATATATATCTCTCTCATGAGGTCTAGGGGGGTGGGAATTTTGTGCAAGTAAGGAAGTGCTGTTGGTTTGAGTATAGAGCTATTGGGTGTTTTGCTTGAAGGAGGTGAAGAGGAGATTTCTTTCAGCTGGGAGGTGTTGCTGGATTGGGCCTATTATGGTTGTAACTCTCTCAGAACTTTACTTCTCTTATCAATAAAGTATTTGAGGTTCTTCTATATGCATGTGTCTTGATGATGAATTGATGCTTGTATATTTGGTTTATGCTAATCCTTAAATCGATTATGGATGCATGCTTCTTCTAGTTTCCTTTTCTTGTGCTTTTACAGGATCTGTGTGCAGCTGGGCCGATGAAAGAGCAAGGAACTAGGAGCAAGCAGCAAGGAGTGAAGACTGGATCGACTATTAGCGCAAGATAACGGTTAGTAGATCGTCCTTTTCTTCCCTCTCTCATCTCATAAAGAAGAAACTTTGAATAGCTTTGCATTCAGTTGTTGCTGAAGTACTATCACCTTCAGAGTGGGATAGGGGCATTCTGCATTAGATACTTTTACCAACAACAAATTGGCGACCATACTGGGGACCGTATCTTATTGGTTGGTTGTGTTTCTTGCTATTCATTTCATAAACAAAGGGAGTACCGAATCGAACTGTATTTGGATCCATCAAATACAAAGTAGAGGGCAGCTACTCTAGCTCAGTTTCTGGGCAAGTTTATGATTTGAAGAGCTGATCCACAAGGACTCTAATAAGCTCTTAGTGATAGCTTTTCATCCTCCTTTACATCCCTTAGTGTGTCCTTGACTGATAGCTTCTGATTTGAGCAAAAACTGTGAATTTTTTAGCAATCTGTGACCTGGAAACCAAGACGGACGAAAGTCTCGTTCTTCAGTGCAGCCTGTACAAAGGCTGTCTGCATTTCAGCACAGTTCCCGAAGGGGCTACCTGCGTTGAAGGTCAAACAGGCAGTGTTCCACCTACGCTGGACTAGTCTTGGCTTGAGCTACTGGGGTTTCCTGCTGTGTCTTGCCTTGTTTTCACTATTGTTTTTTGTTGTTTGTTGCCAGTCAGTGGGCCTATCTGAAACCATCTTCCTTTGTCATTATTCCGCCTCAGTTGTATAAAGAAACTGTGTTTGTTCTTTTGTATTTCTTGTGTCATTTACAGTTTCCCATAACGAAAGTGAACCAGTCTTGCTGTGGCCTCTTAGATATAGACCTGTGATTAAGTGTCGTTTTGATCTTAAGAGTTAGTTTGTTTGTTGTTCATAGCTGATTGAGCTTGTCGCTTTCGTTATATGGTTTGAATTTACATATTTCTAGTGTCGAAACAAGTAAATCTTAAGGTGTCTTTCGATTTTGGACAAACTTGTTTGCTTTCGCTTGAAATTGAATTCAAAGTTATACAACAGCTTTCTTTTTGCATTTCATCACCATTAAGAAAGAGAAAAGAAATACTTGCATTGTGCATGTGCATTATGACGATTGCATGTTGATTTAGAAAAATGCATTAGTGTGTGCTCTATGATCTGTGTGAAAAGGTGTTATCTTCCTTCTCCCTCAGTAGTTAAGGTTTTCAAAGTTGAAAGATTGAAAAGCTTGCTTATCATCTTAGATTGCATTCAGGAGTGTTACTATACATCTCGTGGTGATCCATAAAGGCAAACTGCTAAACAAGATCAACCTTAAAATAAATTGAATTTACATAACAACGCATTGAAACATAACGCAAACATCTAGAGGTCTAAGCTAGAGACGTGTTCCGGCGTCGTTAAACGTGGTATCTTAGCGTTGAGTGGTTAGGTGATTCCTCCACGGTGAAGCGATAAGTATCAATGCGGATTTGTGCTCCCACGTACCGTCACGTATATATTGGGAGACCCCTATAGGATCAAAGCCTTTATCCATAGGAAACCGTGTCGGCCGCCCTACTGATCGCAATGCAGTGAACACAGCATTCACGAAGATCGACCACTCGTACCGTAAAACGTATTCTGTGGTTTTGCGAAAGGTTTGGCACACCCTCTGCCTAGAACTCCAGAGCAGTTTCTTTTGGCCTTTTTCAAACTCTATAACTGAAAAAGTCCATCCGAGCATTTGTCACTTCGGGCTCGTTAAAACATCGAAGGATACTAGAGTCATCTTTACCTTTTTCTCGACTCTTAAAAAGTGAAAAAGCAAGTTGTGTCTAAGCGTCGTTATAAAATTTATTTTAAACGGAACATAATCACCTCCTATTCCCACGTTGGTCTTTAAGTTGAGAACATGGAACGCCCCAACCAAGGAGCTCCACATGATGGAAATCCTGGTCCTTTCTCCTCTTGGGGAGAAGTTGGTGCGCCCCACATGGCCACATTGTCGCTTCCAGGACTGACAATTGGCCTGCCTGTTTGGCTATTCTCAACTAGTGTAGTTCAGAACACCATGGTTCCTGAGCAGTCGAGTCAACAGTTAGATGAGTCTAGAGCCTCCCACCAGCCTTCTACTTCCTCTAACCCTTCCTCCAATCCTTCATCTTCAAAAGGTGGAGCCGGCAAAAGCCAAGCTCCCACGGAGAAGAAGGAAAAGAAGAAGAGAGAAAGGAAGAAGAAGGAGCCTAAGGCGACTGGGGGCAAGCAAAAGACATCTAACAAAAACCCACACACTGCACAGACCGGGCCTAAATCGCCATGTGTCATATGTAGAGGAGACCATTTCCATAGAGATTGTCCCTGTATTCCCCGGATACTAAGGGACTGGTCCCCTCGATTGCACAATTCGGGAGCTTCAACCTCTGATAACCAGGTTGAGTGCTTACCGTCAACCAGCGAAAGTGAAGGATCAAGACAAAAGGGGGGAGCAAAATTCCCCTGTAGACTGTGTGAAGGCGATCACGCCATCCACCGTTGTCCCTTCTTAGACGAAGCGAAGAGAGTTTTGGAAGATTGTCCGGTTTCACCGTTGAGACTTCCTCCTGGATACAAAGAACTCGTGCCAAGTCCTTCGTTGGTTGAAAACACAGCTGGCCCGCTCAAGTGGTCAGCTGAAGCGTCAGTCATTGAAAATGAACCTACTGAATCCAGACCAGACGAAAGTCTAAAGGTCGATACGGCAGTTGACCCGGTTCTTCCTTCAGAGGTTTCATCCTCAAATGACACCGTCACTGAAGATTCATCTTCAAATGACACCCTCACGGAAGAGAATAAGGATGACACCATCCAGATTCTTTTCATCAACACAGATTCTGATGAGCATCAGGGCAATGCGCCCATTCCTTTATCGCAGGAAGGAACATCGTCATGATCGTATCCGGCCGTGTATTCGGTCCCACCACCAAGCAACCTGGCTGTGTCCTTTGATTGGAACCAACTGGGCAGACCCCAGTTACCAGCCAGTATACCATTCAGAATCATAGTCCAAATTTATAGAATGGTGATGGCTGGAACTATCATTGATGAAGGGGCATCTGTGAGTATCCTTTCCTCTGTTGCTTGGAAAGCACTGGGTTCCCCGGCGCTTTTGCCTGAGATAAGAAATCTCTCGGGCTTTGATAAAGGAACCAGTCGACCGTTAGGGATCCCCCCCAATGTGCCTGTTACATTGAAAGGGAAGACCGTTCAAATGAACATGATGGTCGTTCAAGGACCCTTGGATTATAACCTACTCCTTGGACGTGACTATATATATTGCATGGAAGCTATAGTCTCCTCACTCTTTAGAGTAATGTGTTTTCCACACGAAGGAAAGGTGGTCAAACTCGTAAACCAACTTTCATTTCCGGGATCACGCATCACAAATAGTCAAATACCAATCCTCAATGGTCTATTCACTCAAGAAATGTCTCCACCCCCAGTCCTCCTTCCCGATGAGTGCGAGTGATTCGGAAAGATGGGACTGGAACCCAGGGGGCATGCATCCTGGTCTGCTTCGGGCAGAGGAAACCTTGGGTATAAAATAGAATTTCCGCGGAAGAATATGACTAGTCCGTACCCCGTCCGAAAGAAGGAAGAGGGGTTGTTCTAGAACAGGATTCTTTTGTCAAGGTTACTTGTTTGACAAAGGTCATTCAACTTCGTCTAAACAGGTAGGCTACCAAAGAAAGGGATTCTTTTGCGGCAGCAAATAGTAACCATCTTTGGGTAAAAGGCAAGCCTCACCCATTAAAACTAATGTTTTAAAGGATAAGTAGGGGCAGCCTCCAAAGAAAGAGATTCTTTTGCTGCAACAAATAGTAACCATCTTTGGGTAACCTAATGATAGACATCGCTGAAGAAAGAGTTTCATTTGCGGCAGCAAATAAAACCATTCTTTGGGTAACCAGAAAGAGGCAAGCCTCCCTCAACAACATTAATGTTTTGTCTTTGAGTAGTGTTCTTCTCTTGTCGCAAGTAGCTGTTCTCTTGCGATCTTGCAAAAGATCTGTTAAAAGTTGGGCCGACGGGAAGACAAGTACCGCGTAAGACCCGTTTAAAATAACGAGAAGACAAGCATCGTTAACATTAGACTAGCAAGACGACAAGTAGCTGTGAACACCCAAAGAAAAACAAAGGTGGAGGAGAGGAGGGGCAGCCTTGAAATTGTATTTTATACCTGGGGGCATGCAAACCTTTTGGAGTATAAGCAAAGAGCGGTCATTGATCGTTTCCTAACTTACATAAAGAAAGGATGTGGGGCAAAGGTCAAAATTTGCCAAATTAGGAGCATAGCTTCGTGAGATAAAGCTCCATAAAAAATAGCTATCTCACAAGAGACATTTCTTATCTTATGACTGGTATGTTCGAGCAGTTTTAGCATAAAGTTCATGCTCGTTAAAAAATAAATGCAAGTTCGAGCAGTTTTACCGCAGAATTTATGCTCGTTAAAAAATAGAAAAGTGAGATCCGAGCAGTTTTAGCGTCATAGTTCATGCTCGTTAAAAAATAAACATAAGCTTTTGAGCAGTGGTTTGGCGCATTCGAGCTCTTTAAAAAATGAACCCAGTACCGGTAAATAACCATTGTGATCGTAAATTTATTAGCCATAAAAACCTTGGTCGTGTTTTGCACCTGCCACCTCCATTCCATTTGGCCTATCGTTCACCTCCATATGATTGTTTACCCATTTTGAGGAACAGCTGTGAAGAGTGATTTCACTTAGCCATCCTTGTGACACTGCCGTGATTGGAAAATTCCAACCTGTACCTGGAATCTGCTGCTATCCCTGTTTATCACTCGTTCCTCAAAAGACGAGTCTTCTTTGAGCTCTTTTCTCCTGACTCGTAAAATATGAAAAGTTTGCCGAGTTTTGGCCTTCCAGCTCGTTAAAGTGACCGGAAGAGCTATCCCTCCTCTAGATTTTAATCTTTTTGGACCCGAGGGATTATTACACAAAAAGATCGAGCGCTTGTTTTGTTCGGCTCGTTAAAACTATCGAAAACTCATCCCTTCTGTATTGTTTTATACTTTTTCGGACTTAAGGGATTAGATGACGAAAAAGGAATTTTGGAGTTAACTTTATGTACCTTTTTAGACTCTCTAAAAATGAAAAGGACCAAGTTTTCCTTGTCGTTAGACTCGTTAAAATGATTAAATAGCGACAAACTTGTCTTTAGACGAGAACGAGTTTCCCTATCGCTAAGCTAGTTAAAACATAGCGATGGGCTTGCCCGAAGGGCAGGTTATAGAACAAGCATATGTTATCCTCCTCAAGCTTGACAAAAATAAAGAGGCACTGGTCAGAAATGACTGGGGAAAAATTGGGAGAACCTCAAAGCTTTAATGGTAGCAAGTCGCTCTTGAACATGACACTTTGTCCTCCGTATCACATCGGGTTGGGTTGTTTCATTCACCGGTCTCATCACCATGGTCCTCGCCAAACCATCCACATTTGGGGTAATGCTACCGATCCATCACATCAGTGTCGTTATATGTTCAAGAGATGTTGTTCAGAGAGAGTCAACCGTGTCCCATCCACTACCATACATTATCCTTCATCCACCCATGATCGCCACCCTGAATCATATTTCACAGATTGTTTTCACCTCCACTAAAATCATTAGCTCCGTTCCGTGTCATTGATGTGGGATTCATTAAGGCCCTCCTTTAACGGATCGCTTCTTGTCAACTTCAGCTCATTATCCAAGAAGTTGATCTAGGAACAAAACCCCCCATTACTTTGAAGCTTGCATGCCTCAATGGCAAGCTTCTCACTTCCGGCGACAGGTATACATCAATGACCTTCGACCAGAAGATTTTGCGTGGTGTTCGACGCCGAGTCCTTTATTCACACCACGTGAATTGTACTGCAGTACCTTGAGGGTCATTGTCATTATTGGTGACTCCTCTCGCGCTTGTTAACGGTTTACATTATTGACCGATAATCAAGCGATGTCTTTCCATGTTCGACTTCAGCGCAATTCTCACATGGATCGCCTTGTACTTAGATTGAAGATCGAACGAGATTGAAGACCCCGGATCTAGTTTCATCCATCCGGGCTGCGATATATATTCAGGAAATATAAAGACATTTGATATGTACATCGTTGCAGCAGATGATCATCCTACTCAAAGGATGATAATTTCAGCAGAGAATTATCAGTCTATCATCAGACGGTCGTCTGTTATATGTACCAAAATGAATTTATAAAGCTGAGCATGGGAATGCCCGCCTCAGCTAGATCATGAAAGCAGAATGAAAAATAATGTATTGTATTGTATTTTATTGCAGGGCACCTCTCAGCGATTGAATGAACTTCGGATCCTCCTAATAAAGCATTTCACCCGATAAACGACCTCATACTTTAGGGGGCAACTGTTATAGACATTTTTGTGCCTAACAGCATGGAGCATGAAATGTCAATAATCTGAGGGATCCAAAGTCCCTAAACATGTTGTTCTTACCCTTAGAGGAACAAGGTCTGCAAACCACAGCACTGAAAATCAGTTCTCCACCTGAAAACACTCAGAAACAGGCTATTTCTGGATCATGTCAGCTGCTCCACTGAGCATCTGCGCTGAATGTCAACTGCTCCTCTCTGTGCCTGCGTTGAAGGTCAAAATTAATGAAGGCTACCTGTGCTGGGCGAGATTGGCCAAAGTGGCACAGTCATTCTGCAAGGTGTCAACTGCCCAGGAAGCTTCCAAACTGACACTTGGGTCAAGGAATTCGCCTAGTGATGAGTAAGAGGGTCTTGATCTCCAAGTGGAAGCAAGAATCTCCAAGTGGACTCAAGAACTAAAGATTAACTAAAGTGGGAGAGGACACTAGTCATCTTTATGCCAGTCTCAAGATGACTCATCCTTTCTCCAAAACCCTATATATAGATCTCTCTCATGAGGTCTAGGGGGGTGGGAATTTTGTGCAAGTAAGGAAGTGCTGTTGGTTTGAGTATAGAGCTATTGGGTGTTTTGCTTGAAGGAGGTGAAGAGGAGATTTCTTTCAGCTGGGAGGTGTTGCTGGATTGGGCCTATTATGGTTGTAACTCTCTCAGAACTTTACTTCTCTTATCAATAAAGTATTTGAGGTTCTTCTATATGCATGTGTCTTGATGATGAATTGATGCTTGTATATTTGGTTTATGCTAATCCTTAAATTGATTATGGATGCATGCTTCTTGTAGTTTCCTTTTCTTGTGCTTTTACAGGATCTGTGTGCAGCTGGGCCGGTGAAAGAGCAAGGAACTAGGAGCAAGCAGCAAGGAGTGAAGACTGGATCGACTATTAGCACAAGATAACGGTTAGTAGATCGTCCTTTTCTTCCCTCTCTCATCTCATAAAGAAGAAACTTTGAATAGCTTTGCATTCAGTTGTTGTTGAAGTACTATCACCTTCAGAGTGGGATAGGGGCATTCTGCATTAGATACTTTTCCCAACAACAGCCTGGTTCCCATTTGCACCTAGAACGTCGAAATTCACCAGCTAAGCCTCGTTTACCTGAAATTTTGTCAAAACTGCATTCTGTTCACGCAATCGCGAACTGGTAACCCACACTATACGAAGTTGCTGTAAAAGTGAGAGTAAGGCCAGACATTTGCCTTATTCGTGTTCTAAGCAGTATTTCAATTGCTGCAACTCACCTTTTGTCCTCTGTTCCTGAGTAATTCACCTTCTTCTTCAAAGAATACTCTTTGGTGTTTTTCTACACAGTAACATTAGTCCATAAAACCACAGAATCCTAAAGGAAATCATGGATCCACCAGTAGCTCATGTGGCATTAAACGTTGCTCCATTGAATGCCCCTCAGAGACAATTTGAGTGGCAGCCTCTAGCAGACCTGGACTATCAAATTTCAGAGGAAATGCTGATGAGGACCAAGTTCCACATCCACCTGCTAAATGAACTAAAGGCTAAACATGAGAGTGGGACAGATGTGCTGGGCATATGGGACTCTATTCTCCCTATATTCAAACTCCCTCAGGTCAATCAGTTCCCTGATTTGATCCACCTATGTGCTGAAAACTATGACCCTACTCAGAGGGCAGTGCTTGACCCTTCAGGCTCAGCTATGTTCTATATCACCCCAGAAGCTATCAAAGAGATGCTCTGCTTCAACACTGAGAAGAAATTGGTCCCTCTATCACTCATAGACTTGACAAATCAAGGAGCCAGATTGACAGATGCTCAGGTCACCAAATTAAATCAGCTGTACATTGACTCCGACTCTGTGAAGTATCCTCCTATTAACCAAGTATACCTCAACCAATTGGGCAGAGATCTTGCAGACATGATTAGTCCCATTTTGGGCTATAATTCAATTGAATTTGTTGATGAAACTGTGCTGTTGATGATGCTAATGTTCGCTCCTGGCAAGTCTCCAATCTGCTATGACTATGCCACCTACATCTCTGATAAGATACATGAGCAGTTGATGAACTTGGCCCGAGAAAAGGTGTTCAGATACACCTCCTACATTTATCATTTGATCTTATATTATCAACATGAGAAGTTTTCTTTTGCTATCAAAAGAGTGGATGCCCAAGGCAATCCAAGGTCAGTGGTCTATTGGTCCTCCGCCTTCCACTACAGATCTCACTCTCCATACACTTACTGTGAGTTCATAGATCTCTTCATCCACCCAGCCATGTCTATGCTGATGATCTCACCTCCTCCAAGGCTCACTGATGACATGCAAAGGATCCTTCAGTTATCCAAAACATACAGCATTGGGGACTGGTACTTCTACCAGAACCACACGGTCATCAGGATATATGGGTGTGAATTACCTCCCTACAGGTTGCCCAGATATGTACCCTGAGATTGTTTGCCCTGGAATATTTCAGGCAGTTTGGGAATGCCGATGTGCTGCACTTTTCAGGCAGAGGCAAGAAAGCACAACTGAAGGTCAGGAACCAACTTGGCCACTTTATCTACAACAAAAGGGAGGAAGGTTGGAAGGAGGCGGATAGCATGTTAGAATCCCTTGGCTTGCAAACTAGTTTCCTTTGGAAACCATATGACCCCAATCACTTCATAACTTTAAGAAGGTTCAAGTATAGGCTGTCGGGTTATGACCATGTAAGGATTCCTCATATAGAAAAATATGCAAATCAAGTAAAATGGAGGAGAGGAACCCTAGAGGAGCATGTTACATAAGAAGAGTTGAATCAAAGAGCAGTGAGAAATCTGAAAAAGATGGCTGACCTTGAACTTTGTTCACAGGTACTCACTCTTCCAAGCACACAAGTGGGAGCAGTTGCCTCATCCTCAACTGCAAATCAGCAAGCAGCCAAAGCTAGTGAGAAAACCTCTAGCAAAGGCAAGGAAAAAGAGATGGAAACAGATCAGCCGCCTCATGAGGAGGTGCAGCAGTAACAGCAGCAGGTAGAGCAGCCACAGCAGCAGGAACAACAGCAAGAAGAGGAACCCTAGAGTAGCCATTACAGCAAGAAAGGGCAGTTGAGGCCCCAATTTTCACTGAGAAACAGGCTCAGAATACTGTGCCTCCTAGGCAAGAGACTACTACTGAAGCTTCAGTCCTCCAAACTCCACAAAAGGAGGATATAAGTAGGAAAAGGGACAGAGAGACTCCCCTCACATCATCCATAAATCAGGGAGGAAAAATGCATAGAATGAATCCCTTCTCTGAGGAGGAAATGCCAATAGGGCAGTCTCTGGGCATGGGCCCACCTAGTAGAGAAGCATCTGCTAGCTCTTTCCAGCAGGGACAAGACAGAACAATGGGAGGAGAAGTCAGCTCCTCAAGCCACCAAAGAGAAGCTGAAGGAGGAATCAAACAGCAGTTTATTGATATTAAAAGGAAAAATGAGCCACTTAAAATACAACTCTACAATCATCTGCTGAAAATGGCTCCTACCAACCAGCAAAAACTGATGTCTGCCTATGATGTTCAGGAGGGAAAAATGATCATGAGTCATTTTATGCCAGCTGTAGTACAGCCACAGTCCCCTGCAGATTATATAAGGACCAATCTTGAGGTCCTTGCCAAGGACATCCACCCAATGGACAAAATCGAATTGCACAAACAAACGGGTGAGATGGTGTATGCCTCCTTGGCAGACAAAACACTGGATAACTACAGGCTAGAAAATAGCCTAAATAATACAACTGCCCAGCTTGAGTTGGAAAGGGCATCCTCCCAAGCAAAGGATAACAGGATCAGGGCCTTAGAAGATATAATTATAGAACTTGGGCATGATCCCAAGGATATTAAGGCCGTGCAGGCATTGTTGAAATTGAGGGATGCAGACATGGCAGCCCTTAGAAAGATGGTCAAAGTCCCAGCAACAATTCACCCACAAACTGAAGAAGTTGCTCAGCTGAGACATGATCAAGATGCCACTGCTTTGCTGGTATCCCTATACAAACAGCTAATCCAGACCCAAGAGAAGTTGGGAGAGTCAGAGGCTGCCCAGGCAACATTGCAGGCAGCATTGCAACAAAAGGAAGGAGGTCAAACCTCTCAGCCTCCTCCTGAAATAATTAACCTTGAGGAAGCTCCTCAAACCACTGCTCCCCCTACTCAACAAACAGAACAGGCAGCACCATCCACCTCAGCACCAGCGCCAACAACAGACCAGGCTTCAAGCCTGGACATGCAGAAACTAAGGAATGAAATCCAAGCCCTGGAAACCCAAATGTCAGAGTTAAAAGAGGCTAGGGAAAATTTGGTCAAGTTGAATGAGAGGTATGACAAATCCAAGCAGACTGTAGCAGAAAAGGGCAGGGAAATAAAGGCCCTTAAAGACAGGATTAAGGAGCTGGAGAAGGAGCTCACATTAGATAAAGTGACAGCTGAGCTCAAGACAGTGCTATGGGCCAACATTGGCCAATCCATCACTGACCAATGGCAGTATATTGAGACAATCCATGAGCAGATTGAGCTCATTGCAAAAGCACAGAGGGAAATCCATAGATCAAGGGCATCTCTAGGCAATATGCCTGAGGTTGCCAACAGAATGATCAATGTGCTTAACAACAGAACAAGTGCTCGGTTAGCTACTATGGGAATCTCCAACAGAACTGAGACCATCCAGCTAATAAAGAGGGTCCTAACACTGAGAAGCCTAGTGCAGACACTAGAGAGAAGGACCCAGGATATGCAGACCGAGGTCAACATATTCATGGAAAAATTTGTGGCATTGCAAAACAGAGGTCTTCCAAGCTTACTGAATAGCGCAGGAAGACTACTTTCCCATGAAAACTATGCCAAGAGGGTGAACACCTTTGCCACAAATCAGATCACTGAAATGCCCAGCACCTCAGAGGAAACAGGGCCAGCTACAGGACAAACTCTCTACAACAGGGTAGAGAATTTATTCTTTATAATGAATGAAATCAAACATCTGTTTGAAGTGCCTCCCAATTTCTATAAATACACAGAGGTAGATGAGAATTTGGATGCAATTCTTAGACATCAATTGCCCACACATGAATGGTGGACTAAGGCAATACAGATGATATTATAAACCAGAGCCTGTAAATCAAGTTTTGTTATTTATTATTCAAATTACAAGCGATCATGCAGAGGAAAACTTGGAAAGATCAGCATGCATGAAAAAGGAAGGGCTGAGCCAACTCAGCAGAACTATTCGGCCAACAAGGCACAATTGACAGATAACAGGTAGCAGGGCCGAAATTTACAGCACGACAACCATAAAGACGCATTTTCCAGCATTAAAGCAGAACGTTCAGACCGACTCAGTGGTGTCCAAAGGTCAAAATATCTCCTGACAGACATAAAGAGCATTTATGTTGTATTAAAAGCAGTAATAACTTCTTATCTGTTGTTCTGTACAAGTTGGTGAAAACATTTATTTCTCAGATGACTCAACGCCTTAGATATTTTGTATGACCATTTGTATATATTTCCCCCTCGCATAAGCTTGCAGGGGTTGTTGTTGATTTCTCTTCAAGAGTTCTTTGCTGTAAATTTTCAGAGTTTAATACAAAGGCCGATGGAATTTCCAAAGTCTGTGTTGTCTGAGGGATTGTAATGTGATTGCTGAGTGCTACAGGATTCCTGCATGTTGTCATGGCTCAATAAGTTTCCTTTAAACTTTCGTTATGTTCTTTTTGTTATTTTCTCATAACTCATCCATGCTCTAGATTTTCACAGTTAATGGCAGAGAAAAAGACTAATTCCAGGATTTATTCATAGAATACCTTGAATTCAATCTATGCTATTACGAATGTTTTCTTCAGTTATGGTTATAAAGGTGTGATTCTTAGTTGCTGCACCTCTACACTATATCTTTCACAGGAATTATTGTTTAGGAATTCAAGTCTGCTCCTTTACAATACATCTCTTTCTCACAACCCAGCTTAGTGGAAAATTCTTAATTGCTTTTCACTGGTTGCACACATTTCATCACTATAATATCAAGTTTGTTTCATGAGATATTCAAAAGGCCCTGCAGTTTCAGCAATCCTAATCTACCTCTCAAACAACTGGTAACCAAAGACTCCATTGCCCAATGGACTAGAATTATCTGAAGGTTTACACCTTAGGTACAGAAGACATCCCTCAACCAAAACATAAAACCAAACCCTGAACATCACAGCTAGCCTAAAATACTATCAAAACAAAGACAAATCATAAAGAGAGAGCCCTCTCTGATTACAGTTTGGCTAGAAACTGTAATCCAAAGATTGGTTAGTGGTTACCCCGGCCGTATTCCCTTGGGAGTCATAGGGAACAACCTGGGTGTTAACATAATTGGCGACTCCACTGGGGACTCCTTAGGATTTTCTAATTACTGTATATCTCATAAATCTACAGATGAAGCCTGAATACCAGCCAGGAAGCCTTCAGGACTGTTTCTGTTTTACATTAACAGGTTCAGATAAATGTTGCTTCAGTCAATCTTCATGTTAGCTTTGAGAAATATACAACCATTCCAAAATCTTGCCTAGTCCTTACAGATATAAAAATATTCCAAAAATCATACTCAAAAAGAAGTTCAGAAGCTGGCTCCTAAAAGGGAAACCAGACACACTAGGTCAAACCCTGACCCAAATCCACCAACAGTTTTTGAAAATCCTAATACAATCCCCAAAATAATTAGGAAACAGCAAAGGCAGGAAAATCCTAGTGATTTGAGTCCTGAGACAGCTCACCCTGAACCAGTTCCAACTCCTATCAAGGTTCTATTTCGGTCTACTCCTGTTTCCCCCAGTTCACCATCTACATCTCAAAGCCCTCCTTTCACATCTTCACCCACTGCACATATCCCCTTGACCAACACTCTAGGTGCTGCTACACCTGTTACCCCTGTGGTACATATCGTTCCTTTTATCCCAGTTGTTCCTGTAAATCCCCCAAACCTTGTGAATATGGCTAATAGATATGCACCCTTGCAGTTACCTGCTAATGCTGCAGCTCTACCCCAAGACTACCAAACTAAGATCTCATATTTTGACTCTACTGGCCCTTTCACAGCCATTCAGCATGCCAAAAGGATGCAAGATCATTTTGAGACCTATGAAATAGATGATGACAGTGTGAGAATGAGGATGTTTGTTCAAAGTCTGACTGGGGATGTAAGAACTTGGTTTAGATCCCTGAATGCAAATTCCATCACAACTCCTGATGAGCTTTATCAAGCCTTTACTAATAGATGGGAGAAAAAGAAAGATCCTCTGCACATACTTGGTGAATATGACACTATCAAAAGAGGTCCCCAAGAGACTGTTTTGGAGTATTGTGCAAGATTCAACAATGTATATAACGCAATCCCACAAAATTTAAGACCTCCTCCTGATTTGGCCTTGTACAAATTTCCTGATGGTTTTGACCCTGATATGGCCTATCAGTTGAAGGAGAGAGCTCCTCGGACCCTTGCAGATGCCCAGAAGGTTGCTGTCACAGTGGAAGCTAACCTGATCGCCAAAAGAAACAGAGCAAGGTTGGAAAAGAGAACCACCTTCAAAGAAGAACCCTCAGCCTTTGACCAAAAACTGGATGCAATACTCACTGGTATGAAGAGATTGGGTGATAGAGTGGAATCTGTTGAGAGAAAGTCATCATGGGAAGCACCACAAAACAACCCTCCTAGGAATCCAAATTTTAGGAGAACTCAAAATTCAAACGTTGGCAAGGCCAGTTCTGACCCAGACATAAGACCCCCTTTCCAAGAGAATTATGCTGAGACTTCCACATCAAGTGAACCCAATGAAGATCCCCACATCAATTTAATGGGTTTGGATGGTGAAAGTCAAGTCTTTTTAACACAAGAAGACCATGAGAATGATGAAATCAAGCTGTTCCAAACCAAATCAGGTGAGTCATTTGACTTTAAGCAAGGCTATCACACAGCTGTTTATGAAGTCCATAAACAATACAAGCTAAGGAGTAGAACTGTAAATGTAACACAGCCTGAAAAGGTAAAGGATAGCCAGCAGCCCAAAAGAGCCATAGTCACAGAGCCAAATGACACAACGGAATCACTTGCAAAGGAAGTAACCATTGAATAAATCACTGAACCATTTTCTACAAAACAGCAGCCCATGGCTGCATCATCCTTGCACCCTAACCCAAGTGTCATTCCTCAAGAGATGAGCAAGAAGGACAGCCCTCAAGATCAAGATAAGAATCAAGAAGAAGAGTTAGTGAACAAGGAAAGAACTGTCATCCACAACCAAAAGACCCAATCTGAAAAACCCTTTGACCTAGAAACTGAAATTGGTAAATTGAAGGTAGCTATTCCTCTTTCAGAACTAGCCAAACATGACATTTATAAACAACAAATCAAGAAGTCCCTTCAACTTACTAACAACAAAGATGATGTCAATGTGTTGGATGATACCCCAGAATTGCTGTTCGGTCCAGAAGTTGATGGAAAAACAGTAGTCACAGGGATCTTACCTTTTTATGTCAGTTTACATGTTCATGATAAGATATTACACAATGCAATGTTTGACTCAGGTGCCTCTCACAACCTCATGCCAAAAGCAGTCATGGAAAGATTGAATCTAGATATTACAAGACCATACAAGGACCTATTCTCCTTTGACTCCAGCCAAGTCAAGTGCTTAGGTCTAATAAAAGATCTATGTGTGTCCCTTGTTCAGTACCCAAATAAGACAATTCTAATGGATGTTGTAGTTGCTGATATCCCACCCAAGTATGGGATGCTGTTATCAAGGTCATGGGGGGCTAAACTTCAAGGTTCCCTACAACTGGACATGTCATATGCCACCATCTCTGTTTTTGGGCAACCAAAGAGACTATACAGAGAAACATTAATGAAATACATGGTCAGCAGTGAAGAAAAGCCCCAAAACTTTCCCATATATGCTGTCCATTCAGACATAGACTCATACATTCTCTTCAACAATAATACAACTCTTTCAAACAATGATGTTGAAACCAATACACTCATACAAGAGGAGGACACTAATGAAAAAACGGCTACCCAAGAAATAATGATTGAACCATCACTAAGCAAAGTTGCTGTTCTAGAAACCAAGCTAATTCAATCAAGTGATCAGACTGTCCTAGAAGACAAACCAGGTGAAAAACCAGAACTTCAACTTATGATCCCAGATCACAGAGAAGTTATTAAATCTCCCCTAGAAAAAGAGAACATATGGTTTCTTGAATTTGATGGGTCAGTCAACAAATTAGGGGCAGGAGCTGGAGTTTGGATACACAATAAACAAAACAGTCATGCAGAAGGCCGAGCCTACAGACTAAATTTCAGTTGCACCAATAACATGGCAGAATATGAAGCTCTTTTACTAGGCCTCAAACTAGTAAAGTCCCTACAAGCCATAAAAGTGTCAATTCTAGGAGACTCGGACCTAGTTATCCAACAAGTAAAGGGAAATTTTGTCACCAATGACAAAAGACTGAGATCTTATAGATCTGCTGCTGCTGAACTACTACAGTCCTTCACTGAATTTCAAATTACCAAGATTCCCAGAATCCATAACTTGCATGCCCACAGTTTAGCCACATTTGCTAGTACCTGCAAGCTACCTTTTGAGCCCCACCACTGCTTTACAGCTGAGGTAAAACACAAACCTTTTGTCCCAAACAATGTCAAGGACTGGCAAGTATTTGAAGATGATACACAAATAAATAATTTCTTGACCTTGCAACAAGAATTTGCAGGATTAAATATTGACACTGAAAGAGCAAGTCAATCACAAATACCTGAAAGAGCAAGTCAATCACAAATACAGTTTGAACAGAATGACCACCCAATATCACCCAGAACAGCAAAACAAATGCTACATCCAACCATTTTCAACAAAGAAAACATACAACAAATTAACCAAAACAGTTATGAAGAAGTACCTGTTACAGAGGCTGAGATCATAGAGCTGAAAGACAATTTTCTTCCAACAGGCCTAACTCCATTAGAGGACATCTTTGACTCAAATGACATCCCTAGAAAACCAAAGATGCAGCCCCTTAATGCTGCCATTGAGGAATGCAACATTGGAACCATTGAGGAACCCAAGATAATCAAATTGTCTACATCCTTACCTCCTGATCAAAAGCCCAAATACATTGACCTTTTCAAAGAGTTTCAAGACGTGTTTGCATGGGGCTATGAGGATCTAAAATCCTATGATACCTCCGTTATCCAGCACACTATCCCTCTCAAGCCTAATCAAAAGCCATTCAAACAAAAATTGAGAAGAATTAATCCCATGCTTCTCCCCTCAATTGAAAAGGAGCTACAAAAAATGTTTAAAGCTGGTATTATAGCACTAATCAGGTTTTCTGATTGGATTTCAAATTTGGTGCCCACAAGAAAGAAAACTGGTGAAATAAGGCTTTGTGTTGATCTTAGAAACTTAAATCAAGCGTCCCTCAAGGACAATTATCCCTTACCCAAGATGGATCACATTCTCCAAAGAGTGGTGGGGGCCTCAAGGATTTCATTACTTGATGGATTCTCAGGCTTTAATCAGATCCTAGTTCACCCTGATGATCAAGACAAAACTGCATTCACAACCCCATGGGGCTTTCAAATATGTAAAAATGCCTTTTGGATTGAAGAATGCAGGGGCAACATTTCAAAGAGCAATGGATATTGCTTTTGCCAAAGAGATTCATGACTTCCTTGTCATTTATTTGGATGATCTCACACCTTTCTCAAAGTCAGACCAAGAACATTTGAAACATTTGAGACAGATCTTCCTAACATGTAGGAAATATGGAATCTCCTTGAATCCCAAGAAATCCTTATTTGGTTTGGAAGAAGGTAAGCTATTGGGACATATCATTTCAAAGGATGGCATTAGAATTGACCCAGATAGGATACAAGCTATCTTACAAATGCCCCACCCAAGAAATATCAAAGAATTGCAAGCATTCTTGGGAAAAATCAATTTCTTGAGAAGGTTCATCCCAAACTTAGCAGAACTGATCAGATTACTAAATAACATGCTAAAGAAGGATTCAAAAGTGAAATGGACCGTTGAAGCAAATCAAGCCTTTGAAGGTATAAAATTGGCCCTTACCCAAACTCCAGTCCTAACAAATCCTCAATTTGATAAAGAATTCATCATTTTCTCTTTTGCCTCCCAACATACTATTGCTGCTGTTTTATTACAGAAAGATGACCAAGGAAATGAAAAGCCCATTGCTTTCTTTAGCAGAGCTCTTAGAGATGCACCTCTGAAATATCAAATTCTGGAAAAACAAGCTTATGCTTTGGTCAAGGCCATTAAGGACTTTAGGATTTACATCCTCTATTCCTATGTTATAGCTTATGTGCCAAGTCCTATTGTAAAAGACATACTCACTCAAGAAAACTTAGAGGGTAGAAGAGGAAAATGGATTGCCAACATCTTAGAATTTGACATTGAAATAAAACCTACAAAGCTGATAAAAGGGCAAGGCCTGGCCAAATTAATGACTGAATCAAATTTCCAAGCCTTAGACATAAACCAACTGGACAATGAACCGGAGCTGGCGACTCCAAAGATCAACGTAGCCTTTGAACAATCCCCTTGGTACTCTGATATATGTTATGTGTTACAAAACCTGTGTGCTCCCCCAGGATTGTCCAGAACTAAATGTAGGTTCTTAAAAATGAAAGCCTCAAGATTTTGCGTTATGGATGGTAATTTGCTTTGGAAAAACCATGAAGGGATATTGCTAAACTGCTTAATTGAGAATGAGACTAACAATATCATGAAAGAATTGCATGCAGGTGACTGTGGTGGACACTTGTACTGGAAGTCCACCGTGGACAAAATACTAAGGGCTGGTTACTATTGGCCCACTGTTTTCTCTGATGTTAAAAATTTTACCACATCATGTCATAAATGTCAAGTGTTTGAGGGAAAGAGAAAGTTACTACCACTTCCCTTAAGGCCTATTGCCACAGAGAGACCTTTTCAACAATGGGGCTTGGATTTCATTGGGGAAATTCATCCTTCATCTTCAGGCCAACATAGATGGATTCTAACAGCTACAGACTACTTCACTAAGTGGATTGAAGCTGTTCCATGCAGACAAGCAAATGATTCAACAATCATTCAGTTTTTGGAGAATAACATATTGGCTAGATTTGGTTGTCCTGACAAAATAATAACAGACAATGCTGCAGCTTTCAAATCTAAGAAAATGGTGAATTTCTGCCACAAATTTCACATTACCTTGGGCCATTCTACTGCATCCTATCCCCAAGGAAATGGCCTTGTTGAGTCATCAAATAAAAGCCTGGTAAACATCATAAAGAAAGTGTTGGAAGAAAATAAGAAGAATTGGCATAAGAAACTTGTGAACGCCTTATGGGCAGATAGACTAACAACCAAGAGATCAATTGGGGTCAGCCCATATGAGTTAGTCTATGGATTAGAAGCTAAATTCCCTTCATCACTAGGGATTCCTGTCATGAAACTGCTTCAAGAAAGTCAAGCTGAACCAAATGATATGCAGAGAAGGATAAATCAAATAATATGTCTGCAGCAAACTAGAGATCAAGTGTACAGCAGAGTTCAAGTTTTACAAGAAAAGCTAAAGAAAGCTTTTGACAGAAGAGCTAAGGCGGAAGATTTCAATATTGGAGACAAAGTCCTCAAATGGGATTCAGGAAGAGAGGATAAAGGAAAACATGGAAAATTTGATTCCCTTTGGACAGGACCATTTGGTGTTCAAGCAGTGCAAGGAAACAATACTTATTTCCTCAAAAGTCTTGATGAAGCTGATTTGAATGAAGGTCCTGTGAATGGCAGGATGCTGAAGCACTATTTTGACTACCATCCATGAGTGCAACCATGAGTTTCCCTTGTACATATTTAGGTGTATATATTACTTATTGTTGACATATAACAATGCAGTTTCTCAAAGTTTTACAGGTTACCAGCAAAGGGCAAATAAGTTTAAGGCTTTATCAAGATAGGAAGAACACAATTTTGGATTTTCAAAAGAGGAATACTCCAACTTTTGATACAAGAGGTCAAGGGGCAAGGCATTCTGACCTGTTGTTCTTGGTCTTTCAAATGAAAAACCATCCCCATGTGGAGCCACTGTTAGCTACCTATATCAATAGGTTTCATATTTCATGATTGGCAAAGAAAGGTCCAAATATGCTCTACTTTGGTGATGCAAAGATCCCATATTTCCTAGAGAAAACAATGTATGTACATAAGTTCTTTGTTGACTCAATTTTGATGGGTGATCCAAAAGCCTAATCTGGATCATGCCATGTTTCAATTTTTGTTGTAGAATAGAGGAAGAAGTCTGTCCAAACTATTTAATCTTGGCAGACCAGTAGCTTAGGTAGAAAATTAAGGTTCCCAACTGCTTAATCTGGGACCTTGGAAGCAATAAGGGTAGCATTAGATAGAAAATCAAAAGGAAAAAAGCCAAGGAAAAGAAAAAGGCATATGAGGGTCTGCAAGTCTAAGTGCACCCTCCATGAAGAAATAAAAAATGCTAGGCAAATAGATGGGTAGGCAGTTGGGGTTGCAGAAGTGTCAGTCCTTTCTAGTTGAGCGTTTGATAACCTGTTTACAAAGGAATATCAGTGGATTGAGAAGCTACTCTTCTCCATTATGTTGCAGCAAAGCAAAGGAGCATGTCTAACTTCCCAGTTTCCCCTTTCACTCCCATTCTTAACATCCCCTCATCAGTTGAGATTCATGGAAGAATTTGAGGTTTTATGGTGGTTCTTACTCCTTTAAAAGCCACATTTCTTGTCTAAAATTCTTTTCATTTTGATCTACTCCCTAAACTAAGTGATTTTCAAAATAAACTTAGTGATATCATCCCTCATTCACCCTTTACATCCATATTAACCCCTAACCTCTATTATCTAAATCCCCTATGTTACCCTTTCCCTACTATTATAACACTATGGTGTATAAACCCCAAGCATTGTATAAATATCCCTCCCCTTGGTATTATAGCCATATGTTCACTATCCGGGATTAAATTGACATCTGGTCAGTTTAAGAGCCCTATGCCGTACCCCTCTTTCCCCTTCAAGAAGTCATTTGACCCATTTAACCCCTTCATATGCTAAAAACCTTGTAAAAACCCCATTACTGTACCCCTAACCCGCTTCGTTTGCAAAATAT
Source organism: Pinus tabuliformis (assembly GCA_031772625.1). Classification (NCBI taxonomy): domain Eukaryota; kingdom Viridiplantae; phylum Streptophyta; class Pinopsida; order Pinales; family Pinaceae; genus Pinus; species Pinus tabuliformis. The sequence goes on along the minus strand of CM062816.1, from coordinate 1,307,222,818 downwards.
CCACCAAAAACCCACTTTTTCATTTTATCCAAAGTTCTGGCGCTATGCGCATTTTTACAAAATACATTAAAAAACCATAAAAATCCGCCATATTCCAAAGTTTTCCGCCGGGCGCAAATCTCAAGAGAAATATTATTTTATTGCCGCCTTCCGTCCGTATCGTTCGGCCACCTCAACGTCCCGTCGACCGTCGGATCGGGCCCTTTTGATCCAACGGCCCTCGTGCATATCGGACCGACCCCGACGTCCGAGAGTTACCTTCCGATATCTATCAGAGGGTGACGTCAGGCCTCTGCCACGCGCCACCCCCACAGCGTATCGGAGGTACATCTGACATTTCTGCCTCCGTATCAAAAGCGGTGCGATATGAAACCGCTAACCACTTCCGGTTTCGGTTGATCCGCCCTGCCAGCATCACCGCCGTGTCAGCGCCCCGTCCCCGATTTGACCCACCTGTCTGCCACTTCACCATCCCCGTGGACCTCTAGTATGCCGCCATGTCACCCGATGACGTCATGCTGATGTCATCCAAAAAAGGCGCCAAAGTCCTGAAAAGCCATATTTTGGCCGAAATGTCGCGTTTTTTGCACTTTTTGCAAAAAACGTTGTTGTATCCTCTGCATGAATTTTTACGTCCGAGCCTTTGCCAACCTGCTGAATAAACCTGGAGACCGCTGGCGCCTATTCACCTACACTCTTGACCATTGCTGACTGTATATCAGGTATTTATCCATGCAAATCCTTTATGCACCCGGTTTTGTCTGTAAATTGCCAAAATAACTTAAAACATTGAAAAATAGATAATTCACCGGCAAATCCCCTGTGCCTGGTTCCCATTTGCACCTAGAACGCCGAAATTCACCAGCTAAGCCTCGTTTACCTGAAATTTTGTCAAAAACTGCATTCTGTTCACGCAATCGCGAACTGGTAACCCACACTATACGAAGTTGCTGTAAAAGTGAGAGTAAGGCCAGACATTTGCCTTATTCGTGTTCTAAGCAGTATTTCAATTGCTGCAACTCACCTTTTGTCCTCTGTTCCTGAGTAATTCACCTTCCTCTTCAAAGAAAACTCTTTGGTGTTTTTCTACACAGTAACACTAGTCCATAAAACCACAGAATCCTAAAGGAAACCATGGATCCACCAGTAGCTCCTGTGGCATTAAACGTTGCTCCATTGAATGCCCCTCAGAAACAATTGGAGTGGCAGCCTCTAGCAGACCTGGACTATCAAATTTCAGAGGAAATGCTGATGAGGACCAAGTTCAACATCCACCTGCTAAATGAACTAAAGGCTAAACATGAGAGTGGGACAGATGTGTTGGGCATATGGGACTCTTTTCTCCCTATATTCAAACTCCCTCAGGTCAATCAGTTCCCTGATTTGATCCACCTATGTGTTGAAAACTATGACCCTACTCAGAGGGCAGTGCTTGACCCTTCAGGCTCAGCTGTGTTCTATATCACCCCAGAAGCTATCAAAGAGATGCTCTGCTTCAACACTGAGAAGAAATTGGTCCCTCTATCAGTCATAGACTTGACAAATCAAGGAGCCAGATTGACAGATGCTCAGGTCACCAAATTAAATCAGTTGTACATTGACTCCGACTCTGTGAAGTATCCTCCTATTAACCAAGTATACCTCAACCAATTGGGCAGAGATCTTGCAGACATGATTAGTCCCATTTTGGGCTATAATTCAATTGAATTTGTTGATGAAACTGCGCTAGTTATGATGCTAATGTTCGCTCCTGGCAAGTCTCCAATCTGCTATGACTATGCCACCTACATCTCTGATAAGATACATGAGCAGTTGATGAACTTGGCCCGAGAAAAGGTGTTCAGATACACCTCCTACATTTATCATTTGATCTTATATTATCAACATGAGAAGTTTCCTTTTGCTATCAAAAGAGTGGATGCCCAAGGCAATCCAAGGTCAGTGGTCTATTGGTCCTCCGCCTTCCACTACATATCTCACTCTCCATACACTTACTGTGAGTTCATAGATCTCTTCATCCACCCAGCCATGTCTATGCTGATGAGCTCACCTCCTCCAAGGCTCACTGATGACATGCAAAGGATCCTTCAGTTATCCAAAACATACAGCATTGGGGACTGGTACTTCTACCAGAACCACACGGTCATCAGGATATATGGGTGTGAATTACCTCCCTACAGGTTGCCCAGATATGTACCCATGAGATTGTTTGCCCTGGAATATTTCAGGCAGTTTGGGAATGCCGATGTGCTGCACTTTTCAGGCAGAGGCAAGAAAGCACAACTGAAGGTCAGGAACCAACTTGGCCACTTTATCTACAACAAAAGAGAGGAAGGTTGGAAGGAGGCGGATACCATGTTAGAATCCCTTTGGCTTACAAACTAGTTTCCTTTGGAAACCATATGACCCCAATCACTTCATAACTTTAAGAAGGGTCAAGTATAGGTTGTCGGGTTATGACCATGTAAGGATTCCTCATATAGAAAAATATGCAAATCAAGTAAAATGGAGGAGAGGAACCCTAGAGGAGCCTGTTACACAAGAAGAGTTGAATCAAAGAGCAGTGAGAAATCTGAAAAAGATGGATGACCTTGAACTTTGTTCACAGGTACTCACTCTTCCAAGCACACAAGTGGGAGCAGTTGCCTCGTCCTCAACTGCAAATCAGCAAGCAGCCAAAGCTAGTGAGCAAACCTCTAGAAAAGGCAAGGAAAAAGAGATGGAAACAGATCAGCCGCCTCATGAGGAGGTGCAGCAGCAACAGCAGCAGGTAGAGCAGCCACAGCAGCAGGAACAACAGCAAGAAGAGGAACCCTAGAGCAGCCATTACAGCAAGAAAGGGCAGCTGAGGCCCCAATTTTCACTGAGAAACAGGCTCAGAATACTGTGCCTCCTAGGCAAGAGACTACTACTGAAGCTTCAGTCCTCCAAACTCCACAAAAGGAGGATATAAGTAGGAAAAGGGACAGAGAGACTCCCCTCACATCATCCATAAATCAGGGAGGAAAAAGGCATAGAATGAATCCCTTCTCTGAGGAGGAAATGCCAATAGGGCAGTCTCTGGGCATGGGCCCACCTAGTAGAGAAGCATCTGCTAGCTCTTTCCAGCAGGGACAAGACAGAACAATGGGAGGAGAAGTCAGCTCCTCAAGCCACCAAAGAGAAGCTGAAGGAGGAATCAAACAGCAGTTTATTGATATTAAAAGGAAAAATGAGCCACTTAAAATACAGCTCTACAATCATCTGCTGAAAATGGCTCCTACCAACCAGCAAAGACTGATGTCTGCCTATGATGTTCAGGAGGGAAAAATGATCATGAGTCATTTTATGCTAGCTGTAGTACAGCCACAGTCCCCTGCAGATTATATAAGGACCAATCTTGAGATCCTTGCCAAGGACATCCGCCCAATGGACAAAATCGAATTGCACAAACAAACAGGTGAGATGGTGTATGCCTCCTTGGCAGACAAAACACTGGATAACTACAGGCTAGAAAATAGCCTAAATAATACAACTGCCCAGCTTGAGTTGGAAAGGGCATCCTCCCAAGCAAAGGATAACAGGATCAGGGCCTTAGAAGATATAATTATAGAACTTGGGCATGATCCCAAGGATATTAAGGCCGTGCAGGCATTGTTGAAATTGAGGGATGCAGACATGGCAGCCCTTAGAAAGATGGTCAAAGTCCCAGCAACAATTCACCCACAAACTGAAGAAGTTGCTCAGCTGAGACATGATCAAGATGCCACTGCTTTGCTGGTATCCCTATACAAACAGCTAATCCAGACCCAAGAGAAGTTGGGAGAGTCAGAGGCTGCCCAGGCAACATTACAGGCAGCATTGCAGCAAAAGGAAGGAGGTCAAACCTCTCAGCCTCCTCCTGAAATAATTAACCTTGAGGAAGCTCCTCAAACCACTGCTCCCCCTACTCAACAAACAGAATAGGCAGCACCATCCACCTCAGCACCAGCGCCAACAACAGACCAGGCTTCAAGCCTGGACATGCAGAAACTAAGGAATGAAATCCAAGCCCTGGAAACCCAAATGTCAAAGTTAAAAGAGGCTAGGGAAAATTTGGTCAAGTTGAATGAGAGGTATGACAAATCCAAGCAGACTGTAGCAGAAAAGGGTAGGGAAATAAAGGCCCTTAAAGACAGGATTAAGGAGCTGGAGAAGGAGCTCACATTAGATAAAGTGACAGCTAAGCTCAAGACAGTGCTATGGGCCAACATTGGCCAATCCATCACTGACCAATGGCAGTATATTGAGACAATCCATGAGCAGATTGAGCTCATTTCAAAAGCACAGAGGGAAATCCAGAGATCAAGGGCATCTCTAGGCAATATGCCTGAGGTTGCCAACAGAATGATCAATGTGCTTAACAACAGAACAAGTGCTCAGTTAGCTACTATGGGAATCTCCAACAGAACTGAGACCATCCAGCTAATAAAGAGGGTCCTAACACTGAGAAGCCTAGTGCAGACACTAGAGAGAAGGACCCAGGATATGCAGACCGAGGTCAACATATTCATGGAAAAATTTGTGGCATTGCAAAACAGAGGTCTTCCAAGCTTACTTAATAGCGCAGGAAGACTACTTTCCCATGAAAACTATGCCAAGAGGGTGAACACCTTTGCCACAAATCAGATCACTGAAAGGCCCAGCACCTCAGAGGAAACAGGGCCAGCTACAGGACAAACTCTCTACAACAGGGTAGAGAATTTATTCTTTATAATGAATGAAATCAAACATCTGTTTGAAGTGCCTCCCAATTTCTATAAATACACAGAGGCAGATGAGACTTTGGATGCAATTCTTAGACATCAATTGCCCACACAGGAATGGTGGACTAAGGCAATACAGATGATATTATAAACCAGAGCCTGTAAATCAAGTTTTGTTATTTATTATTCAAATTACAAGCGATCATGCAGAGGAAAACTTGGAAAGATCAGCATGCATGAAAAAGGAAGGGTTGAGCCAACTCAGCAGAACTATTCGGCCAACAAGGCACAATTGACAGATAACAGGTAGCAGGGCCGAAAGTTACAGCACGACAACCATAAAGACGCATTTTCCAGCATTAAAGCAGAACGTTCAGACCGACTCAGTGGCCTCCAAAGGTCAAAATATCTCCTGACAGACATAAAGAGCATTTATGTTGTATTAAAAGCAGTAATAACTTCTTATCTGCTGTTCTGTACAAGTTGGTGAAAACATTTATTTCTCAGATGACTCAACGCCTTAGATATTTTGTATGACCGTTTGTATATATTTCCCCCTAGCATAAGCTTGCAGGGGTTGTTGTTGATTTCTCTTCAAGAGTTCTTTGCTGTAAATTTTCAGAGTTTAATACAAAGGCCGATGGAATTTCCAAAGTCTGTGTTGTCTGAGGATTGTAATGCGATTGCTGAGTGCTACAGGATTCCTGCATGTTGTCATGGCTCAATAAGTTTCCTTTAAACGTTCGTTATGTTCTTTCTGTTATTTTCTCATAACTCATCCATGCTCTAGATTTTCACAGTTAATGGCAGAGAAAAAGACTAATTCCAGGATTTATTCATAGAATACCTTGAATTCAATCTATGCTATTACGAATGTTTTCTTCAGTTATGGTTATAAAGGTGTGATTCTTAATTGCTGCACCTCTACACTGTATCTTTCACAGGAATTATTTTTTAGGAATTCAAGTCTGCTCCTTTACAATGCATCTCTTTCTCACAACCCAGCTTAGTGGAAAATTCTTAATTGCTTTTCACTGGTTGCACACATTTCATCACTATAATATCAAGTTTGTTTCATGAGATATTCAAAAGGCCCTGCAGTTTCAGCAATCCTAATCTACCTCTCAAACAACCGGTAACCAAAGACTCCATTGCCCAATGGACTAGAATTATCTGAAGGTTTACACCTTAGGTACAGAAGACATCCCTCAACCAAAACATAAAATCAAACCCTGAACATCACAGCTAGCCTAAAATACTATCAAAACATAGACAAATCATAAAGAGAGAGCCCTCTCTGATTACAGTTTGGCTAGAAACTGTAATCCAAAGATTGGTTAGTGGTTACCCCGGCCGTATTCCCTTGGGAGTCATAGGGAACAACCTGGGTGTTAACACATCTTAAGTAGCTTTAAAGCCAAAACAAGGAGTTGGTGAGCTTTTATGGTTCTGAGCTGCCTTTATTCTGTTTGTTGACTTTGTTGGAGGGTCCTTTATTGCTCATCCACTTCGGAATTAAAGTCCTCCATTGATATTTCTTCATTGATACACTTTTCCGCTTCACTGATACTCTTTTAATTGAATCTGGGCTTTATCTTTCCTCTGATAATCTTTAAACTGTCAAATCCCCCCTTTTCTGCCCTTTTAATGCAAAAATAACTGCTGCAGTGATTTCCGTGGCCTTTGGGATGCTATCAGCGCTTGGCCGATCAAAATAATGCTTAATCTGGAGAAAACTGCCAAACAGAGGAGGATTTGTATGCTACTGACTGTGCTAAGGCCGAGGCTGGCTTTCTGGAGCAAAACAGGGCTTTGGAGAGATCCAAAATGGCTTAAGGATACATGAATTCCCTTATTGGGAGCACATCCAGGCATATATGTGAAAATATGAAAAAAATGTCGCCTTTTCCTTTATAACAGGCAGAATGCCCATTTACATGCAAAAATCGCGAAAAACATGGGTGGGCGCAGCACTGTTCATTAGATTAAATCCTGGCCGTTGGATCCGGCGCGGGCTGATCCAGCGGCTGGTGCTAAATCGCCGATCGGCGGTCCCAACACATAAAACCTCCGATGAGCGATATAGTCTGTGGACCCGAAAATGCATTAAGGCCCTCTTTATTTGAAATCGGGTCCGGCCCATCGGCGGAACCCAATCGGCGGATTTTAATGAAAATGGTTCATCGAACCCGAAATCCTTCAAAACTGTTTTTTATGGCTTTTCGGGTCACGAAAAGGAGCGTACAGTACCACCCTTTTTTGGACCCGAACACTTTAGGCTCTGCTTTATTGTTATTTCGGCTCCAGACTATCGGAGCAGTCCCTCTTTGCCGTACAAAAAGGCCTTTTCGGACCCAAAATCCTATATGCCGCGCCTTATAACTTTTCGGCTCCGCCAGTCGGAGCCATATATGGGAACGATGCGAATCAATATGGGTCGTTGATCTGCGGGCCCGAATGGGCGGCTGAGATTAACTCGGCATTTCGGCAATCGGCGGGGACATGGGTTTTACATATATGCGATTGCCGAAATGGGCGATCACCGAAACGATGTGGACCGTTGGATGGGCGAGGGTGATGGATGGTGGACATTAAGTCGGAATATCGCCATCGGGGAAACCCGGGGGCGGGCTTTATATGTATATTGCGATGCGATGCGATAAAGCGGTAAGTGGGGAAATATTGCGGAAAAAAGGGGGTTTTAACGTTAAAACCTAAGTTTTATAAAAAACTTAGGTTATAACGATAAAAGAGAAGATTCGAAAAAATGGCGGATATACATTTATAAAGGGAAAATGTGATGGGGGGAGCCTCTGATAGCGATATCGCATCGGGGCAAGAAGGAATGGGGCATATATATATGGGCTAGCATTGTTACCACCTCCGACAGAGATATCGCATCGGAGGGGGGGAAATACATCGGAGGAAGGGTTTTTATTATACAAAGGGGCCTTTTATGATCAGAAGAAAGGTTTAGTGCATCGGAAGAGTTGTTAATACATCGGAAGGGGTCTGATAGTATTGAAAGAGGGATTTATGCCTTGGAAAAGGTAAAACAAGGCCAAAGATGGATTTTATACATTCAGAGGAGGATTTAATGCTTCGGAAGGGGTCCAAAAGCATTTGGAAGGTGGTTAAGGAGGAAAAGGAGGGTTCTTGCTAAGTTTCAGATAAACTTAGCAATTCCCAAGCATGTTTATGGTTATTTTTCAACCAGAGGGAGGGGATATGTACATAGAGGAGCTATTTAGCATATTTTTAGTAGGGGGAGGGGAAATAGATAGGGATTTATATAATAGAGTTAGTAGTTAATATGAGAATGATAACAAAGCGCTAAGTTTGGAGATCTTAGGCTATTTTAAAGGGGAAAATGACTCAAAGAGTGAATAAGAGTACTCTTAAGCAAAGAAGACCTTTACTTAGGCAAATGATATAAAAAATGATGAAACTAAGAGATTTCAAGCAGATCTTGACCTCTTTAGGAGAATTAGTGAGTGATTTGGGGAAGAGGAAGAAGGGGAAGTTAGACATGCCTCGCTTGAGCTGCTCCAAGGGAAAATTGTCTCATACTTGTGATCTAAATGGATATAACACTTGAAAACATGAAATGGATCACATAGCTTGATTCTCCAGCCACAAAACTACTTACCCAGCCTACTTACCTAGCATTTTTTCTTCTTTTTGGTTTGGGTGCACTTGAACTAGCAAACCCAGCTTTTCAACTTTTCTTTTTTGTTGTTCTCCTATCTAAATCAATCCTTATTCCTGCCGAGGCTCAGATTAAGCTGTTGAGCGCCCAAGATTCTCTACCTATCTACAAATCTGCAAAGATTAAATAGTTTGGAGAGATATTCATTCTCTATATTCTAAAACAAGCAATTGAGACCTAGGGAAGCCAAGATTAAACTGTTTGGCCGTCCCTTAACTGAAAATTCTTCAAAAATGGAATAAATCATGAAAATTGGAATACAGCAGTGGAATTTAGACTAGCACACTTTCATGGCCTCTTCTTTGGCCTCTTTTTACAAATATGGATCCTTGCAGCATGAAAAGATGACATATTTGGCACTTTCAACTGTCAATCATGAAATATGAACACCTATTGCAATAGGAGGCTAACAACACCAATGTCTATTGATAACCCTCTAGCAAAGTGAACATAATTACTTCTTATGTATTTAAGGTCAGTGTTATTTATTGACTCCAAACCCTTCAAATAAGTTTCATGTATGTTAATTAGGTCTAGCTTGAATGGTTGTATGATGGAGTGTTATACTCCCCACACAGGATATAACCTTGTAAGTGACGTGAAAAATCTCTAAGCTTCTACCAAATCCAGATTACCCTGGATACCATCCTTGGAATGAGGGGAAGCACTTGGTGGGTTTCCCTAGGAAATGAATTATATGGGGAAAAATGTTCCATGCAAACATACTAGGACTTCCTCAACATATATGATAAATTTTAATAATCCTTTCATGTGTATTAACCTTATACCATGTCCTTGCATTGCTCTAGATAGAAACACACCCATTTTTTCTAATGAACCAAAGTGTTACTTATTATCCCAATTTATTGTGGTTTTGAAATCATAAATAGTGTGAGAGTGAAGGGGAACTCTCAAATGAGCTCTTGTATTTAAATTCAAAACTTCTTTCACTAACATATACCTGTCACCCCAAATGTTCAAATATAATTCAAAAACTCTATATTTCAAAGCATATGACAAGGATTGAGCTATAGCATCAAGGTCATCACTTTCTCCTATTTGAGATCCATAGCCCCCTCAACCATATTTTTTTCTCTAGAATAATGGAGAGGGAACATAAGAGTTACCTTGCTATAATAATATTTTCTTGTTTGATCCAGGTGGATATTGGTGGCCACTCGTCTATTCCACTTGGACCCCTACCATTTTTTCTTTTAAGTTTCCTTAACTGTAGCACAAATTACTATTCTTGGCAATTTTTTGGATCCTAAACTTTCAAATCCGATTTTGAGGGACTAAGAGACATTTTTAGGGAAAACAGAGAGACCAGAAAATTTCCAAACCACCTGATTAACTAGTTTCTTTTTTACCTCCTCTTTGAGTTCTTCTAAACAAATTATTAGGATAGTCAAACAGAGATCGTGTTCCAAAATTACGATCCCATGAAGTTGACGTTCCAGTTTATCCCAACTGGGCCCAAAAGCTCTCCGCACTTCATCTCCTAGGGTTAGATTTTTGGATGTTTTGGGTTTCTCATTATTTCTCAATGATAAAAAGAAGGCCACCAAGTCTCATTGTAACACAGTTCATAGGTATGTAGTCGCCACATCTCTTCTCAAACATAAGAAGAGATGTGGTGGATACTATTTTTTGACTAGCATAAATCACACCAAAAACTCAATCAACATCTACACTTTATAAATTTGTTCAAATTTATCATAATTGCATTGTAAAAAACAAATTAAGAGCTTCATGTATCATCCAACTAGACAACGACATGATTGAAAACATTGACTACATAAAAAATGTTAGATAACGATTAATTTAATTAAACCATAGCTCCATGCCCAAAAATCTCTCGTTGATCTCCAAATATAGTTGATAATTGGTTTCCCTCATCCATAAGTCATTCTCTTAAATATTTTAAATGGAGTATTTCCTTCAATATGTTTCATTTCTCTTACACTCAACTATCTCTAACTTTATAAATTTCATAAACATAAAGATTGATTCCATATTGGAGATCCTTTCATATATCCAAATTATCAACACTTCACCATTATTGTGCATCCTACTAATTATACCAATGTCTATTGATAAACCTCTTGCAAATTGAACATAATTACTTATTGTGTAGTTAAGTCCAGTGTTATTAATTGACTCCAAACCCTTTAAATAAGTTTCATGTATGTTAATCGGATCTATCTTGAATGGTTGTATGATGGAGTGTTATACTCCCCACACAAGTTATATCCTTGTAAGTGACATGACAAAGCTCTGATATTCTACCTAATCTAGTTTACCCTAGATATTGTCCTTGGAATGATGGGAAGCACTCATTGGGTTTCCCCAGGAAATGAATTTGATGGGGGAAAATGTTCCATGCAATCATACTAGGACTTCCTCAACATATATGATCAATTTTAATAATCCTTTCATGTGTATTAACCTTATACCATATCCCCAGTTTTATCTAGATAGCAACACACCCATTTTTTCTAGTGAACCAAAGTGTTACTTATTATCCCAATTTACTATAGTTTTGATATCATCAATAATGTGAGAGTGAAGGGGAACTCTCGAATGAGCTCTTGTATTTAGATTCTAAACATCTTTCACTGCCATATACCCATCACTCCAAATGTTCAAATCCAATTCAAAACATCTATATTTCATAGCATATGACAAGGATTTACCTAGAGCATCAAGTTGATCACTTTCCCCTATTTGAGATCCATAGCCCCCTCTAGCATATTGTTTTCTCTAGAATAATGGAGAGGGAACAAAAGAGTTACCTTGCTATAATAATATTATCTTGTTTTATCTGGGTGGATATTGGTGGCCACGCGCCTATTCCACTTGGACCCCCACCGTTGTTTCTTTTCAGTTTCCTTATTTGTAGCACAACTTACTATTTTTGGCAGTTTTTCGGGTCCTAAAATTCTGGAGTTGTTTTAAGGGACTAAAAGACATTTTTAGGTAAAACGAAGAGACTAGAAAATTACTAATCAATTAATGTATTAGTATCTTTTCGGCCTACTCTTTGATATCTTTGAAATGAGGTATTATGTTAGCTAAACAGAGATCATATGTCAAAGTTACAACCCCAGGAAGTTGACATTCCAACTTACCCCAACAGGGCCCACAATATTTTGGCGCTTCAACTCCTAGGGTTAGGTTTTTGGATGTTTAGGGTTTCTCATTATTTCTCAATGATAAAAAAGGCCACCGAGCCTCATTGTAAGATGGTTCAGAAGCATGTAGCCGCCAAATCTCTTCTTAGAGATAAGCTACCATCGCTCGAGCTAGCTTTTTCCATTCTATATGTAAGCATATTTCAGTTATTTGATATTAATGAAATGAATTTTTATTTCTATTGCATCTTGGTGTTTATGTTTGTATTTGTATTCTATTACATTCTTGTATAATTCCAAATCAGTGGTATCAGAGTGGTCTACTCTTTCTCTATTTTTCTTTGCATATCCCCAACGAGGTCAGAGTATAAGGAGTTAGGGCTCAAACTGGTTGAATCTTTGCATGACCAACTTCGCAAACCCTGATGGCCTCCTATGGTGGAAGAAAAGAAAGATGAGGGAACATGAGGTCCTTGCAAAATATTGCTCGCAGAAGCCCTCAAGCGACAAAGGAACATGATGATGGATAACTTTTCCCATATCCTTCAACGATTACCCAGAGCCGATGCATCTTCATCCAGCACCCACTCTGAAGGTGCCACTCCCTTTAAGGTAAAAGTAAAATTTGTCATCCCCATATTTGAAGGCTAGATAGGTACAGACGTCGTATATAGATGGTTAAATCTATTGGAAGGATATTTTTCAGTTCATGAATTTTCCAATTGGGAAACGATTACTTTTCCACTCCTCAAAGTCACCCCCCATGTCAAGGACTTGTGGGAAACCTATTGTGAACAGAAGGACGAAAGGGAATCCTCATTGTTTTCAGCTGCACCCACTTGGGATTCTTTCTGATACATCATCAAGGAACAATATTACCCTGTCGGTAGCTATGAAGATAAATACATAAAGTGGACCACGCTGCAGCAAGGAAGGGACAAAGACATTCCGAAGTTCACAAACATTTTTCATACTCTTCACACAAAGTTGGGTATCAAGGATTCTGAGGGGAATTTGGTACTCAAGTACCGTGGTTGTCTACACAAGTACATCTAAGACGAGATGGATTTCTTGGAGATCTCTTCGCTTTGTACCACCTATCGGTAAGCTGTCAAGATTGAGCAGAAATTTAAATTGAAAAAGCAAGACTTTGGATCTGCAGATCTGAAGCAAGGGAAAGGCACCCCCAGACTATAGAACAAAGGACAAATCCAGGGCGGGGCGACCCAGGACAACCTGTTGAAGCCACAAGAAAAGAATAATGCCAAGAAGACAAAGAAGGACATAGGGAAATCATGTGAGTTCCAGAAGAGTCCCACTCACAACACAAGTGAGTGTCAAGACAAGAAGTCACTGGTAGTTGAGCTGAAAGCCTCTTAATCTAATGCATATTTTGACTCTGAGTCAGATCTTGACAAAGGGAACGAAAAATGGAAGCATATTAATTATGTGGAGCTTTGTGCTGCCATTGCCACCACCAATCTCAAGAATATTTATCTTGAAGATCTAGAAGAGGGGAAGCGGCTCTTCCACTCACAGATGTGGATGAAGGGTTCTCCACTGTAGTTCATTATTGACATAGGAAGTCAAAAGAACCTCATTTCAGAAAAGGTCATGAAGTGGTTGGGCCTACCAACCACACCACACCCACAATCATACACCATCAAGTTGTTTCACCAAGGACGAGATCTCCTTGTTATCCAGTGGTGTCGCCTTCCCTATAGCATCAAGCCTTCCACATATGAGGTACTGTGTGATGTTTCTTTTCTTGAAGTTTGTGATGTATTATTAGGCCAACCATACTTGTGGAGCGTCATGTTGTGTATGAGTCTAGGCCTTGCACTGTTATTATTTCTTTGGAAATAAGTTATACAGGATACAGGGGGTAGCACCGCCTACCGCCATCTCTTTTATCTCTGCAAAGCAATGCAATAACTTCATTTCCTATACCAAGACATTTTTCTTCCTTATGATTCGCCCTCGGGGCAAGAAGAAGGTTTTGGCCACATATGCAGCCGCCAGACAAGGCTCTTCCGCACAGCAATAGTAGATGGACAAGATCGTGGAGGCATACAGGGATATCTTCACCTCACCCATAGGGGTGCCCCTACACTGTCAAGTCAAGTACTCCATCGATCTGACCTTGGGCGCGCCACTACCCAACGGGTCGATCTATCGATGCTCTATTTTGGAGAATGATGAAACTAAGAGGCGGGTTCAGGAATTGTTTTAGAAAGGGCATCTTAGGCCGATTTCATCACCCTGTGGGAGCCTGATCATGTTGGTAGAGAAGAAGGACGGGACCTGGAGACTCTGTATTGACTATCAGGTGATGAATAAGATCAATATCCAGAATAGGTATCCAATCCAACGAATTGATGACCTTCTGGACCAGCTCAAGGGGGCAAAATTTTCAGCAAAGATTGACTTGAAGTCCGGCTATCACGAGGTACCAATCAAACCCTCCGATGTGTTGAATATTGCCTTCAAATCCAAGAAGGGAAATTACATTCATGGTAGTGTATTTGGACGACAACCTAATCTTCAATGAGAGTTGAGATGAGCACCTCCACCATATTCGACAAGTCGTTCAAACTCTGTGACAACACAAATTGTGTGCCAATATGGAGAAATGCACTTTTGGTATGACCCAGGTGCAATATATGGGGTACATCATTGATGAGTGGGGTGTGCATGTGGACCCAGCCAAGAGATACAAGTTATTCGAGATTTTCCAGCCCCAACCACTCTAACAGAGCTCTACATCTTTTGGGTCTTTCGAATTGCTACCCTAGGTTTGTGTTGGGGTTCTCTCATATCACTTGGCCTTTGAGACAAGTCACCAAGGGTGGAGCAAAAGCAAAATTATTTTGTTTTGAATCCCAACAAAAGGCGTTTGTCGAGTTGAAGCACCGTCTCTGCTCTGCACCATTGCTTACATTAATAGACCTACAATAACCGTTGGAGATTGAGATAGATGCCTCTAACTATGTTATTGGTGTAGTTATTACTCAACGGGGGCACCTAGTGGCATATCACAGTGAGACGCTTTCGGATACAATCCCAAAGTATCCCACCTATGATAAAGAGATGTATTCCATTGTGTATACCCATCACTCCAAATGTTCAAATCTAATTCAAAAACTCTATATTTCAAAGAATATGACAAGGATTGACCTAGATCATCAAGTTGATCACTTTCTCCTATTTGAGATCCACAGACACCTCAAGCATATATTTTATCTCTAGAATAATGGAGAGGGAACAGAAGAGTCACCTTGCTATAATGATGTTTTCTTGTTTGATCCAAGTGGATATCGGTGGCCACCCACCTATTGCACTTGGACCCCCACCATTGTTTCTTTTCAGTTTCCTTAATTGTAGCACAACTTACTATTTTGGGAACTTTTTCAGCTCCTAAACTTCTGGAGTCGTTTTGAGGGACTAAAAGACGTTTTTAGGGAAAACAGAAAGACCAAAAAAGTGTGAAACTAGTTGGATACAATAATTTAATTTTTGCCTCCTCTTTGAGATCTTCGAAACGATGTATTATGATAGCTAAACAGACAGCGTATGCCAAAGTTACAACCCCAGGAAGTTGGCGTTCCAACTTACCCCAACAGGGCCCACAAGCTTTTGTCGCTTCATCCCCTAGGGTTAGCTTTTTTGATGTTTAAGGTTTCTCATTATTTCTCAATGATAAAAAAATGCCATCGAGCCTCATTGTAACACAATTCAGAAGAATGTAGTCGCCACATCTCTTCTTAGAGATAAGCAACCATCACCCGAGCTAGTCTATTTCCATTCAGTATGTCAGCGTATTTCAGTTCTTTGATATTAATGAAAAGAAGTTTTATTTCTATTGCATCTCAGTGTTTATGTTTGTATCTATATTCTATTGCATTCCTTATAATTCTGGATCATTGTTCCCACACTCATGTTGATATTTGTATTTCATTCTCTCATGAAACCACCCCCTCTTCCTCTTTTGTTATGTAAAATGTAAAACTAAAACTAAATGTAATTTTTTTATCCTTTTAATAGTTGTCTTGCAAGTTTCTCTACCTCTTTTAATTGTTAAAAAAAAAAATCCAAATTATTTTATGGTATTTAAGTGTATTAAGAGAAAGGGTTCTCAATCAAAGGGTAGCATCAATGTGCATAGACGAATCTTGGGCATTGATACACCTAGACCAAATTGGAGCACTAATGTTTTTTGGGGTTCTTTCCCACTAAATTCACAATGACCTAGGATCACTAATGAAATAAGACCAATTTGGAGCATCAATGTAGCTAGATCAAAGTGGAGAATTTATGTTTTTTGGATTGTTTTCTCTGCCTTTCACATCAATCTAGGAGAATTAGTGTGCTTAGACCAACATGAAGCACCAATTAGTGGGGATCAAATTTGAGCATAAATGTGGTTTAGGTTTATTATCCCTCCAATGCACATTGATATCAAAGCAAAAATGTACCTAGACCAATTTGAAGCATTGCTACACCAATTCGTCACAACCATGCAAATGTTTCCAAATCTATATCTTTCATCATCTAAAGAACTATTGTCATCAATCTCTTGAGAAAGAAAGAAGAAAAACCTCCCTATGGAGTATAAGAATCCTAGATTACATACCTCAAAAACCCTAATTTTGGAGATCGTCGCAGGTGCCAAGATCACAACCTGCAATGTCACACCTTCCAAAGTAAACGAGTAGTGATGTCATCACTACCTGCCTTCATTAAAAGTGTGATGGTCTTCTTACATGGGTAAAAAAATAAAAAAAGGTAACGGAACTTCCTTTTATACAAGCCTCGTAAAGGTATCTTTCCAAGCGGTGAAGATAGTGAGAATGAGATTGAAAGCTACATCAAGCAACAACGAGGACAAGCATTTTGAAAAAGGTATGAACCATTCTTCTCATGTTAAATCTATCATCTGATAATAATCTAGAGAATTTTTCTATGTATTTGTTTGTTTTGTTCTAGACTTAGTTCACAACTCTAGAGAGATTTGTCTTGTCAGCAAGATAAGATTTATGTGCCAAATAAGCATTGATGCATGAAGACCAAAGTAAAGCTTGGATGTTTTTATGGATTATTGTATCTTCAATGCACATAGTTTTAGGAGCACCAATGGGCCTAAATTAATTGTTATCACTGAAGTGCGTAGACCAATATGAAGAACCTAAAATTTTATGGGTTGGTATTGCAAATTAGTTTTTGAGTAGTGGTGAGCCTAATCCAATTTAAATCACCAAAACACCTATACCAAAGTGGAGCACCATCGAAGTATTTTTGGCTTATTGAATCTTGGTTCACATGTGGTGATGGATCATGTGTACTCTTTTTAGTAAGTGAATTGGTGTGTATATGAAAAATTGGAGCATTGTGACACATTTTCCACAAAATCCTATCTTCACTACGTTCACTAAACCTCCAAATATGAAGAAATTTTAAAATAGCTTATGCAAAAACTTATACTAAAAACTTGTTTTGTTGTGATGTCTCAATAATTACATCCCTAAAGTAAATTATGATAAAATCATGAAACGTAACAACATCCTTTATTTCTATTGAAAATTTATTTCCATAATATACATTGAGTATGTGTCAAAATTATTACATCTAGAAACAAATAAAATATGTTATAACCCTCATATATAATATGGTCTAAAATAGAATACAATCGTAAACAATAAGCCTACATGTTAAACTCTATAGGATTGGTAAGACAGTGTTCCATACCTACATGTTGAAGACTATCAACCATATGTTGAACTTGACAGATGTTGAGCTTCATTGTATACACATCTTGGGAAATATAAGACACCACGGCTTCCATTGAAGTACTACCAACAACATTATCATCTTTTTTGTTGATGGGGAGCATGGGTTGTATAAGGATTAAGATAATTTTGCATTAACATATAGGGAGACATTTATCTTGTAGATTTGATTAGAGTTATAGGAAAGGATTGAGTCATGCATTTTTTGGGGATGACTTTATCTCCTTGTTGGCTTAGGGAGGACCATTGCATTGCCCAAAAGTACTAGCTTTGGTGGCCCCATGAGAACAACATTAAAAGGTTTCTAGTTACACATTCTCAAGATTTTAAAATTAGTATAAATAATGACCATAAACAATAATATGAATATTTTTCAAGACATAACTCCTAGATATAATAAATATTCATTAAAAAACCTGGATGGGATTTTTTATCCTTAAATGGTAACCACCTTACAGGCACCCCCACATGGTTGTTGTGTTGTTGATTACATGAGATTTCTTACTCAAACTCTCCAAACTTAGACAATTCTCTTAATTTCTCCTTTAGATGTATGACTGTACCAGATCAATTGTGATATATTAGATGATCCACCCTCACTTCTTAGATTGAAATATGTGCTTATGGATTATGCAATTTGGTTTCAACATGCTCTATTTGATTTTCCATGCATTGGTTCTCTTCTTTGGATATGGTGTTATAACTTATGGGCCATGCCATGAAAGTGGTAAAAACTTGATAACACTTCATAACTGCAATGTTATTATTTTTCTCATCATACAATGTTGGACATTATTTTCCTTTAGAAGTTTTTTCATTTCTTGGGTCAATTTATACGATTGGGAAACTATTCAAGGTAGCATCTTCCACATCTAGCCATATTTAACACCTTCTACTTCCCCTTTCACTCCATCCCATCCATAAAAAACGTTATCTTCACCAATGTATGACATATCAAAGTTCATCAAAAAGGTTTAAATGAATAAAGGCTAAGTCATTAAAGCACAAAGGGACAATAGGTGTAGACATTGAAGTTAAAAGCCAAAAATGTAAAGAATGAGCAATAACACCTCTTGATGAGACCAATGCCCCTAGTCCCATGCTTTTCTATGAATATCTAAAGAAAAAAGGACTTGTTCAATGAAACCAACATTCAAAGAAAATGAAAGAAGGGTAGTAAGAAATAATGCCAACAAAAGGAAACTCAATGCCATGCACCCTTTTAAAGGCTTTTATACATAAGTCTCTAGCTCTTGAAAGCTAGATGATGAAAGCTATAATACCTATACATCACTGCATGACTTTGAGGGTCATCATAGGAATTTTTCCCTTTTATTCTTTGATAATTCTTCATCACATTTCATGTGTTTCACCTAGGGACTTGGGAAATACACTTTTTTCATAGGACTTGACAAATGTATAAGGGTTAAGGTTGTTCCTCCTTGGTAAAACTTAGGAATAGCCTTTATGATATTGTATTGGAAGAAATCACTAAGAGATATGTCCCACTAATTCACCAAGAA
The DNA here is from genome assembly GCA_031772625.1 of Pinus tabuliformis. Taxonomy (NCBI): domain Eukaryota; kingdom Viridiplantae; phylum Streptophyta; class Pinopsida; order Pinales; family Pinaceae; genus Pinus; species Pinus tabuliformis. The sequence continues at coordinate 1,307,203,942 of CM062816.1, read as the reverse complement.
ATTGAACTCTCAACTACAAGTGGTTGCCTTGCATTGGGATCTGTGTACTATGTCTCAGGATCCTTAACATTGCACTGGTATTTATGATGCTACATTACAAGTTATGTACCTACATTTGGCGATATATACTAACATTGGAAGCTATGCCATTTTTCTCAAGATCTATGTATTTCATTGGGATATATGTCACTACATTAGAATCCATGTACCTATGTTTGGTCATAGGTAATAATTTGGGATATGTGCTATTTTTCTTGGGATTCGTATACTTCATTAGGAGACATGTCATTTCATCGAGATCTGTGATAGTGCATCATGAAATGAAATGGATACCACATCATCACAATTTCCACATGGACCACTTAAATATGGCCCCCTTGCCCAGTTGGACATCTTATTCACACATCAGTTTAACACATGTTCAAGGTTGTTTAGGTGTTTTAGGACTTATAGGAGGTGGTTACATGATCCAAGATCTTTTACATATAAATGCATCAGAATTACATGAAACGGAGCTTATTAACCATGGAACTTAAAAGCACATAAAACAATGCGTAAATAACACAATAACCAAGGAACCATGACACAAAGATTTGATTACGGAGTTCGTCCAATTTGGAATACGTCTCCGGGCCCTGCTCAATAGTGGGGAGGCCTTCTTTCATTAAGTGGCATAAAAAGATATAAAAGTAGAAGCAACATTCAATTACAATCCTTATACCTCCAAGCTGGAGATGGACGAATAATGTAGAGCTCAGCTTCAGAAACAGACAGTACCACTGAAATCCTGGCGAAAAATCATGCAAAAATGCCTATCTGAACACCCAATTCGAATAATCGATCTTTCTGTGCCCTCTCAAAACTTCCTTGCTGCTCAAGGTGAGGTTTTGGCCCCGGATTCGAAGTCAGGTTACTTCTGCGTACAATGTTCTGAACTATCGGACAATCTCATCCTCTTTCCTGTGTGGATCGTCCAATATATATACTTGGTGGCTAACCCCTCGATTCCCGAGAAGTTCCAAAGAGATGACAAGTATTACATGGCAACTTTGTTTCAGGAAGAGATTCTCAAGCCCTTGAATAGTGCATGGTAACAACCCTGTCAAAATTAGAAAAAGAGTCCACAGATTATTTTCGCATTAAACCTCAAACAGTGGAATAATCCATCAGTGCAGTTAGCTTCAGCGCAAATCGCAATCGGCATTTTCCAATGGCATACAAAACCAAGCCTTTACAACAAGTGCCCTACGATAACAACAAACCCGACGAGCTTATTACACAGCTAGTAATATATATCGCGTCCGAAGCCTCATCACAAATCGCAATCGACGGGAACTGGGGTTGGTACTCCATACAACTGCTCCACTTTTGTGAACTATGATTTTGATATATCGCATCACAACCTAAATCTGTCGGGACCAATTCTATAATGCCTCTCCCCTCTGTGACTGTAATATGTGATTATCACATCGCAACTCTTCTTGCCTGCGGCGGATTTCAAACTGTTGATTTCCCTCTGATCTGTGATTGTGATATCGCAATCGCAACCCGGTAGTGCTGGGGCCGATTCCTTAACCCGCAAACCTTTGACTTTTGTGATCAGCGATATTTAGGACCAATGGCAGTCTGCCACTTGGCGCTTCCCCATTCGCTTAGAGTTTTGCCACGTCACTCCCTCCTGCCACTTGTCCAAGTCAAACTTTATCTTTGACTTGCTCTAACTTCTTCATATGAATTCAAATTTGAGTGATGTTTGCACCATTGGAATCAGGATGATGAGCACTTAGATCTGATGCTACGTTTATAGAGTTTCTACCACTTTGATTTTTTAGCCTTCTTCCCATACCACTAGTACTTTTTAAAGATCCACCTGGATCAATCCTCCCCACTAAGAGCTTTTGGACTGCCAAAATACTTTTCAGTCAATTGGAAAGTAAGGAAATTGCTCCCTGACTTTCTCTTTCTCTTTCCATCAAGATTTACTCGGATGCATTCCTTTGAAGCCAACTCGAATGTACTCCACATCTCCCCGTCGTGAAGTTCTGGTTTTCCTGTCGAGAATGATATCTTCGGGCAACTTGTCTAGATACTCTGGTGCAAAATCGTCCACTGTAGGAATCTGTGCAACCTATTCAGTATCCATAATCAATGGAGGTTCATAAAGCTTCAGGTTTTCAACATTCACTACTGAGTACATTTGCATATAAGCGGGCAAGTCAAGATGAAAAGCATTGTCTCCAATCTTTGCCAATATGGTGAAGGGACCATATTGAATGGGTCTCAATTTCTTCCCTTCTCCCTTCATTCTATCCTTGCTAATGTGGAGCCATACCTTATCCCCAACTTGAAACTCATGGTCAACTCGGTGCTTATCATGTTGAGATTTATACCGAGCCTGACTCTTCTCCAATTGCTCCTATACTTCCTAATGAATCACCTATATCTGTTGAATAAACTTTTGTGCTTTGTCCCTATCATCTCGTCCATTTCCATCCTCATCTTTCCCAAAGACCATGTCTAAGGGATCCCTTGGTAGGTAACCAAAACATGTCTCTAACGATGAGCTCTATGTGGATGAATGTGTTGCTCAATTATATGCATGTTTCATATAAGGAAGTTGTTCATCCCACAACTTGGGATGTTTTCCACAATAGCCTTGTAACAAGTGTACCACAGTGCGGTTGATGACCTCTGTCTACCAATTGGTATGTGGATGAAATTCCGTACTTATTTTCATCTTAGTTTTCGTCATTCTCCACGAGCTGGTCTAGAACTTTCCAAGAAAGCGAGAGTCTCCATCAGACACAATAGATGTGGGCAACCCAAAATGGACCCAAACATGCTAAAAGAAAAGATAAGCAGTCTGCTCAGCAGTGACCTACTTTTTACAAGGTATTAAAATACACATTTTACTAAAATGATCCACGACAACATACAAATAGTCGTGACCTTTCCTAGACATAGGCAAACCACCTATAAATTCCATGGACATACTTTCCCATGGTCGACTCGGAATAGGGAGTGGTGTGTAAAGCCCAAGTTTTCTATTAGAGGGATTTGAAACAAAACACAGCCCACAACCCTTTACAAAGTGAGTCACAATGTTTTTCATATGAGGCCAAAAACAAAACCTATGTAAATGGCATAAAGTTTTTTTAACCCCAAAATGACCAAACACAAGAGAGGTATGAGCCTCTCGGATTACATGTACCCTTTCATCAATGGGTATGCACATTTTTCCAAGGTGATACAATAGTTTTCCCTACAAATAATAATTGTCCACCTATGATCCACGAGTCAGTTTTGCATAAATCTCCTTAAAATCATTATCATTAGCATATTTTTCAGCATAACCTTCTAATAATAAAGAAGCATTTTTCCAAACTACAGATGCAAAAATAGGAGGGCGAGAAAGCATATCTGCTACTTTATTGTTGGCACCCTTCTTGTATTTTATTACCATATGAAACTGCTATAGGAATTCCATCCATCTAAAATTATGGGCTTGTTGAAGCTTGGTCTGTGACTGAAAGTACTGCAAGGGTTGATGATCTGTATGGATGATGGTCTCCTTTCCAATCAGGTATTGTTTCCACTTCTTTACACTCTGGACAAGGCGTACAACTCCCTATCATATGTGGGATAATTCACAACAACCTGGGAGAAAGTCTCTTAATGGTAACATACAGGCTTCCTTTGTTGCATCAATACAGCACCCATGGCATATCCACTGGAACCTGTTTCAATCTCAAAAGGTTGTTGAAGGTCTGGGAAGGCTAGCATTGGTGTTGTGTTGATCTTCTCTTTCAGCATGTCGAAGGTTTTTTGTTGCTTTCCTCCCCACTGAAAGGCCTGCTTCACACTTGTCAATCCGTGTAAGGGGGCTACGATAACATAGAAGTTCGCAATGAGCCTTCTCCAATACTGTACTACACCCAAGAAACTTCGAACCTCCGTAACATTTGTGGGCTCAAGCCATTTCATAATCACATCTACCTTAGAGGGATTTATTTTCAATTGCCCATTACTGACTATGTGACCTAAATAAACCAGATAGGTCTTCCCAAACTCACACTTTGACATCTTTGCATATAGTTTTTCATTTTTTAGAACATCAAGCACTTTCTTCACATGACATACATGTTCATCCCATGTCCTACTATAAACAATAATATCGTCCAGATATACAAGCACAAAATTATCAAGAAAAGGCCTAAACAGATCATTCATTACCCTCATAAATGTGGTCGAAGCATTGCACAGTCCAAATGGCATCACCATCCATTCAAATAACCCCTATTTGGTTTTGAATGCAGTCTTCCAAATGTCTTGTTTTGCAACTTTAACCTAGTGATATCCACTACGCAAATCTAGTTTTGTAAAGTAGACAACATTTTTCAACTGATCTAATAATTCATCAATGTGAGGGAGAGGGTATCAATTCTTCACCATAATTTTGTTTAGCGCCCTGTAGTCTACGCACATTCTCCATGTGTCATCTTTCTTTGGCACCAACACGATCGGTGAGCCGCATGGAGAAGAACTCGGTTTGATGACCCCTTGATTTAGCAATTCCTGCACCTGTTTCTTGATCTCCTCCATCTCGATAGAAGCCATCCTGTACATGCCAATATTTGGTAAAGGAGAATCCTATTGTAAATGGATCTCATGTTGGATTTCTCGTTTTTGGGGCAATCCTCTCGGTTCTTGAAACAATCCATCATAGTCAGAAATAATTTCAAACAATTATTTCTTATGATTAGGATCACAACCTTTGAAAGTGTTAGTCATCTCAGCCTCTTTCTCTCTCACTACCATGAGCATGCACCCTTTACTGGAATTAACCAGCGGTTTAATCTATCATGTACTTACAAGGTGTTGTAGCAGCTACAACCACCCTCCAAAATTTTGTCTTATCTTTGTTTTGGAGCCTCGCTACCAACCATTCACAGCAACATGTCTTGCCTTGTCAAGTACTCAAGCTTCAGTGATTTTCTTGCAGATTTCCAGCCTGTGCATCAGAGCTTGTTGCATCCCCCTCACAGGTTGTTTTTCCAGACTTGGTCCAACTGCAGGCTAATTAGCTCCCTCAAGAAATTGTGCAATTCTAGAGGGGCACTAGCCTTCCCTCCATAAATTGCGCAAATCTGTCTGGTAGCCTGTTGGGCTCCAGAATTGTGCAAATCTGCCTGTCACTATTCACTAAGAAAATTGCGCAATTCCTCCCAGCAGGGCTGCTCAACCCAGAAATTGTGCAATTCTAGGTAGCAGTCAGCTAATCTGCCTAGAAATTACACAACCCATCTAGGCAGCCAGCCTAGCTCCCTCCTAGAAATGCGCATTTTTCCCCTTAGCTAAGCATATTGTTGCATGTGCAGTTGGTTTGACTGGTTCCAACCGGGACCAAGAAAACTTAACTTCCATGCATGGGCTACTATTTCCCGAAATAGCAAAAAGAAACATGCAAAAAGCATCCCTAGATTTTAGGGAGCAATTTTTAGCAGCTAGAGGTTACATGCAAAGATCATTGTAGAATCTTTCCTCCAAGTGTCGCTTTTTCCTAGATTTGTGGAATGCACGTCATGAGCCTCAACTTATTTATTCGACACTTTAGAGCTCACTTATTCACATTGATCTTGGAGCTTTGATATCCCACAACACATCCAGCTCAGCTATTCACGGGTAAGTCGGCTTAACTTGTCTTTTGCAGCATTTTTGTCACTTTTTGTGTTTTCTCTTGTGTGAGTGTTGTTTGTTTGATTTATGTGAACGCTTGTTGTTGTTTACATGCATACTAACTTGTATTAGCAGCATTCCAATTTTTGTTAGCATCTCACATCTATCACATGCATTAAACTGTTTTGCACGAACGGTCACCGATTCGGCAACTAGTTTCATCCACATGCATCTTGTTTCATTTACTAAATCTTTCATTCATTGTTTGCATGCATGATCATTCACTCCTCCTTACACTTAGTATCATGATGCATTCACATTCACATTTGCTTTCAGTTTCCCATCGGCGGGTCTGGGCAGCCTTGGCCCGGACTCTACCTCACCAAGGCAGCATTGCACAATCCTGAGAAGGAAGGCTCTATCTTCCTCTCAGGAAATGCGAATTTCTACCCACTATCCTCGAGTCTTGCATAGTCCAATTTTGAGGGATAGTGACTGCTGGCCCAGAAATTTCGCAATGTAGTCATTGGGCCTGCAACCACTGTTAGTTGAAATTGCGCATTGCTTAGTTCTAGCAGCTAGCTTGGATTTGCGCATTACACAATTCTAGCAGCCAGCCAGCCTCCCCATATGCCCAGACTAACTTTTGCATAGTTCTGGCAGGTAGTCTCCCAGCCTCGCAGGAAAAATTGTGCAATCCTTTCCAGTCAATCCCTAGGTATGTTGCATGTCATTCCTCAAGTTTGATTTAGTTTTCACTGATAGATTTCTTTCCATGCATGTCTCTTTATATCTAGATCTAGCAGGTGTTCATCCGCCTCTTAGCAGTTCAAGATCACTGGCCTCCAAGCAAGCAGGATTAAAGGACATTGACGGAAGTGCAACTAGAGCAGTAGTTGAGCGAGTGTTTACCTATGAGGATACCAAGTTGATTGTAGACAAGGACATCAAGATGAAGTGGCAAGAGTTCAATGATTCATTTGCAGGCACATTTGGGGAAGACCTCGAAGACCGCCAAGTCTATGTGAACATCCACAAGTCCAAATTGTATCGGATTTCATGCAGGTATCTTGTGCTCCCATGTGCAGACATGATACATTGGATCGTCTCGCACATTGATCCTGACATGATGACATTGAGTAGTGTCAGCGGGACGGAGATTGCTACCTTCAGGGAACATGATTATGATGAGATGTATCAAATGTTGAAGCCTGTGATCACCATGGAGACTCCCTTCAGCATGCCCAACAGCAATGCCAACTCCAGAGACATATTGAAGAACTGGGTGAAGGAGCCGACCAAATTCGGGATGACACCCTACTAGGTCTACAAGACGAAGATATTGTGGAAGGCATATCAATACTTGGTCATCTTCGCATGTCGATTGTATGGCCAAGAAAGCACAGAAACCTTCCCACAGAGTTGGGTGATCACGTTGGACCAACTGGCTAGAGAAGGCAAAGAATGCAACTGGTCCGACATATTGGCTCACCAGCTAACGGAACAGGTAACAAGAGCTTGACAGCCACCCAAAGGTATGCAAGAGGAAATCTACATGTCTACTTACATCTTGGATACAATATGTGCCCATGAGGAGTTCCCGAGCTTGAAGTGGACACGAACACCGGTGGAGACTGCTGTGAACACTTATTGTAAGATGTTGTCTGAATGCAGCTTTAGAGGAGTTATCACACAGCTGTCTGATCATTTTGTCACCCCGGTTTACAGGATGATATTCGAACAGGATCCACCCTGCATGTCAAAGGCCGCAATGGATCCACTGATTGACATAGTTGATTGGTATGCCTCACTGTCCGACACCTTCATTTGGATGTAAAGCACAGAGAAGCCACCGCATGTTCTTACCGAAGTTTTCCTTGGAAAAGCTCGTCATGCAGGAAGTATCATATCACATCTCGACATGACTGATAGCTAGGTTGCACCAGAAGAAGAAGGCACCTTGGCCCGCTCTTACGTTGCGGATCTGATTATACGAGATATAGAGTTTCAAGGATGTGGATGTCGAAGCAGAGTAGATGAGGAAGTATCCATTCGACCTCCGAAGTTGCAATCCGTATGACCTGCATTTTCTTATGAAAGATCACTGCGTGAGAGTACAGTTTAACTGGATCCACGGGGCATGTCATTGGGCGGAGGAAGACCCAAGGAGATATTGTTACAACTCCTCCAGACTCAATGAATCGGTCAGCCTTGTTGTGGAATGGATAACGAAGCAACGTGAACTAGCATTTCAGGGAGCAGCAGAAGCAGCAACAATAGCAGAGGTGAACATTACAGTGCGCGACAAGGGCAAGAGGAAGATTTTCGATCGCATGGAGGAAGAGAAAAGCTACAAGTTCCAAGCAGATCCACTTATGCATAAATGAGATTTGGAAATAGAGGCGAAGAGGCAACAACGCGACAAGAGAAATGTGCAAATGCAAAGAGAGAAATGAAGAATGGAGGAAAAAGAGAAGGAGTTGCATGAGTTGAATGAGCAACTCCAGAAGTAACAGGAGTTACATGGACAAGAGAAGGAAGCGTAGCAGGAACAAGTATAGCAAGGGGTGCAACTTGTGCAAACAGATGAAACTACGCCCATACAGGTAGTAGACTCATCAGAACATCTCGCATCAGGCAGACAGGGTGAACCATCGCAGGAGCAGACTTCACTCAGGAGATAGAGAAAGCACTTGAACAAATGGATACGGATATGGAGTAACAGGAGTTAGAGCAAGGCATCGACCTCATGCCTCATCACCATGAGGTCGATCCACCAGCTTCACCATGTCCAAAACAGGACCAAGTCCCAAGCAACCAAGGAGAAAAAGAAATCCTTGGAGACAATCCGGAGGACAAGATGCGCAACATCTCATTCGATGAGTCTCAACATATATTTGTGCAATCTCGTTGAGTGTCAACTCCAGATGATCATACATATCCTGCGGAATTCAAGGAACGAGTGGTCGTGTATGATGTGTGCAAACATCCAACAGCATTGGGCGATGTTTCCAGCACATATGCCGAAGCTACTAGCTCAAGTGTTCGCTTCCTAATAGCTGAGAACAAGCGAATGGCTAAGGATCTACAAATGGCCAAACAGGGAGGATAATTAGTTACAGCATCCGCCCAAGCAGAATTGAAGAAGAAAATATTGGATGAGGTATTGTCCCTTGACACAGTCATGCGGGTGTTGTATTTCAATTTTTGTACCATGCATAAGGCATTTATCCATCTCAAAGGGTGGCAGCAGTAATGTACTAGAATAGAACGTATCATGTTGAACATGCATGTTGTTGTTAATTACATGCAAGCATGGATGATGAGATACAAGGGAGCCCCACTTCACTTACCTAATATGATGAAGCCCAGAGCAGTCGAGCTGAAGGCATGCATCAAGAGTCAGATCCGAAACAATGAAGAGCTCCCGCAGCTCATCACTAGTCTACAGGCTTCCCATGCATGTGTATTCAAGAGTATGGATGTTATTGTGTGTGCACATGCGATCCCATCTATCGGAACACTCACCCAGGTGAAGACAAAGGCACAAGTCCGACTAGAGCTTGACTCCTACTTTGACGAGTTGATGTGCATAGCCACTAGCCCAAACTTGTCAATCAATGTAGACACCATGCACAAGTATGTTGTTAGTCCAGTTGCACTCAAGACAATGATGCACATGTTATCAGACGAGTTGGATAGAGGAGTCTGAGCAGTGTACCCAAATGTTATGGAGGCAAGAGTCAGGTTCTAGAAAGATTTCACGTTAGAGTACATGGACACCAATGCGAACTACCGATCTTGTCATCACTTCGCTACTGTCGACCACCGTGAGGATGTCGAAGAGCTGGTCTTCCAACAGTTGTCCAAGTCATTGTGATGTCTTGCATTGTATGCTCAAGTCATTTTGTCTCACATGGGTATATGTGCATTGTAATGTAATGTCCTGTCAACTGTAAGTTCAAGTGTCGATAGTTGGATGTAACAATCATAGAGGAGATGAAGAATCATGAGGGTAGATGAAATGTCACAAAGGGGAATGTCAAGGGCCGCCCCACCCTTCGCTATAAATAACCCCTCATAACTCATTGTATATTATTTTGGTCAGCCAAGCTTCCGATCGGAGCATCTTAGAGAAAGCTTGGACAGTATTGTAACACACCTTAGCTTCTCCACTGCGCAAAGCTAGTATATCTCTTTGGAGCAGGCGGTTGTGGCTGTAATGTTCCACTGTTAGAACTAGTGGTTGGACATGGATGTATTGCATGACTGGAACTTACACTTCTTAATATAACAAGAGCCAACACGTTTCATGCATATATTATATTGTATTTTAGCTATCTTGAGTACTCTAAATGATATATGTATCTGTTTTTTTACGCATGCATGTGTAGCTTTCTATATATGTATGTATGTATCTTTCTAAAATGTTATGTTGATTTAACCATCACTTTGGATTGCTAGATAAATTGCCTTCCATGTTGTGATGCATCTTTGCTCGTGTGTTTCCTTCTTAACTCCGTGTTATCACAATTTTCCAAGGGGTGCACTCACCTCACCCTCCATGTGTTAAAACCTTTCATGCACCTTCCTTGGCTTACAACAATTGTCACACCCTTGCTACCGACAAGGACATCTTACTTTCCTCTGTCCAAAATTGCGGTCAAGGCATTACTATACGACCCACTGCTAGGACTCCTACACCAAACGATCTAAGGTCTAATTGGGGCTTCTTACTGGGGAGATCCCTTGAAATGTTGGCAGGTCCAACACCATCAACATTTCTGGCGCTAGAAGGAGGGCCAAATGACAAGCGATGTCCTCTCATCTTGTTTTGAACCTTTTCATATCTATCATGGAGTCTTGCACTCTTCTCCCTCCACAATGTTTTTCGCATGTCGAATATATTACCATAATGAGGGAGTTTTTCGATCTCTTGTCCACATACACGTATGATGGTGAAGGCGAAGTGGCATGGTCTGATTTATTACATGAATTCCTTGCCTTTGCTTCACAAGGAATATGGATGTTTTTACGAACAGGCCAGTCTACTGCTTGCATACACACTTTGTGAATCTCCACACTGGTGGTTGTGCAGCCAACCGGCTATCAACGTGCACTCTCTTAAGCACTTATGTGATCTCATTGAAGACACTTTCTATCATTTTGATCCAAAACATCTTGACCAAAAACTATTACAACAACGGAAGGCTCTGCATGAATCGCCTATGGATTTTTGGCAGTGCTTCCGTGATTTGCAGTTTCAAGCTCTAAAGAGCCAAAGGAAATTTTTCTTTCTTTGGGATAGATTCGAGTATTCTCTTAAGAAATCTTCCCATCCCAAGAAGAAGTTTGAACTCAAGCCTCGCTCAGCATTCTTCGATGAGGGAGCTGCACAATCACATATGATACAGTCATTGTCACAAGTGACTGTCCACCGTCCCCTCATCAAACAGCTCCACCATTGCAAAGTGATGTGGGAGAACATGCTCACACATTTGTTCAGCTGTCACATCCTCCCAACATCACTTCGCTTAATTTTCGCGCAGATTTCGTTGTGAGTCCATTGATTTGTCATATGCATTTTGTTCCACAACCTTCGTCTTCATGCTCGGATGATCCTCTGGATGATGTTGTCTTGTGTTCTTCCATTCCAGACTCTGCACTTGTTGTGAACGAGGATCAAGCCACTGACGGAGTTGGTGCTGCACAACGAACATGTGTTGTCATTCATGAAGAGTATAACTGGGAGCTTGAGCATCAACACTCAGTGAAGGATGACTCCCTTCTGTCTGAACCTCCTTTGTTCTTTCCTGACATTTTTGGTGAACCTTCCATCCATGATTCTGCATGTGTATCTTCATCTACAGATGCACCCATTGTTGATCACTCACAGGACACACCAAATTCCAGTCCATCATCTGAAAATGGAGAGGATAAGTTATTAATTGAAAATCCACTTGACCTTTCATCTTCCTTTTTTGGAAACACAGAGGATGGATTTGTCTGCTTCTCATCTACCCCTCTATTTGATTTATAAGATCATGAGGATGCCGATGAAATCATTGATTTTTTTTTATCGTAGCTGTCGTGATCCATTTACTCCCATATTCAATCACGATCATGATTCTATCGTAGTTGATCTTTCGAAGCCACCTGTTTATGATGATCTATCTGACGATAAAATCGAAACACTTCAAGTTGTCGAGGCACTTCAGCCCAATCTAATGGTTATGTCAAGCCCTCGTTGTCCTGAGGTTGGTTTCACTTCCAATCAGGAAATTGTTCAATCACCCGAGGCTCCTCATCACTCAAATGTATGCATTGGGGATCAATCTCACACACAGATCATGCTTCCTCCACTCGAACTACACGATCCCATCACTCATGCATTGGAGGAATCTTACATTGCAAGCATACGTGTGCGACGCAAGTTGTCTTTGTTTCTTTTGTTTGCTTGCATGTCACAGTCTAGAGTATGTGTATGCTTCACACCTGCACGCAGTGTCGCACAACACCGGGATAACTCCATGGACTGCATTTCATGTACTTGCACCCACTTTTGTCATGTGGACACATTTAAGCTTGAGGAGTGTTTGTCTTCATTGTTATGTCTTTCTTGTCTGCTGGTTCGCACAATCGGGTTGCTCGCGGACCATGCCTTCACCAACATGGGTCAACCAATGCGTCGGTGACTACATTGGAAGTATCACTTCATGTGATCAAGCCCATGCACCATTAGCTTAAGAGTAGGAGTAGTGTTTGCTTGAATGCTTGTTTGATTGCTTACTTTTAATGTTTTTTGTTTGCTGCTTGTTTGCTTACTCACTTTTCTTTCACTTTTGCTTCTGCTTTCGCTTTGTTTTATTTGTTTGCTTGTTCTTGTTCATAGGTTAGTTTCACATGAAATCATGCATGACTCTTGAAACAAGCCGGGTAAAGTACAAGAGGCCTTGTGTAGCTATCACTACTTGGTTATCTGTCATCCTGCCTCTATATGAAGAACTTATTACTTTTAGTCCATGATACATCAATGGAAAATACGTACTGTTCGAAGTAAACCTTGGTGAAAACACAACGCTTGCATGCTAACTAGTGTCACCTACTCTATCAGTTGTTTTTTGGTTAATCCTTGGCAACTCAGTCAAAGTGGATTAAGGTGAGGGGGGAAACCTTAACAAGCACGTCAGAGGTATATAATAAACTACTTCTCTAAAGGAACAACCTCTTCCGCTCTTAATAAGTCGGAATCCCTCTTCTTCCTCTAAAATGAATAAGTGTTATGCACAGTTATGAGAATGAAAAATTAAAAAAAAATAAAAGTGAAAAAATTCAAAAATAGAAAAATGAATAAGGCGAAAGAATAGAAAGGTTTCCTGCGCAGAGAGGTGATGCAAGTAACTCCACCAGGGTACTGACCAGGCTCACTGGCAGCAGAGTGATGCTTGTGTTGTTGCGTGACTCTGTCGGGGTACTATCCAGGCCTACTGGAAGTGGAGCAACACCAGAGATGAAACTAAGACTCTGGCAAATATACTACTTGTGCACCAATATACCCTCAACCCCAATCAAAACAATTGTGTTTCCTTGGCTTGGAAAGTGTGTCAATCGATCAATATCTTGGTAGATGCTACATCTTACAATCAAGCAAGTGTGGAAACCAAGATGAACAGAGAATTGAACAATACTTCTGGAGTTGTTAGACTTTCTTTTCATGAACAAGGTACATTCAGAGAGCTAGAGTTCTACTAGTGTGTCGCCAAGTTTGTAGCGGCTACAACAACCCTCCAAAATTTTTCCTTAGCTTCGTTTTGGAGCCTCCCTACCAACCTTTCACAGCAGCATGTCTTTCCTTATCAAGTACTCAAGCTTTAGTGATTTCTAGTAGATTGCCAACCTGTGCATCAGAGCTTGTTGCATCCCCCTCACAGGTCGTTTCCCTGGACTTGGTCCAGTTGCAGGCTAAGCATCTCCCTCAAGAAATGGCGCAATTATGGAGGGGACCCAGCCTTCCATCCAAAAATTGAGCAAATCTATTAGGCAACCTACTAGGCTCCATAATTGTGCAAATCTGCTTATCACTGTTCACTGAGAAAATTGTGCAATTCCTCCCAGCAGGGCTGCTCAGCCCATAAATTGCACAATTCTTAGCAGCAGTCCGCTTCTCTGCCCAGAAATTATGCAATCCCTCTGGGAAGCCAACCTAGCTCCCTCCCATAAATGCGCATTTTTTCCCCTCAGCTGAGTAGACTGTTGCATGTGCAATTGGGTTGACTGGTTCCACCTGGGACCAAGAAAACTTGACTTGCATGCATGGGCTGCTTTTTCCCGGAATAGAAAAAATCAACATGTAGAAAGCATCCCTAGATTTTGTGGAGTACTAAAAAGGTATGTTTTTGATGATCATTTCAATGGCTTTTCAGTGGAACTTGTGAACCTTTTTGCATCATGAACGTGGAAAACAATAAAAGATTATAATAAAACAAGTGGGATTAGTATGCAAGACTTAACCGCTGATAGTTGTCATTCTCCTGTGCAGGAAGGGGTAAAAACAAGGAGCTGTTGTTCCAAAGAAAAAGACAAGAACAGGGTAACTGTTGTCCCTTTGACAAAGGACCAAGTGCAAACGAGGCTAAGCAGGTTGAAGCAAACCGGTCCGAAAAAGGAGGAGAAGACACCAGCTCGGCGGAGGAGAAAAGAAGTGATTAAGGATTAACAGTTTGGCGAATCCCTCAGGATCTTCGATCCTGAGGGATCGCTACTTTATTTATCTTATTGCTTAGACATCTCCGCCGTCACCCTTATATAAAGGGACGGCACTGTTAGCTTTGGGGGAGGATGCTTTTATGTAATTTTCTGTTAAAGATTGAACTTTGATCATCGAGTCTCGTTGAACTTGGCTCATTGTACTTTCTGTTTTATGCATTAATATAAACTTGGTGATTATCTTATCTCTGCGTCTGGATTAACTTAAAGTGGTGTACCCTTGAGGCTAAGGGCCCGGCCCTGGAGGACACTTGCTTCTGTATCACTACGATTTGATTTCTGCGTGGTTTGCTTATCGTCATTATTTGGTAATCTGATATGCTTTATAAGTTACATCATATGCTCTGTTAAGATTCGTTCATTAAGGTTTTTACAGACAATAACTGTTGTATTGACTCTGCATTATATCACTAATCCTTTCAGAGTTGATTGAATATTATTAGACTTAACTGAACATTGTTACTATTTGGTTACAGAGCTCTTATGTTGTATATTCATGTTATGGAATTTATCTGAAAGTTGTGTTCTTTACGATTCAGGAGTAATGCTGTTCCATTTTGAAACGCAGTTGTATTCTTGTTGATGACAATTGGTGCTAGATCAGATTACTCCTCAAGTGTGTTGTGTGTGTGTATGATTTCCAAATGACGTTCCATGACTTATTAGTAATTAATGTTGTTCCATTAGTGCGTGCTGCTTGATTTGCCTAGAGAATGAAAGATTGATGTTTGATTACAACGAGTGTATTTGAATTGGTAGGATAAAGCTTGATTACTGCTCGCGAGATTTAGTTGTCCGATTGTTGTTCCATTTTAGCATTGTTGTTCCGTTCCAGATTTGTTGTTCGATTTCTTATTTGTTGTTCCATTTTTCTACCTGTCGTTTCATTTACTTGCATTTGTTATTTTGGTGTGAGAGACGATTTGTGGCTGTAGTGAGCCTCGGCATTTACTGCCTAGCTCCCAGACCCGTGGTCCTGTTGTGGCCACCAACAACCCCCTACTTCTTTTTTTAGTATTAGCAATAACGCTAAAGAAGTGGGGACCCTTAGTAATAAAAAATCCAAAAAGATTTTATAAAAATTTTTGTATTATACTCCTAAAAAATGCATCGCATGAAGAAGAGTCAAGCATTCCCTTTATCAGCACATTAAAACAACTGCGAAGAAGCGGCGCGAAATTCATCACATCGCATACATTGAGAAGCGCCCATAAATGACTAATCTTAAGAAAATCTCTGATGGCCGATATGCGATATCGCATATCGCAACATCGCATAAGCAACACACGAATAACTTGACGAATTGCTGCGATATCTGCGATCTGCGATGCCGCAATACTGTGATCTATGCGATAACTACGATATGCGATCTGCGATCTATGTGAGTCACAGAAATAACCCATCGCAAATTTTCCTCAGCCCAGCACCCAAGAAAAGCTGTCCCTAAACCAAAAATTGAGCGCACGGCTTAAAGAAAATTAATGAATGTACGTCAAGGTATTCATGAAGGACAGTTTTGTGTTTTCCAAAGAGTCAGTTCACTATGGGTGTCATGATTTTACACGTTCGTAGAACTTGAAGCTTTCATGTAGAAATTTATTATCATTACTTTTTCCTTTGCGTGAACTGCAGGAAACATCTAAGGAAAAAGGGGAAAGCATAATGCTCGGAGAACAGGGAAGAGATGCTCTCATACACGGATGTCGCATACAACAGAAACGCAGATTTCAGAGTGTTATTGAACAGATACTGATATCAATAGGAGATTCGACACTCAAGGTCAAGAAACTCACAAAAGCAGCATGTTTACAAAATTCTGAAGCTCATGCCCGGTAAAGGAAAAAGCGCTAAAGGCGGAAAACGCACCAGAAAGGCCCGGATCAAAGAACGGAGGCAGTTTTTGATGCGCGATTCGCTAATAAAATTGTTCAGATAGCAAAGTCCCTAACTTTCTTAGTCATCCACGAGTCCGAAAGCCTAGATAGAAAAAGCAGAGGCAGGTAGGAGGAATCTGGGTTGTTACCAAGCATACGCGCAATAAATTCGCTCAACCAGGAGATAATTCTCAAAAATATCTTCCAATTTACTAAAAAGAGGTGCCAGCACTTGTCATTTCTATTTTCGTAGCTCAAACAAAAGCAGAAAATGACCAGCCAACTCTTCCCAGGCAAATGTTGCATACTCACAGCACTAAGGAGCAAATGCAGAAATAGTTAGAAATTAGATTCAATTTTTAGAAATAAGTTTACTTAGATAAAGAGCGGTCATTTTGAACCGTATCCGAAATTTATGTAATTAAGTTACTTAGTTAGCAGTATTTAAACACTTCTCATGCATTTGGAGAAGGTTCCGGAAATTTGTCAAAAACTTGTCCTCAGAACATGCACTTCTGCACCCTCAGAGGAGGTTTTGATGAATGAATGGATCAAGGTTTATTAATTTTTGCATTTGATGTCTGCTACTGATGTTGCACTTTTGTACTCTTAGTAGATATCAGAACAAGGAGATATAAATTATTATTACTTGAAGCTTATGAGTAGGACCAGTCATAAATGGTACTTTTATCTCTTGGCCATTTCTGCTTATATTCTTGAAGTGATATACAGTTTTTAGTTGTTTATATGTTATTGCATGAATGTGTGAGTTACCATTTGGCACTTTTGTACGGTGGAGTCATTTATTTATGTTTGATATATGAATAACTTATTATGCGATATGTTGTTCACAACTGTTTTGCCTAACTTTTTATGCAAAGTGGTTCATCTTAATTGATTTCCATTCTTATGATAGCTGAATGATCTTTATTACCAGTTATTGTTTGAAATCTCTTTAGATCGCATAATAGAAGAAATACACCCCGGGTTAGCATAGATTAGATGTGTTGTTTTTATTAGATTACAATAGCATAGAATTAGATTAAAGTAGCTTAGATCAGAACTCTTAGATCAGCATAATCAAACTCTGCACACACACACCCTTAGATTGGGAAACTGGTCCCATTATCCCCAGTCGGACCCGCTATACCAAACGGATAAGGAGCTGCCAACCAAGGTCCGGACCGGGTGGGTATCCCCCTTGTTGTCGACCCAATTTTCGGGGCTTCAACATATTTGGCGCTAGAAGGAGGGCCTGAACTATGAATGGCACTTAAATCAAAATCTAAATACCATTCTAAGAGTAAATAGCCCTTATCATCTCCCCTGACTTCTCTAGTATATTTAAATCCAGAGTCGGAAGTCTCTCGAGCATCAATCGCTGCTGCACACCTTGATATTTCAGACCAATTTGCCGTTAAACCTCCTGAAGTCGAATCTCTGATTCACAAACTTCAGGGATTTTCCATTTCTCCTCAGAGGTCTGATAAATCTCAAAGCAGTGTGACTTCGCAGTACAATCATGCTCATCCCCTAACCAGATTGAAAAGTGAAAAATTTGGCATCCAGCCGACTGAGTTGCCTCTTCCCACCAGGAAAAGAGCTAGGAAATCACCACAAGAGTCTGACAGTGAGATTCTTTCATCTACATCACCCATTTCAACTACCCCACTGTGAAGTCAACCACCCACACCTCCATTCCAAACCATCATTCATCCGTCTACCACAATCCCTCTTCAATCATCCACGATCATAGTATCCTCATCTTCCCAACCACAGAGATCATCTCCTGCACTTTTCTCTACTAGCAGCTCAACGATGGCCCAATCTCCATGGAACAACCCTGGGGCAGTCTTGATGCCTGCACCCTTGAGCCCAATACCGGCCAATCCTGAGAAATGGCTGCCTAAATTCAATCCAGAAGCAGGCATGCTAGCAGAAGAACACATAAACAATTTCATGCTTTCTATCAATCTCAACGAAGTTACTAATGAATATGTTGTTGTTCGGCTTTTCCCATACACACTGCAAGGAACAGCCGGGTCATGGTATTTTTCATTACCTTCCGGGTCTATCACAAGTTGGGATATCTTTCACAATCAATTCCTTGTCAAGTTTGGTGATGGCAGATCAACAGCAACATTAATCAATGACCTATCCAATCTCAAGGCCCAAGCTAAAGAACCTATCAAAGATTTTGCTTTACGGTTCAATAAAATTCTCAACAAAATTCCTACTGATTCCCAACCCAGCGAAGAATTACGATGTGAATGGTATATTACTGCTTTACCATCAAACATAGCAATCTTCGTGGATAGAGCAAATAAAAAAACTTTAGTTGAAAACATGACAGAGGCGATAGCAGTAGAGAAACGCGTAATAGCCCTGGAAAAGAGATCTGCGATAGAGGAACGAAAGTCTAAAAAAGTCACCTTCAAGGAAGACTCCAAGAAGAAACAAACAAAAGACCCTTTCGATTTGGAAGGGTTGCAGAAAGTATTAAAGACCATGTCTAATGAGATGATTGACATAAAAAAACAAGTAGCAGAAACTTCTTTAAAAAAGCCCTACAGAACTTTTAAAAGAGGTCCTTCAACGGATACAAAACCACCCAATGGCATCTCCAATGCTGAAACTGAGGAAGAGGAAGAAGAAGAAAGTGCCACTGAAGGGAAAACTGATGACGAAGAAGTTGTGGAATTACAAGGAATGTGGGATTTCATCCTCCCACAAGAAGAGGATCAAGAAATATTTCCGGTTATCACACGAAGCAAAAATCAGCTTGATCCTCCCCAAACTACCCCTAAGCAGAAGGGCGCAAGCCCTACAACAAAAGATAAAGTCGCAACAAAGAAAGCAACAACTAAAGCGACTCAGTCTAGCCCAGTCCAAGCAGATCAAACAACTCCATCAAAAACATTGATAATGTCGGATGAAATGGAGTACAATATTGTTGATGACATGAAAAAGACTAGGGCTAATATTACCCTTTATGAATTGAGCAAATTGAAGCATCAACAGAAGATAATGATGAAAGAATTACATGTTGTGCCTGTTGTACCTTTGCCTGCCGCTGTACTCTCTCAAGCTTCCCATAACATGGGAAGAACTCCAACTAATGCGATCAATAAGATTGATCCAAATGATATCGCCTTAATTGGAGGAAGATTAAGATCTCACACTCCCCCGTTTCTTCTCACTTATGAGATTTTCAACAAAAATGTGCACAATTATCTGGTAGATTCCGGTGCTTCTTCGAATATTTTACCCAGATCAATATGTGCTAAGCTAAATGTTCAACCACAAAAATCCGCAGTGCGTATAGTTCAGCTTGATCGATCTCAAGTCGAAGTGATTGGTGAAATTAATCAAGTAACCATAAGATTGTCATCTAACCCGAAGGTATGTCAGGTTATTGACATTCTAGTGGCCGATATCCCAGAATTCTATGGATTAATTCTTAGCAGGGATTGGTCCGAGAAACTCCATGGATACTTTGCAACCGACTGGTCGCACATGTGGTTACCCTATAACAGTAAACCGAATCAGATAAAGGTTGAACAAGAATTACACCAGAAGTACATAGTAACGGAATTAGAGGGAGAAAATGAAGCAGTATCGTATAATAGCAGTATCATAGGCAATTACTCGGTAGATTCTTTTCTCGGTAATTTCAATGCTCACCCATCACCTTACTTAGAAAATTTAGTTTTGTCCCAAGTTGAAAATTTTTCCCAAACTGATAATTCAAAGTGTGTTAATTTTGTAGATGAACCTGTAAATACATCTTTGTTTTGGAAATTATATTTCGATGGCTCTAAATCTAACGAAATAGCAGGAGCAGGATGCGTTCTGATTAGTCCAGAAGGAAACAAGACCATGCTTACATGCAGACTCGAATTCAATTGCACAAACAACACAGCAGAATATGAGGTCTTGGTGCAAGGCCTATACAAAGCAATCGGGTTAAACGTCAAGTATCTTCAGGTCTTTGGAGACTCTGAGATTATCGTCAAACAGGTATGTAACACTATATATTGCCTATCAGGTCATTTAAAACACTATCAATCTTTAGTACAAGATCTGACTAAGCATTTCATAGCATTTAATATCTCTTCAATCCCGAGACTCCAAAACGCGAGTGCAGACCTTTTGGCTAACGTAGCCTCTAGGCTTATTCCCTCCGAAGATTTTAGTCCAGATAGATTCTCAATAGAATTGATATTTAGACCATCCATCCCTGACAACATTACAAATTGGATAGTATTCAATGACGATCATGATATTGTAAATTTCCTCACTTCTAAAGGATCCTACTCCAATCAGATAATTGACGAAGACCATCACGATCGACAAACACAACAAAATAGCACTGATAATGCTATACCTAAATCGGTGGTTAAGTTAGAAGACTTGTATGATTTGAAAAATCGGTTTAAAAGGTCTACCAATTCAAAGCTCTACAGTTCAACTCTGAACTACGAATTAGTAAACCTAGGAACTGATGATAAACCACAAAACATTAATCTAGGCGTAGGCCTGGCCCCTCAAGAAAAACTAGCGTATATTCGTCTTTTGAGACAATATAAAAAAAAAATTGCCTGGAATTACGATGAGCTGAAGACATACGACACTTCTATCATTCAACACACTATTCCTATGATTGAAGCCGAAAAACCTGTCCAACAGAAATTGAGAAAGATCCACCCCAATTTAGAAAATCAGATAAAGACTGAGCTAAATAAGTTATTAAAAGCCAGAATAATTTTCCCCGTCAGACATTCCAAATGGGTCTCCAATATGGTACCCGTTAGAAAGAAAAATGGAGATATTAGAATCTGTATCGATTTTCGGAATCTTAACAAAGCCTGTCAAAAGGACAATTTTCCTCTTCCACCTATGGAACAGATATTACAGGCAGTAGCAGGCTCAGAACTAATGTCTTTCTTGGACGGATTTTCAGGATATAATCAAGTGCTGGTGCATCCCAATGATCAGTTGAAAACCACATTCAGAACTAAATGGGGCACATACGCATATCGGAAGATGCCATTTGGTTTGATTAATGCTGGCGCTACATTTCAAAGAGCCATGGACATCACATTTAAGGGTTTAGTCAACAAATCTGTAGTGATTTATTTGGATGATATAACAGTGTATTCCAAGAAGCGAAGCAACCATCTCAGAGATTTAAAGCAAATTTTTCAACGATGTTTAAGGTATGGGATTTCACTTAACCCGAAGAAATCTTTTTTCGCATTAAGTGAAGGAAAACTTCCAGGATTCATAGTGTCAAAGTCTGGTATTCACATTGATCCTGACAGAATCAAAGAAATCTCAGAAATATCCCTACCTCATAATAAAAAAAGCCATGCAATCTTTCCTTGGTAAAATCAATTTTGTAAAAAGATTTGTCCCAGATTTTTCACGAATTGTGTCTCCTTTGCAAACCATGATTAAAAAGAATTCAACTTTCAAATGGGGTCAAGATGAACATGAAGCATTCAACCTGATCAAACAAGCTATTATTAATGCTCCATCTTTAGCAACCCCGAATTTTTCAGAATCTTTTGTTTTATACACATTTGCCTCAGAAAAATCATATGCTGCGATTCTAACCCAAGCCAATCAAGAAAAAACAGAAGCTCCAATTGCGTTTTTTAGCTCAAATCTACAAGGTGTTGAACTCAATTATTCAGACGTAGAGAAACAGGCCTATGCTGTTTTCAAAGCGGTTAAATATTTCAGACCTTTCTTACTCAAAACCCATATTAAGATCATAGTACCATTTCCAGCGGTAAGAAATCTTCTAGTACAGAAGGATATGGGCGAGAAAACAGCGAATTGGATCACTGCTTTACAGGAATATGATCTTGAGATCAAGCCAGCAAACATTGTAAGAGGTCAAGGCTTCTGCAAGATGTTAGCTGGAGCATCGCAAATCCCTGAAATGCCATCCGAAGAGGTACAAATGTATGAGGTAAGCCTGAACGATGCAGAATCATTGTATGCTAATATCATTTATTATCTTAAGAACGGGTATGCTCCATCACACCTGGATCACACTAAGAAAAGAGCTCTGAGATTGAAAGCTAAACAATATCAGCTCATAAATGATATTCTCTTTAGAAAGAATTATGATTCTGTTCTTCTTAGATGTCTCGAAAAAACTGAAGCCGGAAAAGTTTTGCAGGAACTCCACGATGGACCAGCAGGCGGACACTATGCTGGAGATGCTACTACACATAAAATTTTACGTGCGGGATATTACTGGCCTACGTTGTTCAAAGATTCACACAGTTACATGAGGAAATGACAAGTATGCCAAACTACTGTTGGAAAACAAAAGAAGTCGTCCCTGCCAGTACAACCGGTAAACATCGAGCAACCATTCAGCCAGTGGGGCTTGGACATAATAGGTGAGATCATTCCTCACTCTTCTAAGCAGTAAGCAGCATAGGTACATCCTCACGGCAACAGATTATTTTACTAAATGGGTAGAGGCAGTTCCTCTCAAGACAGCTAATTCTGAAAATATTATCGAATTCATAGATCAATTTATAATCACTAGGTTTGGATTGCCAATGGCTTTAATATTTGATAATGCATCATACTTTTCTGGAAATGCAATGACTGAGTTCGCACTTAAAAGGGGATTCAAACTAAAATATTCGGCCAATTACTATCCGCAAGGTAATGGGTTAGCTGAGTCAACAAATAAAAATCTAATCAGGATTATTAAAAGAATAGTTGACCAGAACCAAAAGAATTGGCATAAAGCTTTGATAAACACTTTATGGGCACACAGAATAACAAAAAAAGCTTCGATTGGCACTTCCCCCTTTAATTTAGTTTATGGGAAAGAAGCGGTTCTTCCAACTCACTTAGTCATTCCCTCTTTGTCTTTAATACAGTACATTGATGAAGTACCTACTTCCTCCATACAGCTAAGACAAATGGAAATAATCAAATTAGAAGAACAGCGAGAACAAGCTAAAAGAACCCATGCTCATCATCAAGCGCTAATAAAATCCTCTTTTGATTCAAACAAAATGACCAAAAAAAAATTTCAGATGGGAGATTTAGTTTTAAAATGGGATAAAGCTCATGAAGAAAAGGGCAAACATACAAAATTTCAAAAGATGTGGCTTGGTCCTTTTCAGATTGTTGAAGTCATAGGTCCATCAACGTTTGTCTTACAGGATCTAGCAGGTAGAAGGGATTCTTTGCCTGTGAATGGTCAAGTCCTTAAAATATATTTTCCATAGAAGATTATTATTCTATTTTGTAGAATAGTTTCTTTTTCTTTTTCTTTTTCTTTCTTTCATAATAAAACCGGCTGTTAATGGTTACTATCGGTATTCGCGAAAAAGGCACCAATTCTCTTTCAGATTTTGAGCTTTTCGCTTGTATAAACAGAAAATTTTTTGAAAATCTGATCTTTATTATTGACAGACACAGTTAAAAACTTTAGCCTAGATATGATATTAGTTTCAACTTCAAAAAAAAAAAAATTGATGAAAGCAACCTTTAGCGAAGGAATTGTTTTATATCAGCACAATGAAAGGTATCAATAACAAAATAAAGATTCTCTGCAAAATTGCTTTTTGCAAACTCTATTGTTGTCGTCCAGAGCTTTCTTAAGGAAAACAATGATATCCTCCCTGTTAAAGAAAATCGCAGCATTCAGAGGGACAATCCAAGAAACACTATATCTCAAAGAATAAGAGGTCTCATCACGAGCCGGCTTATCATGATCACAGATATTATAACTTTGCTGACTTTGCCAAACACTGTCCATCAAAACAGGGCAATGATTCAAGATTATTGAAATCAAAAGACAAGGGGTCTCATCACGAGCCAGCTTGTTCAGAAAAAGTGTAAATCAAGTGAATGATTGTGTCATAATTTGGCTACAAAACCAAGACATTGTTCTTTAAGAACAAGAAAGGAAAAAGTGTCAAAATGGATTTTTCTTTGAGGGTTGTAGGTAACCTTAAATGGGATAAAGGATCATTGCTGGGTAACAGGTAACCCTGTCGAGGCTATGGACGCCTGCTGGCAGCAGAGGCTCTACCTACGGCAAATGAGCATATTTTAAGACTAGCACACAGAGAAAACTTTATTTTTTTTTTCTTTACATGACCAAGTACTGGCTGATGTAGATACAAGGACAAGACTGAGGAAGCAAACAATTAGAAAAGAAAGAAGTTGAAACAAAATATCATTGATAGAATAAGGCATAATGTACTCTGTCTGTCCATAACAAAGTTTAGATTTATGAAATTTTTTCTGTTTTGGAAGTTTAAAGAATTCAATAGAAAAGCAGAGATAACTGGTTCTTCCAAGTGAATCGCCATTGTTGTGGCCACCAACAACCCCCTACTTCTTTTTTTAGTATTAGCAATAACGCTAAAGAAGTGGGGACCCTTAGTAATAAAAAATCCAAAAATATTTTATAAAATGTTTTGTATTATACTCCTAAAAAATGCAATGCACGAAGAAGAGTCAAGCATTCCCTTTATGAGCACATTAAAACAACTACGAAGAAGCGGCGCGAAATTCATCACATCGCATACATTGAGAAGCGCCCATAAATGACTAATCTTAAAAAAATCTCCGATGGCCGATATGCGATATCGCATATCGCAACATCACATAAGCAGCACACGAATAACTTGACGAATTGCTGCGATATCTGCGATCTACGATGCCGCAATACTGCGATCTATGCAATAACTGTGATGCCGCAAAACTGCGATATGCGATCTGCGATCTATGCGAGTCACATAAATAACCCATCGCAAATTTTCCTCGGCCCAGCACCCAAGAAAAGCTGTCCCTAAACCAAAAATTGAGCGCACGACTTAAAGAAAATTAATGAATGTACGTCAAGGTATTCATGAAGGACAGTTTTGTGTTTTTCAAAGAGTCAGTTCACTGTGGGTGTCATGATTTTACCCATTCGTAGAACTTGAAGCTTTCATGTCAAAATTTATTGTCATTACTTTTTCCTTTGCGTGAACTGCAGGAAACATCTAAGGAAAAAGGGGAAAGCGCCAATGCTCGGAGAACAAGGAAGAGATGCTCTCATACACTGATGTCGCATACAATAGAAACGCAGATTTCAGAGTGTTATTGAACAGATACTGATATCAATAGGCGATTCGACATTCAAGGTCAAGAAACTCACAAAAGCAGCATGTTTACAAAATTCTGAAGCTCATGCCCGGTAAAGGAAAAAGCGCTAAAGGCGGAAAACGCACCAGAAAGGCCCGGATCAAAGAACGGAGGCAGTTTTTGATGCGCGATTCGCTAAGAAAATTGTTCAGAAAGAAAAGTCCCTAACTTGCTTAGTCATCCACGAGTCCGGAAGCCTAGATAGCAAAAGCAGAGGTAGCTAGGAGGAATCTGGGTTGTTACCAAGCATACGCGCAGTAAATTCTCTCAACCAGGAGATAATTCTCAAAAATATCTTCCAGTTTACTAAAAAGAGGTGCCAGCACTTGTCATTTCTATTTTCGTAGCTCAAACAAAAGCAGAAGACGACCAGCTGACTCTTCCCAGGAAAATGTTGCATACTCACAGCACTAAGGAGAAAATGCAGAAATAGTTAGAAATTAGATTCAATTTTTAGAAATAAGTTTACTTAGATAAAGGGCGGTCATTTTGAACCGTATCCGAAATTTATGTAATTAAGTTACTTAGTTAGCAGTATTTAAACCCTTCTCATGCATTTGGAGAAGGGTCCGGAAATTTGTCAAAAACTTGTCCTCAGAACATGCACTTCTGCACCCTCAGAGGAGGTTTTGATGAATGAATGGATCAAGGTTTATTAATTTTTGCATTTGATGTCTGCTACTGATGTTGCACTTTTGTACTCTTAGTAGATATCAAAACAAGGAGAGATAAATTATTATTACTTGAAGCTTATGAGTAGGACCAGTCATAAATGGTACTTTTATCTCTTGGCCATTTCTGCTTATATTCTTGAAGTGATATACAGTTTTTAGTTGTTTATATGTTATTGCATGAATGTGTGAGTTACCATTTGGCACTTTTGTACGGTGGAGTCATTTATTTATGTTTGATATATGAATAACTTATTATGCGATATGTTGTTCACAACTGTTTTGCCTGACTTTTTATGCAAAGTGGTTCATCTTAATTGATTTCCATTCTTATGATAGCTGAATGATCTTTATTACCAGTTATTGTTTGAAATCTCTTTAGATCGCATAATAGAAGAAATGCACCCCGGGTTAGCATAGATTAGATGTGTTGTTTTTATTAGATTACAATAGCATAGAATTAGATTAAAGTAGCTTAGATCAGAACTCTTAGATCAGCATAATCAAACTCTGCACACACCCTTAGATTGGGAAACTGGTCCCATTATCCCCAGGTGGACCCGCTATACCAAACGGATAAGGAGTTGCCAACCAAGGTCTGGACCGGGTGGGTATCCCCCTTGTTGTCGACCCGATTTTCGGGGCTTCAACGGGTCCATGCTCTAATTTCCTTTCCATCAGTTTCCAAAGGGATGGGCTATTGCTGTCGAACCCTTGACTGATAAAGCTGCCTAGTTTTAGAGTGTGTGATTTATTCATTTGAAGTAACTTAGTTATAGACAAGCATCCGTTTACTCTTGTATTTTTGTTAAATGTTGTACTACTAGCATTACTCTGACAAGTGATAGCCTCAGACTGAGTCACTCTTTGAAATAACAAAACGCTCCCAGATTGACATATTAATGTGAGATAATTAGAGGTGAAAGAGACCCTTTTTATAGCTCTACATTTTGGCGCCATTGTCGGGGAAAGAGTGTAGCCATTTGTCTTTTTCAGAGTAGTGTACGAACCTGCTAGGGAAGAGTTGGATCTTAAAAACGGAAGGTAAGAACCTGCGTGCAAAGCATGTAAAAGCCCTGCTCCACTGTCCGCTTTCCTAACAGATTTGTTGTTGCTTTGTTTGAATAGAATTTAGTAGTTCATTTGAGTGCATGACTAAGCAGAAAAAAAAAATCAGAAAATAATATTAAGCTTCCATCCAAACTCGAAAAAGCTAAGGGGCCGGTGACCCTTGGCCGAACAACCTTCATAGACGAAATCTCTAAAAAAACAGAATCTCAGCCATCAGTAGGCCTCAGGAAAATCATTTCTAAACAACCTACTAGTTCCCTTCAGGCCACAGGATCGCCATCTGTAGCCTTTACTGAGGTGCATAGTCAAACTGAAGAGCAGGAATTTCAAGAAATTGAAAATTCTACTCCAGAACTATTGCAGGAAGGGAATTCCAGCAACTTTTGTGAAGGAGAAGGAGAAACAGGGGAAACCGAGGAACCAAAATCTCCCATTGAAACAGATCAGCCATTAAACAGCCCAGATAAGGGGAGCGCTGCGAAAATCATTGTTGAAGGAGTCCAATCTCCTCAGACATCAGGTATTCCCCTTATCCCAGATAAAGGAAGTGTCGTTCCCTTTCAACCTAGGAATACCCTCCTAGATATCCCAGAAGGTTATTGGCACATATTCGATCCTATGGCTCAGAACTAGCCAAATACTCAAACCTCTACATTACAATATCCTATAGTGGATTCAACAGCAAATGCACCCATGAAAACTATCCCTCTTCAACATATCCCTACATTTCATGGTCTCACATCAGAAGATACGGATGCATTTGTATTTGAATTCAATGTGTTGTGCAGGGGATATGATTACACCACCGATCCCCAAAAATTGAAATTATTCCCCTCTACATTAAAGGGGGCTGATTTAAGATGGTTTATGGGACTAGGTGGTGGGGTCATCAACAATTGGGATCAAATGAAAGAATCCTTTTAAAAAAAATATCAGGATTATTGTAGGTCTAGAGAATTGAAAGACGAAATATTCCAAATGACAGCCAAACCGAATGAAACATTAGAAGAATATGTGGAACGTTTTCAGTACAACTTACAAAGATCTCCTTATGCATCACTACCTTTACCTGATAATGTGTTAAAAACTGCATTGATAAGGGGCATGAAGGAATAGTGGATTGAAACATTAAACATCATGGGAAAAGGGGATATTTATCAAGAGAATTTTGCTGACATCATTGATTTATGTATCACGAGTTCGAGAGGCAGCACAAGAGTAAAACCGGCAGAATATGATCGGTTTGCAAGAGATAACAAAATATCAACAGAAGGAGTAACATGTGTGGAGATTGGAAATTTATTAGAAAATTTTAAAACTGATATTCTTGGGACACTAACTACACAACATGATATTATGCAGGCCAAACAGAAGCAGATGGAGGTAGAACAGAATTTGGCAATCTTCTGCCCCCGATGTAGGAAAAAGCATAGTCACAAGGAGTGTCCACTGGATACAGTCCAAACATGTGCCATCTGTACAAAAGATCATCTTACGAAAAGCTGCCCCTCACTTCCTGGATTAAAAGCAGTATATAAGGAAGCATAGGAAGAACCAGAATCGGTGTACTTGATCAACCAGCGCCACCAGTGGCAGCCGAGACAATCTGGTATGTTTCCAGACCCAACTTCTTCTCTTCAGCCTCCATAATATAATGCTCAACAATATAGTATGTGGCAAAGTCAGTCCCAACCCCCATTTTCAAACTGGTCACCACCATCGTTTCCTTCTTCAAACCCGTGGCTGAATCAGGCAAGCCAATATGGTTGGCCGAATTTCCCTTACACTCCACCATATTGGCAAAATAGCCCATATCCTCCACAGTAGACTCCCCCTACTTCACAAAGTTCACCCTGGCAGACAAACTGGAAAAGACCGATGCACCAGCCAGTAGGAACTATTCCGCTCCCTCAACCTACTCTGCCAGCTTTACAACAAAATCCCCAGTCTAATGTGAGACCGCAACTCCCAGCCCAACCCAATCCCAATCCAAATAACATACCGGTCCAATCTCTTCAAATCATAGAATCACCAGAAATAGGACCCGACCTGCGGGAGTGTAACGATCTTCAGTTACGATCTGGACGTATCATTGAAACTGAGGGAGATAAAACAGTTCATATTGAAGATCAGTTATCAAGAGAACATCAGTTGCAACAAGAGGATGTAAATAAGCAGCAGACTCATAATCAAGCAACCACATCCTCTCCTCCGTTCCCAGAACGATTAGTTATACCTCGACCTTTACAATATCCTGACATTCTGGGAGAATTACAAAATTTGTACATAAAAATCCCATTCCTCCAAGCCATTCAAGACATTCCTATATACGCAAAAACTATCAAAGAATTGTGCATAAAGAAACCAAGGAGGAATATAACAACTAATCCAAGAGTCCAAGTAGTCGATACTTTATCTAATTTATTATCCGGGAAAGAAACACCCATTAAATATGAAAACCCAGGAAATCCAATTGTAACTGTTCAAATTTATGGTCAGACCCTGTCTAATGCCTTAGTTGATCTAGGAGCTGCAATCAATATTTTAACAACCACTGTAACCTGTCAAAATCGCGGCATTACATCTGCAGAACCCACCTCTACTCTGTTAGAATTGGCTGACCGATCTGTGGTTAGACCAGAGGGTACTCTAGATGATGTCATGGTCTCTGTAGATTCCTGGGAATATCCAATCGATTTCCTGATAATTAATCCAAAAACCCGACTTGATGGACACCCGCTAATCCTAGGTAGACCTTGGCTTGCCACTGCCGATGCTTACATTGGTTGCCGGCAAGGAAATATGACCATAACCAAAGGACCTGATATCAAGAATTTAGTTCTATACCCTCCAGCACAGCCAAGTGTCACAATAATTAAAACTAACAAGTATCCTGTATCATACCTTACTGATAACATTAGATCTCCATTAACTATAAAAGAGGCACTTGATTTTAAAAATCAAACAGAAGATGATGCCATTAACAACTTCATTAGTCAAACCGAATCCGGATACTACACACAATGTTACATGATAGAAGCAGCATTTGATAATGAATTAGAAGAAGATCCTCTGAAAGATACACATGATCAAACAATACATGTTACTTATGTCGCAAATAGTAAAATTGTGGAAATTGAACCAGGAAAAACTTTAAATATCAATGCCAACCTCACACCTGAACAAGAAACGAAGCTCATCCATCTGTTAAGAAAATATCAAGAAGCATTTGCATGGGATTACCCTGATATGAAAGGAATCGATCCACAATTGTGTACACACCACATTTATATAGAAAAAGATGCTAGACCTATCCGTCAACTGCAAAGAAGACTTAATCCTCATCTAAAGGATGTGGTAAAAGCTGAACTTCAGAAACTTTTAGATGTCAATTTTATTTATCCTATTTCTGATAGTAAATGGGTCTCTCCGCTTGTGGTGGTACCAAAAAAAAATGGGAAATGGAGAATTTGTGTGGATTACAGGGAACTCAATAAAGCAACACAAAAAGACCACTTTCCTCTCCCCTTCATAGACCAAGTGCTAGATACTTTGGCAGGAAAGAAATTCTTTTCTTTCCTGGATGGCTTTAGTGGATACAATCAGATTCAGATTACCCCTAAAGACCAGGACAAAACTACTTTTACTTGTCCTTGGGGAACGTTTGCCTACCGAGTTCTACCTTTTGGCCTATGTAATGCTCCTGCCACATTCCAAAGGGCTATCCTTAGCATTTTTGCAGATTTAATAAATGATGGACTTGAAGTATATATGGATGACTTTACACCATATGGAGATGATTTTGATCCAGCACTAAACACCCTAGAAAAATTCCTACAACGCTGCATAGCTACCAGGCTTTGCTTAAGCCACGAAAAATGTTACATGATGATGACTGAAGGACTTATTGTAGGACACTATGTTTCAGCAGCCGGCATTCAAGTAGACCCGGCCAAAATCCAAATACTTTTGCTTATTCCCACTCCTACTACTTAAACAGAGGTACGCAGCTTTCATGGATTTTCTGGTTATTATAGACGATTTATAGAACATTATTCACACATTGCTGCACCTTTATATGCACTAACTGGTAACGTTGATTTTCTTTGGACAGAAAAATGTGAACGTGCTTTCAAGGATTTAAAGAAGCTCGTATCCATAGCCCCAGTCCTTCGAGGACCAAACTGGGATTTTCCATTTCAAATATCATCTGATGCCTCAGATACAGCCATTGGCGCAGTCCTTGGGCAGGAAGAGGATAAAAAACCATATGCTATCTATTACATTAGCAAAAATTTATCCCCTGCTGAATTAAATTACACTGTTACTTAAAAAGAATTCCTAGCTGTAATACATGTTGTCAATAAGTTTAGACATTATATTACAGGCTATCCTGTTATCTTATATATGGATCATTCCGCCATAAAGTATTTAGCAAATAAGCCTGTCACAAATGCTAGAATAACTAGATGGTTGATCTTATTGCAGGAATTCGATATCACAATCAAGGATCGACCTGGCAAAGAAAACCCTGTAGCCGATTTTCTCTCAAGAATGCCAAAGCCAATTGATGCAGCAGCATTTGAAGATCAATTTCCGGACGAACATCTGTTTGTTGTTACCGTTCAAACACCCTAGTATGCTGATGTTGCCAATTACCTTGCAGTAGGTAAACTACCAAAACACTTAACCCCTAATGAACGAAAACAGATTGTTCAGAAGAGTACTCGATTCTCCTGGATTGGGGGCTATTTGTTTCACACAGGGGCAGACATGCATATTAGGAGATGTGTTCGAGAAGAAGAAATCTTTGACATCCTAAAAGCCTGTCATGACGGACCATGTGGGGGACACTTCGCTGAGCAGAGAACTAGACATAAAGTATTACAGACAAGATATTATTGGCCCGTGATTTTCAGAGATGCAAAGAAATTTGTCCAAGCCTGTGACAGCTACCAGCGAGCAGGACGTCCTGGTCAAGATGACGAGATGCCTCTGAAACCGCAGTTAGTCATCGAACCATTTGAGTGATGGGCTCTTGATTTCGTTGGACCCATCAACCCCTCATCAAATTAGAAAACATATATCTTGGTGGCAACAGAATATGTCACCAAATGGGTTGAAGCAGAAGCATTGCCAAGAGCAACAGAGGACTCTGTCATACAGTTCCTGTTCCATCTATTTGTACGTTATGGCCTTCCAAGGGAAATAATTACAGACACAGGACCATAATTTGCTGGCAATATATTAGCTGCAACACTTAATAATTATCATGTCCAACATAAAATCACTACTCCATATCACCCACAGGCGAATGGACAAGTAGAAAGCAGCAATAAGGTAATAGAATCAATTCTAACGAAAACCATTGCGTCACATAGGTGTGATTGGGCTGCCCGACTACCTGAAGCACTCTAGGCCTATAGAACAACATGGAGAAGTACCACTGGTTACTCACCTTATCAATTAGTGTTTGGAAAACAACCCATTTTTCCTATAGAATTTGAAATCCAAACATTACAAACAGCACAGGAAGTTGGCTTAGATCTCACCGAGGCACAGATTAATCGACTACAGCAGATCAATGAATTGGATGAAATTAGGCTCTCTACACTACAAAATACAGCACTGATTCAGCAGCAGCGAGCTAAATGGCATGACACGCTCATCAGAAACAAAGTCTTCCACGAGGGAGACTGGGCTCTGTTATATGACTCTCGGTTTCAGGACTTCCCTGGGAAACTCCAGACTCGTTGGTTGGGACCATACGAAATCCAGAAGGTACATGACAATGGGACCATCACTTTAATCACCATTGACGGTTCTGGATATGCCTTCAAAGTAAATGGCCACCGAGTTCGTCTCTATCGTAAACCATTCACTCAGGAATCCTTCTGCCAGCAGCTACGCAGAGACACTGATATGGAGATTCTAGGAGAGGAAGAGAAGTCTTCCTCACCTGTAATTCATTAAGGAATTCATTTCTTTTTACAATTTGTACATAAGTTCTTTTTTTTTCAAGTCGTTCGTGTACAAATGCTTGAACTAAATGTGTTCTTATCATTTTTTTGCTCAAAGATTTCGATCTTTGTCGAATGGCATTTGCATGTTTTTGCTGTTCCTTTTTCAAAGGAACGACATTCTTGATTTTTCTGTTGTTCCTTTTCAAAAGGAACAGCATTCTTGATTTCTCTGTTGTTCCTTTTCAAAAGGAACAACACTCTTGATTTTTCTGTTGTTCCTTTTCAAAAGGAACAGCACTCTTGATTTCTGCTGTTCCTTTTCAAAAGGAACAGCACTCTCGATTTTTGTTGTTCCTTTTTCAAAGGAATGACATTTGCTTGTTTTTCTGTTCGTTTTCTAAAGGAACAGCATTTTGATTTTTGTTGTTCCTTTTTCAAAAGGAACGGCACTGCGGTGTGTTTGCTGTCCCTTTTCCAAAGGCGCAGCATATTTTTTATTTCTGTTGTTCCTTTTTCAAAGGAACGGCACTTTTGCGTCTTTTGTTGTTCCTTTTTCAAAGGAATAGCATTTTTCATGGTTGTTGTTCCTTTTTCAAAAGGAACGTCATTTCGAGTGTTTTGCTGACCTTTTTTTCAAACAAAGATAGCATTTTTTTTATTTATTTTCTGTTGTTCCTTTTTCAAAAGGAACGGCATTGGTGTGCTCTGCTGTCCCTTTTTCAAAAGGAACAGCATTTTCACTTTTGAGACCTATGCTCCTCTGTTGTTCCTCTTCCCAAAAGGAACACCTCTAGCATACTTTTTCTCTCCTTGTGAAACAGCTTATCCCTTTTGCTGATATAAATTGAGGATGCTTCTTGCTCCTGTTCTTTCAAAGTCTTTTAGAAACAACTATGCACTTATGCAATGAACACAAAATCACAACATACTGAAATCATAAAATTATAAATCGCTATCTTTATAAGGCTCTGTATCAGTAAGAGGGCAGAAGGAAGGACATACTTATTCATCATCTTTTGTTTTCATTGTCTTATTAATTTTTCCTTGATTGGTTATCTTTATCATGACATTCTCTCTAATCCTCTTTGATTATTGTTTAGGAATAAGAGCAAAGGGTTTATATCTTCCTATTGAGATGATAAGACTTCTTCCACCATTCCTACTCTTAAGGAGTGATGAACCACCCTTTGTGTATAAATAAGGAAAAGTGCTTATAAAAAAAAAAAAAGTAAAAAAATGAATTATAAGTTGTCAAATGCAGAAATACAAGACCCGCTTCTCTGGTAGCAATTTTTAACTGCGGGGGAAACTTAGGGTTTTCGGACGGCGTTTCGAACTGATAACCTGCCGCTTCATGGCTTCCACGGCGTCCATGCTCTCTGCGCTGCATGTGGGTCGCAGAAGGCCCAAAGCTCTTGTGACGGCCTCGACCCTGGCCTCCTCCGTTTTCATTACCGCAGGGGAAGAAAATGAACCAGCTACTCAATCTTCCTGGCGGAACTGGAAAGAAATGATGACAGAGGAATTGGGAGAGCGCGAATTCATGGCGGAGCTCTGCAATAGCTTCCGTCCTTCGTCAGATCCCCAGCTGCGTTTGATAACCTCGGAGAGCCTGAAAGGAAAATCAGGTCTGTTAGGGTTGGATTCCCTAACGGATACAGAGCAAAGGGCGATGCTGAGCGAAGGGTTTTTTGACGGCGATGGGGCTCTGTATGAACACGATTTCCGCGTCCTAATGATCAGACTCAGCCCTTCTTTCATTGCTGAAGCAGAGAAATCATTTCCCATCGGAATCAATGCTGAAATCAACGGAGGAGGGCTGCATGAAGCGGATCTACTTCCCCCCACTGTAAATAGATTCAAAAATCCCAGATCTGGCCTGGATCTACCCGATCTAGAAAACAATCGAAGGAAACGACAAAATCCAAGAGATCTGGAACCTCTCTCGAATACGGAGCCGGATGAGTCAGATCTGACTAGAATCGAGCCACCCCAGACTGCCAGGTCAGGATTCCAAATTTTTGTAAAAACGCCAAAAGGAACCACAAGCGTGATCTGGACTTATGACAGCGACAGGGTTTCAGATCTGAAGAACAATATCGCCGATCAGACTGGCTACCCGCGTGAGGAACAACACCTATTAAATGAAGGAAAATCGCTGAAGGAATGCAGAACCATGCAAGAATACAACATCAAGCCAGGCTCCACAATCATTCTCAATATGAGATTAAGAGGAGGAGCTGAAAACGCTGGAACTAGCTCGCAAAACAAAGGGTCTTTTAAGGAAGCAGTGAAGGGCAAAGGAAAAAACTCCACAGCTGTCACTGAACCTCCAGGGCAGTACATTGTAGATCAAATACAGGAGAGCCCATCTATCTCCATCGAAATACCAGAGGTAAAAGAAATACATTCAGATTTACAGAAAAAAGCAGTTATTTGTAGATTTAATGGTTTTTGGCCTAGAACTGATGCATTGTATCAATGGATCTACTCGGTTTGGACAAAAAATTGCCAAATCTACCTATACCCAAAAGGGTTTTTTATAGTATGCTTTGAGACAGAAGAAGAAAAGGAAACAGTTCTCAACCAAGGGCCATGGTTCTGGGGCAGTGCTGGACTTTTTATTATCCCTTGGTTTCCTGATTTTGATGCCAACACCATGGTGGTATCAAGGATGCCAGTATGGGTTAGGTTGCATAATCTCCCTTTACATTTTTGGCATTCAAAGGTTCTAATAGCAATTGGAAATACCTTGGGGAGAATGTTAAAGATAGACGGAGAGCGATACATAAAAGGAATATTTACTTTTGCCAGAATATGCGTTGAGGTAGATCTCAGCCGAGGACTACCTGAGAGCATCATTCTGAATTTCAATAATACTCAGTGGAAACAACCCTTGGACTATGAGAATACTGCCTTCAGATGCCGGGGATGTCAACAAACAGGTCATCTGTACAATGCATGTCCAAACCACAATAAGAGCAAGCAACAACAAAGGAAGCCGAAAGGATGGCAGAACATAGATGCAGTATATAAGAAGGCAACTACAGCAAAGAAAGAAGAACAAAATACAGCAAAGGATAAAAATCAGGACAATAAGGATAAGGAGATTAATGAGGAAAAGGAACAAGAGACCCAGATGGAAATAGGTGGTAATAAACGAAGTCACAGCCCTGAAGGATCGGATTCAGATAAGGAGCAACCAATGTGTACGATGGAAAACCAGCTAGCCGTTCTTGACTCCCCTCCCAACATGGATGGTTGGCGAAAAGTGGAGAAGAAGAAGGGCAGGAAGACTTAGGCCAGCTGGGCTTTCTTTTTGGGATGCATTGGAGCAGCTCTCTTTTTTCCTGCCTTTAGGCAGTGTTGTATATTGCAGGTTGTGTGACCTTTCCCCACACAGCTAAACTGAATGCTTTTTTCATATGCTTGTAACTTTTTATTTTAATAAAAAGTTCGCTTTTTCTTTGGAAAAAAAAAAAGTTGTCAAATGCAGGATAGGGGGTCTCATCAAGAGCCAACCTACCATGATCATGAGGATGGAAGTGAAGTGGCATTCCCACTATGGCCACCACACCAGGGATATGGTCCAAAAGGTATATCAAATAAACAAACCTTGGAACAGGAGGTCTCATCACGAGCCGGCCTGCCCACTCTTCGCTCCCTCCTCGTGAATGGCATTATGGCTAACTGGTTACCAAGCCAGCATAATGGCCTACACTTTGACATTACATTCCTTAATATGCACATAAAGGATCATGGTTCCAGGGGTGAAATAAACAACTCTGCCAAGGTTATGGACACCTGTCGGCAGCAGAGCACTGCTAATGGTATTTAAGTCACATTGATTACACCAATAGGTAGGATACTAATACTCTTTTGTTTCTTATATCCTATTCACTAATCATACATTATTTCCCGACTTATATATCGTATGAACATTTATTACCACCAATCATGGCAAAGGAGGTGAAAATGACCACTTGAGATTTGGCAAGTACGACAGACGTCCTATCCCCCAGCCTCGCATCATATCACAGCAGCCTCTTACGTAATACGCGATCCAACTTTATGCCTCGATTTCGGTAATTCATTGTTTTTCTAAACATGGCATATTTTCATACGTTGTTCCTTTATGACTTGGTTACAGATCGGGTGCTGCTCCTTTCTTTGACGGCTGGGACATCCTATCACATTGTCGAGGGGGAGGTTAACCTCATTATTCCCCGGGTTATGTGTCAGCTCACTATTCGGGAAAGATAGTGTACTAGGGAATGGCACGGCTTAACGACATGATATTTCTATTTTTTACACAAGTTGTTGTTCATAAGCCATTTCAGTTGCATACTCTGTGTTTTTTTTCAAAATCTTGCGATTATTACCTCCTCTATGTTTCAAAAAGCACAAGCAGTTGTTGTTCCATTGAGAATCTACAGTGAAACCATGGGAGCCAGGGCAATTCAAAGCGAACCTCAGGAGTTGACAGTCTCCGCTGCTGCCCGGGAGATCCTGGAAAGAGCAGGGTGGCTGACTTATCTCAGTCGCTTGCAGGAGTTTAATGAAACAGTGGCGATGGAATTTCTGCAGAACCTACAGGAGGATCACCCCACAGTAAGGGGGAAGCAGATAGCGGTCACCGACGATATAATCGTAGAAGTCTGGGGACTACCAGCCACCGGACCTGTATCGACACTAAAGAAGGAAATATTACAGAAGATCATGGAAATTTTCCAGGACGAAGGCCAGAGCTTGATGATTAAGGGGAAGGGAGTTCTGCCAGCAACGCTAAGAGAACCCTGGGCAGAATTAGCAAGAACAGTGCAAAGCTACATCACCTTCGAGGGGCGAAAGACGTGGTAAGACCACGACATCTTAAACTCTTAGTTGTTCTAAAGCAGAAATGCTCTGTAAATCTGCCTGCACTTTTGAATTCATTATTTCATGACGTTGCATGAAGCCTAAAAAAGGCACAGCATGTAGAGTCATTTGTCAGCCACCATGGGTTAATTCGATTAATAGTTAGTCATAGCCTCACCCAGCAGCAAAGCAGCTAGGAAGAGCTAATTGCAATAATTGAGGGGAGGGCGACAGCACCATCTCCAAAACGTAAGCATACTACAAGCACACCAAAACGTCCGAAAAAACACAGAGAATTATTAAAACAAAAACATGTTGCGAGCACATCTGAACAACCAGAAAGACGCCAGGAATCAGCAAAGCGTAAGCATGACACCGATACACCTGAACAGCCAGAGAAACGTAGAAAATCAGTCCGGTTAGCCCGAATAAGAGGAAGGCTGGAAAAGCTTCAGGAAAGCACCAGCCAGCCAGTGGTAATTGAGGACAAGCAATCCTCACGACCAGAAGTAGAAGAACAAGCTGAAGTAGAAAAGAAAGAAGAGGCCGAGGAGGCCGAGCAATCCGAAGAGGAAAATGAGGAAGAAGCTGAGCATCCTGAAATAGAAGCTAAGCATTCTGAAACAGAAGCTGAGCATTCTGAGGCAGAAGTTGGACAATCCAAGTAGGAGGAGGAAATGGGACAGCAGGTAGGTAGCCCACCACAGGACCCAGTGGGAGAAGATGAATTGGCCGCAGTCTTGGCCAATATGGGTGAATATGGCCCACCTTCCACTCCATCAGACCCCCACGGCAAACCCCAGGAAGAAGATGCATCTGAAAAACCACATGCAGAAGAGGCAGAAGAAGGAAATTTGCCTGTTCATGATGAAGAGGAGATAAGAGACACTGAACGGGAACATTCTGTTCCCAAGGCACCAGAGGAAATTCCGAAGGAAGTAGGAATAGAAAAAGAAGTCACCCAAGAAGTGATGGAACCAGTTAGGGTTTGTACCCCAGAACAGCCAGCACAAAACAGCGAAGAAGCACCCCAGGAGAAAGATCCAGGGACTAGTCAGGCCTAAAACGCAGCAGAGAGCCTGCTGTTCCTTCTAATAAAACGCTGGAAATTAGGGAATTACGAAAGGAACAGCGGAGATTATTGAGCATAATAGCCCAGCTCCACTAGCAGATCAGGATCCTAAAAGCGAGGCAGAGGGTAAGGAAGACCGCAGGGAAGAAAAAGATGACCACTGCAGTAAAAATCCACAAGATAAAAAGGCGAAGGACCAAAACTCGCCCTGCTGCTCAAAACCCTGTTGAAGATCTAGCTGTTGTTCCAAATGATGCTGAGGAATAGACTGTTGTTCCATTTGAAAAGGAACAGCAACAAGCTTATATTCGTGTTAAAAAAGAAATGGACAACAAGAAAATTCAGACGGAGGCACCACCCTCAGGGGTGATAAGGGTTCTGAACTCGAAACAACGCAATAAGAAAGTTCAGGTAAAACTCCCGGCCTCCACTGTTGCATCGAGAAGAGATCCAAAGACAGTGACCTTGCGCAAGGGATTGAAACAGGCTCAGCAAGAAGCAGAAAGGCTTAGAGAGCAAACGGTCCCTCGCGAGAAGTATGAAGAACTACAACAACAACTAAGGAACGTCAATCAATCCGAAAGCCAGGCCTTTGAAGGGTGGCGAAAGGAACAAGAGAAAGTTGCAAAGGTAACTCGTAGGCTAGATACTGTTATTAAGCAGATG
Organism: Pinus tabuliformis; assembly: GCA_031772625.1. Classification (NCBI taxonomy): domain Eukaryota; kingdom Viridiplantae; phylum Streptophyta; class Pinopsida; order Pinales; family Pinaceae; genus Pinus; species Pinus tabuliformis. The sequence goes on along the minus strand of CM062816.1, from coordinate 1,307,164,146 downwards.
GATACCTTGTGTTCTTTATACAATGACATTTTAGCATGTAGGGCCCCTGCCAAAAACTATGCTCTGTTTTTACTGGAACGGTACTTACAATTAAAAATAAAAGTTGTTAAAGTAGGTGCCCCGATACAAATTAACACTGTCAATGACTTTATAGACTGTTGTAAACATCATGGGGCGAAGGTCCAGAGATTGTTGTGTGAATTCTATTTGCATAACCTCGTGCTAGATCAGGAAAATGAACTGAACCCTGGCCCTTTTGTTGGAGACATCCAATTGCAAGCATTCATCTCATTCGGGGTTAATCAAATTAAATGGCTCAAAGCCTATAATACTTTCCAGATGCAGGAAAATGGCCTAGACTTGTGGGTAAGCTCTGAGCCTAGGAACCCAGTACAGTTGTGGAAAGCACATAGAAACCTCATGAGAACTCCGGGTGTCATCGAAACGTTAGGACCCATGCACGAGGCACTCATTCGACAAAGTTTAGAATATTTTCTTTCTATCAAAGACCTCGCCATTGATGCAGCCAAATTTCGGTACCGAATCTCTAATCCAAACATCCAGCTCAGGGAGCCATTTAAGTATGAGAATTTTCAATTAGCTACCAACCGTTTGAACCTCTATGGCGAAAGCATTTTGAGGGCAGGGCCATCCTGGTTAGGATATAGATTCCGCAGTCCAATTATCTGGCACCCTGCACCCGGATATCAAGCCCTATATGAGATGCCTGAGGGTCAAACAGGCCAGTTCTTTGACTACCTAGTCACTCACCATGGCTGTAGGCCTCCGCATGAGATTCCTTCTCCAGCCTATTCTCTCACTGCTTTGCATGTCAACTACAACGTTTTCATGAGGGCATGAAACAGGGTAAGCAGGGGGGTGTGTGGAGTACTAAAAAGGTATGTTTTTGATGATCATTTCAATGGCTTTTCAATGGAACTTGTGAACCTTTTTGCATAATGAACGTGGAAAACAATAAAAGATTATAATAAAACATGTGGGATTAGTATGCAAGACTTAACCGCTGATAGTTGTCATTCTCCTGTGCAGGAAGGGGTAAAAACGAGGAGCTGTTGTTCCAAAGAAAAAGACAAGAACAGGGTAACTGTTGTCCCTTTGACGAAGGACCGAGTGCAAACGAGGCTAAGCAGGTTGAAGCAAACCGGTCCGGAAAAGGAGGAGAAGACACCAGCTCAGCGGAGGAGAAAAGAAGTGATTAAGGATTAACAGTTTGGCGATCCTGAGGGATCACTGCTTTATTTATCTTATTGCTTAGACATCTCCGCCGTCACCCTTATATAAAGGGACGGCACTGTTAACTTTGGGGGAGGATGCTTTTATGTAATTTTCTGTTAAAGATTGAACTTTGATCATCGAGTCTCGTTGAACTTGGCTCATTGTACTTTCTGTTTTATGCATTAATATAAACTTGGTGATTATCTTATCTCTACGTCTAGATTAACTTAAAGTGGTGTACCCTTGAGGCTAAGGGCCCGGCCCCGGAGGACACTTGCTTCTGTATCACTACAATTTGATTTCTGTGTGGTTTGCTTATCATCATTATTTGGTAATCTGATATGCTTTATAAGTTACATCATATGCTCTGTTAAGATTCATTCATTAAGGTTTTTACAGACAATAACTGTTGTATTGACTCTGCATTATATCACTAATCCTTTCAGAGTTGATTGAATATTATTAGACTTAACTGAACATTGTTACTATTTGGTTACAGAGCTCTTATGTTGTATATTCATGTTATGGAATTTATCTGAAAGTTGTGTTCTTTACGATTCAGGAGTAATGCTGTTCCATTTTGAAACGCAGTTGTATTCCTGTTGATGACGATTGGTGCTAGATCAGATTACTCTTCAAGTGTGTTGTGTGTGTGTATGATTTCCAAATGTTGTTCCATAACTTATTAGTAATTAATGTTGTTCCATTAGTGCGTGCTGCTTGATTTGCCTGGAGAATGAAAGGTTGATGTTTGATTACAACGAGTGTATTTGAGTTGGTAGGATAAAGCTTGATTACTGCTCGCGAGATTTAGTTGTCCGATTGTTGTTCCATTTTAGCATTGTTGTTCCATTCCAGATTTGTTGTTCGATTTCTTATTTGTTGTTCCATTTTTCTACCTATTGTTTCATTTACTTGCATTTGTTATTTTGGTGTGAGAGATGATCTGTGGCTGTAGTGAGCCTCAGCATTTACTGCCTAGCTCCCAGACCCGTGGTCCATGCTCTAATTTCCTTTCCATCAGTTTCCAAAGGGATGGGCTATTGTTGTCGAACCCTTGACTGATAAAGCTGCCTAGTTTTAGAGTGTGTGATTTATTCATTTGAAGTAACTTAGTTATAGACAAGCATCCGTTTACTCTTGTATTTTTTTTAAACGTTGTACTACTAGCATTACTCTGACAAGTGATAGCCTCAGACTGAGTCACTCTTTGAAATAACAAAATGCTCCCGGATTGACATATTAATGTGAGATAATTAGAGGTGAAAGAGACCCTTTTTATAGCTCTACAGATAGGGAGCTACTTTTAGCAACTGGAGGTTACCTGCAAAGATTGTTTTAGAATCTTTCCTCCAAGTGTCGTTTTTTCCTAGATTTGTGGCATGCATGTCATGAGCCTCAACTTATTTATTCAACGCTTCAAACCTCACTTATTCACATAGATCTTGGATCTCTGAGTCGACTTAACTTGTCTTTTGCAGCATTTTTGTCGCTTTTTCTGTTTTCGCTTGCGTGAGTGTTGTTTTCTTGATTTTTTTGAATGCTTGTTTCCATTTACATGCATACTAGCTTGTACTAGCACCATTTCAGTTTTCGTTAGCATCTCACTATTCTCACATGCATGAAACTGTTTTGCACGAACAGTCGCCGATTTGGCGACTCGCTTCACCCACATGCATGTTGTTATGTTTTTTGAATCTTTCATTCACTATTTGCATGCATGATCATTCACTCCTGCTTACACTTAGTATCGCGATGCATTCACATTCACATTTGCTTTCAATTGCCCTTCGACGGGTCTGGGCAGCCTTGGCCCAAACTTTGCCTCACCAAGACAACATTGTGGAATCCTGAGAACGAAGGCTTTGTCTTCCTCTTAGGAAATGCACATTTATGCCTAGTGATTTTCCTCCAATCTTGCATTGTGAAATTCTAAGGGACAGTGACTTCTAGCCCAAAAAATTGCGCAATGTAGTCACTGGGCCTCCAACCACTGCCAGCTGGAATTGTGCATTATGTAGTTCCAGTAGCCAGCAAGCCAGTATGGATTCCACATTTCGCAATTCTAGTAGCCAGCCAGCCTCCCCAGACAACCCATACTTCCTTTTGCGTAGTTCTGGTAGGCAGTCTCCTAGCCTCCCAGGAAAAATTGTGCAATCCTTTCCAGTCAATCCCCAAGTATTTTGCATGTCGTTCCTCAAGTTTTTTTTGGTTTTCACTGGAAGATTTCTTACCATGCATGTCACTTTGTCTCCAGATCTAGCAGGTGTTCATCCGCCTCTTAGCAGTTCAAGATCAATGGCCTCCAAGAGAGCAGGATCAAAGGACACTAACGGAAGTGCAACTGGAGCAGCAGTTGAGCGAGTGTCCACAAGTCTGTCGATCTATGAGGATACCAAGATTATTGTAGAAAAGGACATAAAGATAAAGTGGCAAGAGGTCAATGATGCATTTGCAGACAGATTTGGGGAAGACCTCGAAGACCACCAAGTCTATGTGAACATCCACAAGTCCCACTTGTATCGGATTGCATGCAGGTATCATATGCTCCCATGCATGGACATGTACATTGGATCTTCTTGCACATTGATCCTGAGCAGTGTCAGCAGGACGGAGATTTCTACCTTTAGGGCATAGGATTATGATGAGAAGTATCAGATTTCGAAGCCCATAATTAGCATGGAGACTCCGTTCAGCATACCCTGTAGCAATGCTAACTCTAGAGACATACTGAAGAACTGGGTGAAGGAGCCGACCAAATTCGATTAACACCCAACCAAGTCTACAAGACAAGGATACTGCGGAAGGCATATCAATACTTGGTCATCTTCGCATGTCGACTGTATGGCCAAGAAAGCATGGAAACCTTCCCACAGAGTTGGGTGATTGCGTTGGACCAACTAGCCAAAGAAGGCAAAGCATGCAACTGGTCCGGTATCTTGGCTCACCAGCTGAAGGAACAGGTAACAAGAGCTTGACAATCACCCAAAGGTATGCAAGAAGAAATCTACATGTTCACTTACATATTGGAAGCAATCTGTGCCTATCAGGAGTTCCTGAGCTTGAAGTGGGCATGGACACCGCTAGAGACTGTTGTGAACACTTGTAAGATGTTGCCCGAATGCAGCTTCAGAGGAGTTATCACACAATTTTCTGATCATTTTGTCACCTCGATTTACAAGATGATAATCGAATAGGATCCACCCTGCATGTCGAAGGTACCATTGGAGCCACTGATTGACATAGGTGATTGGTATTCCTCACCGTCTGGCACCTTCATATGAATGTACAGTACAGAGAAGCCTCCGCCTGTTCTACCGAAGTTTTCCTTGTACAAGCTCGTCATGCAGGAAGTATTGTATCACATCTCGGTAGGACTGACAGCTAGGCTGCACCAGAAGAAGAAGGCACCTTGGCCCACTCTTCCATTGCAGATCAGGTTATACGAGATATAGAGTTTCAATCATGCAGATGTCGAAGTAAAGCAAATGAACAAGTATCAATTCGACCTCCGAAGTTACAATCTTTATGACCCACATTTTCTTGTGAAATATCACTGCACGAGAGTACAGTTCAACTAGATCCACGAGGCATGTCCTTGGGCGGAGGAAGACCCATGGAGATATTGTTACAAATCCTCCAGACTCAACGAACTAGTCGGCCTCGTTGTGGAATGGATAGTGAAGCAACGTGAAGAAGCATCTCGAGGAGCACCAAAAGCAGTAGAGGTGAACATACCAGTGTGTGACAAGGGAAAGAGGAAGATTGTCGATTGCATGGAGGAAGAGAAAAGCTACAAATTCTGAGCATATCCACTTGTGCAGAAAGCAGCTTTGGCAATAGAGGCGAAGAGGCAACAGAGCGACAAGAGAAATGTGTAAAGGCAGAGAGAGAAACGGAGAACGGAGGAAATAGAGAAGGAGTTGCATGAGTTGAAGGAGCAACTCTGGAAGGAATAGGAGTTATGAAAACAAGAGAAGGAAGAGCAGCAGGGACAAGTACAGTGGGGGGTGCAACTTGTGCATACAAATGAAACTACACCCATTCAGGTAGTAGACTCATCAGAATAGCTAGCATCAGGCAGACAGGGTAAACCATCGCAAGAGCAGGACTTCACTCAGGAGATAGAGCAAGCAATTGAACAGATGGATATGGATATGGAGCAACATGAGTTAGATCAAGACATCAACCTCATGCCTCATCACCATGAGGTCAATCCACCATCTTCACCTTGTTCAAAAGAGAAGCAAATCCCAAATGACCAAGGAGACACAGAAATCCTTGGAGACAATCTGGAGGAGGAGATGCACAACATCTCATTCGATGAGTCTCAACATAGAGTTGTGTAATCTTGCAGAGTGTCGACTCCGAATGATCATACATCTCCTGCACATTTTGAGGAATGAGTGATCGTGTCTGACGTGTGCAAACATCCAGTAGCATTGGCCGATGCTATGAGAGCATATGTCGAATCAACTAGCTTGAGTTTTCGCTTCCTAATAGCTTAGAACGAGCGAATGGCTAGGGAGCTACAGATGACCAAGCAAGGAGGAGAATTGGTTACATCATTTTCCCAAGTAGAATTGAAAAAGGAAATATTGGATCAAGTATTGTCCCTTTACACAGTCATGTGAGCGTTGTATTCCAAGTTTGGTACCTTGCATAAGGCAGTCATCCATCTCAACAGGTGGAAGCAACGATGTACTAGAAGAGCATGTATCCTGTCAAACGTGCATGCTGTTGTTGATTACATGCAAACATCGACGATGAGATATAAGGGGGCCCCGCTTCACTTGCCTAAGATGATGAAGCCCAGAGCAGTCGATCTAAAGGCACGCATCTAGAGTCAGATCCAGAACTATCTAGAGCTCCCGCAACTCATCACTAGTCTACAAGCTTCCCATGCATGTGTATTCATGAGTATGGATGTTGTTGAGCGCGCACATGTGATACCATCTATCGAGACACTCACCCAACTGAAGACAAAGGCACAGGTCTGACTAGAGCTTGACTCGTACTTTGACGAGTTGATGAGCATATCCACCAGCACAGACTTGCCAATCAATGCAGACATCATGCACAAGTATGTTGCTGGTCCGGCCACACTCAAGACAATGATGTGCATGCCATCACACGAGCTGGAAAGAGGAGGCCGAGCAGGTTACCTAGATGTTATGGAGGCAAGATTCAGGTTCCAGAAAGATGTCAACTTAGACTACACGGACACCATCGCGGACTACCGATCTTGGCACCAGTTTGCTACTGTCGACCACCATGAGGATGTCGAAGAGCTGGTCTTCCAACAGTTGTTAGACTCATAGTGATGTCTTGCATGGCTTGCTCAAGCCATTTTATCTGACATGGGTACATGTGCATTGTAATATAACGTCTTGTCAACTATAAGTTAAGTGTTGATAGTTGGATGTAACAATCATAGAGTAGATGAAGAGTCATGAGGGTAGATGAACTGTCACAAAGAGGAATGTCAAGGGCCACCCCACCTTTTTCTATAAATAATCCCTCATAACTCATTGTATAGGCTTTTGGTCAGCCAAGTTTCTGATAGGAGTATCTTTGAGAAAGATTGGACAATATTGTAACACGCCTTGGCTTCTCCACTACGCAGAGCTAGTATATCTATTTGTAGGAGCAAGCGGTTGTGGTTGTAACAGTCCACTATCGAAACTAGTGGTTGGACATGGATGTATTGTATGACTGGAACTTACACTTCTTAATATAACAAGAGCCATCACGTTTCATGCATATATTGTATTGTATTTCATCTATCTTGAGTACTCTAAATGATATATGTATGTCTTTGCCTATGCATGCATGTGTAGCTATTTGTATATGTATGCATGTATCTTTCTGAAATGTGATGTTGGTTTAACCATCACTTTGGATTGCTACATAACTTGCCTTCCATGTTGTGATGCATCTTTGCTCATGTGTTCCCTTCTTAACTCCATGTTATCACAGGTTTCCAAGGGGTGCACTCACCTCACCCTCCGTGTGTTAGAACCTCTCATGCACCTTCCTTGGCTTATTGCAACTATCGCACCCTTGCTACCAACAGGGACGTCTTACTTGCCTCTGTGTGAAACCGCAGTCAAGGCATTACCGTACAACCCATTGTTGGGACTCCTACACCAAATGGTCTAAGGTCTAATTGGGACTTCTTAACGGGGAGATCCCCTCACATGTTGACGGGTCCAACACCGTCAACACAAGGCTAGCACTAACTTTCGTATGATGATCTTTGACTATATATTCTACCCTGTCCTTCATGAGGTGGTATTCATTTTCATGCCAAAAGAGAACTTCCTTTCTATCATATAGATACGGACTTCCCACGATAATTCCACAAATATCCAAAGGCACAACATCTAACTCTACCTCATCAACTAATTTGGAAGAAATAACAAATTTGGCCCTACATTGTTTGGTTACTTGTAATTTTTCTTTATCGCTTACCCAACCAAGCGGGTATGGACTCGGATGAGGCTTAGTTTCGAGGCCTAACTTTTTCACTAAGGACTCTGAGATTATATTTTCTTGGGAACCTAAGTCCAACAGAGTTTCCACCTTTTTTTGTTTTATAATAACTCTAATGTGGAATAATTCAATTCTCTTCCGCTCATTACTTATAGGCTCATTCAAATAACTAGTACTTTCCATTGAATTAGAAATATTACTAACAGAAGGAGTACCTTTTGTGCCCACTGTTGTGATCAATGCTCATCACCGGAATATGATCCAAGGTCCTATTGCGTTGTTGCCACTGTCTTCTGCTTGCCCTTTCTACTAAATCTCTTTGGTCTTAGCTCCGGATGTAACTTCCAATAGTGGTCCTCGTCATGACTTTCTCTCTTGAAATGTGCGAAATATGGTGTTGCTATGTCCTATTTCTTAGCTATGAAAATCTTCTTAGCCTTCCCCTTGCCTTTCTTCCTAAATTCTCCATGTTGAGGGTTGAACGGTGTTTTATTGGCTTGATCACCTATTTCATTCTTGCCTCGGCTTTCAGGATGAATCACCTTTACATCAGCCACATCAATCGTAGTAGGCTCGAACAATAACAGTGAGTGTCTTATGTAACTATGTAGCACACCAACATACTTAGTTACAGTCTCGGGCGAATCTAATGAGATGCGCAAATTAAATGCTTGTTTCCAAAATTCTTCAGTGAAGCTTTACACATTTTTGCCTTTATCTTGCCTTGTATATTTCCATTCCATTAATGCCTTCTGTTTATAACCCAAACGGTAAAATTCGTCTTTCAATGCAGAAGTAAAACTGGACCAAGAGGAAAGAAGGTTACCCGACTTTTTGTTGCCCTTCTGCAACTTTCTCTCCCACCAAACGAGAGCAGTGCCACTCAGCCTAAGAGATGCTAACTAGACCTTTGCCTCATCTTCTTCGATCTATTGAACCCGGAAATAGACCTCTATCTTTCTTATCCAATTATTAAGTTTTTCTGCACTACACTCTCCATTATACATGGGAAAGTCAAACTTTGCATCTAGCTTGAAGAACAGTTTCTTAGATGTATGTTTGGAATCGCGATTAGAGTGATGAGAACTATCACTTGAAGAAGGAGAGGGAGGAGGCTCTTCTCCACCACCTTCATGATTTTTTGATCTATTATCATCGGCATCTTCCTTCTCATGCCCAAGTGCCTTCTCATACTCTAAAAACATATTGTCCACTTTATCTGCCATATTGTAGAATACCTTGTGGAAATTTTGTTCCTCTTCCCAATGAGCTTCTTCATTCGCCATGTTTCTTCTTCATTGTGCACATCCCGCTTTCGGATCAAAGGACTTAAGATTTCCTTCGTCTTTTCATAGATTGTTCCAGGTTAGCATATAATCATGCAATTCGCATCGATAAAGACCTGCTTTGATACCAAACTTGATCCAATATCGTTTACTTATAGATACATTAGAATTACATGAAACAAATCTTATTATACATGGAACTTAAAAGCACATAAAAAAAATGCAAAAATAACACGATAATAAAGGAACCATGACAAAAAGATTTTATTATGGAGTTCGTCCAATTTGGACTACGTCTCCAAGCCCTGCTCAATAGTGGGGAGGCCTTCTTTCATTAAGTGGCATAAAAAGAGATAAAAGTACAAGAAACATTCAATTACAATCCTTATACCTCCAAGTTGGAAGATGGATGAAGAATGGAGAGCCCAACTTCAAAAACAGATAGTACCACCGAAATCCTGGCGAAAAAACATGCAAAAATGCCTATCTGAACACCCAATTCGAATAATCGGGCTTTTTGCACCCTCTGGAACCTCCCTGCTACTCAAGGCGAGGTTTCGGCCCCTGCTTCCAGGTTAGGGTACTATTGTTTACAATGTTCTGAACTATAAGCCAATCTCCTCCTCTTTCCTGTGCGGACCGTCCAATATATATACTTGGTGGCTAACCCCTCAATTCCCGGGCAGTTCCCAACAGATGAAAAGTATTATATGGTGGGTTTGTTTTAGGAAGAGATTCTCGGGCCCCTGAATAGTGTGTGGTAACAACCCTGTCAAACTTAGAAAAACATTCCACAGATTGTTTTCGCATTAAACCACAAACATTAGAATAATCCATCGGCGCAGTTAGCCTCATCGAAAATCGCAATCGGCATTTTTCAATGGCATACAAATCCAAGCCTTTAGAACAGGTGTATTGCAATAACAGTGGACCCATTGAGCTTATTACACAGTTCATAATATATATCGGGCCCGAAGCCTCATCGCAAATTGCAATCAGCGAGAACTGGGGTTGGTACTCCATAAAACTGCTCCCCTTTTGTGAACTGCAATTGTCATATAAAGCATCACAACCTGACTCTGCCAAGGCAGATTCTGTAATGCCTCTTCCCTCTACGATTGCAATATGTGATTATCGCATCACAACTCTTCTTTCCTGGGGCTGATTTGCCTCCGATCTGTGATTGCGATATCGCAATCGCAACTGGGTCGTGCTGGGGTCAATTCCTTAACCCGCAGACCTCTACCTTTTGCGATCAGAGATATGTGGGACCAATGGTGGCCTGCCACTTGGTGCTTCCCCATTTGCTGAGAGTTTTTCCACTTACTTCCTCGTGCCACCTATCCAAGCCAAACTTGATCTTTGACTTGCTCTAAATTCTTCATATGAACTCGAATTTGAGTTTCATTCAGACTGTTGGAATTAGGATGATGAGCACTTTGATCTGATGCTACATTTATAGAGTTCCTTCCACTTTGAGTTTTGAGCCTTCTTACCATGCCACTGGTACCTTTTACAGATCCACCTAGATCATTACACATGGTCACATATTGGTACAATGATTAAACGTGGTGTGGCATTTGACCACACTACTTTGTTTAAGGAACAACCTAGTTGAGGAGTCACACATGCCATCTTACATTAGATGCTCGCCTTGGGTGTCCCACATGTGTGGTGTGATCTTATACTTGTGGGAGGTTGTTATGCTTTAAAATGGCCACATCTTTGATTTTGGGAGTTTTTTGTAGGAGTGTCATAGTTCTTAGGACCATGTTGATTGTTTCTCCATTAATTTCTATGACATTGGTATATTTTGGAGAGGTTGCACTTGTTATGGCCCCTTAGACCATATAAGTGACCCTTTTTGTTACATATTTGACCACTTTTAGTGGGGCACTCTTCTATTGGAGGATGGTGAGGGTGGTTTATGCCCACTTATTATGTTTTTCTCATGATTTTTACTTGGGCTAATGCTTTTGATGATGATTTGATCTAGCACATTGTAAATACATCATCTATTTGTTAATTTTCCCTTAAACCTAGCACCTGACAATTCATTAACCTAGCAAATTGTAGATTTTTTGAATGAAAGCATAGATAAGTTCTTAACACAATTAGCAAAAATAAAATCACACATAACTAATATCAATGATGAAACAACCAAGTTCTACCCAATCAATAGTTTTTCATTAAATTATGAACTTACCTTCAATTGGCTCTCATCCTAGGATAATGACACAATTGAGAAAATTAGAAATAAAAGATGTTATGGATATCATATAGAAAATAAAGTCCTAGATATGTCCTCAGTCTCCTTAGATAGTTTGGATCTCAAATACTACACTTTTACACTTCCTCGGAGTTGGCACAAAAGAGTATCACACTCCTCACTTCAGAAAATCCCTCTCTCAAAGGCTAGAGTTATTTTATGGTGTGTCTTTCTCCTCTTCGTATCCTTCCTTTTATAGCTTTACATTGAACTAAATCTCTAATCCGAATATCCAAAGTGACCAATAATCGATATTAGATCTTGCCTCACTAAGATCAACGACTGAGATTAAAACATAGTCGTTTAAGTAATTTACTTTTTCTTTTCCTAAGTTTCTTTTGCTCAATTAGCCAACATAATAATGATGTGTTTTTCCTACGTTGAAACTTAATATAAGTTACATTAACAACTTGTTGACACTTGAGCAATGTGTTAAGGATATCTTGGGAAACTTTTGCATGGATAGATACTTAGGCCTATGCAAAAGTACATTCCTGAGCTATAAACATCAATAGTCAATGGGCCTTTCAATTACTTTTCTAATTATTCAAAAGAAAAAAGAAAATATTGTACATGTAATTGTCAATTTTAGATTTGTATGGAACTAATGAATTGTCATGCTTCGTATGTGCTAGTACAATCTATAGTTATAGTATCTAAATGAGTGTTAAAGGACAAGATATTAAGATGCTTTCACAATGCACCAGGAAAAATCTACTTACAATCCAAACCATACTTTGTGGGACTATAAAGAGCACACTTGTAGGAAATAACATGTCACACTTATAGGAAAGCAAATATCACACTTGCAAGAAATAAATTGCATAGGTACCTAGGGTGACTTCTTCTGAGTTGAGAGGATCTTGCTTGTTGTAACATAAATGCAGTTGCACGTACAATGTAATGCAATAACTCAAGAACCAACAAACCAAACTTTGTCCATAAAGGAAATAAGATTGTAAATAAGATATTGTAAATAGAATAATCAAATCGAAATAAAGCAATCGTATTTTTGGAAAACATAGTATTCTAGTGTTAGCGTGGAGGAAAGAAATAGAAGTTGCAACAACGAACTAAGTCACAAATTGTTGTGTAGATCTCACTACAATGGTTATTTTGTAATTAATAACAACGTTAATGAATGAGTTGTAGCAGTAAACCTATGATGTAGAGTTAAAACAATATGAAATATCAGAGTTGTAGCAATAAACCTACGATGCAAAGTTACAACTAAGGCAATATCAATTACAACAATTGAGAGTTGTAGTAATAAACCTATGATGAAGAGTTACAATAAAGGAAATATCAGTTACAACAATTGAAATTTGGAGTTGCAACAAGGGAATATCAAATTTATAGTAGTTGAAATTAAGAATTGAAGTAAAGGAAATATCAAAGTTGCAATTCAGTACTAATTAGAAGAATTGTTGGAATATAAAGAAATATAAAAGATATTATAGCTACTCTATAAAGTACAAAGAATACCTGGATAAATAGGGGTGGCTACCTCCTTATACGAGGAATTAGTTTATTAAAGTTGTAAAGTGCTAGATATTAAACATACCATTAATTGAACAAGAACGAAAATGAATTTTATATTGTACAGAACTAGAAATACAATAAAAGACTTAGTTCTGATTTTGATCCTCACTAATTCAGATTTTGTCTTTGACTACTCAGCTTAAGGAGAGCATGTTTTTTTTATACATAATGTTCTCTATCTAAATTAATCAAAGGAGTTGATGGATAGCCATGAGAATCAATTTATTTCATCTTGTTACATCGACTTTCGAAAAGATAGCAAAAATTGGGCACATGTTGACTTAATTAGTTGTATGACATGTGGTGGTTGTGTCATTCATTCTTTTAGGAGTGTCTATTTGCCTTTGTCATTTTCTTGTTTGAGGATCTTGGTTATTTGATTTCTTGGCCAATCCTTAAATTATAGTTATTCAATTGATAAATACATCGTTACAATTGATGTGGAGTTACAATACCCTTCCTCAAAGTTTCAACAACAATATTGAATGAGTTGGAGCATCATCCATGTGGTGTGAGTCACATCAACAATGACACAAGATTCGCAACAATAGAGAGGTGAGATTTGTAGCAACAAAGTGTTTCAACAACAGTGATAGCAACCCAGAGTTACAACGTGAGTGGAAATAGCATAAAGTTGCAACAACTACACTTGTGAAGAGAGTTGTAGTAGCTCACACTCAGGAGTTGCAACACCAATGTCCTTGCAGAGAGTTGCAGCATGTGTTCTCATAGAGATTTGCAAAAATTGTTGAGTTACAAAACCTGTGCTTGGAAGGTACTTATGCAACCCTCTTCCTGTATACCATTGTTAGCATGGAAATGTAGTAATCTCCTAAAAATGCATAAGAATAAGTATTGAAGTGGCATATTAAGAGGATAATTATACATTGATGAAAAATGAATCATTGTGGATGAAAAAAGTATTAGGATGAGATGGAAATGGAAAAAATGTATGCAAAAGGTATTGGATGCATGCTAAAAAGATGTCAATTTGAGCACATGCTGAGTTAATTAGTTGTATGACATGTGGTAGCTAAGTCTTTCATTTTTTTGTGAGTATCTATTCACCTTTTTCATTTTCTTGTGTGACGATATTGCTTGTTTGATTTCTTGGTCTATCCTCCAATTATAGTTATTTGGTTGATTAATGCATTGTTGCAACTGGTGTGGAGTTACAACACCCTTCCTCAAAGTTGCAACAACAGTCTTGAATGAGTTGCAACATCATCCATGTGGTGTGAGTCACAACAACGATGACATGAGAGTTGCAATAATAGAGAGGTGAGAGTTTCATCAAGTAAGAGTCACAACAATGGAGAGGTGAGAGTTTCAACAACAATGATAGCAACAGTTGGGTCCCTATAATACTAGTGATTACCCCATTACTATTGTAGTTATACCCCTTATTTATATTGATGTACCCATGTAGTGCCCATATTGTTACTATTGTGCCACATAGAAGCCCACTATTGTTATTGTTGTGCCCTACAATATTATTGTTATGTAGGCTTTGATTGTATTGGGACCACTTAGACTCCTATATATAGAAAGGAGGTATTTTCATTTGTATCATCCAAGAATTGTTCATTTATGTAATGTAAAGGAGGTTGCCCCCTCGAAGAGGCTGAATTCTAAGGCGTGGATCTCTCTTTTCTATCTTTTTGTGAGCTGGTTTCATAACATTTGGTGTCAGAGCTTTGGATTCTAGGGTTTCACTGCTCCAAACAGGTCATCGTGGCATTTTCGCTATAACTTTTTTCTGTGACGTTTCAGAAGTCGCAAAAAAAACCCATTTGAGAAGAATTGGCGCTGAACCTTGGGTCCAAATTTCAGAGATTTTTGCGTGATATTTTCGGAGATATGATCTAAGGAAGTTGGCCTTTTTGCAGACTCCTGAATTACATTCAAAACAGGTGACCTGGGGAAAATCGTCATAACTCTCTCTCTGAGGATCGGATTGAAATTTCGTAAAAAGGTACAGAAAGAGGACAGACGGTAGTTTCTTGTATGTGTGTTTTAGATTCAAAGGTTGAAACAGTGGCTCGTGGCACGTCGTACAAGTTCGCTCTACTGAACCAGTCTAAAAGCAAGTCACTGTGGGAGATTTCACATAACTCTTCCTTGGAGAATCCAATTTGGCTCAGACTTGTGGCATTGGAAAGAGGACGCAGAAGGCTACTGCAGGTAGCAATTTTATAACTGGATGATTCGAAATTACAGAGACACATCAGATTCAATATCAGGCTTCTATAAAGTGAAAAAAAAGGTGTGTAGTTTTTTTTTAAATTTTTGTGTAAGCTTGGTTTAAAGGAATTCAAAGGGCATAGTAAAGAATTATTATCGGTAACTGATGCCCCGAGGAAAGAAAATGAAAACACCTAGTAAGGAACCTGAAAGCTCTAGCATGACTCATGAAGAAGAAGAAGAAATGCTACATGATATATCAAAATTACAAGAACAAGTGCAACAAATGTCACGATCACAAAAGCTAACAGAAGCTAAGATAAGTGGCGTGGAATCTAAGATAAAGGGCATGGAAGCTAAGATGGATGATTCAAAGACAGATTTGAAGAGAGACATGGCAGATTTGAAGATAGATTTGAAGACAGATATGGAAGAATTGAAGAAGTTGCTACAAGAAAGTGTCACTAATGGTGAAAAGGTAGTAAAGGAAACTCATGATGAGAACAAAAGAAATGTTAATCATGATACCATAGATGCTAATGTTGGATCGAAGACTCATCATGTTCCAAAAATCGATATGAGGAAGTTTGATGGCAAGGATCCCGCCACATGGATATTACAGATGGAGCAATTCTTCGATCTCAATAATGTGCAAAACACACAAAAGGTACGTATGGAAACTTTATATTTGGAACCAAATCAGTTTGTATGGTATCAATGGCTTTGTTCTCGTAAACAATTTATCACTTGGGCAATTTTTACGGAAGAATTGATAGCACATTATGAGGATACAAAAAGCAACACTTTTTTTAGCCAATTGATGAATCTCAAACAAAAGGGTTCAATAATGGAGCACATTGAGGAGTTCCAAAAATTGAACATAAGGATAAAAGATATTCCAGAGGAGCATAGGATTGATGTGTTCATAGGGTCTTTAAAGGATAATATCCAACATGATGTGCGCCTTTGGGAACCTGATTCATTAGAGAAGGCATTCAGGTTAGCAAGAAAAATGGAAAGCAAAATTATGGCAACTAGGAAGCATACCATTCACAACTATAAAGATGGAAGTGTTGTTGCCCATAGTCTTCCACAACCTACAAGGTTGACACCACAACAATTGGAAGAAAAAAGAGCAAAAGGGCTTTGTTACAATTGTGATAGCAAATACACAAAAGGTCATAAGTGTGCTGAGAAGAAATTATTCTACATAGATTGTGAAGAGGAAGAAGAAAAGGAGCAAGAAAGGTCAAAAGAAGAGGATATATTCCAGGAACAAAGCCTAGATGAAGAACAAATAAATCCGACCATATCTTGTAATGCATTGGCGGGAATTACCACTCCTCAAACCATCAAGATAGAAGGACAAATCAAGAAGAAAAAGGTAATAGTGTTGATTGATTCAGGAAGCACCCACAATTTTATTCATTGTAGGGTAGCAAAAGAATTGAATTGCTTCCTATATCCAGCACCAGAGTGTCAAGTGATGATTGCAAATGGAGGAACAATAAATTGCTCTGGAAAGTGCCATAATATCAAGCTATCCATGGGAGAATATGTATTGACTAGCCCAATGCTTTCCATTCCAATGGGAGGTGCTGATGTTGTACTAGGAGTCCAATGGCTACAATCCTTGGGTACAATAGCTTTTAATTTTCAAGAACTTTTCATGAAATTTTCTGTGGAAGGAAAGGAAGTTGAATTAAGGGGTATTGCAGGGAAACCAGGAAAGATAATCAGCTCTAATGGTATGACAAAGCTTCTAAAAAAGGAGCAAAGGGGTGTAATTGCACAATTATGTTCGCTAGATGTTTCCACATTAGAATCATCTATTTCTCCAGATCTCCAAAAAGTCCTGGACAATCATTCCAAGGTATTTGAGACTCCCAAAGGTCTCCCACCTATGCGTGATCATGATCATGCTATTCATCTGATTCCAGGAAGTGTTCCTCCAAACATCAGGCCGTACAGATATCCCTATGTCCAAAAAAGTGAAATTGAACGTATGGTTGCAGAAATGCTAGAGGCTGGTATAATTCAACCGAGTCAAAGTTCTTTCTCTGCTCCAGTAGTATTGGTGCACAAGAAGGATGGATCATGGCGCATGTGTCCGGATTATAGGGAGCTCAACAAGCTCACTATTAAAGATAAGTTCCCCATTCCTGTCATTGATGAATTACTGGATGAATTGCATGGATCAATTTACTTCACCAAGTTGGATCTTCGTTCAGGATATCATCAAATCAGAATGAAGATTGAAGACATTCCGAAAACGGCATTTAGAACTCATGAGGGTCATTATGAATTTTTGGTCATGCCTTTTGGCCTTACCAATGCACCTTCAACATTTCAAGGTTTGATGAATTCAATTTTCAAACCATTCCTTAGAAAATTTGTGTTAGTATTTTTTGATGATATACTAATCTACAGCAAGTCTTGGAAGGATCATGTTGAACATGTTGACAGGGTGCTACAACTATTGGAAGAGAAACAATTATATGCCAAAAGATCCAAATGTTTCTTTGGAGTCCAGGAGGTGGAATATTTGGGTCATATTGTATCTCATGAAGGAGTTAAGGTAGACCCTAGCAAAATTAAAGCCATTAAGGAATGGAAAATCCCCACATCCATAAAGCATTTGCGAGGATTTCTTGGGTTGACAGGGTATTATCGCAAGTTTGTTAAGAATTATGGGAGAATAGCAGCACCTCTAACAACATTATTGAAGAAAGATGCATTTTCATGGACTCCGGAAGCAACAAAGGCCTTTGAACATCTTAAAGAGGCAATGTGCCAAGCACCGGTCTTAGCTACACCGGACTTCACAAAAACCTTTATTGTGGAATGTGATGCTTCAGGAAATGGAATTGGTGTTGTTCTAATGCAAGATGAAAGACCCATTGCTTTTGAAAGTCGTCCAATCAAGGGAAAGTTTTAAGAAAAGCTATTTATGAGAAGGAAATGTTGGCAATACTCCATGCACTTAAGAAATGGCGACCCTACCTAATGGGAAGACACTTCAAGGTAAAAACAGATCATGATAGCCTTAAATACTTTTTAGAACAAAGATTATCCTCTGAAGAGCAACAAAAGTGGGTCACAAAGATGTTGGGTTATGACTTTGAAATCATCTACAAAAAGGGAAGCAAAATGTGGTGGCAGATGCACTCTCAAGGAAGGATGAGGATGTGGAAGCATTGTTGTGTGCCATTTCTATTATCCAACCAGATTGGATAAATGAAGCAAGGGAGGAATGGAAGAATGACGAAGAAGTGTGGGCACTTATTCGAAAGCTACAACAAGATTCCAGTACGTCTGATACATTTAGCTGGAAAAATGATTCGTTATGGTACAAAGATCGCTTATACCTCTGTAAGAATTCCCAGCTAAAACAAAAGATTCTTATGGAATTGCACACTTCTCCCTTAGGAGGGCACTCAGGATTTTTAAAAACTTACCACAGGGTTAAGAAGGAATTTTTTTGGGATGGCCTTAAATCAGATATTCAAAAGTTTGTGGCAGAATGTTTGGTTTGCCAGCAAAATAAAGTTGAAACAATTAAGACACCGGGTCTATTACAACCTTTATCCATTCCAAGCCAACGTTGGGAGGAGGTATCAATGGATTTTATCACAGGTTTACCCAAGTCTGAGGGAAAGAGTGTCATCATGGTGGTAGTTGACAGACTTACCAAGTATGCACACTTTTGTGCATTATCACATCCATTTAAAGCCAGTACAGTTTCTACTGCATTTATGGAAACAATTCAAAAGCTACATGGAAACCCAAAGATTATTGTAAGTGACAGAGATCCCATTTTCACTGGAAATTTTTGGACAGAATTATTTTCTTGTCTTGGTACTCAGTTAGCTCATAGCTCATCTTATCATCCTCAATCTGATGGGCAAACTGAGATAGTAAACAAATGTTTGGAAGGATATCTTCGTTGCTTTGTATCTGATAAACAGACACAATGGGTCAAATGGTTGCCTCTGGCTGAATGGTGGTATAACACTTCCTTTCATACAGCAACAAAAATGACCCCATTTATGGCACTTTATGGGTATCAACCACCATCCATCACATCATATTTAAGAGAAAATTCTAAGGTTCAGGCAGTGGAACATCACATCGAACATCAACAACAAGTCCTCCAACTCTTAAAGGATAACCTTGTGTTGGCACAAAATAGAATGAAACAACAGGCAGATCAACATCGCAGTGAAAGAAGTTTTGATGTAGGTGATTGGGTATTCCTACGGCTACAACCATATAAGCAAATGTCCCTCAAGCAAGCTAAGAAGGATAATAAATTATCACCAAAGTATTATGGTCCGTACAAGGTGTTGCAAAAGATTGGTACTATGGCATACAAATTGGAGCTTCCTGCAGCTTCTCGATTGCACCCAGTTTTCCATGTTTCATGCTTAAAGAAGGTTATAGGCGACAAGCTCCCAGTTCAAACAATATTTCCAGAACTTGACGAAGAAGGAAAAATTATATTGGAACCGGAAGCAGTTATAGAAACAAGAACTCGACAGCTACGAAATTGATCAATTTCAGAGTACCTTATCAAGTGGAAGAACTTATCCGCTGAAGATTCCACATGGGAGGACGAGAATTTTATGAAGAAGTATCCTAAACTACTCAAGCGTTGAGGACAACACTTTTTTGAAGGAGAGGGGCATGTTGGGTCCCTATAATACTAGTGATTACCCCATTACTATTGTAGTTATACCCCTTATTTATATTAATGTACCCATGTAGTGCCCATATTGTTACTATTGTGCCACATAGAAGCCCACTATTGTTATTGTTGTGCCCTACAATATTATTGTTATGTAGGCTTTGATTGTATTGGGACCACTTAGACTCCTATATATAGAAAGGAGGTATTTTCATTTGTATCATCCAAGAATTGTTCATTTATGTAATGTAAAGGAGGTTGCCCCCTCGAAGAGGCTGAATTCTAAGGCGTGGATCTCTCTTTTCTATCTTTTTGTGAGCTGGTTTCATAACAGCAACTTAGATTTTCAGTACAAGTGGTAGTAGCTTAGAGTTGCAGAAGCTACATTTGAGAAGAGAGTTGCAACAGCTCACTCTTAGGAGTTGCAACACCAATGTCCTTGCAGAGAGTTGCAACACATGTGTTCTCATAGAGAGTTGCAACAATTGTTGAGAGAGTTGCAACACCTGTGCTTGGAAGGTACCTATGCAGTCATGTTCTTGTATACCACTGTTAGCACAGAAAGGTAGTAATCTCCTGAAAATGCATAAGAATAAGTATTGAAATGGCATATTAAGAGGATAATTATACCTTGACAAAAAAATGTATCATTATGGATGAAAACGGTATTAGGATAAGATGGAAATGGAAAAAAGGTATTGGATGGGTGCTAAAAAGATGTCAATTTGAGCACTCGTTAATAATATTAAGGAGGTTCCTTATATATATAAAGATGGTGTGTCACTTATTTTCATTTCTTCGAGACTATTGATAAAACTTACTGACAAAGTTCTTGTGCATCTATATTTCTAAGTTTTGCTGAGATATTATTCAAGGTATAGGTTAGAATATTTTCCAAGTTTTTTGGAGGAAAAAACTACTTCAACGCCAAAGAAGAGCACCTTGCTGCACTTGGAATGGAAATCAATGCATATTAATCTTTCCTTATTCCCTTTGACCATTGATGTTTTATTCCTTTTCATTGACGTAGGACATCCAAGGGATTTTCCCTCTTGCATTGGTGAGGATTTGAGATCATGTTATTAGTAACTAGATAGGATTCTTACAATACCATCAGTGATCACCCCATCCACTCTTGAAGAAGCCTAGTTATTCCCATCCAATGCTTCAGAGACAATCCTTATTTCATCCTTGTTCCCAAAAAATATAGTTGCCTAGTGGAAAACCTCATTAGGCACTCTAGTCTAGGAAAACAATGGGATTAGCAACCATTGTAACATCGGTGGCTTCTCCCTTACTATTTTGTGGTCAAATATTAAGATGTTACCTACCCAAGTGGGTAAACCTTAGGAGAAAATATTTCTCCTATTTTTTCAACTTGATAGCTAGTAGCCTTAATGATCCATAGATAGCTATGCCTCACAGCTCTCCACATAGCCCTAGTCAGTTCTTTCAATCATCTGGCTTACTACTTTAAAGAAGGTGAGTAATTTATTACAGATACACCAGCCTTTTTTGTAATCATGTGCTTTCATTTAATGTTAAGGTAATTCTAGTATGAAATACAAGTTGGCTTGTATGATTCACTTCTCTTGATTTCATTTATGTTCCCACACTCCACCTTGGTGGTTATCCCTTACCACTAGTCCAGTGTGACCTTCCTACAAGGTTTCTTTACACTTTCTATGGGGGGAACAAATAGGAGGCATTGATCAATGTAGTATGTCCATGGTAATTTATACTTATCACCTTCCATATTTTCCTTTATCCACCCCCATTCTTCAGGCTGATAGCCATTTATCATTAGTACAACACCCTTTATCCTCATATTTAAGCAAGGGATATAAATGTTGCACTTAAGAGGTCGATTCAGTTAAAATAATGTTAAATGCATATATAACAAAAAAAAAAAAAAATGTGAAGTGGAAAAGATGGTTGAGATAATTGACAATGTGTGGAACAAAACCTAGTGCGAGTTCTACCCCCACATTAGTCCTCACCCAATTCCTAGTATATCATGATCAATCTAAATTAAAGGAACTAATGAATGTCCCAACCTTGATGAGAAAGAAACCACTAGATATTAATGGGGTATTCAAATATATCAAGCAAGTTGATAACCCAATTTATGCAAGAAAGAAAAAGAAGAATCATTGAAGTAAAAGGTGCACCAAAGGGGTGATAAAAATAGGTCGAGGAAAGGGGTAACTCAAGTCCCATGATTGCTCCCTCATCTTCACATCATTACACTCAAGACATTGGACCTCCCTTAAGTGGTAGCAAGGTAGTGGCACCTTCCTTGCAGCCACTTTACTTAGATGCACCTATTGATTAATGGGTGAACCTAGGAATTTTTCCTTCCATTAGAGTTGGAATCACCTAATAGGTCCTTGGAATAGTCCTCCAATTCCTAAGTGTGGTAACTTGTTTACAAATCATCTATTAGAAAGATATTTGAAAACAATGCTTGTGTGAAGTAATTTTGTGCCTTGAGCATTTCGTATGTTCCACTATGATACTTTTATGGTTTCTTTACCAAATTGATGATCTCACTTGATTTTGAGGGTATGCCTTAGATTTTTTTCCATGTACATTTGATGTCTATTGATGGATGGATTGACACTTCTCTAACACCTTGATGAGTATGTCTATTCTAGCATGAGATCACTTGTGGACCTTGTAGCCACAACATTGACCACATTGAGATGAGCATTGGCAATTGAGGAGGCCTGGCACTATTGTGTGACACCTTCCATGCCTCCAAAAGTTGAAACATTGTACAAAGAATATAGGATGTTTGCAAGATTGATGATTTACTACGGAGGACCAAGAACACCCCTAGGCCAACCTTGCACCTTCTTGATGGGTGTTACCTTATTTCAATATCCTGTTGATGATGATGATGACTTGTGATTCTTTTAAAGGGATAATATACTCCTTGATGATGATGTCATGATCTAGGGTTGCAACATCACCCTTACATTCTTGAGGGTGATGATGTGTGCTTATTGATGATGATGTGTGATTGAGTTATGAATCAAGGATGTCTTTTGCATGTTGATGAGATGACTTGGAGTGACAAGCATTCTTGGACCACTTCTAGCACATTTCTTGAGTGATATACTCACCTTTGGAGAATGACATCCTATTTGGAGATCCCTTTAGAGCAGTAAAAGGAGGCATTTTCTTATGTTTCATCATTTTAAGAGATATATTCTAGGTCAACATATCACCTATTGAATTTATGAGCACTTAAAGTCATGTTTTTATGGATTTAATTGTAAATTAATGGAAGTTAGACTTGGTTACCCTCCTATAAATATAGGGGAGTCAAATTCCTTGGATCCAGATACACTCATATATTTCTCTTACAAGGAGTGCATACTAGTTCTCTCTCTTTTTCTTGTTGCAATGGAACACTAGGGTATAAAATTTGTCTTAGGGACGATATTTATGGCATAGAGAGGCTTTCTTGAATTGATGAAATGATGCTTGGATGAATGGTGTAAGTTTATAGTTATTTTCTTCTAGTTTGATGTAATTGTTGGATTAGGTTTTTATTGACCACTCTTGATAAAATTTTGTATATTTTAGCAACTCTAATTATTTCATATACAAAATTTGTCATCAAGTATCCATTAAGGAAACAAGATTGCATTCCTTCACCTTAAATCTCTTCTTAGGGAAAGTCACTAGGGTTTTGTGGAGAACTGGTTTCCTCTCTCACCCTTTCCATCTAAAGTTGTATACCTTTGACTTCATCATTTTGACTCCATACAACTCAATGATTAAAGGCCCTACTCTATCTGAGTCAATCATAATAAATTTATTTACTCTTTCTTGTTTTATGGTAAAATAGGGTAAGGGCTTAGTAAAATCTATATTTAGTAGTTGAAATTAACCTATATGGCAATGTGCTAAAATTAAGGCTTGCTTTTATTAATTTTAAAAGGAAAAATTTATCATTTCATACATTTTCACCCATGATTCTTGGGCTAAAGTCTAGGGTTTCCTAGTTGCTTTATGAAATTTCAACCATTTGTTACATTTTGTTAACCTATATCTTATTCACTTTTTTAACAACCATGGATATTTTGTTGATAACATAATAATATGCTATTTTTCATTTGTTGTCATAAATTTTGTATGTTGTAAAATTGTACATATCTCAAGCCTTGATTTATAACAACAATATTTAGTTAATGGTGCATGTAAGAAAATATCTTGAAAATCCATGACTTATATCGACCTCCTAGGCTATAGCTAATGGTTTCCTCATAGCCATAATCTATTTTTCACCTTGAGCCTTTCTTTATTGAATACCTTTATTGGGTATATAAATTATCAAGATCCTTAAAGGTCATTTGGCCTAGGAATCCTTTATTTGTTTGATGGGCCCCATAATTGGATATTTTATAAGGCCCATTTGGTCTTTCCTAGACACCTAACCCCTTTACTTGCACATTATAGAGTTAATTCATAGTATTAATGGGTCACTAGGAATTTTATTTCCCCTTGCTTATTATGTGCCTAATATTATTATTTTTCGCAAAATATTGAGTGAACTCTAAAAGATCTACAAAATGAGAGAATGTAGGGACTTGTTCCCTACCAATAAATGAATGGAATATTATGAAGTTATTGAGCATATTTTGGAGCTCCATTTATTGAGAAAATGTAGGGATGTGTTCCCCACCAAAAGAGGATCTTGAGCTTGGCTGGCTTATAGAGGATCTATCCTCCTTGGCATTCAAAATCAATCAAGGAACCAAATCCACAATTTTAGGGAATTATAGGGAAATAGTCCCCCTCTTCAAGTAGGTTTCCCCTCAAGTATTTTTGTATAAATAAAGGGGCCTAGTATCCTAATATGAGAGTTTGAATTAGTGGAGAATAGATTTTGAGGAGTAGCAGGCTTCTTTGCCTAGTATTTTGTTATGTATTATTTTGACAGTGAATGAAAGCCATCTTATTTTCAATCTGATCCATCTTTAGAGGGTTGAGTCCTCTTGGGTTAGGGCCCAACCCAAAGGCTCTAGTCTCTCTCCTTTGTGTATTTTATTCATGCATCTTCTTTCTTGTATCTAGCTAGCAGTATTTCCTTTCCTTTCTGGCAGAGTTTGTTTATGAGAAAGTTGCTTATGCAGGTTTGTTAATCACCTCTCTTGTGGGAAGTGTGGTTGTATATATTATGTTGGCAAGCCAAAAATATAGTTAATTTCTTGTTGTAATAGTTATATCTTGAATTATTTTCCTTTTTCATCTATGTTTTCTACAATTAAATCATTTATTTGGTAGTCTTTTCAAGCATCAAAAGAACAAATTATCTTGTCTGCAAGTCAGGTTATGGGTTTGTAGTGATAAGTATCATAATTTATAGTTATCATTCTATCACCAATTCTTTCCTTACTTCCCCAACAACCTCTTTGAGCGGACTGTTTACAGAGATCATTTTCCATATTTGTTGAAGGCCATTGTGTGCATCTTTCCTTGTGAAAGATGGGATCTTGAGGAGCACTGGGATTGGAAAGGAATTCACAAACCCTTAGCCTACCTTATCCCACCATTTATTGCCTTTGTAACACCTTCTAAGCCCACATATTCCTCTCGGATCTAATGCTGTAGCAAAACAGGACAATCTTGTAGCACTTTGTCCTGATCCTATAACACTACGAAAAAAGCCTCCAAATTCATTTTGATTGGCACCACAACACTCTTGACCAGATGTAGGAACTCCATACTAATCATAAGACCATAAAAAATAATAAAATGGATTCATAGACTTAGTAGGAACTTTGATTTGGTAAATAAAGTAGAGAGACAATCATTCCTAGCAATCTTGTAGTGAAATAGTAGTAATTTTATGTTTTTTTAGAACATGATAACAAGGGTATTTTTGAATGATTCCACTTGGATTGAGTCCTAAAAACATTCTATTTAATAACAAAATTCACCCCATAGCATTTTCACTCGATCAGATTAGGCATTTGATAGGTTAACTAGCTCACTGATTATGGAATTTATGGCTTTTAGAGTAGTAATTTTCTGCTATTTTATAACACATATTAACAAGGGTATTTTTTAGTGATTCCACTTGTATTGGAGTCCTATGACATCCTACTTAATAAAAAAAATTACCCCATCTCATTTTCATTTTATTTTCTTTGGAATTAGCAAGTTAACCCAAGAGACAAACATCGTGTAACAAACCTGTAGCAGTTTGTTTTTTAGATCTTCCTTGCCCATATATGCTCCATATTCATGGTAGAAGTAGATTTGTAGCCTATGAATGTTCTAAGACCGCTTTGGTTCAGCTAAGGTTTGGTTATGTAATCATTTATATCTTACATTGCTTGCTTCTTGAATGATGATTTCTGAAATTAGTCTAGATTTACTTTCTAGCAAAAATAGAATAGATTTGCTCATCGTTATTTACCTTTTGCACCTTAAGATTGGCATCTTACATAGATATTTTCTCCTTTGAAGTTGTCTCATTTCCTTATTTATCTTGCATCAAAGGGAGTCAAACTAGGAAGAGGAAGGTGCTTACTACACATAAAGTGTCGGAACCTCTTAAGTTTGTACGAACCTCAGGTTAATAATTTAAGTTGGTAGCCTTGGGAGTTGTAGCATTCTTGTTGCAATATTAGGGCTTATCATTATTTACCTCTAAGTCTTCTTATGGAAGCCTCCCTTTTTAGGATAAAATTAGACCACAAAACAATAGGCAAGAAGCCACTGAGGTGAAAATGGTTCTTGATCTCATTGTTTCCCTGGACCTAGAGTACCTAGTTAGTTTTGCAGTGGGTTGCTAGATTTTGTGGTAACCGTAACCTCAATGTTATCTCATCCTTAAAACCTAAGCTTCACTAAATTGAACTAGGTAGGGAACCCATATCCCTTTCTAGGCATTGGTCTATTAATTTCTTCAACCAAATAAAAAACCCAAAAGCCATTTCCCTTTCCTTTCCTTTGGTTGCTTTTGCAATATAGGGATTTTATTATTTGATCCATTGAGCTAGATTATTAGATATAGGTTGTCTTCATTTCCATATCTTATATATCTTGGATCTTGTTAGGGTAATTAGATTTTCAAGGTTTATCATTTGATGTTAGCGTAATATGGGTGTTGATCTTGTTTCACTTGTTCATCTTTCGATCTAAACCTAAGTATCAAAGCAACTTTGAACTTGTTTAATATTTATTGTCTATGTTGGATTGCTTAATTTCGTGCTTGGACATATGATAATTGTTAGTTGTGTTCTCAATGTAAATTTTTCGTGCAAGCGTTTATATGCTAACATTAACACTTTTTCATGATTTGTATCCTTAATAAAGACAATTTGATGCCTTAAGTGAAGTAATTCTCCACTCATTAGACACTCATAAGCTACTCTTGAAGGTTTATGTTTTGGTTTCACTTTCAAATTTGAGTTAATTTGTAGTGATGCATAATGATATGTGGCATAATAAATCTCTTATTTCTTATCTAAAACTAGCGTAAATGCATGAGACAACTCTTATATTATTTTTATATCACTATTGACAAGGGTTTAAGGTCTACATAAAGGTCAAATTCCATACTTGTTACTATATTATCATTGCAACATTTGGGATTATTTATGATCTTGAACCTCTCCTAAAAATAATGTAACAACCTAACTAATGGTGCTAATGTCACATAAAATTCATGACTTTATAATGGTTTCAACATATTTTTATTTGCATAGTTAAAATTTTATTTGATAATCTAAATTGCATACTCTCTTAATACATAGCTAAATACTTTACTACTAGCATATACTTCTTACAAAAGTCCATAGAACTAGGCATAATACTTGTGTTTTTTCATTGTTGTTTGGGATATGATACACTTGGATTTCTCATAATAAGAACCATATGGTGAATATTATTTAAATGTTGGAGTATCTCCTTGATTTCCTTTAAATTGATGAGTATAACATAATACTCTTTGATCTATATATCATTGGTCAGAATACCTTATTGCATCACTGTCTAATGGTTATAATTGCATTGGTGTTGGCTTACTTTTCACGGTGATGATAATCTACCTCAATACACATAAATGAATGATATTTGAATATAAATAAGTTTGGTCATCATAATTGTCATATTTCACTTAGAAATTTGAGGTTGTTGTCAAATGCAATGACACATTAATTATGTATTGTTTACATGATATAAAGTTGTGGTATATGAGTTCTAATTTTCCATGCTAATGAACTTATGGTAAATAACTTTAAATGTCGGCATGAGATCATTATCACTTGATTATCATGTGCTAATTTTTCTAAGCATCCCTTACACATGGAAACTGGGATATCTACACAAATTCTCTCTCAGAGGCACATGTAAGAATATAGGGGGAGGACGAAATAATTTGGGCTCTATTTCCTCACGGCAGATATACTCCAAAAGAAGGTTACTCCTTCATTTTTTATGAACATGAACCTGTCAACAGTGTCTAGTGGTGGCATCCACTTTGGAAATTAAAAGGTCCAGCAAAAGCAAAGCTTTTTATGTGGTGTTTGTTGCGTAATAAAGCTCCCACAGGAGACAATCTTCAATGAATATATTTTCAGGGACCATCTTGGTGTATATTAAGCAAGAATAACGTAGAATCAATTAATTATTTGTCCTACATTGCTCCACAACAATCCAAATATGGAATCAAATATATCAATCATTGGCAATCAATATTAGGTGGTAGGGAGATACTACTCAAGTACCTTAGGAATCATGGTGGAATAGATCTTATCCTTCAAAGTTTTGAAATCTACCCCTTTTGGTCTGTTGGGGTATTTGGTTAGGAAGAAACCAAAATATTTTTCAAGATAAGGTCCCAAACTGGACTTTCACCTATTCCCACATAATGGTTCTATATAACATGATCCCGGAAGATGAACAAAAACAAAATCACAAGAAAAATTTTGCAGAATTCATTGACAAGACTTTTCCTTGGGCATATTTTAATGGATCGGATCAGCAAGATGGTTGTGGGGGAGGATAAATTGTGTATTTAAATGAAGATCATTATTTCAAGATGAATATGGCTTTAGGGAGAGGCACTAGTAACTATTCCCTTGAGAAAGGATGTTGACAACTGCATATTTTTGGTGATTCTAAACTTGTCATTAATTGGTTCAATCATCAGTCAGAATGTCACGTGCACACACTCGGGAATTTATTGGATGAAATTATTACTTTAAAATCTCAGTTTGACTATATATTTTGTCATCATATCTATGGGGAAAGGAACCAGATTTCTGACAGTCTTTCCAAGGAAGCATCACAACAACCTTTTGGTTCTTGAATGATACAGGAACATATAGGACAGGAGTTCTATTAGTGTTTTCACAGGCCATTCATTGATCATAAGCCATAGGTGGCAGCATCTACATGATTCTACACAGCTCATAGACGAGCCTTTTTTTTGCATATTTTGCCAATTATTAGAACTATGAATTGTATATATTTTTTATGTGTCTAATTTTTAGTTACAATTATGTATTCGTTACTTTTTAGAATTTATATAGCAAGTGGCATACATGACCACCAGTTTTTACATATGCTCCTTTTGCAGCATCTACAGCATGTAATTGTCAATATTTTATATAATGAAAGTTATGATTTTTCCTTGGGGAAAATCATAGTTTACAGTATGCTACTTCACTTCCTAAACATATAGGCAATCCCTATTCTCATACGCATTGAAGATCATCATCAAATGATATGGATTGGGCACACATTGAATAGGCATCACTTGCTATCACATCTTTTGAATGTTTGTTGTCCTCATTAGTTATGATCTATTCTTGAAAACTATGTGAAGGGGAAGGCTTAATACTTGTGTATATTATTCTTTTGAGTGTTTATTTGGCATAATATCACACTTCAAATCCTTGTTTCTCATGGTAATTGAGCACACTAATACTAAATGCTAGATAATACAACAAGGTTCCATATTGAATAGTACAATTTTGTCAGAATTCTACTATCTTACAATAGAGTTACACTATATGGTCTCTCATGATTTGGCTTCATGATGGTGAATGAATGAACTTTCAATTTTTCATTTTGCAAAGATAATTGGTGATCTATTTTTCTATTGGACAGGTGTCATTGATATAAAATGTTATAGTTTTCCTGGTGCAATTGAGCACTTGTGTTGTGCCTAGATGGAAATTTACGGTGCATGGTTCATTGGGTAGGACTCATTTAGCACTTTCCAAGAATAAATTTAAGTTCCTTTGTGTAAGATAAGCACAATTTAAGATTTTTCATAATTGGGAAATTGACATCCTACTCATGACACCTAAGTCTACCCCTTACCTGGAAAATGGGTAGTGTAAACTTACCAAAGCCTTAGCTAAGCTAGGTCTTAAAACACCCGTTGATAAATTAATGATTTGACTTAGCTTGACCTTTAAGGACTCCCCCATTTACTTAGGATCATTTTCTCGTAGTTTAAAGAGTGGAGAAAGGCCACAAAGGTGAAAATGGGCGGCTTGCCTAAGAGTTTCCTATTGGCTCTCCCATTAGGGTTAGGACTTTTCCCTTTGGGAGAGAGAATGAGTCGTAATAGTTCCAAAAACATCAACACAATCAACGTAGCTTAGATATAAATAATAATAAAACACATCATTTTGTTAAGGTGTCTCTTAATTATAATTTGCATGGAAAATGTTAGCAGGATAAAATCACACCCCAGGATGATGGGACAAGGTAATCATTCATCAAAAGCAAATGATGAGCATAACTATAGGAAAATAATTTAACCACAAATTCATGAAAAATAAGACACATGTTATTCAAGTGTGCATAAAACATCACTTCATCGTAATCATAAAAAATTACAAAAAGGTTATCATTTCATGTTAGTATTTTGCATTTATTTTCATAAAACCGTCCAAATAGTCTTGTTAGGTGACTTTAATTTTTTCCATTTTTAACTATTCAATTTTGACAAGTTTTTTTACAATGCACAAGTGCATAGATTGTAGCAGTGTTTTGCTTATTTTTCATGATTTTTTTCTTGAATATTTGGAATCTCTTAATAAATGTTTAAATAACATGTTGTCACAAAATACTCACCCAAATTCATGTTTTACCCCATATAATGAAAAGATAGGACAAGACACATATCCAAATATGATCAAATCTAAAGTAACAAAAGCAAAAATAATTACCATGGGAAGAACATAACAGAATGAAGGAAATTAACAAGAACAACTTTAGAAAGACAAAGTACAAGCAGCCTCGATCAAATTCTAATAGCAAACAAAGAAGGATTGTTGGATGAAACATATAGAAAGAACATGAAGAAAGAAGACACCGATTGAAGGCCTAAAGTGGGGCATGAAACCTTTATCCTTAACACAAAGAAAATTAGGATGGTGTGTAGGACATTGCTTAATGTTCTAGGGTCAAATAGTGTTAGGGGTAAAAGGCCATGAATAGGGACAAGAAACCTTTAGTTTTTTACTAAGACAAGCTATAAAGGGAAATTGCTAGTCATCAGAATGATTATCGCAAGTAATTGTAGATATAAATACAATATGTAAGATATCGACAAGGGTGGATTATGAATGTAATAGAAGATAAAACTAGGTTTTTGGGATTGAAATGAACATGTGAATGCTACGAAAGCTAGTGAATATTAGAGATTGTAAGGATATTAAGAGATATTGATTCATTTTGGAGATTTGGTTTTATCCTTCGTTGATGTTATTCACACTATATTTATTTTATGTCGTGTTTCTTGGCAAGTCTATAATCTTTCTCATGTTTTTTGTGCTTATACACATTATCTATGTCCAATAACTATATATAACAATAAAAATGGGGTTTGGGTAATTGTGACTGTTAAGTACCAATAGGTATCAAAGCATACTACAACTCCTTCAAAATGAGGGCTCAAAACACATTTTGGAGGCAAATATTTGCAACCATATTTAACCTCCATTTGGCACTTACTCTTAAGAATGAGGGTGTTTGTAACCATACGTAACTTCCTTTTATCACTCTTGGAATCCATTTTCTAGGTAATACACCATACACTACAAGAACAACAATCCATCTCATCTAGTGCTATAATGTTTCTTAACCCTCATATATCAATCCACAATTTGGCAAAACATCAATATGTTTTGCATTATATGATCATCATTACAAGGATCTCACTACATCCCTCGTTCTATAACATTTAAAAATAACGCAAGCTTTCTATGATATACACATATGGTTCGTGAGATTTATGGACCATCAAAGTGTCATGTGATTTTCCTCACTTCACCGACTATCACATGAGTTATTTCCAATACTTAGAAAATTTTAAGCTTCTATTTTCAAAGTTATATAGAACTTACAAGTTTGAATCCTTTCATGAGCACATCTTTGTGTGTCAGTACAAGAAAGTTGTACCAATAGTCCTCTCAATCATCTTAAAGGAAACAACGATAAGGTTATGCATGGCTTATTTGGTATTGAGCTTTCTTATATCCAATAATATTACAATTCGTCTCTTTGCAAATATACTTCAAAAAAATTTGTCAATCATGGGTCCCCTAGTAGCCTTTGGCTTCATTTACAATGTCATCCTGAAGCTAACCAAGAATCAAGAGTGTGTGGGGACAAATCACAAGGGGCTTGAAATCCATAGGCTTTTTCTCTATAAGCGTTAACAGATAATACACCGTTGAAGAGCTCACATAAAGGTTCACAAGATATACTTATGCATGAAAGGGACTTAATGCATTTCATAAACCAAATTGGTTTAAGTGGATATCAATAGGATACATTATCATTTATCCTTTCTAAATATGAATATAACTCTATCCTAAAAATTATTTCTCATTGCCATGTTCAATCTCAAACAAGGAAAGTGGTGTTAATAGCTTCTATTAGTCGATATTTATAATGGGTCCCTTTTCAATTTCAATTTCACAATGTATCTTTGCTAATCCAATTGATTGATTAAAGGAAAAAAATCAACCACTATGAGTCTAGTTGCAAAGGAGGGATAAACTAACTAACTTTGGAACTTTTTTTATTTTTTAAATGTTTTATGAAGTTATGAAAAGATGCATTTTATGTTTGTTTCATATCCACATTTATAGTTTAATTTTGTTTTTTTTATAATTTATATTATTATAATTTTATTATAATTATTATTTTAACTGGAAAGAGAATTTATGGAGGATCGGTAGCTTTGAAAGATCGGTTGACATTATTACACCATATACAACTATTTCAAAAATACCACAAACTGATCAGTTATAACATGTTTTCCAAGACTTGAACTAGGCAACTCGGAAACTAATTGTTCACCAAACCACTTGAAATAAGATCTTTTGACATAACATATATATATATATATATATATAGATCTTTGAATGAATATTTCCACATTTGTGAGTAATAGTAAAGAAATAGTTTCTGGAGAAAAATGTGTGATAAGGAGTTGAAATGTTCGATGTTTCGGGTGAACAAGCAAAAATAATAGGTGAAGACGAAGAAATACCTAACCAATTTATAAGGAGAGTGTTGGGAAAGAAACGAAGAAAGGGCCAATTTGAATAAATGAGGAGAAATATTCTTTGAAAAAAAAAACATTATTCAATAAAATAATAATTAATAACATTATTATTCACAGAAATAATAATTAATAATATTAATATTGTAACAACCTTGTTGAAAAATCCATGTAATAAAAGTTAATAAAGGCAAAATAATAACCATGGTTTATGGGACACTTATTCCAATCTGAATATTGGGCAAGACATCATAGTGTGGGTGTTCATTTAGGTATTAATGGCTAAGGAAATTGGCAAAGGTAATGGCTAAGGCTTTGGAAAGGAAAATGGCATTTTTGGCACATTTATTTATGAAAATAATGGAAATTAGGAGAAAAAGGAGGTGAAAGGTCACTGGTTGCATGTGAGGAGGAAAATGAAGAAAATAGAGGCCTAATTGATAAAAAGGCTTCTAGGGATCAATTTGTAACCTTGTGTCAGTTCAATTTTGGAGCTCTCTCATTTCCTCTCTCTCTCGCTCACATTATTGGACACTTATATTTTTCTTGGAGCACTCTTGGAGGGTGTGGCATACATGGATTTTTGGACCAAGAAGGTAAAGGAAGAGCAGGAAAGCACAAGAGGACATCGTGATCAACAGCTACAACAGGTTTTGCTTGCAAGTACCGAGTTGCATGTATGTTTTCCTCACTAGTTTTGGCATGCATGGCATATGCATGTGGTTTATTGGTCATGATTTGTCACTGGCATGGAGGATTGCCTAGACAGTGGATTTACCTATCCTTTCCATTTCCTAGATAGCAATGGTGTTGTGGGTTCATTTTCTTTGTTTTATAGTTGGTTCTTATGTTTCCTTAGCTTGGGTTGAGTTATTAGTTCCTAGAGCCTTGGTTGGACAAATTCTCTGGAGCCCTGTAACAGCTTGGGTTGAGTTAATAGTCTTGGATCCTTGGTTGGACAAACGCTCTGGAGCCCTTGATGGGTTGAGTTACTAGTCCTGGAGCCTTGGTTAGACAAAAGCTCTAGATCCGGACAACAGTTGTGGGTTGAGTTACTAGTCCTGGAGCCTTGGTTGGAACAAACACTCTGAAGCCCTAGAGGCCTGGATAGAGACCAATTTGGTGATGGTTTGGTGATGTCCGACCGTGAGGTGGAATCACTATTTGATGGGTTGAGGTGCTTTTCCTCTGGAATCCCTGGATGGTTTTGGATTGATGTGTTTGATGAGATCCTACATTCATGCTTGGAATATGGAACGTGGGTGACTAGCTTAAGAGAGTTTTGTCTCAACCATGCCTATGATCGGGTGGTTCGTGCAAGTCCCACAACTGGTTGGCATTTGCATCAATAATATGAAGTTATTTCTCCTTGTTATTTTATGAGTATTATATTGGTTTATAAGTGGATCATATGGCTGTGATTTCCTTGGTATTTATGTTTCTATTATATTGTTTATGTATGTGTTTTATGAAAGTAACTATGTATGGATCTCATCATGCTTTTACTTGTAAATGAATAAACATTATATCTATGACCTAATGGATGAAATGGCAGCTAATGTGTTGAGGCATCAATGCTTCTCAACGATTCTCAAATGAGTATGAAACCCCTATGCTTCGATCTGTCAGTTACACATGTAGATTACATATGCATGATATGTTTGACAAAATGCCTATCATGGCTAGTAGGGATCCAATCAAGGTCTTATTCAATTAATTGCATTTTTATTTCCATTTTCTTGTTATCTTTTTGTTTTGGGAGTTTCATTCAACTATAAGTACTGATCTGGGCTCTGGGCTTGAAAAACTGGCTCAATTCCCAGAGACGTTGGCAGAGCACTATGCAATTAGTCCCTGGACGCTAACATGCCTTATCATGAGAGTGTCCAGAGCCTCCTGGACGTTGTCATGTCCATATCATGGGAGTTTCCAGCAGTCAAGTGGTCTAAAATCTTAGTGGGACCCAGGGGCTGATTGAAAGAAAGGTTGGGATGGTTATTGAGGGTCCTAAAGTTGATGTTGAAGGTTTCTATGGTGTGTTTCCCTCGGTTCCACTTCCTTAACATTACTTAGGAGGTCAAATCATATCATAGTGGCCTCCCATCACATGTTTACCTCAGCTAGCTGACTACTTGGGTAGATGTGGGAGGAGGACGTTACAAAGTGGTATCAGAGCATGGTTCACCCCTAAGGTTGAATGGGTTGGGTGTGTTGGTCATGCATTAGGTCAGTTTCATATGTGTTTCTTATGTTGTGAGACCATGTGCTTGTTGCATTTGCATGGTGTTGATCATGGTTGTAGTGATGTTGCCATGTGGAAGTTGATGGTGTTGTTGTGGAGTGCATCATCATGAGTATATGATTGGTTACATGTTGTTATATGTCGCTTACATGTATTGTTCTTGTATGATTGGTTACATGTTACTACCTGTTGTTACAAGTATTGCTTGTTTATGCTTGATTATATGTGTTTATGCGTGTGTGTGGTCCATGTTTAGGCTTGTGTGTTGTTCGCATATGTGCTGGTGTATCATCTACATTTATGGTTGTGCATTGTCTACATACATTGGTATG
The DNA here is from genome assembly GCA_031772625.1 of Pinus tabuliformis. Lineage (NCBI taxonomy): Eukaryota > Viridiplantae > Streptophyta > Pinopsida > Pinales > Pinaceae > Pinus > Pinus tabuliformis. The sequence continues at coordinate 1,307,128,318 of CM062816.1, read as the reverse complement.
GTTGATGTCGTCATGCATGAGGTCATGGTATGTGTGGTTGACATGGTCATGCATCGGTGACTGGATTCTAACTAGAATGATGGCTATAAGGTTATATGCTTATGAGTTATATTTCTATATGTTGTTGTGACTATGTTATACATGCATTACGTTGATTTGTTGATCTTGCAGATGAGATATCCTCCCCGAACTATGCTAAGGTACGTTGGTTTATTGTGATTTGGTTTAGCTGACATGATATACCTTGCAGGAAGAATATCAAAGATGACTAGCAAGATGGTAGACTACATCTCCTAAGACTCTCCCTATGGATCAGATGAGCAGCGTGGTGTTGGGCACTCTTTTGATCTAGCAGACACACTGAGAAGCTTAAAGGTAGAAATAAGGAGTTGTAAGGCAGACAATGACAGAATCATACAGGCACATGAGAAACAAGCAGAGGTAAATGCAGTGATACTTCAAAGTTTGTCAAATTTGCAGTGACAGGGACCATGTTAGATCAGCCATGAGCAGGAGGATATAACTAATGGGGCATATGGTAGTAGGTCTTGTGGTGGTCACAGGTCGGATAGAGACGAAATAGTGAGAGATGGAAGATTGTTGGACACTCCAAATAGGAAAGGTGATGGACACATGTACTATTCTAGTTTTGGTTCAGATAGGCACTATGATTGTCATCGATATCATCCTTACAAGAGGAGTGGTAAGGGATACTTTCCAGATGATTTTAAGAAATCAAGGCCACCTACTTTTGATGGAAAGATGAGAAAATTGCAGGATGCATAGGCATGGTTTAGTGGTATGAGGAAGTTCTTCAGGTTGAATCACTATTAAGAGGACATGAAAGCCCTAGTAGATACATTCAGTCTCAAAGGTAGAGCATATATTTGGTGGGAAGACGTGAAGAATTTCAGATGTATTCATGAGGAGGACTTGACTTGGAATGATTTTGAGCAGCTATTCAAGAAGAAGTACTGTTATAGACATTTTTGGGCACAGCAACCCCAATCAAACATGTCCTTAAACCAAGGACTCCTAAGTCCCTAAAAGTGTTGTTCCATACCCTAAAAGAACAAGGTCAGTTGATTACATCATCTCCCAAAAGTTCTCCATGAAAAACTGCTCAGAACTGGTCAAAACTAGACCATCTCACCTGCTCCATGGTCAAAGTGCGATGCATCCCATCTAATTCACACGGGAGGTGTGATGTATACTGAAAAGCCCTTCTATGGGGTGCGATGGGCGAGAGTGGACAAATGGCAGAGGCAGTTTGCGAGGTGGATGATCATGGAATCTTCCAGAAACTTCTCCTGTGACACTTGCCTCTCTGAATTCGCCCAGGGATGAGTAAGAGATCATCAATCTCCAAGTGGAATCAAGAACTATCAGAGAGAGGACACTAATCAGAATCCCAGAAGCTGACTCACCCCCCTGCAATCATCTATATATGGATCCCTCATCCCAAAGATCTAGAGGCTGGAATTTTGTATCTTGTAAGGAAGTTTTGTTGGTTTCTTGTTGGAATATCATAGTGTTGGGTGATCTAATATTTCATGAGGTGAAAGAAGGTCTTTCATGCTGGAGGATGACGATGGGTCAGAACAATTGGTTGTAATCCTCTTTGCTATTCTTGATTATTAATAAAGCTATTCAAGTTTTCCTCCACATTCTTGTATGTTTGATGATATATGCATTTGTGTGGTCAATATATATCTGGTCCTATATTGTTTATGATTGTAGATCTTTGTTCTTCGATAGTATTATGCTGCTTTGATTCCACAGGTGCTCTTTGAGGTTGGGTAGATGAAGGAGAAGCGGCAAGGAACTGTCAGAAAGGAGAGGAATCAAGCAAGGAACCAAGCGCAAGACTGAGGTTGATGTCCTTCATTCCACTCTTATCTACTTTTCATAAAGGAAAACGAAAGTGGTTTTAGTTTGTTTGTTTCTAAGATAGCTACCAGTCTTAGTGGGACTAGCAGCTCTGAGTGGACGCTAGATTTCCCGATAACAAAATGGCGACTCCACTGGGGAGTGAATAGATTGTTTGTTTGTCTATATTTGTTTGTTTATAAACTTACAAACAGAGCCTGAAGTCAAGCCAGCTAACCTTCGAACTTCATTTGCTATGCAAGTGCAAAGTAGATCAATGCTGCTTCAGTCTATCTACGAGTTTTGTTTATAAACTGAACAATTGATTTGCAAACCGTCTAATTACCCTAGTGGTGGCTCTAGTAATCTCATTAGATCAGCCCCTGTGATTTCTATTTACTGTACATCATTTGCTCGGCCTAAATCCCTAAACTGAGCTACAAACTGTGACCAAGAGCCAAGTAAAGTCTCGTCCTGGTACCATCGCACCCTCTCTTCAAGGGAACCAGTATGCATTGCACCTCCTGTGTGCAGTAGGTGGGATGCATCCTTGTTTCCCTGTGTTGTAGGTGCGATGATCAGAAAAGGTTAATTTTTCCTCCAGGTTTTGGTTTTTTATCACTCTTTTCAGCTCTATTCTGGAGTTTTGTTGTCTGTGATCAGTATACCACTATGGAAACCCCCTTCCTTTCCATCATTCCACCTCCATTATGCAAATAACTGTGAATGTTTTTATGTATTTTCCGCCATTTTCAGTTCTCTTTTACAAAGTAGTAGCATAGTCGAACTGTCGTCTTTTGATTTGAAAGTGTCGCAAGTGTCATTTTCAGTCAAAGAAAAAAATTCTATTGTTCCTGATGGTCGATTATACAGTTACTCTTGTATTTGATTTGAATTAGTAGTTTTTCAAGTGTCGAAAGCAGTTTTCAATTCAAAATAGTAAAGTGTCGTCATTATCTTCCTTTCGTTTTGAAGAGAAATTTTTTAGTACTGTCGCTTTGAAAAGATAATTCAGATTTGTACTTAGCATTCTTCTTGTCATTCACACATTAAGAAAGCTGAAAACAAATACATGCATGTGCATTTGCATTTAGACTGCTTGTTGGTTTGATTTAGGACAGTGCATCTAGTGTGTGCTCTCTGCTCTATGTTGAAAGAATACCGTCTCTCTTTCTTTAGTAGCTAGGATTTTCATTGCAAAAAGAAGATTAAACGATTGTTTATCATCTTAGATTGCATTTTAGGAATTGTACATCTACATCACGCGGTGAACCTGAAAGGCAAATTTCTTAAGAAAGATCAACTGTAAAATAAATTTAATGAACCTAAAAATGCTTTGGAACCTAACGCACAACATCTAGAAGTCTAGGCTAGAGACGTATTCCGGCGTCGTAAAGCCTGGTAACTGTCACTTTCACTGTTGGTTGGGTGATTCCTCCTCTTTGAGACGACAAGTGCTAGTACGGACTTGTGCTCCCACGTACCGTCAAGTATATATTGGGAGACCAAAATAGGCTACATCATTTATCCATAGGAAGCCATGTCTACCGCCCTATCAATCGCAATGCACTGAACACAACATTCGGGAAGATTGACTGCCGTACCGTAAAAGGTATTCTGCAGTTTTGTGATTGGTTTGGTAATCCCTCTGTCTAGATTTCTAGAGTTGTCTCTTTCGTTCCTTTTCAGACTCCTTAAAGGAAAAGGTCCATCTGAGCACTTGTCACTTCAGGCTCATTAAAAATCGAAGGCGACTAGAGTCATCTTTTGTTTTTTCTCGACTCTTAAAAATTGAAAAAACAAGTTGTGTCAAAGCGTCTAAAATTTATTTTAATCAGAATAATATCACCATTCCCATGTTGTTCTTAGGTTGAGGAAAATGGAGTCCACCAACCAAGGAATTCCCCTTGGAGGAAATCCTAGTCCTTTCTCCTCTTGGGGAGATGTTGGTGCACCTCATATGGCCACATTGTCACTTCCAGGATTGACGATTGGCTTGCCAATATGGATCTTCTCGACCTCCATCGTTCAGAACACCGTAATTCCTGAACAATCAAGTCAGCAACTAGATGATACTAAAGTTACCCCCCAACCTTCTACTTCATCCGATTCTCCCTCTCCTCCTTCCTCTTCGCTTGATAAAGCCAATAAGGCCCAAAACCAAGTAACTAAGAAGAAGAAGGAGAAAAAGAAGAAGGAGCCAAAGACGAAAGGGGGAAACCATGCATCGTCTAGCAAAAATCCACACATTGCACCGTCCAGGCCTAAATCGCCATGTGTCATTTGCAAAGGAGACCACTACCACCGAGATTGTCCCTGCATCCCTCGGATCTTAAGGGACTGGTCTCCTCGTTTGCACAACCCGGTGTCATCAACCTCTGAGGACCATGTTGAAAGTACACCATCAACTAGTGAAAGTGAAGCACCTGGACAAAAAGGAAAATGTAAATTTCCTTGTAGACTGTGTGAAGGCAATCATGCCCTCCACCGTTGTCCCTTCCTGGATGAAGCTAAAAGAGTTTTGGATGACCGTCAGGTTTCACTATTACGACTTCCTCCTGGATATAAGAAACTCTTTCCAAGTCCATCACTGGTTGAAAATCCGACTGACACACCATTGTGTTCGGTTGAAGCATCTGTCATTGAAGATAAACCTGCTGAACCCATACGAGATGAAAGTCAAAAGGTTAAGGCGGAAGTCAACCCGGTCTTCTCTTCGTAAGGTCCATCTTCAGATGACATAAGCACCGAAGAGAATGAGAACGAAACCGTCCAAATTCTTTTCATAAACACAGACTCCGATGAACATGGGGGCAGTCTACCCATTCCTTTACCGCAGGAAGGAAGTTCGTCAGAGTCATATCCGGCCGTCTATTCGGTCCCACCTCCAAGCAACCTAGTTGTTTCCTTCGATTGGAACCTACTAGGTAGACCCCGTTTACCGGCTAGTGTACCATTCCAAATCATTGCCCAAATATACAGAATGGTCATGGCCAGTACCATCATAGATGAAGGGGCTTCTGTGAGTATCCTTTCCTCAACTGCTTGGAAAGCACTTGGTTCGCCATCGCTTCTGCCTGCGCTAAGAAATCTGACAGGCTTTGACAAAGGAACCAGTCAACCGTTAGGGATCCTTCCCAATGTGCCGATAACATTGAGAAGGAAAACCGTTCACATGAACGTAATGGTAGTCCAAGGACCTCTGGATTATAATCTACTCCTTGGGCGTGACTATATTTATTGCATGGGAGCCATTGTCTCCTCACTCTTTAGAGTAATGTGTTTTCTGCACGAAGGCAGAATGGTCAAGCTCGTAGACCAGCTGTCGTTTCCCGCCTCACACATAGCAAATAGTCAAATACCATCCCTAAATGGTCTTTTCATGCAAGGAATTTCTCATCAATCTCCAGTCCGTCCACCTAATGAGCGCGAGTGATTCAGGACGACATGATTGAAACCCAGGGGGCATGCACCCTGGTCTGTTTCGGCAGGAAAACCTTGGGTATAGGGTAGGTTTCCATAGAGGATATATGACTAGTCTGACACACCCATCCATTTAGGAAAATGGGATTAGGCTGGAATAAGATTCCCTCATAAAAGTTATGTGAGTCGAGGCGACTGCGCCACTCGCCTTTGTCTATTTCGATAGACATCGCCAAGGAAGCATTTTGTCTGCGACGCGGATGGAGAGCTTTCATATGGTAACCTGGGAATTTTTTCGCTATACCTGGGGTCATGCAAACCTTTTGGCATGCAAGCAAAGAGCGACCATTTATTTTCTTAGTTTGTAGACTCTCAAACCCTTTAAACTCGTAGGATTGGTCGTTCCTAACTTGCATAAAGAAAGGATCCGGGGCAAAGCTTTGTAAGGTGCAAGCTCCATAAAAAATGGCATCTTAGATGAGACATCCTTATTATACGATAGGTACGAGCAGTTTTTATGTGGATTTCAAGCTCGCTAAAAATTAAACATAAGCAATGAGCAAACGTTCCCCCAGAGTTTAAGCTCATTAAAAAATGAACCAATTTTCGATAAATAACCATTGTGAAAGCATTATCCTCAACTTTTGATCCTTGGTCGTGTTCTCGTCATCACCTCCACTCTGTTTTAGCCGATCATTCACCTCCATTTGATTGTTTACCCCTTTTGAGGAACAACTGTGAAGAGTGATCCTGTTAGCCATCCTTGTGACACTGCCGTGATTAGAAAATTCCAAACCTTACCTGGAATTATTTGCTACCTGAAATTATCACTCGTTCCTCAAAAACGAGTCTCCTTTAAGCTCTTTTCACCTGACTCGTAAAATATGAAAAGATTGTCGAGCGATTGGCCTCTCCAACTCGTTAAAGTGACCGGAAGTGCCATCCCTCTTCTAGATTTTAATCTTTTTGGACCTGAGGGATTATTACACAAAAAGATCGAGCGCTTGTCTTGTTCGGCTCGTTAAAATTACAGAAAATTCATCCCTTTCGTATGATTTTATACTTTTTCGGACCTAAGGGATTATGTGATGAAAAAGGATTATTGGAGTTTCCTTTACGTCCCTTTTCAGACTCTCTAAAATTGAAAAGGACTGAGTTATCTTTTTCGTTAAACTCGTTAAAACAGAATAGCGACAAACTTGTCCATACAGACAAGAACGAGTTACATTGTCGCTAGGCTCGTTAAAATATAGTGACGGGTTTGCCCGAAGGAAAAATTATAGAACAAGCATATGTTATCCTCCTCAAGCTTGAAAAAAATAAAGAGGTACTGGTCAGCAATGACTGGGGAAAAATTGGGAAGAAAACTTGAAGAAACTTTATTGGTAGCAAGTCGCTCTTGAACATGACACTTTCACTCCGCATCCGAGTTAGGTTGGGTTGTTCCGTTCACTGGTCATACCATTGGTCCATCACACCATCCACATTTGGGGTTAACGCTACCAATCCATCATGTCAGTGTCGCCGGTATGTTCAAGAGAAGTCGCTCAGAGAATTCACTTGTGTCTCATCCGCTACAATACATTCACACTCCATTCTTTCATGACCGCCACCCTGAACCCTGTATCATCATATCGTTTTCACCTCCAAAAACATTTACTCTGTTCCGTGTCGTAGATGTGGGATTCATTAAGGCCCTCCTACGGCAGGTCGCTTCTTGTCGACATCAGCTCATTATCCAAGAAGTCAACTTAAGGACAACCCTTTCAGTACTTTGAAGCTTGCATGCCTCAATGAAAAGTTTCTCACTTCTGGCGACAGGTTTACATCAATGGCCTTCGACCGAAAGAATTTGCGTGGTGTTCGACGCCAATTCCCTTATTCACACCATGCGAATTGTACTATAGTACCTTGAGGGTCATCATCATTATCGGTGATTCCTCTCGTGCCTGTTAACAGCTTACATCATTGGCTGGTAATCGGGCGATGTCTTTCCATGTTCGACTCCAGAACATCTTTCACATGGATCGACTTGTACTCCGAGTGAAGATTGAACGAGTTTGAAGACCCCAGATCTAGTTTCATCCATCTGGGCTGCGATATATTCAGGAAAATAAAGACATCAAATGTACATTGCTGCTGCACAGATGATCATCCAAATCAAAGGATGATGACTTTATTAAAATCATCAGTCTCCCGCACAGACGGTTGTCTGTCTTATGTACATGAAAATAAATTTATAAAGCTGAGCATGGGAATGCCCGCCTCAGCTAGATCATGAAAAATATTATGAAGATAATGTATTGTATTGTATCTTATTACAGGTCGCCTTCCAGCTCGAAAAAACTTCAGATCCTCATGATAAATCATTTCACACGACATCAAAAGATTAACGACCTCATGCTTTAGGGGGCAACTGTTATAGACATTTTTGGGCACTGCAACCCCGATCAAACATGTCCATAAACCAAGGGCTCCTAAGTCCCTAAAAGTGTTGTTCCATACCCTAAAAGAACAAGGTTAGTTGATTACATCATCTCCCAGAAGTTCTCCATGAAAAACTGCTTAGAACTGGTCAAAACTAGACCATCTCACCTGCTCCATGGTCAAAGTGCGATGCATCCCACCTACTGCACACGGGAGGTGCGATGCATACTGAAAAACCCTTCTATGGGGTGCGATGGGCGAGAGTGGACAAATGGCAGAGGCAGTTTGCGAGGTGGATGATCATGGAATCTTCCAGAAACTTCTCCTGTGACACTTGTCTCTCTGAATTCACCCAAGGATGAGTAATAGATCATCAATCTCCAAGTGGAATCAAGAACTATCAGAGAGAGGACACTAATCAGAATCCCAAAAGCTGACTCACCCCCCTACAATCATCTATATATGGATCCCTCATCCCAGAGATCCAGAGGCTGGAATTTTGTATCTTGTAAGGAAGTGTTGTTGGTTTCTTGTTGGAATATCATAGTGTTGGGTGATCTAAGATTTTCATGAGGTGAAAGAAGGGCTTTCATGCTGGAGGATGACACTAGGTCAAAACAATTGGTTGTAATCCTCTTTGCTATTCTTGATTATTAATAAAGCTATTCAAGTTTTCCTCCACATTCTTGTATGTTTGATGATATATGCATTTGTGTGGTCAATATATATTTGGTCCTATATTGTTTATGGTTGTAGATCTCTGTTCTTCAATAGTATTATGCTGCTTTGATTCCACAGGTGCTCTTTGAGGCTGGGTAGACGAAGGAGAAGCGGCAAGGATCTGTCAGAAAGGAGAGGAATCAAGAAAGGAACCAAGCGCAAGACTGAGGTTGGTGTCCTTCATTCCACTCTTATCTACTTTTCATAAAGGAAAACGAAAGTTGTTTTAGTTTGTTTGTTTCAAAGATAGCTACCAGTCTTAGTGGGACTAGCAACTCCGAGTGGACACAAGATTTCCTGATAACAAGTACCTATCGAAGAGATACTTCGATGATAGGGAAAAGGAATTCTATGAGCTAAATATGGGATGTATGAGAGATGATGAATACACTAGCAAATTCTTGAAGCTACTGAGTTATGTGCCTTACCTCACGGAGGAGAAGGCCAAGATTCAGAGGTTCATTAGTGGATTACCAGTTGCATTCAAAGAAAGGATTGAGTTTGATGAGCCTAGATCATTGGAGGAGACTATTTGAAATCTAAGGCATTTCTATGAACAATTGAAGCGTGGATCTGAGACTAAGCTAGATTGGAAATGTAATGCAAAGAACAAAGGAAAATGGGACAAGAAGCAATCAATACCTCAAGGTACAAGAAATAAATAGAATGTAGCACCATCTAAGAAGTTCAGTGCATCTGATAGAGGATAGGGACATCGATATTAGAAGAAAAATAAGTAGCCTGTGCGGTGTTGGATGTGTGGAGGGGATCATCGTAGGAGATATTGTCCACAATATTAGGGTGGTAGGCCTCAAATATATATTTCATAGGAGATGCAGACTATTGGGGATGTTGGTCAGAGTGTTCCTCGTATTTATGTAGCCTTGGATAACAAACATGTAGACCATCAGGCATCTATCATTGAGATGGATGGTAAGATTTGTGATTAAGTTATTTCTATTTTGATTGACCTTGAATCTAATTATAGCTATGTTAGTCCTGACTTGGTGGATAAGTGTGGTGTGAGTAAGGAATTGCATGTAGAATGTTGGTCAGTGAAATTGGTTACATGTACAAAGAAGCGAGTTCACACATGGGTAATAGCTTGTGCATTTTATTTGGATGGTATGCCTAGTGCAACACATTTGAATGTATTACCGTTGGGATCATACAGTATGTTGTTGAGCATGGATTGGTTGTATCTTCATAGAACCAAGGTGGATTGTTATGAAAAATCCATTGCGTGTGTGGATGACAATGGGGAACCAAGATTCTTACAGGGAAAGAAGAAATCCACATCAGTTAGGATCGTAACAACTATGCAAGCCAAGCATAGTCACATGAAAGGGTGTGTGTTATTTATACTGCACATTTCTAGTGACAAAGGTAAGGAAGTTGAGGATGTAGAATTTTTGAGAAGGTACCCAGTTCTACAGCAGTTCCAAGATGTATTTCCTGAAGACATTTCAGAGTTATCGTCTCACAGGGAGGTAGATTTTTCTATTGAGTTGGTGCCAGGGGAAGCTCCGGCATCAAAAGCACCTTACAGGATGAGTACACATGAGTTGGTAGAGTTGAAGCTACAATTGAAGGAAATGTTGGACAAGGGATACATTAGGCCAAGTGTATCACCTTGGGGTGCACCAGTATTGTTTATGAAGAAGAAAGATGGTACTCTTAGATTATGCATTGACTACAGGCAGTTGAACAAAGTGACCATCAAGAACAAGTATCTATTACTGAAGATTGATGACTTGTTCGATCAGTTGGAGGGAGAAGCAGTGTTCTCGAAGATTGATCTGAGATCTGGTTATCATCAAATACACATTAAGGAAGAGGACATTTATAAGACAGCCTTCTGAACCTAGTATGGGCATTAGGAGTTTGTTGTAGTTCCATTCGGTTTGACTAATTCTCCAGCTACTTTTATGTGCTTGATGAATATTGTGTTGCATCCATATTTGGATAAGTTTGTTATTGTGTTCATTGATGATATATTGGTATATTCTATAAATGAGGAAGAGCATGCCAATCATTTAGCAGCAATGTTGATATTGTTGAGAGAGCAGTAGTTGTATGTTAATCTTAGCAAGTGTAGTTTCTTTCAGACTGAGGTAGATTACTTGGGACATGTTGTCTCCAAGGAGCGCATTGCAATAGATCCATAAAAGATAAGAGATACCATTGAGTGGGCAACTCTGAGGAATGTAGATGAGGTGTGATCCTTCATGGGATCGGCAGGTTTTTAAAGGAGGTTCATCGGGAACTTCTCACAGATTGCTTATCCTATCACATCTTTGCAGAGGAAAGTTAAGAAGTTTGAATGGACAGAGGAGTGTGGGTCTAGTTTTGAGCATCTTTAGTAGTTGTTGACATATGCACCAGTGTTAAAGATTGTAGATCTGGATAAAGAGTTTGTAGTATTCACAGGTGCTTGCAAGAAAGGACTCGGTGGAGTCCTTCTGTAGGATGGACAAGTGGTATGCTATGCGTCATGAAAACTAAATGAGCAAGAGTAGAACTACCCCACACATGATCTTGAGTTGGCAGCAATCATACATGCGTTGAAGATCTAGAGACATTATCTTCTGGGCAGGAGGTTTATATTGATGAGTGATCGCAATGGTTTACGGTATCTATTTCACCAACATAATCTGAATGGGAGGTAGGCTCGGTGGTTGACCATGATCAATGAGTTCGATTTTGATATCAAATATATCAAAGGTAAAGAGAACAGGGTGGCAGATGCTCGTAGCAAGCAGATACATGTAAATCACTTAGCAACTATGACCTCCTATGGGACATACTTACAGGATAGGATCTTGCAGGCAGGTCAACAGGATGTCAGGTATATGGAGATTATACATGAGTTGCAGCAGAGTACAGGTACAGGTACGGGTGGTAGTATAGGTACATGTAGTATCACAGGTACATGTACAGGTACAGGTGCAGATGCACCAAATGTTGAATATTGCCTTATAATAGATGGATTGGTTAGATTTAGAGACAGGATATATGTGCCAGATAGTAGTGAGCTAAAGAAGGTGATCTTGACGGAGTTTCATGTGAAACCTTATTTACGTCACCTAGGCTATAAGAAGACATTGACCACAGTGAAGAGATTTTATTATTGGTTGAACCTAAAGAGGGATATAGCAGAGTTTATGGCTAGATGTTGTGATTGTTAGTGTGTGAAGGAAAAATCTAAACATCCAGGCGGACTACTACAACCGATTGCGATTCCAAAATGGAAATGGGAGGTCATTTCCATGGAATTTATCACAAGTTTGCCGAGGACAGTGAGACAACATGATTCCATCATGTTTGTTGTGGACAGGTTAAGAAAGGTTGTGCACTTCATTCCAGTGAAGTCTACATTCTCAGCTAGCTATGTAGCACATGTATTCATCATAGATGTGGTCATTGCATGGTGTTGTGAAGAAGATTATGTCGTATAAGGATGCGAAGTTCACTTCCAAGTTTTGGAAGGAGTTGTTTCCAGGTTTGGGCACTGATTTGGCCTTCAATACAACTTATCATTCGTAGACAGATGGACAGACAAAGAGAGATAATAGGATATTGGAGGACATGTTGAGTATGTATGTGATCCATCAACAACGAAAGTGGGAAGAGTATCTTCCACTGGTAGAATTTGCTTACAACAATGGGTGTCGGGAATCCTTGAAGATGAGTCCATTTGAGGCATTATATGTGCGGAGTTGCAAAACTCTTCTCGATTGGAGTGATCTATTTAATAGGGTGTTGATTGGACTAGACATGTTGTCGGACATGGAACAAGAAATCCAAGTTATAAAGAAGAATATAAAGGCAACACAGGATAGGTAGAAGAGCTATGCAGATCAGAACAAGTTATTCAAGGAATTCTAGGTTGGGGAATAGTGTACTTGTGCATCAAACTGAAGAAGAGCTCCCTACAGATTGGATCATGTTCCAAGTTGGCACCACAATTTTGTGGACCTTCAATATTGTTGAGAGGATTGGGCCAGTATCCTATTGACTTGCACTGCCTCTGACAGTGAAATTCCATGTTTTCCATGTATCATTACTTAAGGAGTATGTTAAAGATGTTGATCATGTTATTGACTAGTTTGTATTGCAAGTGGCACCAGATGGAGAATTCCAACTGGAGCCTCAATGTATATTGTAGGAAAAAGTGTTCATGCTTCGGAACTGAACAATGGAAGCACTTTGGGCCTGATGAAGCTACACAGGAGATGGTGGATCAAATGTGGGCTATGTATCCTTCATTGTTTGTCGGTTGAGACAAAGCAGTTTTGGTATGGTGTTTTAGTATATGTTTTGGTACTTGTTTTGGTGATGTTTGGTATATGTACATATGTATATGGATGTAAATACCGCCATGATATATGTTATAAAGCTCCAATAACTGGTATGGATGTCATGTCATTATGATGTTATGTTTGTTTTCATGTCGGTTTGCTTCTCAGCATGTTGATCATTGTAAATACTGCAATGAGTTAAGTTATGAAGCTCCATCAGCAGTATATTTTGCTTACAACAGTCTCATGGTTGTAGGTGTTCTTGAACACCAAGGACAGTGTTCCCCCAAGGGGCAGGGTTCTGTAATAGCCCTGGTGAAAATTCCATGTAATGAAAGTTAATAAAGGAAAAATAATAACCACGATTGATGGGACACTTATTCCAAGCTAAATGTTGGAAAGTCATCCTAGTGTGGGTGTTCATTTGGTTATTAATGGCTAAGGAAATTGGAAAAGGCAATGGCTAAGGCTTTGGAAAGGCAAATGGAATTTTTGGCACATTTATTTATGAAAATAATGGAAATTAGGAGAAAAGGGAGGTGAAAGGTCACAGGTTGCATGTGAGGAGGAAATTGAAGGAAAATAATGGAAAATGAAGAAAATAGAGGCCTAAATGATAAAAAGGCTTATGAAGATTAGTTTGTAACCTTTTGTCAGTTTAGTTTTGGAGCTCTCTCATTCCCTCTCTCTCTCTCTCATTCTTGGACACTTGAATTTTTCTTGGAGCACTCTTGGAGGGTGTTGCATACTTGGATTTTTGGACCAAGAAGGCAAAGTAAGAGTAGGAAAGCGCAAGAGGACATCAGGATCAGCAGCCACAACGGGCTTTGCTTGTAGGTACCAAGTTGCATGTATGTTTTCCTCACTAGTTTTAGCATGCATGGCATATGCATGTGGTTTATTGGTCATGATCTGTTACTGTCATGCAGGATTGCCTAGATTGACAATGGATTTGACTAGCCTTGCTATTTCCTGGACATAAATGGTGTTGTGGGTTCATTTTCTTTTTTTTCTGGTTGGTTCTCGTGTTTCCTTATCTTGGGTTGAGTTACTAGTTCCTGGAGCCTTGGCTGGAAAAATTATTTAGAGCCCTGTAACATCTTAGGTTGAGTTATTAGTCTTGGAACCTTGTTTATAAAAACACTCTAGATCCCTTGGTGGGTTGAGTTACTAGTCCTGGAGCCTTGGTTGGACAAATGCTCTGGAGCCAGCAGTAGTTGTGGGTTGAGTTACTAATCTTGGAGCCTTGGTTGGAACAAACGCTCTAGAGCCCTGGAAGGCTTGGATAGAGACCAATATGGTGATGGCTTGGTGATGTCCGACCATGAGGTGGAATCACTATTTGATGGGTTGAGGTGGTTGGCCTCTGGAAGCCCCAAATAGTTTTAGATTGATGTGTTTTATGAGATCCCACATTCATTCATGGAATATGGCACATGGATGACTAATTGAAGAGAGTTTTGGCTCAGCAATGTCTATGGTCGAGTGGTTCGTGGAAGTCCCACAACTGGGTGGCCTTTGCATCAATAATATGAGGTTATTTATCCTTGTTATTTTATGAGTATTATACTATTTTATATTTGGATCATATGGCTATGATTTCCTTGATATTTCTATTGTTATTATGTTGGTTATGTATGTGTTTTATGACAGTAGCTATGTATGGTTGTCATCATGTTTTTACTTGTAAATGAATGAACATTGTATCTATGACCTAATGGATGAAATGACAGCTAATGTGTTGAGGTATAAATGCTTCTTAACTATTCTTAGATGAGTATGAGACCCCTATTCTTAGATTTGTCAGTTACACCTGTAGATTACATATGCGTGATATGTTTGACTGAATGCCTATCATGGATAGTAGGGGTTCAGTCAAGGTCTTATTCAAGTAATTGCATTTGTATTTCCATTTCCTTATTATCTTGTTGTTCAGAGAGTTTCATTCAATTATGGGCAGTGACCTGGGCTCTAGGCCTGAAAAAGTGGTTGAAATCCTGGGGACACTAGCACAACACTGTCCAATTTAGTCTCTAGATGTTGGCATGCCTTGTCATGAGAACGTACAAAGCCTCCTGGATGTTATCATGCCCATATCATGGGAGTGCCTGGGGGTCAAGTGGTCCAAAATCTAAGTGGGACCCAGGGGATGATTGGCAGAAAAGTTGGGATGGTTCCTGAGGGTCCTAATGTTGATGTTGAAGGTATGCATGGTGTGTTTCCCTTGGTTCCACTTCCTTAATGTGGCTTAGGAGGTCAAATCATATCATAGTGGCCTCTCGTCACATGTTTACCGCGGTTGGCTAGTTACTTGGGTAGATGAGGGAGGAGGGGGTTACAAATATTAATATAAAATATTTAGAAAAGCATTATTGTTAATAATTATTATTGAAAATAATAATAATATTGTAAGTCCCAAAGGGTTAGCTCAAGTGGTCTAGAGCTATACTTGAAGTTCTTTGATATTTTTGTTAATCACGGGTTTGGCTCTCTTCAATTCCCTTGGGGCGAGTACCATCCACGAAATATGGGGAAGTACTTTGGGTTTTCCATACTTTCTTTCCAGACAAAAAATAATAATACTGTTATTAATAATAATATTGTTATTATTAATATTAATGTTAATAATAATATTATATTGTTATAATATTCTTTTTCCACAGAAATGAGTACTTCTATATTAAGTTTGCACTCGGTCGCGACAAATACTCGAGAGAGTTACAATGTTGTTCTGTTCATGGGCTTCTAGAGTGTCAAATTGTAGTTATGTACCCTCACCCAAAATACATCAAAATTCCTAAATCTTGACAGTACCTATTGACGAGATGGAATGTAATGCCAAGAACTACTGGATTCTACACTAGCGAGATCCCTTAACTGTTAGTGGTACATTCCAACCCATCAACAGATTTTTGCACTAGAAGGAGGGCCAAAATATGGCTGGCACTAACACCCATCCTCCCCATGAAACTTACCAACAAGCTAGTAACCCACCTCGCCATGTTTCCCCCACAACACATCATCATTCTGCTTTTGGTTCACCTTTTGGTGACCTTCATTTAGGTGATTCTCAACCTCCTCCACTCGAGGATGCTCCGGTCGAAGAGGAAGCCCCTCTCTATGAAGTCATGTACAATAATATGAGAGATTTATGCCCTATTACTAGACAATTTGCTAAGGATCTCAAGTGTATCCCTGCTACATGCTCCTTTCCTAACCCATACACTTCTAAGCCTCACCATACCCGTAAAGGCATCTTCGTAAGTTCAGTACCACATTTGATCGGTATGATTTGGATGATTATGCAGATGCTATTGAAAGGCTTTTGATTGAAGGATTGGAGATCCCTTGGGGTCTGAAAGAGAGGGGCCTAGAAGCGAGGTGACAACCAACCATGGTAGGAGAATGCATGAGGTGATAAACAACCACGGTTAGAAAATGTCGAGGTGGTTCAAAAACTAGGGGTCGAATAGAAAGTTAGAAATCAATTCAATTTGCACAATGTCGATGCCCCTCGAAATGAGAGGAACTTTAGATTCTTGGGGAACTAGAGGAACCTTGGAAACATCAAAAACTTTAGGAACTTGGGACATCTAAGGGTCGCTAGATACTCCTTGCACTAGTGAAGGCTCCAGGTCTGGCACTAAAAGTGATGTGGAAGACCATGCTAAATGAATAATATTTCAACCACTGAGAACTAACCGTCGACAACCCTTAGCCTGGATGGCCCAATCTCCCTTGGGCATCTGGGGTCTGCTTCATGACATGCCTTGTCACCCTGAGAAGCATCTTCCGAAATTTGACCCCGAGAAAGGGACCACGTTTGAAGACCATATCAATAATTTTTACCTAGCCTTGCAGATGATGAGGGTGCAACATGATGACATCGTCTGTAGGATTTTCCCTTACACCCCTGAGAATAAAGCAGCTACATGGTATCACTATTTTCCTGTGGCTTCCATATAGAATTAGGATGAGTTTAGAAAGACTTCTCGAGAAGTTTGTTGAAGATAAGACACCATCTATGATTCTTACTGAGCTAAGTACGTTGAAGTGCCATAAGAAAGAATATTTCCATAGATTATTATTATTATTATTATTTTTCCACTGAAATGAATACTTCTATGTTAAGTTTGTGTCCGGTCAAGACAAATGCTCGGGAGAGTTACAATGTTTTTCTTCTCCTGGGCTTTTGGATTGTCAAATTATACTTATCTACCCTTACCCAAAATAAATCAAAATTCCAAAACCTTGACAGTACTTGTTGATGAGCTGGAATGTACCGCCAATAACTAGGGGATTCTACATCGAGGAGATCCCCTAGCTACTAGTGGTACATTCCAGCCCATCAATAGATTTTGGCGCTAGAAGGAGGGCCATAATATGGCCGGCACTAACACCCATCCTCTCCCTGAAAATTCCCAACAAGCTAGTAACCAACCTCGCCCTATTTCCACGAGGACACTTCACCATCCTGCTTTTAGTCCACCTTTCGGTGACCTTCACTCAATTGATTCTCAACCTCCTCCACTTGAGGATGCTCTGATCAAAGAGGAATCCCCTCTTTATGAAGTCACATATGAGAAGATAAGTGATTTACGCCCTATTACTCGAAAATTTGCTAAGGGTACCAAGTGTATCCTTGCTACAAGTTCCATTCCTAACCCGCACACTTCTAAGCCTCACCATACCCGTAAAGGTGTCTTGGTAAGTTTAGTACCACATCTTATTGATATGATTTTGGATGATTATGTAGATGTTGTTGAAAGACTTTCGATTAAAGGATTGGAGATCGCTCGTGGGTCAGAAAGAGAGGTGCCTAGAAGCGAGGTTACACGAGGTGACAACTAACCATAGTAGGAGAATGCACGAGGTGACCACCAACCATGGTCAGAAGACGCCGAGGTGGTTCAAAGACTAGGGATCGAAGAGAATGTTATAAATCAAGTCAATTTTCACAACGTCTATGACCCTCGAAACAAGAGGAACTTTACATTCTTCAGGAACTGGAGGAATCTTAGAAACATCAGAAACTTAAGGGATTTGGGACATCTAAGGGTCCATAGGCGGAATAATGAAGAACCTTCTCACACTAGTGAAGGCTCTAGGTCTGGAATTGAAAATGATACAGAAGACCATGCTAACTAAATAATATTTCAACCACCGAGAGCTAACCATTGACAACCCTTAGCTTGGATGGCCCAATCCCCCTTGGGAATCTAAGGCTACTTCATGACATGCCTCATCACCCTTAGAAGCATCTCCTTAAATTTGACCCCAAGAAAGGGACCATGGATAAAGACCATATCAGTAATTTTTACCTAGCCTTGCATATGATGAGGGTGCAACATGATGACGTCACTTGTAGGCTTTTCCCTCACACCTTTGAGAATAAAGCAACCACATGGTATCACTCTTTTCCTATGGCTTCCATACGAAATTAGAATGAGTTCTGACATAATTTTTTCGAGAAGTTTGTTGAAGATAAGACACCATCTATGCATCTTACCGTACTAAGTACGTTGAAGTGCCATAAGAAACAATATTTTCATAGAAAATATTTTTTTTTATCAAGTAAGAGTAGAACCTTCCATTAATCTAGAAAAAATTACATAATGTACACTTCTTTAACGGAGTCAAGAAAGGCAACACCAGCTCTGTGAGAATTCAGCAGACAACTGGGTTGCCTAGACCCCGAACCTAACTTCAATGAGACTACAAAAGAACGTAGGACAAAAAATTCCACCCAACATAGAGTGTAGAGAAATTTCAAGGCGTCGCTCGGGATAGCTAGAAGCCTGTTTTCCGAACCTGAAGGAGAGGTTAACAGATGCTAAATTACTTAACCCTCATGCATCAAAAAACCCGAAAGCTTTGAATGATGAGGGCCCACATAACCTAAGGCCCACAATACTGTATCATGTGACCCAACCTGAACATTTCATTATCTCTCTAACCCGATATCCATGCAATCCAACCCCTGTAGATCCAACGATCAAGATATGATTTCGGGTTGACTCCTAGCCCTCACTTTAACATTTCTTACAGACCCGAAGAGAAATATATCCACCGCTCTAAAAAAATTTGGGTCCATTTGAAAACTTAACATTCGTGCAGTTTATCTGCCCGAAATCCTTAGGATGGAGGCTTTCCAATGGGATCTCGATAACATGCCCACTCTTTAACTTTACTTAAGGACCCGAAGAGTAAATAAGCCACTTACTATAATTTTTCGGGTCCGATTTCCGAATTAACTTTCGTGCAGTTTTCCTCCCGAAATCCCTAGGATGAAGGAGTTTCAAGGATATCTCGCCTACTTGCCCACTCGTTATCTTTTCTTACGGACCCGAAGAGTAGATAGGCCACAGCTCTATATTTTTTCGGGTTTGTTTGAAGAATTAATCTACGAGCATTTTTCCACCCAAAATCCATAGGATGATGGAGTTCAGGGCAATCTTTGGTCAGATGCCTGCCAACCTGCCCGCTGTTATCACTTGCTTCTTCCCTGTGATTGGTCCACTTTCGACTGTTTCCATTAGTATTCTCTCTGCTTATTTCTCATACTTTGAACCTGTCTGTGACAGTCCTCACGCAATTTCCCTGAGGGTGTTGCCATCCAGGCATATCATCTATTTCTTTTTGAACAAAGTGCTCCTTCATTCGCCAAACGATCCGCTAGCCTATTAGTTGTTCTGCACACATGAAAAAAGTTGAGTGTTCTCAGGGCTTTCAAGTGGGATTGTATGCGTTGATAGACTTGCAATAACCACCAGTGTTTCGACACTCTTTCTGGTGTTGTGCCATTGCATATCTTCTTGACCGAATTAATAATCAATTCAGAGTCAGCTTCAATGATGGCATTATGTAAATTTAATTCAATCAAGATTTCTAGGCATTACTCTAAGGCCATGAGTTCCGCCATATTATTAGTGGCATTCCCCAAATGACTATGGAAGATGACTTTTATGTATCCCTGCTCATCTCTTATGACTCTGCCATAACCAGCCATCCCAGGGTTTCCTTTAGAGGCTCCATCTATATTAAATTTCAAAAAACCATGAGGAGGAGGTTGCTAGAATTCCTTATCTGTTGTTGTATGACATACAATCTTGCTTATGCCCTGGGGGAAAGGCCACTGGAGACCCAAATGCACTAGTATTTGTGCATCCTAGTCAGGAGGTGGGTTCTCGGGGGGTTTCTTTAAAAGGGTTCCTATAGTCCCTTTGAGCTGTCTAATGATCTAAGCTATGATGCTCTGGGATGAGCCAATTCTGTTCTTGAAGATCCTATTGTTGCGTTTTTCCAGACATCCCAGATTAGAAATCCTAGAACAAAAGTCCAATCTTTGTTAATTATTTCATTTTCTGAGAAGTTTGTCCTCCAATTCTTCAGAGTGCCAGTTATGCTGAAATTGTCCCTATCCATTTGTCTGAAGATTGAAGCCACCCAATTCCACAAGGTAGAGGTGAATGGGCAGAGGTTGAGTAGGTGTTCCATTGTTTCTTCTTGTAATTCACATAACTGGCATCTAGATGGATCGGCTACACCTCTTTTCCAAAGTTTTTCCCAAGTCAGAATTTTTTTATGTTGCACCAACCACATTAACAGTTTGATTTTCATCCAGTGCGGGTTCTGCCATAGTTCCTTCCATACCTTATCAGGGTTTGGAAAATCAAGCCCTAGGGCCATTCTCTTGGGTTCTTTGAGGTTGAAGTTGCCTTTGTTGTTTCTTCCCCATCTCAGTTGGTCAGACGATGTTGATATCAAAATCTTTCTCTGTTCCAAGATCACTGCAAGAGCTTCTGCCTGGGCCTTCAAAGGGGTCTCTTCACTGTATACCAGGTCCTTCCATATTCTCCATTTGCCCTCGTTCTTCACCTAATCCCAGAAGTCACTTACCCTGAGTAAACCTTTACTGTCAGTGTCATTCTTGAGATTGGCTAGTTCTTCTCTTAATAGGTTAGGTTCCTACTGCTAGTTGTCCTCCCAAAACCAAGCTAGGTTTCCATCTCTGATCTCCCAAAAACTATGCTTCTGAATAATGGCTCTATTCTCCCATGCATTTTTCCAAATGTGGGAGCCCTTGATGAGCCCATACATTTGAATGTGATCCCTTTCTTGCCAATTATTTGCATACTTCTGTTTCCAGACCTTGGCCCAAGGGGTTACAGGGTCATGAAGACCCAAACCTCCATGGGTCTTAGGTTTACAGAGCTTATCCCATGCTACCAAAGCCCACTTATTTTTCTCTTCCCCTTTGCCCCAAATAAAGTCTCTTTGGATATTCCTGATGTGTTGCAAAACTCCTTTAGGAGTAGGAAGAGCTGAAAACATGAAGATGGGAACAGTTTGTAGGATAGCTTTTGTTAGCACTAGCCTTCCTGCTAAATTCAAAGACCTGCTTGTCCATTTCCTGACTTTGTCCTGGAGTTTATTAGTTACTGGCTCCCAAACTTCCTTGCTCAAAGGTTTGTCTGTTAGGGGTATTCCCAGATATTTGGAGGGTAGTTGTTCTCTTTGAAAGCCGAGAATTCTTGTGAGGTTTCTCTAAATGGCAATGTCAGTATTAAAAAAGAAAATTGTTGATTTGGTAAGGCTTACCTTTGTACCAACAGCCATAACAAAGTCGTTCAGGATTTGTTTGAAAGCTCTAGCTTCCTTGACCATGGGTGTACCTTGCAACATAGTGTCATCCACAAATTGTTGATGAGTCAAGGCATCCCCATTCAGGGTGAGTTTGAGACCCTGAATCTTTCCTTCTACATTGGCTGATTTGATCACCTTGCCTAAACCTTCCATCATAAGAATAGAGAGGAAGGGAGAGAGCAGATTTCCTTGTCTAAGGCCTCTCGAAGGCTTAAAGGTCCTGGATGGTGAGCCATTAAGCAGGATTGAAAACTAGTTGTGGTTACAAGGGCCATTACCCATCTTATCTAGTTGTGGTCAAAGCCATATGCTTTTAGTACTTCCCTGATATATTACCAGCTTAGCTTATCATAAGCTTTCGCTAGGTCAAGTTGTGTGATCATACCTGCTTGCTTGTTACTCTTGATAGAATGTACCACCTCGTGAGCTTGAATGATGTTATTTAGAATTTGCCTTCCTTCCACATATCCAGTTTTCTCCTTAGACACAAGAGTTGGAAGAAGGGGTTTGAGTTTGTTTGCAATTACTTTGGAAATAATCTTGTACACCAAATTGCATAAATCTATGGGTCTAAATCTATCTGGTGTCATAGCTTTTTCCTGCTTTGGAATCAAAGTTATGAAAGTGGCATTAAGCGCCCTTAAAATAGATTTGGATTTCCTCGAGTCCTCCACCACATCAAGGATATATTGTTTGACTATTTCCCAGCATGCTTTGAAGAAGTCTACATTGAACCCATCCGGGCCTATATCTTTCCCATTTTGCATCTCTTTTATGACTTCATTGACCTCCTCTTCTACCACTGGCCTATTAAGATTGTAATTGTCTTCTCTAGTTACAAGCTTTGGAATATACTTTGTGAAGTTGTTGATAAATTGTGATCTATCTATGAGAGGCTCCTCTACTATGCTTTGGAAATGATGTACCAGAGCAGATTCCATTTCTTTTTGGGTGTTGAGTTGTTTCCCTTGAGTATCTCTGAGTTCTGAAATCTTGTTATGAGACCTGTGATCCATGGTTGACTTGTGAAAAAATTTTGTGTTTCTTTCCCCTTCTTTAATCCATTGCACTCTCGATTTTTGTCTCCAGAAGATTTCCTCTTGTTCGTATCTGTCCTCCCATTCCTATTGAAGAGAGTCAGCTTGTATTTCCTTTCCTCGGTAAAGCCATCTGTGATGAGGATTTGATTGATTCCCTGTAGTTTCTGTTCAACTTCTTTTTTGGCTTTGAAAATATTACCAAACTCATTTTTGTTCCAATCCTTAAGCCTGAGTTTGATGTGTTTCAGCCTTTGGTGCAGTAGGAACATATTAGTTCCCCGAATAGGCATATCTTCCGCCCACCATTTTCCAATATTGCTTATGAATTCAGGGTGGGTGAGCCAAACATTTTCAAACCTAAAAGGTATGTTCCTCGGAGTGCCTATAAAAGAAGCTTCAAGTTGGATAGGCCAGTGATTCGAGCCTCCAAAAGGGAGGATTAAAGCAAACAGGTCAAGGCCAGTGAGAATGAGGTCCTCAAAGATTATGAATCTATCAAGTTTAGAGGCAACTTAAGAGGCCCCTCCCCGCTTATTATTCCAGGTGAAGGTGCCATTTTTTGTCTCCATGTCCACTAGCCTCATGTCATTTAGGAAGTTCTGAAAGGCAATGGAGTCTCTGCCTAGAGTTCTGGTCCCACCTTTTTTTCTGTAAGAGATCTAATCATATTAAAGTCCCCTCCTAGAATCCATGGCATATCATGATGTCTTTCTCTTAGCTCCTCTAGTGAGATAAGAAGCTTGAGTTTGTTCCAAGTTTTTTAGGACCATATACATTTGTGATCAAATATACTTCTTTATCACCCAAAGGTTGGATCACCATCGAAAGGTAGTTCCTAGATGCTTCGACATCTAGGATTCCAAATTTCTGGGGGTTCCAAAGTGTAAGAATCCCTCCTGCTGTGTTTTTTGCTTTAACTTCTAGATATTCATACTTGATGAGTCATTTGCTATGTATCTCTCTTATTTTATCTATTGAACATTTTGTTTCCTGGATAAAAATCATATGTGGTTTTTCTTCTTTTATTCTATTACTAAGGTTTCTTTGTTTCCTTTTACCTCCTAGACCCCTAATATTCCAAGTCATGAGCTTCATTAAGAAAGGTTTGTAAATGAGTAACTAGTAAGATCTTTCATCTTACCTGAGTTGATCATAAGTTTCCCACACTCTGTCAGCAGCTCACTCTGTCTTTTCCTTCCTCTTTTCTGGCCTGGGTTTTTAGCAGTGTCCCGATGTTACCTCCACCATTTTTACTCCTCTGTTTTTTTAGCTATCATGGTTTCTTTTGACTTCAGAACCCTTTGTTTGAGATCTCCAAAGGAAGAGTTGTTTCACTCTGTCAAACTCCTCTAGTGGTAGAGAATCAACCCCTTTGGTTGCTCCCTGCTCCAGTAACTTTTTTGGATCGAGATTCTCCCTTTCAAGAATTTCCTGCAGATCATGGTCCTCCGTTCCCACCTCGCTTGGTGTCATCTCATGGTCCCTGTCAAGTTCCATAGTGCTTGGCAGATCCTCCTTTAGTTTGTTGTTTTCAATTATGCCCTCCATGCTATCATCTTTTTCCTTCTCTGCAAGTTTATCCTCCAATACCTGGTTCGTCCCATTGTTCCCACCTTCTTCTTCTAAAATCTAGAAGCTGTTATGACTTGGTTGCTTATCCTTGTTGCTTTTCTTCTGGTTCTTTTTCCCTCCTTTCCCTTTGCCTCCCACCTTGGCAAAGCCTTCGTGATCTTTGCCTATGTAGGTTTTAATATTGTTCTCCAGTTTGTTTAATGGGCAGTCTCTGAAGAGGTGCTCGTGTTCATGGCATTTGCGACATTTGAATGGGACATGTTCATAGTCCACCGCCTGCACCCATTCTTCATCATATACTTCTAGAATGATTTCGTCCAGAAGTGCTCCAGATAGGTCCATTTCTACGCATATTCGGGCAAAGGAGGTGTATTTTCCTCGCAGAGTCGCATCTGATATCTTTAAAAAATGACCTAATTTATTGCCTATTTCTTTTAAGGATTCTGCAGCCAATAATCTAAAGGTAGGGAGTAGAGTCTTATCCATACCAGTACTAATGTGAATGTCTCTCGTTCCAGGACAAAATTCATCACCCATGGTCGCATGTAGAGGCCTGCAGCAGCATAAAAATATGGTCCTCCTTCGAACACTCTGTCTTTGTCCTCTAAGTTTGTGAACACCACTATGAAGAAGCCCTTGGACCCAAGGTGAAGGTTTATTTCCCCCTTTGGTTTCCAGTGGTTTTTTATCCAAGCATGCAAAGCCTTCTCTGTTGGCCATATCCCCATAAATTTGCATATTACCACATATGCCGCCATGTGATCCCTGTGCACCTGTAGCGCCGGATCACTTAATACAATCCGAGGTGTAAATGTTGACCTAGGTTTGCAAATTCCTGTCATATTCTTGTGCTCAGCTCTCTAACTGCCTCCTCCTGTTCTCTTCTCTCTCCTTATCTTCTCCTGATTCTCTTCATGTTCATGTGATCTAATGTTTTTCTGTTTTTATATGCTGATACTCTCAGTTTTTGCCTCCATTGGTTTCTTGAAGCAGTTCGAACTAGCTTCCTTGCTGCTGTTCGCAACTGCATGACTGTAGGAGTGAGTGGAACTCCCCCCTCCTCACCCCTCCATGGTTACTAGCACTAATGCCCTGTTGCAAACCCTCATTCAGCTCTCTTCCCACCAATCCTTTTAGGTCAATAATCAATTTCCATAGAAAATATTATTATTATTATTATTATTATTGTTATTGTTATAAAAAAAAATTCCACGGAAATGAGTACTTCTATATTAAGTCTGACCCGGTCACAGAAAATACTCGGGAGAGTTACAATGTTGTTTTGCTCATGGACTTCTATATTGTCAAATTGTAGCTATCTACCCTCACCCAATATACATCAAAATTCCCAAACCTTGATAGTACCCTTATTGTATTAAAATTATATATTAGACAAAAATGAAACACAATCCATACACATTTAACTCTAGTCATTATATAGATGCTTAATCAATACTATCAACACGACGATTGAGGTTTATGCCTTGAGGAGGTTCCCCTATTGGGCTCTTCAGTCAATTGTTCCATAAATATAGATCCATAATTATACTACGTAGAGCTTCAACCTCATCCTCCAAAGTGTGCAATTCGTTGTTGTTGAGCCTCAACTAATTCCAATGTGTTGTAATCAAAGGCTTCTTGTTGATACATCATTACTTGTAAATCATAAATTGCAGCATTCATTACTTCATGAGCCTTCCTAAAATGTTCACATACGGTTCAGGTAGAAGAGTCTGACTCTGAACTTGATCCATGAGTGGACATTGCTAACACCAAAGTCAGAAGAAAGAAGAAGGACCTACTGAAAACGAAGCAACAATGAAACCTCCAATTTCCTTTCCTACACTCAGATATGTTCGGTTTTATAGCCCAATTGCCAATTTAGGGACTAAAAACCCAAAAGGAAAGGGACAACACAAGATGAAAAGATAGTTTGTTCCTAGATGTAGGGTTCTAACCTATAAGAATACATAATTCTCCCATGTGTGCACCAAACTAATTAACCAAAGAATGCATACAATTACCTTTGAGCCCGTGAGAGCGAGACGCCAGACTTCCCAATTACAGTGGTGCTTGACTCTTAAACAAATTTCCTAGCAATAGAGGACCCAATTAGCAGCCTGAAGCTCATTAAAGAACTTCCATTTACCCCGACTTTGCGCCACCCTTGCTAACAAAACTTCCCTTTGTCTAATATTCAGAGGATGGCCAAATCATAACCATCCCTTCTCACACAAAATGGAGAAAATAGAGCCACCTCTCCTCAATTTAATTTCTTTTCCATCGGATAGTCTCATGCGATTTTGCAAGTTTGCATCACTTAAGTCAGGGTCCCAAGATGGAGTAATCATCACCCAACTATCTGAGAAGACACCTTTCTCATATGCCATGGACTTTGCATTACATTCCTGTCTAATATTCTTCAATCTGCATGAATTAGGCAAGTTGATAAAGATGATGGAGAGAGATGCTAAAGGAATTAGCTAAAGGATGGAATGGGGCGACTCTGGTGACGATAAATGCAACATGTTTACATACAATAGATCTGTATGGGGTGCCACATTGGGCTGGTACGAGACTTGTCAAATTATTGTTTCAAACATGACCTTATCCCCAATATCCCTAACAATCATACATGGAGATAAAAATGAGGGGCAAGGAGATAAATTAGGGGAGTTTAAATCAAAAAAAGGATTTTGACAGTGGCTTTATTGATTTAGGCATAAGTTGAGATTGGCGTTACAAAGGTTGATCATGAGCTTCATTTAGGGGATGACAACTTGACCAAATATTCCATTAATTTCTAACCACCCCTCTTCCAAGAGGCAAGCCTTATTGGCTAGAAGATCAACTTCATTATTAAGAATTTGAAGAATATGGAAAGAGGGGGAGATAGAAAAAGAGCAAAGGATATATTTGATATGATGGAACAATAAGCTTAGTGTATTATCTTTTGGAGGTGTATTGGCTCTTAGGTGATGAAAGATTAGAAAGGAGTCTTAAAAAATAGTTGTGTCCTTGATACCATGCTTCTGAGCTATTAATAGCCCCAAGTAAAGTTCATACATCTTTGTCTGATTTCTTGTTTTCCTGTCGAGTCCCCATGAAAAATTATCCACTATTATTCCTTCAATATTTAGAAGAATCCCTTCCCCTCCTACTATCCCTAGATTGCACTTGGAAGCTCCATAAAATTGGAGAACCCGAGACTTAACACTCTTCCTCCATTCTACAAAATTCTCAATAGAAAGGCACAACAACCACCAAGGGTGAGACTTGCATCAAGCTGAAGAAAGAGTGGCGGGACTAGGAGAAATCCAAGGAGAAAGCCATTGTTGCTCAAGAAATCTAATGAGGGATCCAAGGATGGAAGGTTGTATTCTAAATAGAAAGAGAGGACTTTGAGAGCAGCATACTTTACTAGAATTGAAATTGATATGAAGATGGAACTGTTCCTAGAGAACCATATCTGTCAGCGAAGGTACTTGGGGAGAGCTAGCCAGATCTCTTTGAAGGAGGATTTGGTCTGAAGGGAGTGTAGGTTTTAACCCTGTACATAAATTACCTGAAAACAAATTCTTAAAACAAAAAAATATACAATAGCAAGAACATAAAATATACACAGATATTTTCTCCTGGAACTCAAAACGGGAAAACCATATTGATTTTTCATTATATTTTTTTCAATGTTACACAATATATATATATATATGTCGAAGCATTCATAAACCTCAATCTATTAACCCTAGATTAAAACATAACCATAGTTCCCTTGACCAGATCTACAAAATACCATGGGCAAAAACCATCATGCCCAAAACTATGTGCAAAACCATGGGTAGCTCTGCCCCCCATAATAATAATAATTAATTAATTAAAAAATAAAATCTGACAGGGGGGGCAATACCCTGTTGCACCCGTACGAACGTAACATCACCTACAACTAGTCGTGGAAATAATATTACACATACCCAACAAGGAGCCCATGTATTTCTTATGCCAAGATGAGAAAAAAGTTTGAATGTTTGAAGGCCAAAGAGTTCTGGAAAAAAGTGGGCCAAAGGGAAAGGGTCCAAACTACATGGGTATTAGGGCCAACAATTCCCCGTTTTCTAAGATTTTCAACTGTTCAAAATTTCTTATGCCATAATAACCAACAAAAGGAATTCACCTTTGGAATTGCATTATATTTGCATATCTTTCTCCATATCGAAGATTTCATCAGGGCCTGTGATTAGAATAGGAGAGTGTTGTATCCTTCTTTAAATGTATAGAAGGAATTCCTCCAAACCCTTTTATCCACTGCTACTTGACTTAGTGAGGCACACCCATTCAATTAAATTTTCAAAATCTTCACTTCAAGTCACAGATTTTGCAAGACTGCATCAAGCTTCCACTCTTTCCATAGACCCTTCTCATCCCAGCTTGAAATATGGGTGAGAGTACCAGTACCTACCTGCTTAAGATAACTTATCAAGGAACTGAGAGATTTTTCCTGGCTCAATGGTTGACGTCCTAGAATTGAGTCCTCCCATAGATTAAAATTGATTCCATTACCTAGGATCCAACAAAGATGATCGTAAATTAAATAAGAGGAGGAGGTTATCAGTTTCCAAATTGGAGATCCTTGAGAGACATCTCGAGGATGAATATTACTACTTTGCATATATTTGTCTTGTAAGACTTATACCCACCATAGTATTGGTTGAGATTTTTCCTTCCAGAATAACTTGGCTCCCATTGCAATGTTTACCATAGAAGGATACTTTATTCCTAATCCACCATGCAATTTTGGTGCTCGGATAACATCCCAATTCACTAGATGGAATTTTTTGGTTTATGAGTTGCCTCCTCCTCGTAGAAACTTTCTTAGGTAAGCTCCTATTTTTTGCAGCACATACTTAGGCGCTAACAAATTAGAGAATTGATATATGGGGATGGATAAGAGTACTTCTTTTACCAAGAATTTTCTCCCTACTACATTCAGCCATCTTGCTCCCTAGTTTTCCAACTTTATTTTAATTTTCTCCAAAATGGTTTGCCATGATTTAGGGTATTTTTTCCTAAGATAGATTGGAATTCCCATATGCTTAAATTCCTTCCAATCGCTAACTACTTTATATCTGAAAACATCTCCAATCTTCTTTGCCTTATGAGATGTTGTATTCCATGTGAAGATTTATATTTTGTTATCATTTGTTTGCCCCCTAGATGTCGACATGAATATGTCCAAAGTGGATTTAAATCTCTTGGCTATTAATATTGAAGCTCCTCCCAACATAATCGTACCATCCGTGAACTGACCATGATTTATGTTCCTTGTTCCTAGAGTGAATCTAATGCCCAAGAAGTTGGAAGAACCATTTATTTTTATCCTGAAGACAAACCAAAATTGTGGGTTTGAAATGTCAATTATCTAACTATCATAAATGTGATGGATCCAAAAAGCTATTTGAAACAAGTTGGAAGAAGTCCCTTCAAATTCTAAGTGTCTGCTGAGAGAATCAACTATTATGATATATAGAAAGGGGGAGAGCGGAAAACATTGCCTCAAACCTCGTGAGGCTTTCAAGAAGTTTTCTACTCTACCATTGATTAAGAGACCTGTCCATGGTGAAGAAATTCACAATGCCACCCACTGAATAATTTTTGCATAAATCCCATTTTGCGCATAACCTTGAAAATAAATTCATGTCTTACCAGATCAAATGCATTGACCATGTCTAATTTTATGTTCATGACCTAATATCCCCTTCTCCAACTAGAGTCCACTGCTTCCTGTATCAAAATGATGTTACCAAAAATTTGTCGGCCAAGGATGAAACCTCCTTGACTTATCAAAATTAATTAGGGGAGAACTTTCTTAAGTTGATAAGCTAGAAGTTTGGAGACAATTTTATAAGAATTATTACAAAGAGAGATTGGAAGAAAAAAAGAAAATGAGGAGGAGTTAAATTATTTTGGGATTAAGGCAAAAAAGGAATAATTTATTCTACCTCCCATGCATAAGTGCTTAAGAGAATATCCAATCATTATGCAAAGGTCCTGGTTAGTCAGATCCCAAAAGTGCAGATAAAAGTAGGCAGAGATTCCATATGAACCTGGAGCCTTATCTGGGTGAAGAGAGAAAGCAATATTCTTAATTTCTTCCATGGAGGGTGTCGCTATGAGTTGGCCATTCACTTCCTCTATGATTAATGTGGGCACATTTTCAAGCATGAATTATTCATCTTCAAAATCCCTTGGGATGGTGTCTTGGTATTGATTATTGAAGTGTAGTGTAGCAGCACCAATTATAGCTTGAAAATCCATGATTTTCTGCCCCTGCAGATGGATCTCTGAAATGTTGTTTTTACTTTCTCTAAATGTTGCTTGTTTGTGGAAGAATTTGGTGTTTTTATCCCCTGCCTAGAGCCAAACATTGTGAGACTTGAGCCACTAATATTCTTCCTCTTTCCTTAGAAGTGAGTGCTAGGATTTAAAAGTTTATGCTTATTTCTACATGCCTTCAATTGTAACTGGTGTGATTTATGTTTCCTCTTGAAAAGAAGTTAGTTGTTGTTCAACTTCTTTTAAAGAGTGATATATCTTTTTTTTGCCTTCCCTTGGCCATTTTCTAATACACATCTTCAGTCGCTTGATCTTAGCTTCCCAAATTGCAATAAGGCTTCCCTCCACCCATTCAAACCAGTAAGCTTCCACAATGTCCTTAAAAGTAGAAGAGTGGAGCCAAAGGGGAGAGAAATGAAAGGGGATTGGGCAATAATTCAAGGGGACTGAAAGGGAGAGACGGAGGGGACAATGGTAAAATCCATTCTAGGGGAGCATGAAGGAGTGCAAATAAATGTTCAGGAATAGGAAATTATCTGAAGCTAGGAAGTGATCCAAGCAACCAACTATATGACTAGGGCCAATGTGCTTGTTGTTATAGGTGTAACAAAACTTGGGTGGCTTGAAATAAAAAATATTAAGAAACTGTATGAGATCTTCCATATCTTCTTGGAAGGGGTCTTTGACCACAAAACCCCCTCACTTTTCTTTATGATTCAAGGTTTTGTTGAAATCCCCTCTGATGATATAATTTTGCCCAAATTTAGTGTTTTTAAGCTCAATGAGGGATTTCCAACATTCTTTTCTTTCCTGAAAGTGGATCGGCATATACAAATTTATGACTGTGCATACCTAGTGAAGATTCAAAAGCCTGAGGGAGGTCACAACCCAGTGAGTGGTATTTAAAGAATGTAAAAGTTTCACCTCATTTGGATTCCATAATGTGCAGAGGCCTCTTGAAGCTCCATGAGAATCAACTGCTACCAAGTTACTATGATTCCATATTTTACTATGCTTAGATGAGATCTCTTTCTCACCTAATTTCGTCTCTTGGGAGAGGACCGCTGAGGGTTTTATTTCAGGATTAGAGACTTTTATTCCTCTATTCCTTTTTCAAATCCAAGTCCCCTACATTTCCATGAGATAATATTCATCATTTACTCTTCCAGGAAGATGTCCACTTGTTGGGACCTGCAAAAGCTCCTTTTTTCCCTCCTTTTCTCCCAAGATCAACTAGTTGTCGAGGAATAGTATGGTGGAATCCAAGCTCCTTATTTTTTTCGGTTTTCTCAATCCTGATCTCTTTGTTAGATTCATGTCTTAATCTTCAGGATCTCCTTGCTACCTCCTGTTTAGTCAATTTAGTGTTCCTAAATTGATGTCATTAATTGTCAACCCGGGGCTCGTAAGCTGATGAAGTGAAGGTGTACTATATATACTTAAGCAACCTCTTAGAGATTTTTGTCGTTTGGGGTGTTGTTTGTGGTTAATTTATCTTCCTAAGATGGGGTGGTGATTTATAAACAGATGAGTGATAGTGTGTGTAAGGTGAGTTCTAGATGAGTGAGAGTGTGTGATTAGTGGTTTCTAACTACTTGCTGAAAAGGAAAAGCTTGAAAGAAATAAATAACTTGAAATGACTTGAAAGCAAAGAACCACTTTCTAATGGCATTAGACACCATTCATGCTGCTGCAAATAAAAGGTAAGAAAATCACTTTAAAAACCAGTGATAATGTTTATCTCTTCCTAACTCTCTGCTTCTAACACATAGTACTGTGTAAAACACGATTAGGAAGTAGCTAAAGATGAGTTTAAAAAGTGATAAAAAATGAGAAAAATCTACTTTAAAGACTAGTTATAATGTTTTGCTCTTTCTAACTCTCTGCTTCTATCATATGGTACTATGTAAAGCACGATTAGAAAGTAGTTAAATATTAGTCTAAAAAGTACTCAAAGCCAGTTGTAAGTTATTAGTATTCTGATCTCTAAAAGATAAACAATTTGTGATAAAGAGACCATTCATATGTTAGCAGACAACTTTGAGAAATTAAACTAAAAATCAGCTATAAAAATAAAGTAAAGGCAGCAACTTTGAATCTGTCAACTGAAACTACCAATAGATATAAAGCAAATACATAAACACAAAACAATCCCGGGTTAAAAACCTGCAAAAGAACAATACTGATCAGTCAAAATGAATGCTGCAAATGAAATAACAATGAAAGTGAATTAAGCTGTACATGTTTCAAGAAAAGGAAATGCTGAATAGAAAATAAAGAAATAGCAAGAATATAAACATGAAATACTATACAAGGGCAGTCATGAACAGGGGCCCTCCATTCATAATACCCAAAGAAGACTCAAGGAATTGAAAACTTCAGAACAGCACTGCTTCTATTACTCCATGTGCAGAAAATTACAGTCAAGAGTGCTAGAACAGCACTATTAAAACAGAGTCTTGGAATGCACTAAAAATATAACAAGTTCATAAAACACAGCAACTAAAAAGTAACATTAAGCGTATGCAAACGCTAGTTTTTATAGGCATCTGAAAGATGGCCTAATGCGTACAGCTAAAACTGAAAAATAAACTAACTGTCATGCGTAATTAAGGTTCAATAACACGTCATAAGCCTCGTGGATGAGCTGGAGGTTCTGGTCGTTATGGGCATTGAATCCAGAGTTGGATTATGTCCCCCACAGCCTGCGTAAGACGGACAAATCACCGTTTGAACCGACGTGACCTAACAGCTTACGCATCACCGTTAAGATGCCTTTGTTGACCGTAACTTGACCCTCGTTGACCGGAGGTACAGATGACGTGGCTGACCGAACTAACAACACAGGAACCTCGAGCACCTTGATTCCTAAGTGCCCATGTGGCTCGTTTGGCAAAATGACACGTGGAACCTTGAGATTAACAAAAAGGCTGCGGAATTCCTGTAAATATGTCAAAATCTAAACAAAACAGTCACACATTAGCAAAATTCCTTAATCATGCTTAAAGTCATATAATGTAATGATCTGGGTTGGTTTGCAAGGAAAATGAGGCAAAAGAGAGAGATGAATGAGGGAAAACTGTAGGTAATGATGGATAATCAAGTGTAAAGTAGAGGCTCTACATACCCCCACTACGAGGGCATTGCATGTCCTCATGCAATCAAAAACATTGTTCAGTCCACCTGCTGGGATGCCTCTGCTAAGACATCCAGCCTTCTCTTCTTTCTCTGTGTGGCCACATTGACTCTTGGTCTTTTCATCAAACACCTGAATTTTAGATTGATCAAGGCTCTGTTTAATTTCCTGCATCTCTTCTTGAGCTTTTTGTTTTCCTTTTGCCACAGGCCCATATGAAGCATGGTGTTATCTTGGACCATCTTGTCCACATTGCTCTGTATCTTCAGTTTTTCATTTTCTTGTTTGATGTGGCGATTTAGTACCTCCAGCTCAAATATTTCCTGCTTCAGTGATTGGACTTGCTGCTCCAAAGGTTGAGCAGTGCTTGGACCAGCAGCTGCTTGTTCTAGCGTCTCCAGGTAATTATAAACTTTCTGCTGATCAGGGTCAACCTCAGGTGACTTCTTAGGACTAGGCTCATACTGAAATTCAGATCCATGTTCATATTCAGGTTCATGCTCAAAAGGACTTTCCTCACGTGGAGGACTGGTCTCAACATACTCAGCGTGTGGAGGGCTTTTCTCAAAGTCAGGACTTGTAGCAACCTTTTCAGGTGTGCTCAAGTCAATGATGAGTGACTTTTTACCCTTTGTGGCCCCTACTTTTCTTTGTAACCTGCTGCTTCTTCTCACGGTGGTGATGTTCTGTTTTTCTTTTTGTGCCTTTTGCTTTTGTTTTTCCACCTTCTTGGAAAGGGCAGTTTCATGGAGTTTGGCCATTCTTTGTGCTAAGGGCTGAGTATCTTCTTCACTAGAGTTCTCAGGAGTAGCGTAAGTTTCTTGGGCTACAGCTTTGCCTTTATCTTTCTTTTGTTTCTTCCTACTCTCTTTTCTCTTTTGAGCAACTTCTTGGGCAAGTTCTGAAAGGGTTTCTGTGATGATTCCTTGAGCTGTTTGATCAGTGTCCACAGCAGGCTCAGGATCAATTTCATGTTCAGAATGATGTACATCAGTTTCTTCTTCAATCTGTTCTTGGACAGTTTCCTCTTGGACAACAGTTTCAGGGGTAGCCTCTTTTCTTTTTCTTCTACTCTTTCTAGGCACAGAGGTTTCTCCTGCTTCTTCAAAATGGTTTCTCACAAGAAATCTCTCCCAGGTATCTCTTTTTGCTTTCAACTGTTCCTCAACTAGCATCTTAACAAGACCATGATGATACAAATGTGATTCAATGTTTCTTGGGTTCCTTTGGACAATTGAACACATTTTTCTAAGACTTGAGAGTAGAAAATATGGAAGGTTAATATCATCTCCTAAGAAATGCATCATGACTTTGGCATGGTAAACATATAAGACTCCAAACCTTCCCTCACAAGTAAAGAATTTTTGCACTAATAAAAGTAAAGTTGTCCATTCTTCCTTGACATAAGTAACAGGAATCCCTTTTGTAAAAATGCTGGTATCCATACCTGGATTCTTTAAGATTTGCTTCCACTATTGGTCTTGTACTGATCTATTTTTAAACCATCTTTCTCCAGTTTGTGGAAGTGAGGTGGCCTGTGCTATACTGCTCTCAGTGACTGTAAACTTTAGGTCCCCTATCTCCACTTGATTGTCTTTGTCTCTGAAGGAACGTGCAAAGGCCTTCGTAACCTCTTTGTGGTAACCTCTGAATTTCTGGATGCATTGGAGCCAGTTTGCTTTCTGCAAAGCTTCTTTAACTTGAGGATATCCCTCCAGAAATTTTGAACCCTCGGGTTCTGCTCTCAAGAGTTTACCCATTGGCTCTACGGCTCTGTTCTAAAACTTTTGGAAAAAAAGGTTACACGGTTTTAACAGTGGCCCTAACACAGTAAATTTACGGCTCTAATGTAACAGCCATAACATACGTTCACTGATAACCAGAATTAGCAGAGAGGAAGGAGTAAAACAGAGTATGGCTGAGGTAGCAGCGTAGTGAGCACAGCGGAATAAGGGAACTGTGGAAATGAAACAGTGTGAATGGAATGATACGAGAGTATGAGGGTTATGAAATGATGGGTAGAAATGGTTAGGTCCTTAGGTTTCGGTCATGGGTTTACACTTGGCTGCGGGAATTATGACGTAGAGAGACGTAGTACAGTAGTCTACGTCACTTAGGTACGAAAACCTTAATGGAAGAGCAACCGCAATTGAGTTTCAAAATCGTGATGAACATGACCGATAAGTGTGGGGGATACGTGGATTTTTGGTCGCATGATGGGAAAGACTGGTAATCATTACATTAAATGGCAAGAAACATAACCCCGGAAACTTTGCAAAATGAGATAACCGTAAGTTTAGGATTTAGATCATACCTCAGATTCGCACTTGGATTGCCTTTGATTATTTTCCACTAACCCTTCATTGTTTTATTGTTGTTGCATGACTCTTTTCCACTTATTGTTGATGACTTTTGAACTGTAAATTTCTTTTCAAACAGACTGTGTTTTTTTTTATGCAGGTGCAGAGAGCTGCGGAATCGTTAGATGGCTGCAGAATTGTCAAACAGCTGCGGAAACTGCAGTGATACCCTCCGGCTGCACAAAACAACTTCAGTTATCTAAAAAAATGACTTTATTGATGGAATGAAATGTAATGAATGGATGGATGGATGGATGGAAAGAAATGAGGTGAAGTGAGAGTGATTAAATGAATGAGATGGTGAATGAGGTGGATGAAATGGCGAAATGAGATGGAAGAGAGAGAGAGATTTTTTTTTTTTTGGAAAACATGAGGTGTCAGGTGACCCTGATTTTCACCTCAGGTTTTCTGCATGAGACTGCCAATCAGAGATTGGTTTTCAGGCTCATACATTTATTTTTTTTCTTTTTTCTTTTTTTTTTTCTTTTTTTTTTTCAAAAACCAAAGATTAGGCTGATGGAGGAGAAGAATCCTTCTCCACCAACCTGATTGCAGAATCTTCT
Organism: Pinus tabuliformis; assembly: GCA_031772625.1. Lineage (NCBI taxonomy): Eukaryota > Viridiplantae > Streptophyta > Pinopsida > Pinales > Pinaceae > Pinus > Pinus tabuliformis. The sequence continues at coordinate 1,307,091,931 of CM062816.1, read as the reverse complement.
TTAAACAACTTGACAAACTCTTCTTTTGAGAATGGCTTTTGGTAGATTTTCAAGCGATGGCCATTCACAATAAGAGGAGTATGAAATTCATCAATAGTTTTCACTCGAACTGCTCCATTGCTAAAGACTTCATCAATCTCATATGGCCCAAGCCAATGAGTTTGAAACTTTCCTTTGAAGTCTTTGAATTTTGAATCAAACAATAGAGCCCAATCTCCTTTCTGAAACTTTCTTTCTTTGATATGACGATCATGCCATTTAGATCTTTGGTGCTGAACTAGATCGGTCCTTAGAATTGCATCTTGTCTTATTTCATCTAGCTCATTTAGCTGGTCCATTCTGTGTCTTTGAGCTTCTGAGAGGCTCATTCCCAATTGGACTGCCATCTTGAAGGTCTTGATTTGGAACTCAATGGGGAGCAGGACTTCCTTCCCATAAACAAGTTCATAGGGAGAATGTCCTGTTGTGTTCTTCCCTGTAGTCCTATAGGCCCATAAGGCTTCAGGGATCCTTTCCACCCAATCTCTTCTATGAAGATGAACAGTCTTGGTGATAATGCCCTCAAGAACTTTATTGGTAGATTCCACTTGGCCATTGGATTGTGGATGGTAGGGAGTAGATGTTCTGTGCTTGATCTTATATTCCTCCATCAGCTTCTCCATCAATTTAGATGTAAACTGGCTGCCCTGATCTGTCACAATTTCCCTTGGGACACCAAAACGAGTGAAAATATCCTCAAAAAGAAATTGAACAACTGAATTTTCAGTGGCAGAAGGCAATGCTTTCGCTTCTACCCACTTAGTAACATAATCAATACAAACCAGTATATACTTCTTTTGCTTTGATGGAGGATTAATTGGTCCAACGAAATCTAGAGACCATTTCTCAAAGGGTTCGATGCATACCTGAGGCTGTAGAGGCATTTCATTTGAAGGAGTTGGTTTCCCAACTCTTTGGCAGCTGTCACACCTTCTAACATACTGCTTTGCATCTTTAAAGAGAGAAGGCCAATAATATCCTAGAGAAAGGATTTTATAAGTTGTCCTCTTGTCAGCAAAGTGCCCGCCGCATGGTTCATCATGACATGCCTTAAGGATGTCAAGCATTTCATCTTCCCGAACACACCTTCTGATTATACAATCTGGCCCTGTTTTGAACAATTCGTTAGAAATCCAAGAATAATGTGCACTCTCCTGAATGATTTTCCTTTTCTCATTAGGAAATAAGTGTAGAGGAAGCTTCCCTGTAACAAGATAATTAGCCATATCTGCATACCAAGGAGTCTTGGTAGTCACTGCAAACAAGTATTCATCTGGAAACTTATCTTCTACTGGAGAATCTTCATTAGTGTTTTGGATTCTAGACAAGAAATCAGCTACTGTGTTTTGTTTTCCAGGTCTATCTAACACAGTAATGTTGAATTCTTGTAAAAGTAAAAGCCATCTTGTAACTCTACCATTAGTGACAGGTTTGTTCATTAAATATCTTATGGCAGAGTGATCAGTATGGACAAAGGTTTCATAGCCGGTTATGTAGTGTCTAAACTTGTTGATTGCATGTACCACAGCTAAGAACTCTTTTTCTGTAACAGTATAATTTAACTCAGTGGGAGTCAAATTCTTACTTGTGTAATAAATGGCATAAGGGATCAAATCCTTTTGTCCCAAAACAGCTCCTAGAGCTGTATCTGAAGCATCAGTAGAAATGTGGAAAGGGAGTTTCCGGTTTGGCCCCCTTAAGATGGGTGCTTCAGATATTCTAGTCTTTAAAGCTTCAAAGGCAGATTGACACTCAGGATCCCATTTGAACTCACAGTCCTTGGTAAGCAATTTGAAAAGAGGGGATGCTATCTTAGTGAAGTTTTCAATAAATCTTCTGTAATACCCAGTAAACCCAAGAAAACTCCTAACATCCTTCTGGCAATTTGGAACAGGTAACTTAGAGATGACTTCAACTTTGGATCTATCAACCTTAATCCCATCTCCTGAAATATGATGTCCTAAAACAATCCCTTCAGTAAACATCATAAAACACTTTTCATGACTTAAAGAAAGATTTGTTTCCTTACATCTTACCAGTACTTTTTCCAAATTTTCTAAAGCTTCTTCAAATGTATTACCATAAACAGTGAAATCGTCCATGTATACTTATACACAATCATGAATCAGATCTAAAAAGATTCCTAGTACAGCCCTTTGAAATGTAGCGGGTGCATTGCACAATCCAAAAGGGAGTACTCGGTAGGCAAAAGTTCCCCAAGGACAAGTAAATGTGGTTTTGTCTTGATCTTCAGGTGCTACCTGAATTTGATTATACCCACTAAAACCATCCAAGAATGAGAAATACTTTTTACCTGCTAAAGTGTCTAGTACCTGATCAATAAAAGGTAGAGGGAAATGATCCTTTAAGGTTGCCTTGTTCAATTCTCGATAATCAATGCAAACTCTCCATTTACCATTCTTTTTGGGCACTATAACCAAGGGAGAAACCCATTGGCTATCTGAAATGGGGTAAATGAAGTTTACCTTGAGCAATTTCTGGAGTTCTTCTTTCACGATTTCCCTAAGGTTTGGATTCATCCTTCTTTGTGGTTGCCTAATAGGTCTGCTGTTTTCTTCAATGTAGATGTGATGAATACAAGTCTTAGGATCGATTCCTTTCATGTCAGTGTATTCCCATGCAAAGGCAGTGGAATGTTTTTGCAACAGTTTAGTTAATTCTTCTTGTTGTGGTCTTCCCAAGTTTTTGTTAATGTTCAATGTTTTTCCTGGAAGGATTTCAACTGTAGAACTACCAAACTCTTCCATTGAGAAGAGAGACATCTGTCTAGAGGAGAGATATTCAATGTCTGCATCTAACTGAAACTGTGTAGAGTCATATTCTAAAGGTATTTCAAAATTTTCTAATGTATTTAGAATTTGACTATCCTCACTGATTTCAGAGATGGTTAGAACAGGTTGAATAGTATCCTCATCATCAACCCACTCATCTTCTCCTATTTCTGTTATTGCCTTTGCTGGAGGATACAAGTTGAATTTCTTAGTGGAATTACCATCTGATATATACATGTCCCCAGACCTACAACTTATGAAAGCATCAGCTGTGGCCAGCCAAGGTCTTCCTAAAATAAGAGGATGTCCTCCTAGATTGTTCTTGGGAGTTAAAATCATAAAATCAACTGGATATTCCCAAGAATCTAGAGAGACTGGAATATCTTCCAATACACCATCAGGTTTAATGATTGATCTATCTGCAAGCTGCAGCAAAGTAGGTGTAAAGAGAAGGTTAGGAAGCTTTAACTGATCCATGGTCTGTCTACTCATGATGTTGATCGCGGCTCCTAAGTCAATTAAAGTATTTGGGATTTCAACCCCATTAATATGAGTTTTGACAATAGGGCTACCGGGATCCACATATTTTTGCATGGTAATCTTACCCATCATTATGTCTGCAATTTTTCCAACTAGATGTATCCTTTTAGTATCTCTGGTTCTTTTTCCTGTTTTCTTCAAACTCAACTCCTTTATTGTCTTCGCTAGAATGGGAATTTCTTTAATGGCTTGTAACAAGGGGATCTTGATACAGACATTCTTCAATTCATCTAGGAAGCTATAGTCAAGCATCCATATCTGCTTTTCCACTCCTTTGTCAATTTGCAATCTTTCAGGAAAAGGAGGTGTAGCTAAAGGTGTAGGTTGCTCAACTATGGGAGTTGTAGAGGTTGATTCTTGTTCTTTTTCTTTTTGGATATTTTGGTTTTGAAGTGATACTTCAGAACCCTTATTGACTTTGAGAGATTCTTCCTCAGAAATGCTTGGTTGTTGAACACTTGTAGAAGGTTGATCTAAGACTCTACCTGATCTGAGTTGTACTTCATTGAGAGGAACAACCATATAGGTAGGGAATGGTTGACCTTCCATCATGTAAGCATTTTGAGGATTCCTATTATTTGGATTTGGTAATGGCTGAGAGGGAAGTTGATTTGATTTCTGCTGGTGATAGTTGAGAATTTTGATTTTGTGGAGGAGGTTGTTGTTGTTGAGGGTATGGCAATGATAGTTGTTGACCTTGGTTTGGAAGTTGTGGAGCTTGCTGATTCTTAAATGATGGAGGATATTGATAGAATTGAGCAAATCTCCCATAAGGATTTTGCATGCTTTGCATCCATGCTTGAAAAGCATTTTGAGGTTGAGGCCAAGGTTGTTGCCAAGGATTCCAATTTGGTTGGGATTGAGAATTCATAGAGTTGTTAAACCCTTGATTCTGTTGTCCTTGCCAAGGTCTCCTTGCAATAAAACAGAGAGATTCAAGTGTATCTGGATCCTCTTGAAAGACTGCTTTGAGGCCAGGAATTGAAGGACAATCCTTGGTCTCATGAGTTTCTGAGCAAATTACACATGTTTCTACAACGTGTGCATCTAAGGGACATTCCCTTAAAGCATGTTTCTTTCTGCATTTCGGGCAAAAGATAGCCAAAGCCTCAGCTTCTGCTTTTTGTTTATTGTGAATCTTAAGGGTATCAAGTTGTTCACTAAGACTCCCTAAGATGTCAGTTTTAAATTCATCAAGCATACTGCCGATTTCAGCCCTACTCACTGATCCTGTTACAGATTTATTTGCCCTAAGGAGAGAAGGATCTCTAGGCCCTTTTTGAGTTTTTGATTTGCCCCTTGAGAGATGGATACAGAGTTCTGCTATATCATTGAGTGAAAGTTGAGAAATATCCCCTTTCCCCATCATGTTTAAGATGTCTATCCATTCATCCCTAATGGCTTTTAATAAGAGGGCTTTTAAGGTCTCTTCATCCAAGGTACTCATCTTTGCTCTTTTCAAGTTATATTGAAATCTCTCAAGTAAATCTTCTAGGCTCTCATCTTCTCTTTGTATCATTTTAAAAACCTCGTCCTTGTGATTAGTAGGCATACAATAGTCTAAATACCTATCCAAAAATGTCTGTTTCATTTCATCCCAAGTCCTAATGGATTGAGTGAATAACCCCATGAACCATTTCAAGGCTTGATCCTTCAGTGTTGAAGGGAACAATTTGAGTTTCTGAGAGTCATCCAGGTAGTCATAAGTTCGACATACCACTTCAAACTCAAACAAAAATGTTTCAGGTTCCTCAGTCCTTAACCCATGGAAGTTAGGGAGGACAGATGGTGATATGTTTTTCATAGTGGCTCGGGAATCCTCATTAACAATGGGAAACCCAAATGAATTATCCCCATCTCTATTTCCTCCTCCAAGGGGACCTCTTCCTCCATTATTGTTATTGTTGTTTCCTCCTCCTCCTCTACCTCTACCTCTACCTCCTCCTTCTTCCTCTGCCATGATGATTCTCCTAGGGATTTCAAAATCTTCTGGTTCCTCTACAAAAGGTGAATGAGAAGAGATTTCTCCTTCTTCTTCAGATGATTCCACTTCCTCAATTACAATTGGTCTTTCTGTAGGAGAAAGAGAAGAGTCTCTCCCTGGTTCAAACTCAATAGAAGGTGTAGGAGAGTCAACTCTTGCCTCTTGAATTCCAGGAATTCTAGGACTAGGAGTTTCGGTTGGAGATAAGGGGGGTGTCTCTTTTCTATCCCTTGAAGCAGATGGACTTGTAAAAATTGAACTTCGAGCTCTAGCTAAAAATCTTCCTCTAGAATCTCTAGCTCTATGCATGTCATTTTTTATTATTTTCTTCAAGTCAAGTTAATAGTTCTTTTTCTGATCTTCCAGTTCACTCTAGGTGCAAGAAGAGAGCATACTCAAGAAACTACCAAATCAATAACTTTCTCTTTTCTGATCCTCCAGATCACCTTGCAGTGCAAGAGGAGAGCATACTTTGATAGGTTATCAACTTCTTTCCTTGAAATTTTTATGTTTTTTTTTTTTTCTAAGAATATGGCTACTTAATTTCACTTCCCCGGCAACGGCGCCAAAATGTTTAGTCAATTTAGTGTTCCTAAATTGATGTCATTAATTGTCAACCCGGGGCTCGTAAGCTGATGAAGTGAAGGTGTACTATATGTACTTAAGCAACCTCTTAGAGCTTTTTGTCGTTTGGGGTGTTGTTTGTGGTTAATTTATCTTCCTAAGATGGGGTGGTGATTTATAAACAGATGAGCGATAGTGTGTGTAAGGTGAGTTCTAGATGAGTGAGAGTGTGTGATTAGTGGTTTCTAACTACTTGCTGAAAAGGAAAAGCTTGAAAGAAATAAATGACTTGAAATGACTTGAAAGCAAAGAACCACTTTCTAATGGCATTAGACACCATTCATGCTGCTGCAAATAAAAGGTAAGAAAATCACTTTAAAAACCAATGATAATGTTTATCTCTTCCTAACTCTCTGCTTCTAACACATAGTACTGTGTAAAACACGATTAGGAAGTAGCTAAAGATGAGTTTAAAAAGTGATAAAAAATGAGAAAAATCTACTTTAAAGACTAGTTATAATGTTTTGCTCTTTCTAACTCTCTGCTTCTATCATATGGTACTATGTAAAGCACGATTAGAAAGTAGTTAAAGATTAGTCTAAAAAGTACTCAAAGCCAGCTGTAAGTTATTAGTATTCTGATCTCTAAAAGATAAACAATTTGTGATAAAGAGACCATTCATATGTTAGCAGACAACTTTGAGAAATTAAACTAAAAATCAGCTATAAAAATAAAGTAAAGGCAGCAACTTTGAATCTGTCAACTGAAACTACCAATAGATATAAAGCAAATACATAAACACAAAACAATCCCGGGTTAAAAACCTGAAAAAGAACAATACTGATCAGTCAAAATGAATGCTGCAAATGAAATAACAATGAAAGTGAATTAAGCTGTACATGTTTCAAGAAAAGGAAATGTTGAATAGAAAATAAAGAAATAGCAAGAATATAAACATGAAATACTATACAAGGGCAGTCATGAACAGGGGCCCTCCATTCATAATACCCAAAGAAGACTCAAGGAATTGAAAACTTCAGAACAGCACTGCTTCTATTACTCCATGTGCAGAAAATTACAGTCAAGAGTGCTAGAACAGCACTATTAAAACAGAGTCTTGGAATGCACTAAAAATATAACAAGTTCATAAAACACAGCAACTAAAAAGTAACATTAAGCGTATGCAAACGCTAGTTTTTATAGGCATCTGAAAGATGGCCTAATGCGTACAGCTAAAACTGAAAAATAAACTAACTGTCATGCGTAATTAAGGTTCAATAACACGTCATAAGCCTCGTGGATGAGCTGGAGGTTCTGGTCGTTATGGGCATTGAATCCAGAGTTGGATTATGTCCCCCACAGCCTGCATAAGACGGACAAATCACCATTTGAACCGATGTGACCCAACAGCTTACGCATCACCGTTAAGCTGCCTTTGTTGACCGTAACTTGACCCTCGTTGACCGGAGGTACAGATGACGTGGCTGACCGAACTAACAACACAGGAACCTCGAGCACCTTGATTCCTAAGTGCCCATGTGGCTCGTTTGGCAAAATGACACGTGGAACCTTGAGATTAACAAAAAGGCTGCGGAATCATCAGATGGCTGCGGAATTCCTGTAAATATGTCAAAATCTAAACAAAACAATCACACATTAGCAAAATTCCTTAATCATGCTTAAAGTCATATAATGTAATGATCTGGGTTGGTTTGCAAGGAAAATGAGGCAAAAGAGAGAGATGAATGAGGGAAAACTGTAGGTAATGATGGATAATCAAGTGTAAAGTAGAGGCTCTACACCTCCTTAGTTGTCTCCTTCTTATATTTTTCGTCCGCTAAACTGACATTGATGATTGGGCCCGTGACTTCCTTGGATGATAAAAGGTCCTCCTTTTCTTCTTCAGATTGAACTTCAAAACTACTACTCAAACCCTCAATAGTGGGAGGGTTTTCATGTGGGGTCAGCCCTAGATTTTGGGAGGAGGAAGACACATGCTAAGGAGAAGGTCAGCCCTAGTTGCTCATGATGATGGATCTTCCTTCAAGCGATCAAGCTTCTTCAGAAGGACCTGCTCTGATTCCAATTGTTGGAAATAATACTGAGAGGGGGGGGTGAATCAGTATTATCAAGTCAAATATTCCCTTTTTCAAATCCAGATAATATACGCTACTTCAGTTAATTAAACCCGCGTATATACGCAACTATGTAAAAGGAAACCCGCGTATGCAATGCAAACTTATGATTTACTTTATCTTTCAGATGTTGATTGTTAATCTGAGTATCAGAATTAAATAACCAGTAACCAGAAACAGTAAAACAGAGCAGAAGACAATAACACACAAGAACACAAGATATAAGGTGGAAACCCAATGTGGGTGAAAACCACCTGCTGCAATTCGTCTCTATCTTCTTTTATTTAGAAGCTTCTTTTTACAATGTACTGGTGCAGTCCTTTACCAGTACGCAGGCTGCAACCTGCAGAGAGCTACAACCCTCTCTCGTTCTCCAGCTTCTCCTGGAAGGGAGCTACAACCCCCTTAGCTCTTGCACTAGCCAAGATACTAGTACATAGGTGCTGGCCTACAGAAGGCTACAACCTTCTCTTTCTTCCAAGGACCACGTTTCATAAATTTTCAGACTGGATCCATGAACATCAATCAAGAATTTATGCTTCAATCAATCACCTTTTCACCAATCAAAACTGAATAAAAAATAAACACTTCTCTGACAGTTGTACCCAGAACACAGTAACTGTAACCATACACTAATTCTGAACCCAGAACACTGCAGCAATAAACAGAAGCAGCTAGAATATAAATCAAGAGATGTACGCTACTTCACTGTTCAGAAACCTGCGTGTATACGCTTCTGTGTCAAAGCCAACCTGCGTATACGCTTCTTTCCCTTACCAAAACAGTGTGTATACGCGCCTTCGCTTCACTGAACCTGCGTACAGATCTATAAAGGATAATTCACTCTTTCAAATATTCAGACAGTAATTAACCCAGATTTATAGATCAAACCTGTACCATATAAAACAGATCAAAATCATACAAAGATACTATCATTCAAGCCTTAAGATTATGACCCATCAATAGAACTTATCCTTCTCTTTGCGCTAAGGTTCCTCCTTTATTCAGATCCAGATCTGCACCATAACCCCAATCTCCAATATTTCAGATCTAGCACTTATTAGATATTCAATTAATTCAGATGATCCTTTGCCAAATGATCTCCTTCCTCTTTTATAGTCTTAGGCCTTTCACAATACCACGGTCCAAAACCATAATAAAACAATACCATGGACCCAATACTTGGGATCAACACTTCTGACGAGATACCATGGTCCAAAACCATAGGTTCAAATACCGAGGACTAACTACCACGGACCAAAAGTAAGTTCTCCAACATATACGCGCTTTTCCTTGTGTGAAAGTGCGTGTATACGCATATGCGTCTTTGTAACATCTAACCCGCGTGTATACGCGTCTTAGTCTAGATGAACCTGCGTATATGTCTTTTCTTTCATTCTGAAAGCCTGAACTGAGATCTGTTACCAAATAGAGTTGCCATCAAGGACAACACCTGTGCCATAACTCCAAACCTGTGTCATAATGCCAACAATCTCCCCCTTTGGACTTAATGGCAACCCCAAGATTCTCAAAGTCATTCTCCCCCTTTGTCATCAAGGGCAAAGGGTTGTTCTCCCCTTGAGTACATGCTGAAATCTCGGCCCTGCTGCGCTGACCATGCTCCCCCTGACTGTAGGCAAGCTCTGCAAAAAGATGTTCTTCAAGAAGAAACATGACTTATACATCATAAAAGACCTTCCTATCACCAAAAGACTCAATACATACATCCATAACCCAACCAAGTGGGGATCATCCACCCAACCAAGTGGGGATACATCAGAAATTTACATATGACAACCAAGTACATTACATCTTCATCCCAGGCATAGTGGGGAAACCAAAATAGGCCGTTACATGACCTTGACACCTTAAAAGAGATACATGACATAGAGATGAAATAACTAGAGCAAGACTTATGAAAGTCACCAATAACTGATATCAGCAGCATTTTTCAATCACCATTCAGATCAACAACCAAGATTTCCTTCTGTTCTCCCTCTGCCTTTGTTCCACCTGAAACCAACAACAGCTATGAACTAGAACCAAAAGCTTCTAAGATAATGCCAACAATGCATCATTAGAAGTTTATCTGCTCCCCCTGAACCTGTGCCGGATGGTCTCTGTCAGACCCATATCAGAATATCTTCAACCAGAGCCTGTCCCTACTGATATCCATCAAACCTCCATATACACGACTGTCTCTACACAAACCGGCGTATGTACGCGGATCCTCCTCAGGAAACTCGCGTACACCCATTTTTCAGATAAGTTTTAACAGCAAGATGATGCATCAACTACTCCCAGCTTCTGTCTAAAGTATTCAAAAGTTTCCCTGGGCAGTGGTTTGGTGAGAATATCAGCAACTTGTTCCTTAGAAGGAACATACTCTAATTTGACCTTTTGTTCCAACACTTGTTCTCGGAGAAAGTGATACTTGATTGGTATGTGCTTGGTCTTTGAATGCATGACTGGGTTCTTTGAAATGCTGATTGCACTTGTATTATCACATAAGATGGAGATAGGTGGTGTACAAGTGATTTGAAAATCCTGGAAGGTCTGCATCATCCAAAGGAGTTAAGTGCAGCAAGATGCAGCAGCCACATATTATGCTTCAGCTGTAGATAAAGCAATCGAACTCTGTTTCTTGCTGAACCAAGATACTAATCTGGAACCCATAAAGAATGCACCACCACTTGTGCTCTTCCTGTCATCCACGCTTCCGGCCCAATTTGCATCTGTATAAGCATGAAGTGTGAGATTTGTATCTCTAGGATACCATAAGCCATAGTTTTGAGTTCCTTGAAGGTACTTGAAGATTCTCTTAACTACCTGAAGATGAGTCTCCTTAGGATTTGCTTGAAATCTTCCAACTATTCCCACTGCATGCATGATGTCTGGTCGGGGACCTGTCAAATAAAGTAGACTTCCAATCATGGATCTATAGGTTGGTTGATGCACTGTTGTTGATTCATCATTTGCACTGAGGCTGCATCCTATAATCATAGGAGTACATACTGGTTTTGAATCTTCCATGCCATACTTCTTCAAAATCTGCTTGAGGTACTTGGTTTGAGACAAAAAGATACCGCCTTCATTTTGTTGGATTTGCAATCCAAGAAAATATGTCAGTTCTCCAAGCAAGGACATTTCGAATTCTTTTTGCATCACCAAGGCAAAGCTTTGACTCATAGATTCTTCATTGCTGCCAAAGATAATATCATCTACGTACACAACAAGTATTAGCAATTTTTCATTTTCAATTTTTATATAAAGATTGCTATCTGTTAATCCTTTTGAAAAACCTTGTTGATGAAGATATTTGTCCAAATGGTAGTACCAAGCCCTTGGAGCCTGTTTAAGACCATAGAGAGCCTTTTTTAGTCTACATACGAGATTTGGATCATTCCCAAGAATGAAACCATCTGGTTGCTCAATGTACACTTCTTCTTCTAAGTCTCCATTCAGAAAGGTTGATTTTACGTCCATTTGAAATACTTTGAACTTCTGAAAGCTTGAGAGAGCAAGGAACATTCGGATGGCCTCAATTCTAGCAACAGGAGCAAAAGTTTATTCAAAGTCTATTCCTTCTTGTTGAGCATACCCTTTACAAACAAGTCTGGCCTTGTTTCTAATCACTTCCCCATTTTCATTCATCTTGTTTTTAAAGATCCATTTTGTCCCTATGACATTCTTATCTTTTGGTCTAGGAACCAACTCCCAAGTGTTATTCTTTTCGATCTGCTCAAGTTCTTCATCCATTGCCTTGACCCAGCATTCATCTTTGCATGCCTCTTTTACATTTTGTGGTTCAGTGGAGGAGAGAAATGCCAAATAGCTTGAGGCTTCTGCAATTGTTCTTCTTGTTTGTATACCTGCCTCTTTCTGCTCCAAAATTTGAGATTCTGGATGATTCTTCTGAACATACCTGGATGGAGTCTTCTCTTCTATCCTTATCTGTTCCTGTGGTCCCTCTTGAGGTTCTTCTTCATCATCAGTCTGATTTGAAGGATGGTCTTCATCTTCTTCAATATTTTCATAATTTACTTGCCTAGGAATGTTTCCTTCTTCATCAAACACTACATCAATGCTGTCAACAATTCTTCCAAGTCTTTTATTGTAACACTTATATGCTTTGCTGTGGGGAGAATAACCAAGGAGAATGCCTTCATCTGCTCTAGGTTCAAACTTGCCAAGATGTTCATCATTATTCTTAATATAGCATTTGCTTCCAAAAATTTTGAAATGTTTTACCGAAGGAGTCTCACCATACCAGAGCTCATGAGGAGTTTGAGTGTTGTTCACCCGGACATTTGTTTTGTTGAGAATAACAACCACAGCAAATGCAGCTTCACCCCAGAAAGTTGCGGGAGTTCCAGACTCATCAAGCATAGCACGAGCCATTTGTTGAACCGTTCTGTTCATCCTTTCCACTACTCCATTTTGTTGAGGAGTCCTAGCTGTAGAGAATTCCCTTCTTATTCCATGTTCTTCACAAAAATCGAAAAATTCATTTGAGGTAAACTCCCCACCTCTATTAGACCTGAGGTACTTAATTTTGTGATCTGATTCGTTTTCAACCAAGGCTTTGAAAGATTTGAATTTTTCGAAGGATTCGTCTTTGTGCTTCATAAGTCCTATCCAAACCATCCTGGAGAAGTCATCAATGAATAATATAAAGTATTCTTCTCCTCGAGGTGACCTTTTCCTAGATGGACCACATACATCTGTATGGACTAGTTCAAGAGGCCTGCTAGCTGATCCTTCCTTCTCAGGGAAGTTAGTTTTGGTTTGCTTACCAAACTGACGTGATTTGCATATTGTATTGTCTGGAATTCTGATGTCTGGAAGACCACGAACTGCCTGGTATTTGCATGCTTTCCTTATCTGTGAAAAGCTTAGATGCCCCAACCTCCGGTGCCATAACCAGTGTTCATCATTCTTGCTCAAATAGCATTGTTGTTGTCCTTCTTCAAATATGTATAAATTATTTGGAGTTCTTATGCCTTTGATCACTGTTTTTCCTGTATCAAGATCACGAACACTACATCCATTTGATCGAAATATTACTTCAGTTCCTTGATCGCACATCTGACTGGCACTCAGTAGATTATGCTTCAAGCCATCAACATACAAAATATTACCAGCTTTGACTTTTTCTTTCAACTGAACAATGCCTTTTCCTTTTATGACCGCAGGGGTATCATTTCCAAATGAGACTTTCTTTCCTTTTTCTAAAGCACTATATGATTGAAGTTTTTCTTTATCACCTGTCATATACTTCGAACATCCACTGTCGATGTACCATTGATTTTCCTATCCTTCTGCATATAAAGCTATCCCACATCTTTCTGATTGCGGTTCCTTCATTTTCCATGTTCTGGCATTTGAGGTTTGTTCCTTCTGAGTTGTCTTCTGAAACCTGCTCCTGCATTCAGAATCTTCATGACCGAAGTTATTACAAATAGAACATTCAATTTCACTTTCAAGGGCGGAAAAGTTGTTATATGTCCTTTTCGTGATTCCAGCCATACTTCTTTGTTTTTGAGCTTCTCTAGTCATGATTGTCTTATAGGCAACACATTGAGCTGCTTTGTGACCAAAGTTATGGCAAGAGAAACATTGCCCATTGAAGAAACTCCTGCGATTATCAAATCTATCAACCAACCGATTGTAGTTTCTACTGACATCCATTCTTGAGGCAAATTGGGAATATTTTACCTGTGGCTGGTTGTGGCTTCTGTTTGTCCTTAAGGTAGATTGTCCCCGATTTTATTGATAGTCTTTGTTCATTCTTGAGGTATACTGTCCCTGATTTACCTGATGATTTCTATTAGGCCTTTGCTCGCTCCTTCTTGCTGCATCAAGATAACTTTTGGAGGTGGATGCTTGAGATGCTTCTCCATTATATCCCAAACCTGTCTTGATTAGTGGAGAACGCTGCACATTGATAATCTCATCCAGAGTTTCAGATCCTTTAACAAATTTAAGATTAAGAGCTTTTGTTTTCTCAATCTCTTTTCTAAGACCAACAATTTCACATTCCAATTTTTCATGATGTTTTTCCCTTTCAGCCAGTTGACATTGCAGAGAATCAATAATCACATTTTTTTTCTTCTAAACAAATTTTGAGATTAGAAATCTCTTCATAAAGACCTTCTTCATCTATAGCATCCATGTAATCATCATCTTCAAAAGCCATTAAAAGTTTATAATTATTACCTCGTTCATCTTCGTCACTGTTCGAAAGTCCATCACTATCTTCATGAGTGTAATAGCTTTTCTTATTTGCATTCTGTTTCTTGTTCCATTTAACAGGTTCCTTCCCTTTGTCAATCTTATCCTTATGAGGACATTTGACAGCATAGTGACCGACTCTTCCACAAGCAAAGCATTTTAAAGGTAACTTACCTCGGAATCGTCCAGCACCATGTTGAAGGTTTTTGACAAAATTTGATTCTTCTTCTTCTTCTGACACGTGTCCTGACTCATAGTAATCTCCTTTGCCTGAAGCCTTGAAGGCAGCTTCTCTCCTGTCTGATGGTCCTCCTTTCCTCATTTCATAAGCAGTCAGAATTCCGTGCAGTTGTGACATGGTAAGGTTTTGTAGATTCTCTTTTTCTTCTATTGCAAAAACTTTAGATTCAAACCTAGGGGACAAAGATCTTAGAACCTTTTCAACCACAACAGCCTCTTTTATTTCTTCACCCAAATTTTTCATACAATTAACAATCTCATCTACACGAAGGAAATAGTTAGCCACACTTTCATCGTTGTGCATTCTGAGATTTTCATACTGAATTCTGAGGGTTTGAAGTTTTGCTCGTTTTACCTGATCATCTCCTTCATAGCTCAGAACAATCTTGTCCCATATTTCTTTTGCGGATTTATACTGCATAACCTTCACGAATTCTGATTGAGATAGACATCCTAATAGAGTATTGACAGCCTTTGCATTTGTTTCATATTTCTTCTTCTCAGCCAGATCTATAGGAGTTGCTAATGGAAAAGTGTACCTTGTATCTATGATATCCCAGACTTCTGTACCAAGAGATTGAAGGTAGGCAGTAACTCTTACCTTCCAATATACGAAGTTTGTCCCGTCAAAAATTGGTGGCCTGATAGATGCTTCTCTCTCGTAGTTGCTCATGATGATGGATCTTCCTTCAAGTGATCAAGCTTCTTCAAAAGGACCTGCTCTGATTCCAATTGTTGGAAATAATACTGAGAGGGAGGGGTGAATCAGTATTATCAAGTCAAATATTCCCTTTTTCAAATCCAGATAATATACACTACTTCAGTTAATTAAACCCTCGTATATACGCAACTATGTAGAAGGAAACCCGCATATACAATGCAAACTTATAATTTACTTTATCTTTTAGATGTTGATTGTTAATCTGTGTATCAGAATTAAATAACCAGTAACCAGAAACAGTAAAACAGAGCAGAAGACAATCACACACAAGAACACAAGATATAAGGTGGAAACCCAATGTGGGTGAAAACCACCTACTGCAATTCATCTCTATCTTCTTTTAATTAGAAGCTTTTTTTTACAATGTACTGGTGCAGTCCTTTACCAGTACGCAGGCTGCAACCTGCAGAGAGATACAACCCTCTCTCTTTCTCCAGCTTCTCCTGGAAAAGAGCTACAACCCCCTTAGCTCTTACACTAGCCAAAATACTAGTACGTAGGTGCTGGCCTACAGAAGGCTACAACCTTCTCTTTCTTCCAGGGACCACGTTTCATAAATTTTCAGACTGGATCCATGAACATCAATCAAGAATTTATGCTTCAATCAATCACCTTTTCACCAATCAAAACTGAATAAAAAATAAACACTTCTCTGACAGTTGTACCCAGAACACAGTAATTGTAACCATACACTAATTCTAAACCCAGAACACTGCAACAATAAACAAAAGCAGCTAGAATATAAATCAAGAGATGTACGCTAATTCGCTGTTCAGAAACCTGAGTGTATACGCTTCTGTGTCAAAGCCAACCTGCGTATACGCTTCTTTCCCTTACCAAAACAGCGTGTATACGCGCTTTCGCTTCACTAAACCTGCGTACAGACCTATAATGGATAATTCACTCTTTCAAATATTCAGACAGTAATTAACCCAGATTTATAGATCAAACCTGCGCCATATAAAACAGATCAAAATCATACAAAGATACTATCATTCAAGCCTTAAGATTATGACCCATCAATAGAACTTATCCTTCTCTTTGCGCTAAGGTTCCTCCTTTATTCAAATCCAGATCTGCACCATAACCCTAATCTCCAATATTTCAGATCTAGCACTTATTAGATATTCAATTAATTCAGATGATCCTTTGCCAAATGATCTCCTTCCTCTTTTATAGTCTTAGGCCTTTCACAATACCACGGTCCAAAACCATAATAAAACAATACCATGGACCCAATACTTGGGATCAACACTTCTGACGAGATACCATGGTCCAAAACCATAGGTTCAAATACCGAGGACTAACTACCACGGACCAAAAGTAAGTTCTCCAACATATACGCGCTTTTCCTTGCGTGAAAGTGCGTGTATACGCATACGCGTCTTTGTAACGTCTAACCCGCGTGTATACGCGTCTTAGTCTAGATGAACCTGCGTATATGTCTTTTCTTTCATTCTGAAAGCCTGAACTAAGATCTGTTACCAAAGAGAGTTGCCATCAAGGACAACACCTGTGCCATAGCTCCAAAACTGTGCCATAATGCTAACAATCGTCCAAAGATTGTTAGCAGTATGAAGAGACCAGCTCATCTTTGCTGCAAGTGCCTTGGAAAAATAAGGCAGATCTTTTAACCCCCACCCCCCCCCATTTCTTTTGGAGGGCAATGTTCTTCCAGCTAACCCAGGAAAATATTTTACCTTCCTTATGCCCATTCCAAAGGTATCAGCTGCATATCTGTTGAATACGACTGAGGATTCCCCGTGGGATCCAGGCGAAGGACATCCAGTATACCGGGGTGGCTTCCACAACATATTTGATTAGGACAAGTCTCCCTGCTCTAGAGAGTAATCTGTGATTCCAACTTTTCAACCTCTTCTCTAGCTTGACCACTAATCAGATCCAGTTAGCAATCCTATAGCTGTTGGGTTTAATTCGGAACCCCAAATATTTGAGTCCCTCCGAGAGATTGTGGGGAGTGTACTGAAGTATAAATATGCTACTCTAGCTTCTTGAGGGGTAGCATGAGATAGGGTGATCGAGAATTTGGTTTGATTCGCGGTCATACCAGTGGATTTTTCAAAGAGGCTGAGAATCTCATGGAAGGTGGCCGAGTCCCTAACACTACCATCTAAGAATATCAAGACATCATCTACAAAGAGCAGGTGTGTGAGGTGGAAGAGATCAGACATTCTAAGGCCTTTA
This sequence comes from Pinus tabuliformis, assembly GCA_031772625.1. NCBI lineage: Eukaryota > Viridiplantae > Streptophyta > Pinopsida > Pinales > Pinaceae > Pinus > Pinus tabuliformis. Next base: position 1,307,074,477 of record CM062816.1, on the reverse strand, counting down.
AGTCTGCCCTCCCTCTTTGCCGAGGCAATGAGCCTGCTGAGGCCCTCCATCACCAGAAGGAATAGAAGAGGAGACAGGGGGTAGCCTTGCCTCAGTCCTTGATCGGCATGAAAGAAATGAGATGCCAAGCCATTGATCAAGATGCTATAGGAGACTGTATTGATACAGCAGATGATCTAATTTATAAAATCAATAGGAAAGCCTAAGTGGATGAGAATCATCTTGATGAAGAGCCAACTTACACGGTCAAAAGCCTTGGCGAGGTCAATCTTGAGTATAATGCTTTTCAGAGCCTTTGATTTTATAGAGTGAATGGCTTCCTGGGCTGTGCCAATGGCTTCATGAATCTGCCTATTATGGAGGAAAGCAAACTGCTCAGGGGAGATATGATTGGATAGAATGGGTCGAAGTCGATTTGCTATAATCTTGGCAATGATTTTGTAGAGGGTGTTGCAGAGAGAGATAGGCTGAAAATCATTGAAGGAGTTCGAGGAGTCCGTTTTCGGGATAAGAGCTATGAAGGTGGTATTGATGGCCTCATACATTCTCCCTGATGTCCAACGCTCTTCTACTACACTGCGAAGGTCATTTCCAATGATGTCAAAGAGTGCTAGATAAAATTCAATAGGCCATCCATCCGACCTAGGGCTTTTGTCCTTTTGGAACCACTTGAGGGTTCCTTCTAGTTCTTCTCTAGTGATAGGAGCAGTGATCTCGTCAATTGAGTCCTGATCGATAAATCGGGGAAATTTCCCTGCTACACGGATGATCTTAGCCAGATTACAGCCAGGAGGTTCTTTGAATAGTTGTTGAAAGTGTGATATGCCCAGCTGTGAGAACTGGTGGAAAATATGAGCAGATCCTCCTTCAGGAGTGGGCAGATGCTAGATGGTGTTAGCAGCTTTTCTTCCTTTGGCATAGTTTTGGAAGTACTTAGTATTGTCAGCTCCTGCTTTGAGCCAAACAGCCTGACCCTTTAGCCTCGAGGTTTCCTCCCGTTCCTTTAAAATATTTGCTCTTTTGTTTTCCAGATCAATCAAATGGGATTTGTCTTCAACACTCATAAATCCCCTATTATTGTCATCGGTAAGGTCAGCCAGGTCAGCTTCCACAGATGAGAGAGTCTGGTTATCCTTCCTTTGTTTGTCTTTGGCCCACTTGATAGTGAGCTTCTTGAGCTGTAGAAGATTTTGGCAAAAACCTTCAGCCTTAGAATGATGTTGAGAGGGTGGGTTTTGTGCCCAATGATTCTTGACCATCTCAATATATTCGGGGTCCTGTAGCCAAACAGAGTTGAACTTGAAGGGTGCCCGAGGTTTGATTGGAGGACCAATAACTTCCAGGTAGATAGGAGAGTGGTCAGATATGCCTCCTGACCCTACCCATTGCCTATAATGGGTTAAGAGCTGCAACAACTGGTTCTTGATGACAAACCTGTCAAGTCTTCTGGCTAGGGCTGCCTCCCCAACTCTTCTATTCCTCTAAGTAGGTAGAGGCTTTATCATAGGAACATCAATGAGCTAGGCCTGATCGAGTAAGTTTTCCATAGTTTCTGAGAGAGAATCAACCTGGGCCGCTGAGCCCCAAGACTCGCTGAATCCAATAGAGAAGTTTAGATCCCCTCCTAGTATGAGGTTGTCAACAGAGGACAGGGATAGGTTAAGGAGGTGATTCCAGAAAGCCTCTCTTCCATGGCATGGCCCATAAACATTCATGACCCTGAGATCCATGCCCAAATCAGCAGAGAAGAAATCAATGCCCATATAACCCTTGCCCCCCAGATTGCCAAAGGTTTAATGGAGCGGGGATTATATCCAATAGCCAGACCTCCAGAACGTCCCGTGGCATCAAGTGCAGTGAAAATCCACCCAGGACAAATTGACTGAAGAATCTTGGAAACATGTTGTGCTTCGCCAAGGGTTTCTTGAAGGAGGATTAAGTCGACTGGATCCGCAGTGAAGAGTCTACAGAGGGCTAGTTTTTTGGGAGAACTAGCCAATCCCCTACAGTTGAAGGAAAGGAATTTCATGGGGGAACCATGTCTAGGGTTTGCTTTGCTCTAAGAACCCGATCAATTGATGATTGTCTACCCGAGATTACCTCTGCCCCAGCGCGAAGGATTGCGTGGGTGAGGTATGATTTGCGTCCTCTAGGTGGTTTAGCCAAGGATGTAGGTAGATTCAGACCCAAGCCTGTGTAAGGAAGAGGGTCCCTAGATGGTGTTCTCGATCAAAGGTTATAGGAGTGAGGGGGAGGAGGGGGGATGAGGGGGGAGTGGGGGAAATCACGGGGTGGGTGGTGGGAGGGGTGGTAGAATCGACCAAATGATGGGAGAGAGGGGAGCAGGAGATGGATGTTGGGGCGATGTTGGCATGAGAATGTGATGCAGAATGTATATGCTGAGCATTAGATGCATTAACATAAGATAGAGAAGGGGATGAGGGAAGAGGAGTACCCACTGATTGAGCCGCTTCTGCCACTGCCCGAGCTTGAGTCAGTGGAGGGGATGGAGGACCTGTAGAAGTACCAGCTTCATGTTGCACTGGCTTGGACGAAGTCACCTTGCGAGGAGGTTCTGGACCAGTCTCTCTATGCTTTCTGCTGATGCCAAGAGTACCTTTGTCATTGCCCGTTTCTTGCGTTGCTGCTGTCTCCTGGGATTTTACTACCATAGGGCATTCTTTGAATAGATTCCCAACCTTGTGGCATCAGTTACATCTAAATGGCACTCCTTCGTAATCAAAGCTTTGTACCCGAGTGAAGTTCCTCCATTGCAGAGTAATCCTTTCTTCCAATCCCTCCCGAGTGTCTAGGTGCACCAATATACGGGCTAATGAACGATTTTTGGATTGGACAATGGTTTTGTCATAGTCTAGGAACGTACCTAGGGTGTTGCCGATTTTGATAAACACCTCTTCTGACCAATACTGCAAAGGTAATCCTGGCAGCCTCACCCAGAGAGGCCCTACTCCGATCTACTCTCTCTCAGGGTCGAAGAGAGGGCTCCATCGTTTGAGTAAAACCGGCGCCATCTCAATATGCCAAAATCAGGCCAGAGCCATATTAGTGTATTCTTCGTGAGCAAATCGAAGCGCAAACCATCTGCGAGGAAGGGTTTGAACCTCCGGCAACTGTAGGAAAATTTGCCCCCAAATCTCCTTCACCCATTGCCCTAATCATTCCGCTGAGTAGGTTCTACCTCGAACCCTGCCCACCAGTACTTTGCTTGCGCTGTCGGCAATATCCCCCATAGTGAGGCCTTCACCGAATTTGATAGTATAATCTTTCCCTGATGCTCTGATACACTTGGATTTCTTTTTCCCTGTCCAAGGCGCAATAAGGTGGGCTTGCAGAGGGTCAATAAGATTGCTTGTCGCCGAGGAGGATTCCATCGCTCTAACCCTAACAACAAGGGTGTCGAAGCATCCCGGAGGGATCATGGATTCCTGTGGAATACCCCCAGCTCCTTGTAAGTTAGCAGCCTGCTACAAAGGTGTGGCTGAATCCAGAGCAGGTCGAGAGCTAGGGTTAGGGTTCTAAGCGTAGCAGAGATCAGCGAGGGGTGTGGGGTCAAAGAGCGGGGACGTGCAAGAGGCGAGGAGGTTGAGGGTTGTGGGTGACAAGGGCAGACAATCAAGGCCAGGAGAGTTGATGGAGAGGGATCCGATGTGGGGGGAGTTGTCCTTATGCCAAGGGAGGGAGACAACCGGCACTGTTTGCGAGCAGGATGGGGCAAATGTAACGGTGGCCGGCTTCTGAAAAGGGTTTTGGAAGATAACCTGATCGGGGAATGGATCCAGCGAATAGTCCACTGCATCGAGATCCATTCCCTCCATGTTTAATCGCTGAAAACGACAGGTGCAAGCTAGGACCGATGCCGGAGGCTGACTAGGGTGACTGCTACGGGTGCCTACGAAGGTTAAACAGGGTCAGCGACGGATGCTGAGCTAAGGCTGCAAAGCTCTATTACCATTTCACTTATTATTAATTATTTAAATAATATTATTATTATTGAAATATAAAAAAATATTTAAATAATATTTTTCTAATAATCTTAATCTTAATGATGTGATTAATTTTAAAAAACATTCTTATTTGTAATATTTCTCTTTAATTATTTATCTAATAATATCATTTTCACAACATTCTCCTTATCACACAATTTTCTTAAAAAATTGATACATACACATATATATATATGGATGTTATTAAATATATTGAAGATTTCAAAGTTAACCCTATAAATCGAAATTAACGAAATCGATGAGTCAACGTCGTAAAAGCGAAAGGCATATAATTTGGAATTTAATGAAATCAATGGGTTAACGTCATAAAAGTGAAAGGTATAGAATTAAAAAGTGAATGGATAGAATTTAAAAGTGAAAGGTACAGAACTAAAGGGTGAATGAATAGAATTTGGAGGAGAGGAGAAGAGCAGAAAATTGTTTATCAGTTTCCGCTGAAGACGAGGATGAAAGGATTATATTGATTGTTTCTTCTGAAGGCCAAGAATATAGTGATTGTTTTATTGTCGATTTCGCATTGTTGTAATGTTGATTATATTATTAGAAGTGGATGTACTAATATATAATTTGTTTTTCGGTTTTCAGAGCGTGAGTTTTTTTTTTAAATAGTTGGTAAAATAGTAATAAAATTGTTATTAAATTAGTAATGGGATAGTTATTATTAATTGTTATTTACTAATTTAAGTTGATTTATTTTTTTATTTAAGAAAAATTATGTTAATTGGAATTATTTAAGAGTAGTTTGCAAAAAAACAAGTTTTTACTCGGAGCTAAAATGCCAATAAATTTTAGACCATTAATCGGTTTCTTTATAATTAAAAAAATTAATTCTTAACAAAAACAAAATCAATTTTAAAACATATTCCAGTTTTTCTATTTATATTTATTCACCTGTTTTTAAACATTTTTCAACTTAATTTTTCCTTTATTTTTATTATTGGGATTATTTGTTTACCCCGAATTGTTGGAACGATCTTCAGACTCAGCGTTCAGTTTTACGCGACGAGAACATGTGCTGTGGATTCCATCTATCTGATATGCTTGACGGCCGTTCTTGATAATGAGTTCAATCTTATGGAAAGCTTCTTTTCTTTTTCTTTTTTTTTGGCTCATCAAGATGTTGGGTCTTTTAATACATAGGTGTGGTATGATTTTATTTCAGCTTTAATATTGACATAGTTTTTTATACATATATTTTATATTTTTAAACAAACAAAAAATTTGCTTCAAAATAGTAATTTTTCATTAATATAGAAAAATTACATGTAGTAGTGGCAGAGGAGTTGCCCGGAAAGTTATGGAAATTCTGGTCATATTTAGAGAAAATCCGGCAAGTATTTTTGTAAATCCAAGTTACAGTTGTTAAACTTCAAAATTTTAGGTGTCTTAGACGTTTTTGATGGTGCTTAATCCATTTCTGCCATCAAAAACACGATTCAAACACTGCCTCTACAAGATTTCTTGAAAAAATTTTGCCCGGATTCCGGCCACTTTTGACCGTCCGGGCAATTCCTCGATCTCGGTAGACGACTCCGATGTTTTGTATGGCATATGCAGTGTGTTTGGCCGTGGCCATCAAAAATATAAGTTTGTACATAATTTACCATGCAGAGTATACTGAAAAGTTCATAAAAAGGATATATACAATGTATAAAGTTCATAAAAAAGGATATATACAATGTATAAAACTAGTACTTATATAAATCACTGTTATATACTACAAAAATTAGGGCCTAGCGGCCCGCTGATAGGCCCTATCTATATAGGGACGAGGATAGTAATGGTAATGTTCATCTCCTTACTGCTCCTTAATTATCCATAGTCCTTTGGGATGTGTCGTGGCCTCCTTGGAAAGTTGGTCAACAACCAAATTGCACTCCCTGTTAATATGTTGACAAGAGATATAATTAAATTTTGCTTTTAAGTTCATGATTTCATCCAATATGTTCCTGAGAGAGCGCATATGACATGCAAATGTGTTGTTGAACCAATTGATGATGATTTTAGAATATCCAAATATCTGAATGTGATTGCACGCATGTGCGAGAGCAAAATGCAGGAGATGTCTAAGAGAGATCAATTCTACAAAATCATTTGTCCCCATCCTTAAACCCATCTGAATTTTGTAGAGATGATTTTCAGTTTTATGCAATATTATACACCCCCCCGCCCACAACCTTGTGCTTGTTCTGCTCCATCAAAAAAAGCCCAGGGTATATTGTGATCGATGATTTTAGGTGTTACGACGCGACCAACAGGGGTGTGATTCTCTTTCGTCATTTCATGGTATGCAAATACAATTTTGGCAATGGAAGACGGTCATCAAGCAATTTTATCTCCGAATATGATCCAATTCCTAGTGAGCTAAATAGTCCAACAAATAAGTAGTGGAAGGCAATGGACTTTTTGGTTCAAGGTCTCAGCTTTCCAATTATCTCAGGCTTCTAATACAGTGAGTCCATGCCATCTGTAGGTAATGGATAGTGTAGCATAGACCTACTCCCAAATGTGAAGCACCTTCGGGCATAACAGAAAAAGGTGCTCATTTGTTTCCTCTGCTTGATGATAGAGCACGCACCAAGAGGAATCAGAGAAGGATCGATTCATTAAATTGCCCCTTGTTGGTGTCTTGTTCCGTAAAACATTCCACATGAATAGTTTAGTATGCATGGGCGCTTTTGATTTCCATAGCTTGCTCCACCAATCCAATAGCTCAGGCAGCCTGTGGGCAACATGAATAATGGGATAACCGGCCTTGGGGGAATAAGTTCCATGTTCAGCAGGTGCCCGATGAGTTCATCAATGCCTTCCTTGATACAAACAAGTGATTTTGTCAGCGCAATAATATAGCCCTCCCAATCTTGCTGCCATTGAATAGGGATACCTAGGTACTCCGTTGTAGCCCATGCCTGTGTAAAAATGGTGTTATTTCCAGGATTAACAATATGGGCAATCATATTAATATCTCTGTGTTTGATAAATTGAACGAGGTCAGGAGGAAGTCGAAACATGTTGCCACATCCCGTCCAGGGATCGATGCCAATTCGTACCGATAAACCATTTTTAATTCTCCAGGTGAGTCCATTCCTAACGATGGGTATGGTATGTAGAATCACTCGCCAAACCATGGATGTCCTATTTCGCTGCCAGGTAGGCAAGTGAATCCAATCCATAATCTGATGTGACCAAATGTATTTGTAGTAGATCACTTCTATCCAAAGGCCATGGGAGATGAGGATAAGCCATCCCATCTTTGGAGCTAGTGCATGAGAAAAGAAGGATAGGTCTTTTAGTCCCCAGCCACCCCATTTCTTTGGAATTGCAATGAGTTTCCAGCCTACCTAGGCAAAAGGTTTTCCCTCCTTATAATCATTCCAAAGGAATCTGCAGCATAGTTTTTGTATCCGGGATAAAATTCCTTTCGAAATCCATGCCAGAGACATCCAACACATAGGTGTAGCCTCCAAGACTGTTTTAATAAGCATTAATGGACCTGCCCTGGAGAGGAATCCATGCCAGAGACATCCAATACATAGGTATAGCCTCCAAGACTGTTTTAATAAGCAAGGACCCACCCTGGAGAGGAATATGTGATTCTAGTTGAGTAATCGTTTTTCGATCTTGACCACAAGCCATATCCAGTTAGCAATCTTGTAGCAATGTGGCTTGATCCAGAACCCAAGACATTTGAGTCCATCATCCAGTTGATGGCTTTGGAAAGGAAATTTATGTTGTGTAACCCCAGCTTCCTGTGGATTGCAGGCTGATAGGGTGATAGTGGATTTTAGTCGATTAGGTTCCATACTTGTGGCCGAAGAGAAGAGCAGTGCTATGCCATAGAATGCAGTGTTGTCCCGAATGCCTCCATTGAGAAAGATGAGCACATCATCGATGAAGAGGAGGTGAGTGAGAATACAATGGTCTGATATTTTAGTCCTTGTAATCGTCCCTCTCGTTTGGCCGAGGCTATTAGTATGCTAAGTCCCTCCATGACTAGCAGAAAGAGGAGCGGGGAGAGGGGGCAACCTTGTCTGAGTCCACATTTTGCATGAAAGAAGTTGGAAGCAAATCCATTTATCAGGACACTGAAAGAGACAGTAGTGATGCAACACATAACCCAATTAATGAAGGGAGGAGGAAAGCCCATATGGGTGAGAAGCATTTTGAGATAGAGCCAGCTCACTCAATCAAATGCTTTGGATAGGTCAATTTTGAGAATGACACCTTTAAGATTTTTTGTTTTAATGGAGTGGAGGGCTTCCTGTGCAGTGTTGATAGCCTCATGAATTTGTCTATTATGGAGGAAAGAAAATTGTTCCAGAGAAATATGACATGATAGAATAGGCTTAAGTCTATTGGCAATAATTTTGGCTATGATCTTGTAAAGATAGTTGCAGAGAGAAATAGGTCTGAAATCATTGAAAGATGTAGGGGAGTCAAATTTGGGTATGAGGGTGATAAAGGTGGAGTTGATGGCCTTGTACATTCTCCCTGAAATCCTGCAGTCCTCCACCACCTTTAGAAGATCATGTCCAATAGTATCATAAAAGGCTAGATAAAACTCAATAGTCCATCCATCTGGCCCTGGACTTTTATCTTTTTTAAACCATTTTAGCGTGCTTTCCAATTCTCCCATCGTGACAGGATTTGTAAGCTCCTTTGCCTCTTCTAGATCGACAAACCGAGGGAAGAGACTAGCAATCCAGACTATTTCAGCAAGGGTGGCACCAGGGGGAGCCTTGAAAAGCTTCTAGAAATGTGAGTTGCCTAGGTGTGCTAGTTGATTAAAGGATGCTACAAGATGACCATCCTCAGATGGCATGTGCTAGATGGTGTTGGTGGCATTCCTTGCCTTTGCATAATTATGGAAAAACTCTGTATTCTCATCACCAGCCTGAAGCCAAATAGCCCGACTTCGAAGGCACCATGTTTCTTCTCAATCTTTAAGGATTTTGGATATCTGAGTCTCCAGGTCAATAAGATTTGATTTAGCCTCCACAGATGTAAATCCTCGCCCCTGCTTATCCAGGAGATAATCTAGATTGGACTCAATGGTAACGAGAGTCTGTTCGTCTTGATCTATTTTTCCTTTTTCCCATTTAATAAATGATCTCTTAATTTCTAGTAGGTTATGACAAAAACCCTCAGCATTGGTTCTCCCAAATGAAGGTGGATTAGAGCGCCAGAAATCCATGACTAGATTGATGTAACTGGGGTCCTTTAGCCAGGTGGAATTGAATTTGAAAGGAGCCCTAGGCTTTTGGAAAGGACTTGATAGCTCCATGAAGATGGGAGAGTGATCGGATATGCCACCAGATCCAACCCACTATCTATAATTTGAAAGAGTTCTCACCAAAGGTTCCTTGATAAGAAACCTATCCAAGCGCCTAGCCAAAGCAGCATCCCCAATTCTTTTGTTGCGCCATGTAGGCTGTGATTTGATCATATGAATATCAATCAAGTGGTGATGTTCAAGAATCTGTTCCACAGTGTTAGATAAGGGACCGACTTGTGCATTGCTTCCCAAAGATTCCCCATATCCAATGGAGAAATTCATATCCCCTCCCAAAATGATATTGTTAAAATTAACAAATGATAGATTGAGGAGGTGATTCCAAAATTCAGCTCTGTTTTGACAAGGGGCATATACATTGATAATCTTGAGATCCATGCCCAGTTCCGAGGAAAATATGTCCATACCTATGAAACCAGATCCTCCCCAAGAGGCCTTGAGATGGATAGTGTGAGGGTTTATACCCAAGGAAAGACTTCTGGATTGTCCAATGACATCCAGTGCATGGAAGGTCTAGCCTGACTCCAAGGATTGCAAAACAGGGATTATTAGGTCACCCAAACCAAGGGTTTCTTGAAGAAATATAATATCAACAAGCTCAGAATCAAATAATCGTTTAAGGGATAGTCTTTTGGGAGGGCTAGCTTGTCCTTTGCAGTTAAATGAGAGCCACTTCATGAGGATGGTCAAGGGAGGGTAGTCGGTGCACTAAGTACCCAATCAAGTGTGGATTTTCTGCCATGTGCCACTTCCACCCTAGCCTGCAAGATAGCTTTAGAAATGTGTGTTTTTCGTCCCCTCGTGGACTTGGAAGATTGAGGAGGGGAGGTCAAGCCAATCCCAAAATGTTGAGATGCTTGGGAACGAAGATTGTAAGAATGAGAGTGACCTGAGATGTTCGAGGGATCCAAAGGAAGGGGTGAGTGAACCAAACCAGGGATAGTAGGGGGAGTAGTCGAGATAGCCAAATGGTGAAAGTCCAGGGGGCAGGTAATAGCAGCAGAAGTAATGTCTGGAATAGATGCAAATGCAGAATGAAAATGTTGAACAGAGCAATTAAAAGAACAATCATAAACAAAACAAGTGGATGGAGGAATACTCAATGAGCGAGCCGCTGCAGTTGCAGCCCTAGATCTCATCATAGGCGAGGAGGGAGGATGGGGGGAGGCCGAAGTTGGCAGCTGAGTCGATCCGCCCACCGTCGCCAGAGGTACATTGGACCGAGGAGTCTATCCAGTAGCTGAAGTGGGTGCAGTAGGAGCAGCATCCTTTGCTTCCTTGGTAGGAATGGCAACTGAGCAAACCAGAGGAAATTCCTTGTAAAGATGCCCAACCTTATGACACCTTCAGCATCTAAACGACACTCCTTCATAATCCAATATTTGTATGTGGGTGAAGTTCTTCCACTGTAGAGTAATTTTCTCTTCCAACCCTTCTTTGGTATCTAGATATACCAGAATACGTGTCATATACCGATTGCCAAAACTAATATATGTTTTGTCATAATCCAGATAGGATCCAAGTGCATTGCTGATGCGGATGAAAATGTCTTCAGACAAAAAATGGAGGGGTAATCCTGGCAACCTGACCCATAGTGGTCCAGCACCAATTTGTTCATGTTTTGGATCGAATAATGGGCTCCAGCACTTAAGCAGTATCGGGGCCATCTCGATATGAAATTTCTTGGAGAGTGCCCAAGTGGTGTACTCCTCCCTCTAGAAGTAGAGCGCAAATCATCCTCGTGCCAACGTATGAACATCTAGGATTTCCTTGAAAATGTTCCCCGTATTTCCTTGACCTAGAGGCGAAGGCGCTCGACAGAATATGCATGACCTCTGACTCGGCCCACTAAAACTCTGCTCGTCGTGTCAACTACTTCCCCCATTTGAACCCCTTCACCAAATTTTAAGGTTAGGTCCTTGCTAGTAGCCTTAAAACACTTCAACTTTTTCTTACCAGTACGCGGTGCGGTCAGGTGGTCCTATGAGGGGTCCTGTGTGCCCTGATGATCGTATTGAGGTTGTGAGGAGTTATTATGGTCTTTAATCCCTGGTGTATCAAAGCAACCCAAATGGGAGGTGGTGGAAACTAGCTCAGATGCAGGGGGGCATGCGGGGTGGATGACGGATGGGAAGGGCCTGCCGCAGCAGCAAACCCTACAAATGAGGGGAAATCAAATGGAATCTGGTGAGGCGAAACACCTGAAGGCAACAGGTCAAAAGGGGGAGAGGGCGACGTGCAAGAGGTAAGTAGGTGGAGGGTAGTCGGAGACAAGGGTGGGCAATCAAGTCCTCAGGAGTCGATATAGAGGGCAGCAAACAGAAGACAAGATGAGGAAGGACCAGAGTCTGAACGGGAGGGTGGGATAACAGAAAATTACGAGAAAGGCAGAAATTGAACCTCAGCAGTTGTAGCCTCTGGCGGAGCCTTAGGGCACTTCCAGATAGGGTCATAGGGGTTATGGTCAATAGAATAGTCCACCTTGTATGCTTCCATATCCGACTTCCTGCAGGCAATCCCAGTAACAACGAAGGGTGTTTCGTTGACTGCAAATCCGAAGAGCTAAAGTCGACTGTGACGGTGAGAATGACAGCGCGGCTGCGAGAATAACATTCGAGGAAAGTGATGCTGCAGGCGATGAGGAGGAAACCCTAACTGTGCTCCCAAAGCTGAAAAGGCTCGAGCTCTCGTCTGCCCATTTTTTCTAGAATCGACTTTAAGCAAAATTAAAAATATATTCTCAAGAAATTAATTGAAAAAAAATAAATTTATTTTTACAATTTTTTTTTTGCAATTGGTTCTTCTGACATAAATTAGTGAATGCACATGGTAAAATTCCCTTTAGTGAATGCTTCATGTTTCATTTGTATAATGTTTTAAAAAAATGTTGGCATTGAATGGCATCTAAACCTTAACAAAAATCGGATTTAAAGTATAGTACATTTTGTTATAAATATGGTTTACAACAAATATTGTTATTTCTAGAACATTAATGCATATGTTTCTCTACTACATAAAGTTCCTCTTTTACTAAGAGCATTTCTCAATAGTGCTTTACATTCCAAATTCTAGCGATTACTATTTGCAATTCATAATTATATAGATATGTAACAAGCATATTAATTATATAGATTTGTAACAAGTATATAATTGTGTTTGAGTTTTAAGTTTTATTAATATAATCATAATTACAATTATATATATATATATATATATATATATATATATATATATCTCTTAGAAAATTAAATAACAGAGTAATGGAAACGCATAAAACAAGACAAACACAGATATATGTGGTTCATTCAATTTGGACTACATTCACAAAGAAATAGTTAGTCTTTAATTTTATATTATCTAGCAAAATGAAGAGATACAACTTACAACAAATATATTGCAATTTCCTCTTCGCTCTCACACAATCTCCTCTCTCTTTCTCGCTCAGAATAATCATATACAACGGCAATACAATTCCCTCATATAAACAAAGGGTTGCCTTCTAGGACAAAAAACCCTAAATTAACATAACTTCTAAGGTCAGATCATATGCCTAATGAGCGACCTAGATTGACTACGAAATTACAATATTTTACAAGGAAATTTTTCATTTATTTTTAGTTTTGGGGGCACGATAGCCCCCGGAGCCCCAACCGGGTGGGATAGGCCTCTCGGATCCCCGCGGGGGAGACAAGCCCCCCTGACACCCCCCACGTGGAGGGGTGTACAGTTTTCCTGGGGTATACATCAAGCTAAAACAAGACCTTTAAATTAGGAAGATAATCAATCTCCACACCCAACATAAAAGTGGTAAAATTATTTGATTTTCTTAAAGTAAAGTAGTAAAAGATTTTTTATGTGGAAACCTAAATTCCTATATTTGCCTTCTCACTTGCCTGAGAAATTCAACAATAATTATGATACCAAAGATAAAAATTAGAATGTCACGCACCAAATCAAATGTAGTAGATTTTAAATTTAATATTTTTCCTTCTTTAGATAGTTGTAATTCAAATTCCTCCTCCCATGGTTTAAAGAGAAACTTTAACTTATTAGTAGTGACTTCAATTAAGGGAAAGATTATGCTACAAAAAGTACAAAGTTTTTGAACCATATCCTAATAGAGTGAGAACACAATTGATAATTTGTATAGGTTATTTTAATAAGATAATATTATTTTGTCTTCTTTTATGAAAACAATAAAGTGGGCATAACGAATTAGATAAAAAAAAAACTTGGGAAAAATAACATTTTGAATAATGAGGGCCTCTATACCCTTCACAAGGCACAAACAAGTAAGATGCTTTAATTTTAAAACAATCAAATTCATTATTTCAATGTCAACAATCAAAATTGATAAAGATAAGCAAGATGTACTATCATTTTGAAAAATTAATGAAATTACCTTATTGTTAGTAATCAAAGAACATAGTCTAAATTATACCTTATAGATATCATTAGATATTAGTCAGCTTAATGTATTTACGGTCAGACAGAAGTCCCTTTCAATACATTCAAATAGTTTTTGTTTGCCTGCTTTTTTTTTGTTTTTTGCATTGCAGACATCGCATTAATGCACAAAAATAGGTAAAGCAACCAATACAAGGCCTTCACTACAATGACGATGAAGGATTTATGTTATTATATGTCTACTTATGCTTATTGCTTTCCTCAAATTTTAATTTGACATTAGCCAAATTAAAACTTAAAAGTTTACACACTCTTGTTTGGGTATCTAGTTTATGCAAGCATTATCTATATCATATAGGTCCTCAACTTTGTTTTTCCTACTGTAATTGATTACAACTAGACAAAGGCATGGATTATGTTAATTTCAAATAGGTATTTAGCAGATTTTTTTCTAATGTTTTTGTGATTTCACGGCTCTAGCTTCATCAACAAGGATAACCACATAATTGGTACTAATAAGCATTGACATATATAATTCCAACAATGGGATCTCTAGAATACTCATTATATGTGCATTTAGTCATATTAAATTTGATGATTCATTATATTTCTCAAAATTCCTTGATAGGGACTAAAATTTCATGCAACACTTGTTACTTGTAATGTTTCATCATAATGGAATCACTTTTCATCAACTATTTCATCTCATATTTTCATTGTGTATGTTATTTTCACATAAAGGAAGAAGTAGATAAAACTTGAACTCGAACTTGAGGTCATTCTCTTGTAACTACACAAGAAAGATAAAGTCATGTACTATACACCAATGACTTGGTTCCACTATAGTTATTCCCCACTCAAAGATTTTAACCTCAAACTTAAATGATAATTGATGACTTCCCAATGAAAACCTGTAGAAATCCTTAGACTTGTGTAGGCCATTGTCACCATATTAATCTTCTCGATGCCATTCAAATAAAGTGGACAATATTAAAATAACTATTGTGTAAATTGTTATAAGTGAACGTTCATCTTGGACAATCTACTCTTCATTAGGTTTAATGCTTGTATCCTCTTGTAAATCACCTATATATAGAGATTCACCATTATGCACAATAAGAGATTCATCGAAGAGAGGAAGATATTCTTGAAATAGAAGATGGAAAATGTTTCTATCATGTTCTAAACTCTATTCACAAGGAGATTGATCATAGATAAGAGGACAATCCATATCTACAATGATATATTCCTCTTCCTCACATGTTAAATCTTACTCCCTTTGCACCAATGATAAATTTAAGTGTTGATGTCGTAGTTGTTGCACAATGTGGAAAATTTATTTCTACAAACACTCATATAATATGCATATGTTTTTGTTACTCATATATTTCTTGGAATATCCTTCTATGATAATCCATATTATCTAGGCTATTATCTTACTCTTATGCACATTTAAACTTTCATACAACATCTTCAAGTCTTTAGCAATACTTTTTCAAGTTTAAATAATCATAACTTCTTCATTACAAGTCCAAAAATAAACATATAATATACCATTTTAAAGCTAAGAAGATGTGCTCTTTGATGAGGAAATCAAACCTTAGAAGTTCTTTTGATAACTTGATCATTAAAAAAAAAAAACAAAAAACAAAACAAAACAAAGAAAGATTTGAGTCATCATTGTAACAAAAATATCCAAAGAAACTAGTTGATATTCAATCTTTAATATCTTAGTTGTTTGATGTTCTATTTGAGTGGATTTCTTTATTTTTATTTTTATGTTTTTGTTAGTAGAATTTAGATCTATAATGTGTTTCTAAACATTCTACATTTTTTTTTTAATCATTATAAGTGTCACTAGGGAAGAATTGACTAGCTTTGTTAGCAACTTTAAGTGTTCCAATGCTCATAATAGAAGCACTCCTATAAGTAGGAATAAATCGAATAAACAACAAAAAAAGATAAATCTAGGTTGGGGTCACCTACACACTAAAGGGTTGGATTGCACTAGCATGTCCTAAAATATGGAAGAAGAAAAAAAAAAAATACTTAAATGAGTAGTATGCTTTGATTTACAATGGATTGGATTATTACAAGTGAGAGGGCAAATACCTTAAATACAACTCTCATAATAACATATCTCCACTAACATAGAGGTCAACCACTAATGCATATAACTAATCCTAACCACTAGCTTAGTGGTGATTCATGAATATGAATAATTTCAGCTAACTTAGCGATGGAGAATGAATGTATAATTAAACAAAAGAGCTCATGTATAAAATATGTTGCATACAAGTACATTTCCCTCCCCCTTAATAAATCTTTATCCACAAATCTATCTCTAATTATATTACAAATCACTTATTCTTTGCTTTCATGATTAAAATAGGTTTCATTATGTGGCAATTATACAAAAATGACCTTTATTTAAAATATTGAGTCATTACTGGCCAATGCAACCCAATGACTAATAGATACAATAAGTATATGCATTACATCCACAAGTCTTATTGTCATTTATTGTGTTAGAGACACAACATACCACATTCAAAAAATCCATGATAAAGCGCAAGAAGCTTTGTGGAAAATTCAATAGAAGCATAAGGTTAGGCATGCTCAACATTGCATATGTCACTAATTTGTCATGTGAGAAAACGTTTGGATTTATTTTTAGAAACAATATTTCAAGTTGAAGGGTAGAAAGCTCACTTGACTTGGATATGGTCCCTACTATCATTGCATAGATTGGAGAGTACACATTAAAATTGGATCCACCAACTTGCACATGAACTCATCTAGTGTTTATGGTGGATCCTTTAAAGCTATAGGAGACACTAATGTTGGATGATGAAAAAGAAGAGTTTACCACACAAATTCCTAGAAAATTTGTTATAAAAGTTCATAGAAAGTTGAAATAAGAAATGGTTTTGAAGTTTAAAGAGAAAACAAGTAGGTATGTAACCTTGGAACTTTTTGATATTAAGTTTAAAGGAAAAATTCTATAGGCCAAAAAAGTAGTATAGCTTAGATTAGATAAGGAAGGGGTTTCCCAAAGAGAAAGTTGAAATAAGAAATGATTTTGAAGTGCAAAAAGTGAACAACTAGGTAGCTAACCGTGAAACTTATGATATTAAGGAAAATTTCCTTAGGCCCAAATAGTAGTATACATTATATTAGACTAAAAATAGGTTTCCCATATCGAGTGTATTAGTTGAGGACCAATAACTCTCTAACATGGGGATTTCAATCTTGGATGACCAAAAAGATTGACTAAGTCTGTGATTATTGGAGTTGCACTAAATAGAAGTTCAGTTACCAAGGTTTGTCTAAACATGGGCATGAATATTTGGTTGCCACATAGAAAAAGTGTGGAATAATGTAACAACATTACAATATAATACAAATTGCAATGATTTACATTCAAAATAGTGGTAGGTAATGTTTTGTTACAAATGAACTGAACCTGTCATAGTGACTTGTTTGTGTTACATTGAATTTGGTCATGCTAAACTTTGTTGCATAACCTTCGACATTGAATTTTGCATAGACACACAAATAAACAATATGGATATGTTTGCATGATTTTATATCTCAAATGACCAGTGCGTAAAAAATGTCGTAGTTACAACAAACCATCTTCCACCTTTGTGTTTTCTTCTTCCCAATTTATTTATTTCATTACTATTATTTATTTATTTATTTATATAATAGGGAATATGAACAAACCAAAATGCTTAACCTGAAGACTTAGCTAGATCATTGATACACCTCATAACATTGTATTATGTGTTGGTTAGATAATTAATTATTAATGCTTCATTTCATACTCCAAGTGTAGAATTGATTTTTTAATAAGATTTTAGAGTTGATTTCCCACCTACACAAAATGTCTATAAAATGAATGCTTGGTTGTTTTTTTTAACTTACTAAATTTATTTGTGTTATAAGTTTAAAGATTTTCATTTGACAAGATGTTTATCAATACATTTAACATGACATCCATCAAAAAGGGATTCTAAAATGCATCCAATATAAAGGGGTTCCTTTGCCCAAAGGATAGTGACAAAACTATAAGGAATAAAAATAATCACAACTAATTAAAACTAGAAATGACATATACAGTAGCCATGATAGAAATGATAAGGAGTCTCACCATGTAAGACATTACTTAGGGTTCTCGTAGGTTCAACTTCATAATATTACGGAGGAAACATTAATGAAGTTTATTGCTAGATAGAAATTCTAGAGTTCTTGCATCTCCAAATTCATCTTAGATCTAAGAGATCAATAAATGGATAAGTATGATGAAGTTTGTAACAACCGAGTCTTTAATTCCTCATTGATATTGTAAATTTAATATGTTAATGTTGCATGTGATGACAAGTAAAATATGAAATGGTTACATACACGAAATAATTGTAATTATATTTAATGTAAAATGCTAAACAACTTATGAACAAGGTGGAGCATTGATATAAAGTATGAGAAGCCATGCGAGGGCATTAGAAAAGGAGAATAATGGTAAATCTTTGCCTCTTGAAATGTCCCATGCCAACACTTATTTTTTATCTAAATATTAAAGATCCAATTTCCTAAAAAAAATAGTTAATATGGGTGGAGGGGGTGGGGATTAATAGATGAACTACCAAATCCCATAATTAAGGGAGGTAGTTGGGATTTGTACCCAATAATCACACCAAGGTCTAGACAAAGTACCCATCCATAAGTTTCTGATATTGACCCATGAATCTTTGGCAGGAAGAGAGAGAAGTGCTCTCACATCTATAGAGTAGGGGATGCTCACAGATGGGTCCAAGGACCAATTTGGATGAAAACGTGTGCCAAAAATGTTTTTGTTTGATAGCTAAACCATGAAGGAACATCTAACCCTTTTTTTGGTTGAGAAAATTGAGCACATGTGCCCAAATCCTAAGTTGCAAGGAAGAGTTGCATTTTTGGGTGCTTGGTGGGAAGAGTATAGAGGCATTGAGAGAGGAGGTCATCAAGGGATGATTGGAACGATGAACCACCTATAGTTTGAGTAAGCTCTTGGCTCAAAAGGGTTGATGGAAAATCAATTGATTTCTTTGAGTATGAAGGAGAGTGGCTTTCATGAACCCATTTTTATTAACTAAGAGAGAGATATTCCCCTCATGGCTTCATGGTCTAGCTCAAGGGTGGATAACTACAAAGGATAGAGTAGACAACTAAGCTTATGGTTGGATAGAAAGTGACTCACCGTTCATTAGTTGCAGGCAACCATTTATCTAAATTAATTAAGTACCTTTTATGGTTTGTAATTTGAGATGTAAATGATGTTAAGTGAAATGGAAATAATGTTCTAGTTGCATAATATCTATGTGTTTCCTATTGAGGTTTGAATGTTTTCTTGATGATGCATGTGCATGGTTTTATGCATAGATTTTGTGGATTTAATAAGCATAGGACTCAATAAATTTATAATATTTGGTTCTTTAATGACATAGTTGTAATGTGTTATGCTCTTAACCTACAAGACGATACTAGAATACCAAATATGCGAAGAAATATACCCCAAACATAGAACAATGAGCAATAACAACAAATATTTTATTATTCAGAAAACAATGTTCACTTGCCTCTTCGAGGGGGCAACCTCCAATAGAGCTGAGCTCGATTACAAAATAAGACACGATGCTCCTCGCAGGGAGTCTCTATCCTTTATATAGGATTCATACATGCAATACCATGGGGCAATACCATGGTTCTTATTAATACTATCTATCTAATACCATGGCCCATTTGCAACTAACTGTGGTCCCATCATTAAATGCGGGTTAACCACTTACAATTATTAATATGGGCTTTATTGACTCTTTACTTAACTATAACTATGACTCGATCCTATTACATAAATAAGGGGGTTAGGGTGGGACCCTAACATAATGGACGTCTTGAAAGAAATTTCATGTTTGGAGGAATAGGGGAAGACTATCCCTCGACCTCTTCAATAGCCATATTGGTTAGCTTGAAAGAGAAGATTCATAAGAGGTCTTAAATCTAGAGGGCTATGTTGCAACAACCATGACAAGATAGTCCTTAATATGTCACTCAAGGACAGATAACTTAGATAAGTTATAAATTTGAATATGAGAAGTAGGGCTAGTCTATAAGTGACAACTTGGTAAGAGTAGTCTTCATAGAACATTTGACATAAATGATTGAAAATTCCACTAATGAACTTGTGAATCGGTGGAATTTGTTACAAGGATATAATGTGATTTTTTAGAGACCTTTACATTAATGTTATTGATGACATATCTAGACTAACACTTCACTCCCTTAGTGACAATTCTTCGGAATTCAATTACTAGGTCTATGTTTCCTTGAATAGTCAATCAAGCGCTTAAACTACAACTCTAACTCTATTAAAGAATAACCAACAACCAAGCAATATGGCCAAGAAATTAAACCACAATGCGACCAACCATTAAATCAAATTAACAAACAACCAATCACTATGCCCTGGTGCTTACCAGAACCTCTGGCCACTAGAAGTTTTAACTAATTGTAACTTTATTTTGTCCTGGTGTGATAGAAATCAATAGACTATAATACTTTTGTTACTCCATACATTAAGTAATGACATCAGATACAGGGACACCAGAGAATTGGATAAATGTCTTGGTAGACAGATTGTTGATTGATGGCCAATTTCACATTATACCTCAGCTTGTTAGTTAATGGAAGAAAACATTGGACTTTAGAATTTTGGTGTTTTGCACATTTTGCCTTTGTTTCAATATATTAAAACTTTGTGTTTGGAACCTCTCGACACTAGAGGATTACCCTGATATAGGAACAATAATTTAAAACCTTTCTATCAAAAGGCTTAGGTCTGGTATAGGAACCACTCCTTGGAACCTCAAGTGGTTAACACCGTCAATCTGCAAGTTTCTCTATTTATGAAAGGAAACCAATCAAAATCGATCATTGGTGTGATTACAAATATTCAATGGAATAAAATGGAACTGAAACAATCACACATAAACACAATTTGATTAATCAACACAAAAATACACACTTTGAAACTTATTCATTATTTGGAATAGAAGAATGAGTGATTACAAATAGAGCATTTGAATTTGCACAATCACCCTCTCTTTGGTCTCACTCAGACCTCTTCACACACTTTGATCTCTCAGTGATCTCTTCCTCTCGGTTCTGATCTTGTTTCAATCTCTCTATAACATATATAAAAATATATTTTTGTACTAGGAAATCTTAACAAACTCCTACTCTCCCTAATTTATCTAATAATTCCCTTAACTTAGCTAATTTGTTCCATTACATGACAAATTGAATGACACTCATCCAACCTCCTAACTGTCTAGATACCTTATAGAAATATTACAACTTAGAAACTACTAAATGTTCCAATTTAAAAGAAATTTTGAGGAAACTAGCTTCCTCTAGTAAACCTTTTGACCTATGAAGGATCATGAATTTCACCTATAAGATGCTTCTGCATCAATTATTGGTTATTGATATTATCCTTGTTGGAATAGCTATGTGGTTTGAGCAACTTAAATCTATCCATGATTTGGAATAAGAAGACTTGGAAGCCTTCCATGTGATGTGTCCCTAGAAGGATATGGTGAATGCCCTGGTTGGGATAGCCATGGAGCATAAATCATAATCAAATTGGGAAATTTAAGAGTCTTTTAGGCACTTATGTATATGGAAAATATCATTTGTGCTTATTTTGAGGTAATTGGTTATGGTAACTTTCATGCAAGCACAAGTGTGTAACATGACGTTTAAATGTCTCTGAACATTTTGGATGGTTTATCTTGCATCCTCTTTCATTGACATATATTCTTAAGTTATATTGGGTTGTCTTAAGGCTTGATGAGAATGTTGAGAAAGGTTAATTATATTATGGGTTATGTTGATTACGTAACCTAAATGCCAAAATTATTATTTTTCGAGGGTTGAACATAGAAAGGTCTCTCAAATTTAAATCTAAAAGCATGTTAAGATATTCTCCCTCTTCCATTTAAAAGCATGTTAAGATATTCTCCCTTTTTTAATGGAAATCTTGCCCTTTTTCCCTTATAATTTTAGTAAGCTAAAATTATTTATTGCAAAAAAAAAGATAATACGTTCATACTTAAATTTCTTGTTTTTACCATATAAAAATTAGTGTGAAATCTACCCTCATGAGTTAAATTTTAATTTCTCTTTTTGGAAATAACAATTACTTACTTCAGGGAAGAAAATATATTCATTTATTATTTTGAGACACTGAGATAAGTCTTTATCCCTTGAAAATGATAGTAAGTTGTTCGAAGGAGTCCTTGTGGACTTATCCATGTGTGAGTTTTTCCACACACGCAACACAATAAGTATGGTCGGTGCAATTTGTACAAAGCAGAAATGGGGGTGCAATATAGTTAATGCGGGACTGCTCATGCTGGTTACATTAATCCTTTTGAAGTCTTCCCTCTCACCAGCACAAGTCCGCATCACTGGAAAATTGTGTCAGTGTAAGTCACTCGAGGGTAAGTAATGCAAGGGAATAAGCGTTGAAAAAACCCTCTGCACACCCGCATAAGGTGGATATTAAATATTTTAAATTTTGGAAGTAGATTCAAATAATAATTGGTATCGAAAAGTGGTTATGTTTTTTCATTTGGAAGTAGACAATAAATGATAACTATGGGGATGAAGAGCCAAGAAGTCAAATTAATATTTATCTTTCTTTAAATTTTGGTCTAATTATTTAGTTTAGAGTGGAGATTAAGTAATAAAATAATAAAATGTGGGGAAGAAATGTGAAAGGTTTTTTTAAGTAAATAAATAAAAGAAAATTATTTAGGAAGAAGGTAAGAAATGTTATGGTATGGTTAGGTAGTTCTAGTATTAATAAGACATATTTTTGAGGTGACATGTGGTATTGCTTTTCATTTCATTTTTTATTTGTCATATGTACAAATATATTGATGAGGCATTGGTGTAAAAAGTTTCTAAGAGCTATATCTTGGTGCCTTAGACTTAGAATGAGATAAAAGTTATATCGTAAAAAAACTCTCCCCACCTCCTTACAATGACCTAGGGTTTGGGTGTGTTACATAGTAGTACTAGAGTTGATTGACAAGCTAGAGGAGATGAAAATACGGTACCCACTATGCTTAATAAGACATTAAGGGACTAAGTATGTTACACAATTTTAGACTTTTCATAAGACACTTCAGAGGAAAGGTCAATTTTTGTAAAGGATATCCATCTAGCTCTTCAATTGAATAATAATTGAAGTTCTTAGGCATTTAAAGTATGGGAGGGAGACCCACTAATCCTTAGGAAGGATGATAGTTGAGGGGAAGAAAAAAACCAAAGGAACAAGTTGGAGATATGTATAGATGTAGAAAGGGATCATCTAGGGAATATGAAGGTTCCAACCTAATACGTGAGGAGTTGAGAATTTTGTTGACCCATCACAAAGTCAGCCTCTCTCCTCATACATAGATAAGCTAGTGGTAAGTAATCAAACAACATTTATTTAAGAAGACCTAGAATTTGTAAACTTCCTTAATTGTTTCAACCAACATCCTAGAAGCAATGAAACATTTTAGGTCTACAACTATGAAATCTTGTTAAATAAGGAGATTTCTTCACCTCCTCCCAGCCTAATCAAAGTAGTGCCTGCAAAAGGGAATGCAATTGGAACTCAAGTAAGGTGAAGAAAGAAGTGCATTAAAAGGAAAAAGCAAAGTTAACTTAGTGCTTGATGGAGACATTTGCATGAATAAGGTTATGGATATTGTTCTAAAAGCTTTCATAGGGAGATATTTTGAAAGACATATTTTAAAATATAGTTTGAGGGGATGAATGGAGGACACATGGGAGGAACAACTAAGATAACTTTTGTAGTTTCATTTACTAGTGAGAGGGTCAATGGATTTCCCCTTTAATGCCATTAAAGATGCATATGAAGTTCATTGTAAACACACACACACAAACATGTATGTATATGCTTATATACATGTGTGTGTACATATACATATGTATACACATACATACATACATATATGTATGTATCTTTATATGTATGTAAATTCAAAACATTATAGAGGAGTTGGTGATGAAGTCTATGATTGGATAAAAATTATAAGGTTCCTGCAATTCCAAAGTCATCTTAGACTTAAGTATTCAAGATATGAAGATGTATGATGAAGTATTAGAATTTTCATAACACTCTTTGGAAGAAAGTTTAATTCCATATAGGACATCCATCTAGCTCTTCAACTAAATAATAATTAAGGTTCTCAAGCATTCAAAGTACAAGAATACCTATTAATCCTTAGGAAGGATGATAGCTCAATGGAAAAGCAAGGTTAAAGGAATCAATTGGAGACAAGTATAGATTTGAAAAGGGATCATTTGGAAAAGATGAAGGTTTCAATCCAATAAGCAGGATTTGAGAATTCTATTGACTTATTGCAAACTCATTCTTTCTCTTGGATGATCTCTTTTGAAATCTATACTTGCTGCCAACTTGTAACTTCCTTTAACCTTGTTTTTATAGAAAACCTAACAAGTATGGGAAAAAGGATTAGAGATGGTTGTTATCTAAAGTGGATAAGAGAACTAACTTTGGTGCAACATATGGTTATCTAGGGGTGGAATGTCAGTTTTAGTATAATTTGTGTTTGATGCTATCCATACTCATTTGCATACATTAGAATACATCCCAAAAGGTATTTTAGGGTAGATTATGAGGGTAAGTTGATCAAACTTAAATAGGAACGCAACAAACTACAGATATAACCATAAATACAAAAATGCAGTAGAAATAACACTTCATTTCATTAATATCAGAATATTGAAATATGCTTACAAATAGAATGGAAATAGCTCGGGCGATGGTAGCTTATCTCTGAGAAGAGATGTGGAGGCTACATGCCTCTGAACTGTGTTACAATGAGGCTCCAAGGTCTATTTATTATTGAGAAACAATGGAAAACCCTAAACATCCAGAAACCTAACCCTAGGAGATGAAGCGCCAAAACTATGAGCCCTGTTTGGGTAAATTGATACATCAATTTCTTGGGGTTGTAACTTTGCATACGATCTTCGTTTGGCTATCATAATAACTCGTTTCAAAGACCTCGAAGGGCAGGTCGAAAAAAACTAGCAAACTCATTTGAGACTTTTTTGGTCTGTCTGTTTTCCCTAAAACAACGTTTAGGGCCTCAAAACGACTTTGGAAGTTTAGGACCCGAAAAACTACCAAAAATACTAAACTGTGCTATAATTAATGAAACTGAAAAATTGAAAGAGACAATGTTGGGGGTCCAAGTGGAATAAGAGGGTGGCCACCATATCCACATGGACCATAAGTTCTATATTTTTATGGTTTGGGAATAGAGATAAATATGGGATCCCCTTAGTCAAGTGGCAACCCTATTAAAGCTATAGTGCAAGGGGGATTGGGACCTTAAACATATTTTTCATTTCAGAAAAGCAATTGCCATTAAAATAATGTGGAGACTTATGTCAAAATAGGGGCTTTTGAACCAAAGTTTGGTCCAAAAATATATAGAGCATATTTCAATAGAGGATTGGATTTGAAGCCCTACTAAGTTCATTCACAATGCCTATCATTTGGAAAGCAATGGTTCAAGCCTTCTATTTATAGGAAATTAGCTCACATAAAAGATAGAAAAAGGTGACATGGTAAGGATTGGTATAGACCCATGGGTGGGCCATGGAAATGACTTCAAACTCTTATAATTAGTGGTCAATATATGACATGGGGAAGGTATTTTCAATTTGGGACAAGCTAACTCCTTTAAAACTTCTTCAATTTGACATAAAGATTAGAGTAAGGCAAATCATATAGGGTTGAATGGCCGAGATGAGATTAAGTGGAAAGCTTATCACAGTGAGTCATGCTAACATTAAGGAATTATAAGATTAGTTAGTCTAGTTAAAAAAAGCCAACATTAGGAATTTATACTTTGATACTAGTTACAAAGCAATGTATAATTCTCACAATTCTAAAGAAGTTCGATGGCAGTGGAAATTATACGATGTCCATTAAAAGAATGCATCTTTATGTGGTTGGAAGTAAAGAACAATGTATTAACATGCGACAATATTCAGAAAATGTGTATGGCTAGGACAAGTAAGTGCATTTCCTATAAAAGTTAGGAGGAAAATATAAACCAATTACTCGTCTTTTGCCCTTATGCTAGAAATGTGAGTGTAATGGAATCTATTATAGACAAATAAGGATATATAATAAGGAAGCATGATGGATGAATTTTAAGGAATTGGATACAAAAAAGCATAACTTAAAAATTTCTTAAAGGACTTCCACTAATTACTTCTAGGGATATAGGGCTAGCCTAAAACATAGGATTATTTGAAGACAATAACCTTTCACCCTTTTAATGTGATACTCAAGTAAAGTTAATATTTACCAGCTTTAAAAATGGTTCCAAATAGAGTAAAGATTGTTGATTTATTCCCAACCAAATTATCAAAACAAGGGTATGGGGCTATTTTGATGAAGCTAGTTAAGATACCTTTAAGAAGATTGCAACAAGTGAAATATTTTACTTAAAAAAGCCATGCAATATTATATTTAACACATGTTTGGAGCAATGATTAAATAATTATGCATAGATTCTTACACTCTATTTTTTATGAAATTGGAAACTCAAAAGGAAATGTTAGATTTGCAGGTTTTAGATACTTAATGATTGTGACTAATTAGATGATAGGGAAAAAACATAATGAAAAATTTGTTATTAAACCAAATTTACAATGAAATCAAAATATCCTTAATTGTTTTTGAATCAATATGCTTTGCTGTCTACATATAATTCAATAGGGATGTAGATAAACTATCCAAAAAAGGACTACAAATGGTTGATGGATCAGGTGCATGTATCAAAAAGTAAGATGGTGTTAATTCTTAAGAACACTCCAACATTTACAAGTAAAAACAACACAATTAACCAATCTTTAGAAGAATATCAAGCTTTGATAGAATGAAGGATATATTACTTCTTCATCTATTTATGCATACAAGATCTATTGATATACATCTTAACATACTTTTCACAATTAGTATAACTAGATAGGAAATAGGAACTTTGTATACATTGAACAATTTTTATTGTTTTTGTGTAGATATGTAATGAATAATGCCTCTTAATTTTTTTTTGGTTAAAAACAATATAAATTAAAAAAAAGAGAAATAAGTTTAAAGGCCCTTTCCATGCACACATAAGAACATAATGTTTTGGTTCTCTCACTGAATGCCTTATGCATGTGCTAAATGCATATATTTTTTTCATTTCAAAAGAATGCATATATTTTTTTGTATTCTTTTATATGGGAAATGAGTTTAAAGGTTGTGTAAAAATTATATTAATTATGATAATTTGTGTCACTATTTTACTAATTCCATCAACGTAGTCCAAATTTTGATGGATAGGCATTGAAGTTATCATGAGTATGTCTTTATCCCAATCAAGCATGCCTAAATATAGGGGAATGACAAAACTCTCCATCTAATGGAACCTTTTATCTTAAGTCGACACTACATTTAGTTTTATGTCATTTTGCACCAAGAAAATGGAGTTTGAAAGAAAGAAAGAAAGAAAGAAATACATTATTTTTAACATCCACGAGGCTAAAGATAGCCTATGGGACATATTGCTTCTTCATCTGCTTGATGTATTCAACCCTTTTTCTGTGAAGCTTCAAGATAAATGCTCCCAGCTTCTTGACAAACCCCTCGCTAAATAGATTATCCCAAGAGCTATCTGTCAGCATATCTGCATAACTTTCCCTGTTGTCTTTGAAGGCCTCACATTCTAAAATGAAATGTTTTTCTGTTTCCACTTTTCCGAAAGAACAAAAAATGCATACTCTTTCCTCCCACACTTCCTTTGGCCTTTTCCAGCGCCCTGTTTCACAACGGAGAGACATTCGTTTTGGACTAAGAAAAGAGAGGCATTTATATGGTTTGGAGTGGGAAAGATCTCTATTCATGCGACATGTGTAATTCTAATAAAATAAAATGACAATATTAGCGTTTGGTATTTAATTTGAAAAATAAAAATAAAAATAAAAATTAAACTAACATAAATCCATTTTAATATTGAATTTTCAAGTGACAACAAGTTTACACTTGGGTATTCTTTGGCTATAATAAATTATGCTCTAAATAGAAGAAAAATATTGTTGGCTATAATAAAAAAAATGAATATGCTTTAAAGTAATTAGAAGTAAAAAATGTAAGATATTTAAACTTCATACTTTTCAAAAATATTTCAACAAGAGATTTAAATAAGCTATTTGAAGATCTATGTTAATTAATTTATGTTGAAATCAACTTCATATATATCTATATATAGGAATTTTTTTATTAAAATAAAATATTTTAATGTTGTATATGAGAAAATATTCAATGTGAGTTATCAATAAAATATTTTACTATGAATTAATATTGACATATATATTAATAATAAGAAAACCATTTTAATTTGGGTTGATAAAAGATTATGTATGTATCGTGAAAAAAATAAATTTTTATGGTTAAAACATTTATTTGGTTTTATGATGATGATGATGATGGTTAACGTCCATTGAGACCAAATTGGTCTATCGGACCTATAATTTTCTTTCTTAGTTTTTAATTGTCTGGCTCCTCGTCTTTCTTGGCAAGATTGGTGCTGTAGCTTTCTTTTTGTTTTGTACGGTCTTCCAATTTTCTTTATCTTGCATCTCCTTCATCTCTTCTGATTCTTGGGACATTGGTGTCTTAGCTTCGCGATCTAATGTGTTCGTCCTTTTGAAGATAGTTGGAGAAGAAGTTTGGTCTATGAGATCTGCTTCGCTGTTAAATGAAGATTTATTTTGCGCAATATTCGAACCCTCATAACTGCTTGAGGGGTTGTCGAGTTTACTCTTTTGTTGTTGGGCGGTGCTTTCCCCCTGCTTGTCTTGAGAGTTGTTTCTTTCTTGCTCGATTTCTTGTGATTCAGAGTTTTCTCGAGAGTATTCTTCTTTGATGACAGTGTAGTGTTCCTTTTGTGCTCCTTCCCACCATGTAGATCTGTGGTGATTTTTTCTAGTAGAATTTTTCTGGGAGGCTTTTGGGCAATTTTTCGCTAGGTGGCCTGTCTCAAAGCAGGATCGACATCTGAAGAGGACACTTTCATAATCGAGTTTCTGGTTCCACACATAGTCTTTACTTGTTAGGTGTATTTCAGCTGGGAATCCGACGCTGAAGTCCATTTCCACACAGATGCGTGCATAGGTGGTTCTGGCATATTCCTCTGTTTCTGGGCACCTACAGTAAAATTTCCCAATTGCATTTCCAATGGCTTCTAGCGAAGAGAAATTCCAGAGATGCAAAGGTAGGTTTGGCAATCTTACCCAAACTGGTGCTGAAGTTATGACTGTTGTTGAGGGATCGAATGATGGGTTCCATGGCCTCATGAATAGGCCTGATTTTTCCCAAAACCAAGGGCCGGAATCTATAATACATTGTCTGCTTTCAGGGTTTTCAAAATCTACTATAAAGAAACCCCTAGCACAGGGGTAGATATTAATTGCATCAGGAATTAGAGGCTTCCATACCTCAGATATCCAACTGTGGAGAGCTGTCAACCGCGGCCAAAAACCATTGAATCGACAGATTAAGGCACTTTCAGAGAACTTCAAAGCCTCATCGAGTGAGGCCTGCACCACCTGGACAGTGGGAGCTGGGGCTTCGCTGACGATATGTGTAGGAGCTTGCCCCCCAGAGGTAGATGGAACTGAGCCAACAACTATTTTGGCAAAGCTGGGAGCCATTTGGAAAATGTTCTCCTGCTGAGTATAAAAGATTGCTGAAGAGAAGCCACAAAAGATTGCCTAAAAGAAGTGAAGCGCTGCAGATCTATAAACCACAGTAAAAAAAAAGAAAGTCCAATTTCTAGATTCCCGCCCAGAGCCGTATTCTAGTTCTCCGTAGATCTTTGCAGTAAAGAGCTGCAGATCTCACCATGCGCAGGCAGTATCTGAAGAGACGACCTCTCAGTACTATAAACGAAAAAAAGAGCAGCAGATCTCACCATGCGCAGGCGGTATCTGAAGAGACGGCCTCTCCGCAGCGGTCTGAATTGAATCTACACAGTGAGCCGCAGATCTCACCATTCTGCGAGAAGCCGCAGTAAGAGCCGTATATACAAAATGGCCGTAAGAAGCCGCAGTAAGAGCCGCAAAAATGCCAAACACTTCTGCGCAGTAAGAGCCACAGTGATGGCCGTAAGAAGCCGCAGTAAGAGCCGTAGATAAGTTTCCACAGATAAGTGCCACAGAAGAACACCTCGTGATCACTACCGCAGAAATGCCAAACACTTATGCGCAGTAAGAGCCGCAGTGATGGCCGTAAGAAGCCATCACTGCGTAGTAAGAGCCGTATATATAGCATTCAAAAATACAATTTATATAATGAAAAATTACATGTATTTTGCATTTGAAGAAGTATGCACATGAAGAAATTTGATCCCTCTCTGCTCATGTTAGATCCGTAATTAACATGGATCTATACTGATGGTTAAGAACATATGTTTCATCTTAAAAGATCATATGTTCAAATTCAAAATAAATAAAACATAAATGTATGGAGGGAAGTCTCATACACCAATTACTTAATTTATTTACCAACTTCTACAAGGGTTAATTTTCTACGCTTTCTCACAAAACAATATTAGCCCAATTTCCATTTTTCTAAAAATGTTTTGTCCAAATTTTATAAAATAATATTATTTTACCTTAAAAATATTTCAAAAATTACATTAAAATTTTTTAGATAGGCGTTTTGAACCAACAAGTGTGGTTCATGGTCAGGACAAGTTGAAGAACTAGTCCATGACTGTAGGATAAATAATTTTACAAAAATATGAAGGCCAATTTTTTTATACTTTAACATAAATTTCCATACTTTTACCCATCTTAATTATAAATAATAATACCCTATATAATATTTTATAACTATAAATCTCCTTAACCTGTAAATTTTTTACATTGCCATTAGGGTTAAAATAAATGTTCCCATTGGCCCTGGGGTAAATTAAATGCTTTAAAGAGATTTAATGAATTTAATCGAGTGCTTTAGTATAACAAATTGGAATATTTTCTTGATTACGTTCCGCAAGTTGGAAAACCTATATCCCACTCAGATTAATTTAATGTTCTCAAAGATTCATTCATTACAATGTGTATATGATACGTGTACTCTTTATAAACCAAATCAAATTTGAACTACAAGCACGGGATTACACAGCCCCGTGCTCTAAGCTTTAAGACCCTAATGCTGCTATATCTCTCAGCCAGTCTGTGTTTACATCATAGCATCCTTGACTTAGTCACACCAGCTTTTTGTTGTCTATTCTTAGTTGTCACACGTTTCGAAAGAGAAAACAACGTACTATGACTGTAATTCCAAAGAAAATGTTTCCAAGGCTTTGAATGGGCTAAAATCAGGTATAGAATAAGACAGATGAAACATAAAAGCAATAAAAGGTTGAGTATTAAAAGAGCTTTATGGCTCAAATGATGCAGCATGATTCAAGCTTGATGAAGAAATCCGGGAGAATGTCTAGACGTGGCAGTGGCAAGGGCGAAGGAGGTGACACAATACCTGTTGTTCTCAGAACAAGAGAGGCTATTGTGATCTTGCTCTGTGTGGTAATCATAGCAGTGCCATGTGTGATTCTTTCTAGGAGTGCTAGGCCTATAGATCTGCTAGGACGCTCTGCTGTCAATTGGAGGAGGTTCAGCTACAACTTCCGAACCGGAGCTGGGGACTATAATCTGGTAAGTTTCTGACTCCAGCCTCTCTGCATTTGTTGGAACTGAAAATGGTTGCATTTGAAAATAAAATGCAATGCAAGTCATGGTATGTTAAAGCCTCATTTGACTGAAACAGCGGTATATTCATAACCAATTGCTGGCAAATGAATCCCAGTAGTGGTCTGACCTTGTCAAATAGCCCAACTGTGTATTGGGAATCCGTGAAACTCAAAATCACAGGTTGGGGGTAGCAAACCCACTCTATGAGATTTCTGAAATGTGTACCAAGATGGAAATCTGAACATATGGTAGCCGAATAGAAATCTGAGACTGCTCATGCCACACCCTCTTTGATCTTCTGCAGATATAATTGGGAAATCGTGCGCATGTCATGTGTATGTGGATTGAATTTCTGAGTATCTTTTTCGCAAAATGTCTTTTGCAAACTATAAGACCAAAAGTTCTTTGTCAAGCTGCGACAACGTGAATGCCTCCAATTTAACAGTTGGCTGAACAGTCTCTCTCATTATGCGTTCCTAGTTATAAATATATGTCTGGTACACGTGTTATGTAATCGCAGAATCCATGCCAATTTGACTAGTGAGAACTTATTGGCAAATGTCTCTCGCAAACAGTTACACCAAAGCCTCTTTGTTGTTTTTTGAGCATCATTTGAAATGTATGCACCGTTGAACACACAATGTGCAATTTTGCACTGGTTTTTTTGCAAATGCTTCCTGCAAACTATTATATCAGAGCTATTTTATGAATTACTGTGTACTGGGGACTGCTTTCCTGGGAGTGCATGGTCAGTGGTTGGTAAATACTAAAACACCTCAGACAAACTTCCTGGCCACTCTTCAACCCCACTTTGGAGTTTTTGGGAACGGTTTTTAATCTGTCTGCCATAGACTCATCGAAGTATCGCAGTATGAATCACCAGCTAGGACTTGAAAGTGTACAACTCGGACTTACAAGCCCTACCCAGATTGGTGCCTTGGCTCTCAACTGGGTGAAATTGACGCAGCCCAGTAAAACCTCAATCCCAGTCAGACAAACTCAGGTATGTCAAGTTTGATTCAAGTGCTTCTGAGTCAGAACAAGCCCTACCCAGATTGGAGCCTAAATTGGGTGAAATTGACACAGCCCAGACCTTACCCCCAGTGAATCATACTCAGGTAAGTCAAGTTTGACTCAAGTACTTGTGAGTCAGTTCTGGCTCACAAGTAACTCGCAAGTTTTTTATGCCCAGAAAGCTTGACTTGTGCAACCCTGAACCAAAAAACCCACTGGGCATATGTTACTGTT
Source organism: Pinus tabuliformis (assembly GCA_031772625.1). Lineage (NCBI taxonomy): Eukaryota > Viridiplantae > Streptophyta > Pinopsida > Pinales > Pinaceae > Pinus > Pinus tabuliformis. The sequence goes on along the minus strand of CM062816.1, from coordinate 1,307,041,600 downwards.
ATTTGATGCCTGTTTCTGGACTAATTGTTTGGTTTAAAGATGGGGGAGTTGGTACAAGAAAAGGGTGGGACTGAGGGAGTAGTTTGCATATCTGGGATTGAAGGAGGTGTTTGCATGCTTGAAGAAGAGCATCACTATTAATGAGTCTTACTCTGTACTATTCTGTGGATGTTATCCACGTTGCAAATTCGGTCATTTGTAAGTTTCTTGCTTCAGAAAGTTTATTGATTTATGGAACATATATTGTTCTCCGTCATCTTGTTTATTGCAAATAAAGAATGAACAATGGATGGGAATAATCATCTTTCTTGAGATACCTACGCCTTCATCCTAGAAAGCCAAGTTCACTGCATGAAGAATGGAGGACCTGGACTGATTTCCTTATGGAATGTATATTGGTCTCCATCATCTCTTTTGTTACAATGTATTTGAAATAGGAATAAGTGTCTTTCTCGATATACCTGCCTCGTCAAACTAGAAAACCAAGTTCACTCCATGAAGAATTGAGGATCTGGACTGATTGACTTATGGAATTTATATTGGTCTCCATCATCTCTTTCCTTACAATGTAATTGAAATGGGATCAAGCTTCTTTCTTGAGAGGTCTGCATCTTCATTCTAGAAAGCCAAGTTCACTGAATGAAGAATGGAGGACCCGAACTGATTGATTACACATAAATCCAACCGGATGGAATCAGATCACTGCCATGACCATTTTTCAGATGAATTCCATACAAGGACAATTTAATGGTTACACTGAGGAAAGGCCTTGTGTATCTTGATTGATCTGATTTCTCACAACCATTGTCATCACAGCATAAGGAAGGCCTCAGTATGTGACATGCATGGAGAAGCCTATGTCCAGTCACCGAACTGTATTCTGCACATAATATTTTGTTTCTTCACATTCAAGCATCAAAACAATTTCATGAAAATGAACAATGCTTGCAGTATGTAGCCAGTTTTTGTTTAACTTTTGAAGAATCTCAGTTTAAATTAGAAATGTAATAACTTTGAAGGTCTATCGTGTCCTTGTCTTCTCAAGAGTTTCGGTTTTCACAGCTTCTTATTTTCTTTACATGCCACCATATCAGGGAACTCATTACTAATTCTTCCCAGACAAATTGTTAGTAATAACTCCTTTTAAAAGGAAGAAGGCATGGGATTTTTTTGACTGAAAATGTGTATTTTTTAATTATTTGTCTAGCTTTTGCTGAGTCTGGGTCGTACTCTCACTCTCTGACCTCGATGAGTTTGGCTACTATGATTGAACTGAATTTTGGTGGTCCTTCTGTTAAATTGTTATTGTTGAATCAGACTTGGTGTTTTCACTTATTGAAATAGTTAAATTGTCTATTGAAGGAGTGCCAACTTTTCACTCTTTCTAGTTTCTTCATTTCAAATTAAAAATGCTAATAAACCTATTAACCATTAGAACAACAATTTAGTCCCAGGACCAAACAAGTGAGCTTGCATTGCTCGGTGAATTGAATATGGAATCTGGACGTGTATCATGACAGAATATTGGCAAATGTCATTGCCTTATAGGAACTCTACTGTTTAGATTTATTGAAAATTAAAGTACCTAGGAGTTTTTGCCTCAGGAAGTGTATTCACTGTTTAAATTTCTTGAAAATTGAAGTACTTGGGAGTTTGTGCTTCGGGAAATGCAAATATTGAAATGGTCTTCGTTGAAATGTTTGCAGGTGATTCTTTTAGTCATAGAGAACTGTGTTTTTTGGCTAATAAAACAAAAAATGCATTTTTTTCCCTGTTGGTTAGACCCTTGGAGTTTTGAACTGATGGCCTTCACATAGAAGTACCTTAACAGTATGCTCCATCACCAACTATTCTACGACCTGTGGGCAACAAGAAATGCAATTTCTCTTTAGGCATTGAAGCAGTTCTTTGATGACTGAATTATAGCAGATATCTTTAGCAAAATGATTTTGGTGCCAACAATTCATCAGAACTATCTATATTTATCTGCTGCAATAGTTAGTTATGCGAATGACTCTACAGGAGTATTGAAACATGTGAATATTCAATAGAGCAATGTTATGTGCAGTAAAGTGTGTTAATATTTGTTCAATCTGAAATTTTAATCATGGCATGTAATTTTCGAAATGAGAAGAAGCATGTAATAGAAATAAAGAAATAGAATTATTAATGCTTGGTATCATACTGCAGAGCAATGAAGATGCAGAGCTGGCAAGGATTTTAAGAAAAGCTTCTATGCCAGATAATACAGTCATAATAACCACCTTGAATCGTGCATGGGCAACTCCAAACTCAATGATCGATCTTTTCCTTGAGAGCTTTCGCAGTGGTGAGAGAATAAGTAGTTTTGTGAAGCATTTGGTAATTGTGGCATTAGATCAAAAGGCATATGATCAATGCCTGTCCATTCATGTTCACTGCCTTATGCTGAAAACTGAAGGAGTTGATTTTTCTGGAGAAAAGTTTTTCATGACTGATGACTATTTGAAGATGATGTGGAGGAGAATCAATTTTCTGCAGACTGTTCTTGAGATGGGTTATAATTTTGTTTTTACGGTACATCTCTTACTTTGTCAGTTTTACTCTACGCCTTTCCATTATAATATACTGTCTGCATTTCTAATTCCCTGGTTTGGTAAATCTCTCTCTCTCTCTCTCACACACACATACACACACTTATATGGTGAAAGAAATTTTTATTATATATATAAACTCACAGATGTTGAGACATTTTTGGCTAATCTTCACTTGTGGGCACGTGCCACACTGCCGGCCCACATTGTTGGTAGTTGAGGCTCTTAATTAGCCGACCTATAAGTACTAGCGGGTAGTTACATCATTATTACTCTTTATTATACTTTTTTGTAATTTAGGGTAAGGCCAGCCTAATCTTCTCCTTGGGGCTAGTGCCTTAACCCTAGTAGGATGTGGCATAAATACACCAGATCCCTCATTTGTACAATCTTCACATTCAAGTGTGTTTATTCATTCTTTTGCCAAAGGACACCTACACTAGTTTGCTCTACTTATGTTGCACTCTCTTGAAGTCTTTTGTGGTGTTGCTATTTCTTGTTTATTGGATTAGGGTTTGTTGGAGAGCTTGCTGTAGATCCTCTATCTTATGATTCTAACACCAAAGACTGAGAATTATCTTATGATTCTAACACCAAAGACTGAGAATTACCAGTACAGCATATATAGGACCATTATTACATACACGCTTGTCCATGTTGAAAATTAGCGAGAAAAGTGATTCCTTGATTTGTGCCTTAATTCAAAGAGTCAAAGTCGAGTTCCTTTTTGTGCATGGCCGAGTTCCTAAAATTTAGGAGTTTCCCTAAAAATTAGGAATGCATGACGCAGTTAACTGATGCATTGAAATTGAAAGTCAAGTTCCTGATTTTCTAGTGTGAGTTAAATTGGTAACTGAAAGCTTAAGTGGAGTTAGCCTCCTAAATTTTAGGAGGATCTAGTTGATTAGTTATGTTGACTTTTATTAACTAGAAATGCTCCAGTTCAATTCCTTAATTAGAAATTCACTAATTTTAACCATTCGAATTGCCTTTAAAAGAAGGAACGAAGGCACAAGTTTAATCATTGTTTTGGTGAGCACAAGTTGGTGAGACCAAGCAATAGTAAGCACAAGTTTGTGCGTGGAGCTTGTGAGAAAAGAGTGTGCATATATTGGTAGAGGGCAGCAGAGATCAACAGCCTTGCAAGGGTTTCAAGCTTAGAACAAGCAGGAAAGACAAGTGTGTCTTTCAGATTGAAACAATTATTTTGTACGAGATCTATTTGTCACTTTCTCTATCAAAAAAATTCTCATCAAGCAGAGGGCTTTCCCAATTGGGTTCCCTAGTAAAAAATAATTGTCTTGAATTGTGTGATTGTGTTTTATTTCTGTTCCTATTCCGCTGCATCTAGTAGAGACATTTGGTGTTTATGTGAGAAGAAATTTTATTTCAGATTGCTCATATTAGCAGATCTGAATTTCGTGGAAATTCTACATGGTATCAGAGCAGTTGGAATAGATTTAATGGTCATCATAAGTGCATCTCTCATAAGGAGGAGGTTTGATCTCAGGTTGGTGATTCTGCTTCCAAGTTTTATGTTGATTGAATGCTAGGTGATGAGGGCTGTTCAGAGTATTGAACAACAATTCTGTAGCAGCCTATGTACAGTGTGTTGGAGGCCTGTTAGTGGCTGTCTAGTTGCCCTAAGTGTTGTGGACAAGTGGCAGACTTGTCACAACAAGTGGGTTGTATTTTGATACCCTAAGGATTGACTTTTGGAGCAGCCAAGAGCAGTCAAGTGGGTTGGTTTTGCTGCCCTAGTTCACTGGTTTGGTGTTTGACAAATCAAAGATAAGAGGGCTCATTGCAGAAGTTGTAGATCAGTCAAGGAGTGACTGTATGTGGGAAGATCTGAAAGCCCTAAGAAGAGTGACAGTAGCAGCTAATATGTCACAAAGATAGGGCAGATCTGGAAGGTTGAGCACTGTTCACAAACGTAGTTTTGAACAGTGACTTTCTTATGCAGTATGCAACAACTTGAAGGCCTCAACTAGAGTATGCATGAAGGGGCCCATGGACTATTATGAGGCAGATTGATGGAGCCCTAGTTCACGGCAGATCCAGAAGACCCGATGTGCAGACTTCTTAATGGAGCTAGAAGGCTGCTAGTGGGCAGATCAGTGAGCCAAAGTTCAGTGACACAAAAGGAGCTGTGATCATTGATAGTGGCAGATTATGGATTCACAGAACATGGTGGGAAAGAATATGTCTTCAGAATAGGTTCTGCAGAAAAAAGCGGGGAAGCCTTCTAGTTCAGAGGGAGCAGCTGCAACATCGGAGAACTTGGTAGAGTTGAAGACAGATCTAGGTGGACGAGGTTCTTCCAGGAACACCTTCCTCACTAAGAGGGAGTGTTGAAAATTAGCGAGAAAAGTGATTCATTGATTTGTGCCTTAATTCAAGGAGTCAAAGGCGAGTTCCTTTTTGTGCATGGTCGAGTTCCTAAAATTTAGGAGTTTCCCTAAAAATCAGGAGTGCACGAGGCAGTTAACTGATGTGTTGAAATTGAAAGTCAAGTTCTTCATTTTCTAGTGTGAGTTAAATTGGGAACTGAAAGCTTAAGTCGAGTTAGCCTTTTAAATTTTAGGAGGATTCAATTAACTAGTTCTGTTGACTTTTGTTAACTAGAAAATCTCCAGTTCAATTCCTTAATTAGAAATTCACTAATTTTAACCATTCAAATTGCCTTTAAAAGAAGGAACGAAGACACAAGTTTAATCATTGTTTTGGTGAGACCAAGCAATAGGAAACATAAGTTTGTGTGTGGAGCTTATGAGAAGAAGAGTGTGAAAGAGAAGCTTGTGCACAGATTGGTAGAGGGCAGCAGCGATCAGCAGTCTTTCAAGGGTTTCAAGCTTAGAACAAGCAGGAAAGACAAGTGTGTCTTTCAGATTGAAACAATTATTTTGTAAGAGATCTATCGGTCAGTTTTTCTATCAATAAAATTCTTATCAAGCAGAGGGCTTTCGCAATTGGGTTCCCTAGTAAAAAGTTACTGTCTTGAATTGTGTGACTGTGTTTTATTTCTGTTCCTATTCTGCTGCATCTAGTAGAATTTTTTTGTGTTTATGTGAGAAGAAATTTTATTTCAGATTGCTCATATTAGCAGATCAGAATTTTGTGGGAATTCTACATTCTGCCCTTCTGACTCAAATCATAAACCATATTATCAACATAACTGTAACTACCAACATATCTTATCATAATTGTCCAAAATAGGGTTTAAACTTTAACTTACCCTTTTGAATTGAACACTTAGAACCAGCAGACCATGACATATAGACATTTATTTATTAAAAAACTAGACATATTTATTTATATCCAAAACTACAGAAAACCAAGTTCTCAAATGGGACTGGACCAGACACAGACCACATAATGAAATTATAAACTACCGGGACAGTTTGTTATGCTGATGTTCACGTGCCTGAAGGGTGCTTCTTCTTTGCTGGACCTTAGGGAATTTCTTCTGCAATATATACGGGAGGTTCCTGCCTGCCACATTGTTAAATAAGCATTCCTGACATTTCCTAATGGTCTGCTTAAGAGGATTGTCCTTCTGATGGTCTTTATTAGTAATCTTTACCGAAAGACCATTTTCTTTAGCAGAGAGATCATTTTCTCTTTAACTTTCTCATGTTTGCAAGTGTTCCTTTGATTTGAGTCCGTCAGTCTCCTTCTGAATTTATAGATTACATTGTAGACCTTATCCATGGCAGGTCACATTTTCTCGGGCATTTGAGAACCAGTGGCGGAGGAGCTAGCATAATATACCTGCTGCAGGTCACATTTTCTCGGGCGTTTGAGAACCAGGGCCAGAGGAGCTAGCATAATATACCTGCTGTTCAATGAAGGGTCAAAACCACTCCTTTGACTCAAAAGAGTCAGCAAATTTGACTTCAGATGCCACTGTTGCTCTCCTGTGAGGTCCTACCCTTCTACCAGATTTGGCCATACTTGTGCAGGACTGAGAGGAAGATAGTGAGAAGAAGAAACATAAACTGTGCAGTGTGGTGGTATTCCCCTTTCAACCAGTGTAAGAATCTACAACAATTAATGAGAAATGAGTGCTATGAAAGGTGGCAGGCTTATCTGCCTGTCTGTGCTTGTACATCCATGTGATTCTGGTGCCAACCCAATCTCTCAAAATTGGCACTCTATAACGTCTACGCCAGTAACCAAGAGTAAGAGATGAGGGAGAGGGGTGAGTGGGAACACATGCCCCTAGGTGCTCAGGGAGTTCACTCTTCTGCTCTTCATTCCCTATCAAGGTGGGGAAGGGGAGCTACTAGAGACATAAAGTTTAAACACACTGCCTTTTGATGATATTTCTAGGCTTTCCATCTAGACTGCCATTTGATTGGATGATCTCCGAACCTGAACAAATCTGTATCTCTCAACGAATTTTATTGCATCTTTACACCATAGCAAATTGCTTTCTAGCTCAGTTTATTTTTCATTTAAGAGATTGATTATAAGCTTTGAATCACCATCAAAAAACGACTTTTTGACATCATATGCCCAGAATCCCTGCCTCACATTTTGCCTTGTTATTAGCATCACTACCTAGGAATTGGTGGTATAGTCTCGTTACATGGTCACAATGATCTCTTATTACTCTTCCTGATCCTACTATTCCACGGTTTCTTTTTGAGGCACTATCAAAGTCACCCCTAAACCATCCCTTAATGGGTATATATATACTTGTTTGTCTTCCGTGACTGTCTTTCTCTGTCCTTTATGGAAATTACCTATTGCCTCTAGCTTACAAAGTTTCACTAACTCATGTTCAGACTCAGGAAGGATACCTTCTTTTAACTTTCTTGATTTTGCTTGCTTTGTTTGTATTACAGCTCATATAATTTTGTTCAAAATTTTCTTCAAAACACTTGCTGTTCCTGTCTTTCCATGGAAAGTACATAATGAAAAGTTGAAAACCAGGATTAGATTCCACCTTTCTTTTAAGGATCTCGGATTTTCAGGGAGCTTCTCCATTCTGTAAAATGTCACTGTACCATCTCCCCCTTTGGCAAGCACTGTCTACCAATTTTGCTTCACAAGTTCCAGAATTGATATTCCGATTCACACTTAGGGAAGATATAAATATAATTGCAGCGTTCCAGCTCTTTCAAGCACCCACTGCATCTTGAGGGACCCTTTACTTCTCTCTGTCTCAGGGCTTCTTCTGATGGGACTTTTTCCTTAAAGGATCAGGCATGGAAATATGACCATTTGGGCCCAAATTTCATTTATCTTTCTCTGGATTCTCTGGAATTTTCTGGACTAATTTTCTGCTTTGTTGCTTCTTTAAATATCTGTGGTATTCTCATTAGGTTCCTTCTTCTCGAGTACTTGCCTCCCCTGCAAAAAGGGTATGGTCCATGAATTGGTTGTGTAATAGGGTTTGGACTGGAAGATGGTTTTTTATCAGACCCTAATCTCTACCTTTATTTGAGATTCTGAACAAGCATGGAGATAAAGGTCATTTCTGTTTTAGACCTCTGGTTATTGTAAGAATTTAGATGGGCCTCCATTGACTAGGACAGAAAGAGGCTGTAGAGAAGCATTCTTCCATAAAAAGTGAAAATTCAGGACTGTCTTCTTTGGAGATAGGAGCCATTAAGTATGAGGATATTCCCAAACATGTCTTCTAGTCTCAAATTATTCAAATGGCCAAGTTCTGTTAAAACTTAAAAGGTCTTTAAAAATATATTTGCTTCTTTGCAGTATTCTATTTGTGTCTGCCCTTAAATTACTCTGTTTTTAGTTGTTGGGATTTTGGAAGTCTGTTCTGGGCTATCTAGCTCGGAGAGACTATGAAACAAACTGGTATTTGTTTCCCCTTCCTTAAGCCATTCCTTAAGCCATTGTATTCTTGCTTTTTGCCTCCAAAAATATCTAATAATCTCCTTTATATAAACCTCATCTAGTTTAACTGATAATTCATTTTTCTTTATCCACAATGTCTCAATTACATTCTTCTTCCTCAAGTTCTTGGAGACTATACATTTCTTTTCACACCTTATCGTTTTTACTGAAAATGTTCTAAAAGACATTTTTGCTCTGATCATTTTATTTCCCTTCAGATTTTGCAGTCTTTTGTGCAGGATGAATATTTTGATCCAGATCGGGGAAGTTCCACATTCCAGCATTCTTGAATATCTATTTTCTTGGTGAGGGTGGTCACGCTATATGTCCTCAAATCTGAAAGAGGTGTTACCTCTGGAAATACTGGGGCTCACTGACCTATGATTGGAATGGGCTCCCTTCATTATGAAGGATTATAATTCAAACAGTTTATCAGTCCAATCTTCGCTAATTAGAAATCTGTTCAATAGTTCCTTTACAAAAGCCTTTCCTTTCCTTCTGATGCTCAATGTGAAGTTGCCATTCTTTGGCTACACATCAACCAGTTCTTTTTGATAAACTCAGCAAGTATAGAATCGTTTTTCCCTACAAAACCCCCTTTCTTCTCATGGGCTCCTGTAATAAGGTTCAACTTCAAACACCTGCCAAGATCCTAGGGAGATTTCAGAGGCCTTCCCTCTCTCTTGCAAGACAGTTCCAGCATAAAGGCTTAAGGATTGCTAGCTTTGGACCATAGATATTTGCTATGTACATTGTAGACAGAGAGATTCCTACTCTTGAGAAAACCAAAGTTCGGAATGAAACCTGCCTTAAGTAATATTTTAATTTCAACAACGTTAGGGTTAACCCATAAAATGTCAATTAACAATAAAATGTGCTCAAGTGAGATGCATGTAAGTTATTTGCTCTTGAAATCTTGATAGCAATGCTTCCATAAATGAGGAAATACCCAAAATAAAATTTGCACCAGTGACTTCAAAGTAAAAAAATGGCAGCTTAATGTGAGCAAGTGAATTAAAGTGATGCAAGTAAGTTGCTTGCAAAATAAATTGTTTCAAGTAGACAATAAAAATATAATGCTCCAAGGAAATATCAACAATATTTAAAATAACAATGTAGCAAAAGTTGACAAAAATGAAGCATGTACTCAAGTAGTCATGAAACAATTTACCAAGCATAATGGAAATGAATTAATGAACTAAATCAAAGCTTGCCAAGAATGTAAAGTGCTTGCATGTAAAGAAAGATTTGCTCAAGTAAAGCGTTAACTTGTAGCTCAAAGCAACAATGAAATGAAGGATGCAAAGCTCAAGTAAAAATGTAGCAAACTTAATTTAGTAAAAAATGGAGTTTTGAGGTTGTGTTAATTTCCAAAATTTACCATGTGTGAACAAGTATTAGCAAATGGAAAGTGCATGCAAAATAAACTAAATTGTGAAAGTTGAATGCAAATCAATCCACCCACAAGAATCCTCTTTCTAAATGAGGAGGTGGGATACCAAGGGATGAATCCCAAGCTCCCTCAAGCCCAAGAAGATTATTTTATTAGAGGTATTACAATGAGGAGAAGGCCTTAAAAGGCTGCCCACACGATGAAAGAGAAACTTTACAAAATTGGAACTATATGAGCTAGATTCTCCTTGTACAATGTGAAAATTTGGCAACCAAAGTAGCTAAAGAGACCTCCTCAAAATTTGAAAATTTCAAGGGGAAAATCAGCCTTAAGAGGCCCACGACCTAGCTTTATGTGCAACTCTCAAATGAACTTGACCTTTTTAAAATGCAGCCCCAAATGTGTGCTAAGGTCCTACAAGCAATTTGTTATATGTTTCAAGTGAAAATTCCTTCAAGCTGCTACAACATGAGTTAGCAAACACTTGAAACCAAAGGCTGCAAAAACAAGTCAAATATTAGTGGAGAATTAGTTGAGAAAATGTGATATATATACAAGATCATATTTACAAGAGCCAAGTTAAAGAGTATTAGTAAACTCTCCTCTTTGCATAGCCATTATCAAGCTCTTGAAATAGGAAATGAAAGCATTTGGAGCACAACGTTTAATAAAAGTAATTTAATTTTAAAAGTACTTGGATTGTGTACAAGCTATGTCCCGAAACCTCTGCAAAACCACTATGTAAGATAAGACTATGAAGGCTCAAAGAACAAATGAGAGCTTCCTCTCACGCTTGATTTTTTGATGCCAACAAGATGTTCCCTCTACAAAACTTCAATCAAGAATTAGTTCCATATAGATTTAAAAATAAACAATGATAAGAAACTCTAGAGATTTATTTGAAACCAACTAGAGCATTCTATACCTAGAGAATATTTCTAAATCAAATGTTAATGCAAGATAGCTCTACATTAAGAAATCTACAAGAGCATATGGAAACAAATTAGATTAAAGCATGAGTAAAAGGAATTATACTAATGATCAATAATTCATCACACTCCAAAAGGAAGAACACCTCATGAATGAAACCCCAAAGTCTATTGATATTTCTGAAATTGTACAAGGCAACAACGTTTCCACAAGCATAATAGCTAATAACAGTGATACATGTGTGAGAGACCATAACTCTATTACATAGAAGATTGGGAGCCAATCCCAAGGCAAATGGTGACAATCCCAAGACAAATAACTCTACTTTCTCCATTGAAGGAGCTCGAATTAGATGAGGGGACATGTGGGAGAGTGAAGTGGAGTGGTAGAAGACCACTATCCACCTCACTCAAGTAAACGCTAATCCAATCTCAAGTCAACTCGTGATATCTCCTTGAAGCTCGAGTTAACTTCCTCAAATTGTGGATCTTGTCATTGGAACTCGTTGTCTTCTCCACAGAAAAACCGATTTGTTTGATTTGTGGTTTATGTGGAGTCCACATTACTTGGTACACAACCTTGACCTTTAGATGAATTTCCACGTCATTTCCACATCATTTGAGCATGTGTGGATATTTATTTTTCTCCATTTATTTAATTGTTGGGTTAATTTATTGCCACATTTTCCACAAAACTTATGAAAAGTGGGTTTTGAGGGTTTAGAACTTCAAAGTGTGTCAAAGTAGAAAGTTGAGGGTGAGAGGTGTAATTTTGAGCACACATACCCCATACAACTTCTCTAGACATCACTTATTACATTTTACATTCAGATTTTATTCAAATTTCCGCCCTGTGGGAATTTAAAAAAATTTAAAGTTTGACCTATACACCTAATCAAATTCCACGAAATATTACGAGTGATCTAGTATGGTAATATCAATGACTCTGGACACTAGGACTCACCCACGGCCTCACCATCAAGCCACACTCCGACTTTGGGGTTATGGTTGGAGGAAAAAACTCAATTAATTATTAAGTCCCCGTAAGCACGTAATAATTAACCAAGCGAAAAAAACTTCCTAGAGTAAACTCACTTGATGACAAGGTCCCAAGTTACCTAGGCCTATGACATGACTCAACTCATCATACTAGCATCACTTTACATCATCCCCGTAAGGCGTGGAATTTGAGTACAACATGAGAAGAAAAAATAGAGTTAAAAAACTTTGATGATATAGTGAACTCTGATGGTACATGAAGCCTCTGACACATCCTTGGGCATGGAGTTTTCAAAAAAATTTCAGGTACACTTTAGTGGTCAATATGGCCTAGCAACTTGGATGGGATTAAGAGGTAAGCATGATTATCAAGCACACTTTGATTAGATTCCTTAAGAATTTAAGTTAGAGACCGGTGCCTTAGGATATTTATTACTTGCACAATTATGATTAAATTTCCAAGTTACCAAATGAACAATTGTTGCAATATGCAATCTCTATCCTATATGAAGTATAGGACCTAAAGCTATGTGAGATGCAAGCTCTTGGTTACTTTCAATTTTATGCCTAATCTAAGTGATTCCGTCTCCTCAATTCTTTGGAACTAGTCTCGAACGCTAAGTTGCATGAAACGTCGAAACGTTTGGAAGTTTCTGAAACGGGTATGGTTGGAAACGCGACCCCCCAAAAATGGAAACGTCATATATCTATATATATATATGTATGTATGTAATTTTTAATTTTAGATATCATTTTTGGGATTCAACTGCGTTAAGTAAGTCATTCAAACGTATGACCATTTCCATGAGAGGTAGTCGTAACTGACTAATTTCTCATGATTTTTGAATAGTTCACTTAGCACTCATTGCATCGGGTGATGCTCACAGGGGTGAAGAAGTGGGATTGAAACTAGCGAAATGTGGAGAACGAATCACATAGCATCAATCATCACTTCCGGGGCTTGCACCCGGTAACCAGGACTTCCCAGGAGGTCACCCATCCCAGAACTCCTCTGGCTCAAGCGCGCTTAACTGTGGAGTTTTTCCCACAATCAAGCCCACTTAGCTTGCTACCCCATTTGCAAAACCTTAGCAAGTATTGTGCCTCATGAACCATTCAAGTAGAGATCCCTTGACTCTTTTTTGAATTTAAGTATGGGGGATTACGCAGTGCATTATATTAGATATCATTTTTGGGATTCAACTGCGTTAAGTAAGTCATTCAAACGTATGACCATTTCCATGAGAGGTAGTCGTAACTGACTAATTTCTCATGATTTTTGAATAGTTCACTTAGCACTCATTGCATCGGGTGATGCTCACAGGGGTGAAGAAGTGGGATTGAAACTAGCGAAATGTGGAGAACGAATCACATAGCATCAATCATCACTTCCGGGGCTTGCACCCGGTAACCAGGACTTCCCAGGAGGTCACCCATCCCAGAACTCCTCTGGCTCAAGCGCGCTTAACTGTGGAGTTTTTCCCACAATCAAGCCCACTTAGCTTGCTACCCCATTTGCAAAACCTTAGCAAGTATTGTGCCTCATGAACCATTCAAGTAGAGATCCCTTGACTCTTTTTTGAATTTAAGTATGGGGGATTACGCAGTGCATTATATTAGATATCATTTTTGGGATTCAACTGCGTTAAGTAAGTCATTCAAACGTATGACCATTTCCATGAGAGGTAGTCGTAACTGACTAATTTCTCATGATTTTTGAATAGTTCACTTAGCACTCATTGCATCGGGTGATGCTCACAGGGGTGAAGAAGTGGGATTGAAACTAGCGAAATGTGGAGAACGAATCACATAGCATCAATCATCACTTCCGGGGCTTGCACCCGGTAACCAGGACTTCCCAGGAGGTCACCCATCCCAGAACTCCTCTGGCTCAAGCGCGCTTAACTGTGGAGTTTTTCCACAATCAAGCCCACTTAGCTTGCTACCCCATTTGCAAAACCTTAGCAAGTATTGTGCCTCATGAACCATTCAAGTAGAGATCCCTTGACTCTTTTTTGAATTTAAGTATGGGGGATCTCTACTTGAATGGTTCATGAGGCACAATACTTGCTAAGGTTTTGCAAATGGGGTAGCAAGCTAAGTGGGCTTGATTGTGGGAAAAACTCCACAGTTAAGCGCGCTTGAGCCAGAGGAGTTCTGGGATGGGTGACCTCCTGGGAAGTCCTGGTTACCGGGTGCAAGCCCCGGAAGTGATGATTGATGCTATGTGATTCGTTCTCCACATTTCGCTAGTTTCAATCCCACTTCTTCACCCCTGTGAGCATCACCCGATGCAATGAGTGCTAAGTGAACTATTCAAAAATCATGAGAAATTAGTCAGTTACGACTACCTCTCATGGAAATGGTCATACGTTTGAATGACTTACTTAACGCAGTTGAATCCCAAAAATGATATCTAATATAATGCACTGCGTAATCCCCCATACTTAAATTTTTAATTTTATTTTATTATTATTTAAATAAGTTAATAACGCATCTTGTGAGAAAAAAAAGAATGAGACACATAAATGGCATTTTAGTAGGAAAACCCAATCTATGTTGACTCTCATAGATGATTAAATGATTCAAAATCCAATATTATCATTTATAGATGAGGCTGTACATCCAAGATTTGAAAATCGCCTTTATATATGAGCCTTTACATCCAAAATCAACCTTCATACGTGGCTATATGTGCTAAAAATGAAACATAACATACTCTAATGACAAGTACAGTTACATATCTTATAATCCTAACCTTCATCTTCATTAACAAAAATATAACAAGTTGCTTTTTTAACAGAACTAGAGCATGGATTGATTAGAGATAAATTAGTTTGTGGAGTGATTAAACATAAAATATAGTGTTATATTAAATCTATCTTGGCCATAGAAGAGCCCCACAACCTTCTTGGGTGCTTGAGTGAGCCTGCAAAAGCAAAAGGTCACGGAAATGGGTCAAAATTTGCCGGAAACGGGGTAGTAATGGGCCGAAATGCCATAGAACCCGCGTTTTAGTTGCATTTCAGCGATGTTTCGGCGTTTCAGGGAGTTTCGGGTATGGGGACGCCACCTCGGGGGCCGTTTCCTGCAACATAGCTCGAACACAAGTTATAGAGAGAAGCCCAAAAGAAGGAGGCTATCAGAGCAGGAGGTAACTCCTCAAAACAAATCATGAAATTCATTCAGGCTGTTCATTATTATATACAGGTGGGAGAGACTGTTCATTTCATCTCCTGGTGACTCTTCATCTTTTCTTTTATTTATTTATATTAATGACAGTTGTTCACCCAATACTTATGATTAGGTGTCAACATTCCCCTCCCCCTTTAATCTGAAGGGATGTTGGTGAGTCCAAGCATCGTTCTGAATCTTTCAAGCTTTTCTCTTCCAAGCGCTTTGGTGACGATGTCTGCAATTTGCTCATTAGTGGAACAATGGCGGAGATGGATTGTTTTGGCCTCAACATGATGTCGAATCAGATGATATTTAGTATTGATGTGCTTCGTTCGATCATGGAACTTTGGGTTTTTGGCCAACTTTATTGCCGAGGTATTGTCAATCATGAGTGGTGTTGATTGTACTTGTTTTACCTGCAAATCTTCAAGAATTTTGCTGAGCCACACAATTTCTTTTGTTGCCTCAGTTGCTGCCACATATTCTGCCTCTGTTGTGGAATTTGCTGGAACTGATTGTTTGCGTGATCTCCAGGAGACAACTCCTGATCCAAGACTCATAGCATAACCTGAAGTAGATACCTCAGTTTCTTTGTCTCCATCGAAGTCTGAATCAGAGTATCCAATCAAGCTGAAGTCACCCACTTGTGTATACTTGATTCCAAAGTCTTGAGTTCCCTTCAAGTACTTTAGAACTCTTTTTGTACCAGACCAATGTCCCTCACGAGGCTTTTGCATAAACCTGGAGAGGATTCCAACAACAAACAAAATGTTTGGTCTGGTAGTAGTTAGGTAGTTGAGACTTCCTATAAGCTGTCTATACTTTGTTGCATCCTCAAATTCTTTTCCTTCAATGGATGTGAGCTTTAAGTTTTGTTCCATTGGAGTAGTTAGAGGATTGCATTCAGTCATGCCAAACCTGTTCAATAGATCTCCAATGTACTTCTTTTGAGAAAGGAATATGGACTTCGGATGTTGAGTTACTTCAATACCAAGATAGTAATGAACTTAGCCCAAATCACTCATTTCAAAGCCTTTCTTCAATTCTTTCTTTATGGATGCAATGTAGCTTTCATTGTTCCTTGTCATCAAAAGATCATCTACATATACAACAAGATATACAACTGTTTTTCCAACTTTCTTGGCAAACAAAGTTGCATCATCAAGATCATAATGTTTGAAATTGAGTTTCAGAAGATGCTCAGTTAGTTTTTCATACCAGGCTCGCGGTGCTTGTTTGAGGCCATACAAGGATTTCACAAGTTTGCATACTTTATGTTCATGTCCTTTCACAGCAAATCCTTCAGGTTGGGACATAAAAACATTCTATTTTAGATCTCCATTCAAGAAAGCAGTTTTTACGTCCATTTGATGGACTTTCCAACCGTTCTGAGCTACTAGGGCAAAGAGTGTTCGAATGGTGGCCCATTTTCCTATGGGGGCAAAAGTCTCCTCATAATCGACCCCTTCCTTCTGTGCAAAACCTTTTGCCACAAGCCTGGCTTTGTGCTTGTTAAGTGAGCCATCAGCTTTATACTTGTTCTTGTAGACCCACTTGCAGCCAATTGGTTTGGTTCCTAATGGAGGATCAACTAGCTTCCAAGTGCCATTCTTTATCAGGGCATCATACTCCTTTTGCATCGCTTCTTTCCATTCATCACGAGAAGCAACTTTTTTGAAGGAAGTTGGTTCAAAATCTGTAGACAAATTCAATTCACAATCATAAGAAACATCCATATCAACAGGGGAATCAGAGTCATCTACATCATCTCCATTTTGCCTGTTTGAATTTCTAGTTCATGTCTTTCCAACCTCATCAGGATGAACGCTTTCAAGTGTCTTTGTCAGCCACTTTGGGGGACCTTTCTCAGATGGTCCAGGCTGCTCTGTTGATTGAGTTGGGACTAAATCAAGATTGAGTTTTCCAATTCTATCAGTCACATCACTTAAAGTATCATTCGTTGTTGGAGTTTCATGCGGGGGAGAGAGTGCTTCAAAAGAAGATTCCACAGGTTGATCTAGTATAGGAGTCCCCCTTTCAAGATGTGGAATCTGATTATCAAATTCTTGAAATGATTTTGCATTTGCGAATCTATCCAAGTGATCAAGTTGTCACTCAACAACGTTGTCAGTTTTGGATGATTCAAGAAAGATTACATCTCTAGATACAACAAACTTTTTATTGACTTCATTATAGAGACGGTATGTTTTGGAGGTGTTTGAATACCCCAGGAAGATACACTTACGACTTCTTGCACCAAGTTTGTTTCGATGTACCTTTGGTATCAAGGCATAACAGGTGGAACCAAAGACCCTGAGATGCTTTACCGAAGGAATGTGCCCAAACCACATTTCATAGGGAGTCTTGTTTCTGATAGCATTAGATGGACATCTATTCTTTATATATACAACACATAGAACTGCATCAGCCCAAAACATCAATTTTACATTTTTGAAAAACATCATGGAGCGCACCATATTTAAGATTGCCCTATTCATTCTTTCAGCTACACCGTTTTGTTGGGGATTATAAGGCACAGTTGTTTGATGTTTGATCCCATGTTGGCGAAGATAGTTTTCAAATTCATTTGAAGTGTATTCTTTTCCATTATTAGCGCGAATAGAGCCAATATGAGATTGTGCATCATTTTCAATCCATGTATGAAAGTTCTTGAATGTTTGAAAAGCATCAGATTTGTTCTTCAATAAATAAACCCAACACATTTTGGTGTAGTCATCAATAAATGTCATCATATATTTATTTCCATTTGCAGAAGGAACAGGCATTGGACCACATAAATTTGAATGAATGAGTTCAAGTTTTCTATGTGCTATTGAATGTGAATCATGAAAACACTGTTTGCTATGCTTTCCTAGAATGCAAGCATCACATTGCTTAAGTTTCCTAGGAATTGTAGGCAAACCAGCAACACCATTTTTCTTCAACAAGCGAAGGCTGTCATAGTTCAAATGTCCAAATTTAGCATGCCATAATAAACTTGATGGAAATGTACCTTCTTCATAATGAGAATTATATGAGAAATGTTGTGCACGAGCAGAGGTACCCTGCAACTTGAGAAGCCTTTCTTCTTCTATCCCCCTCATGACAAGTGAGTGGTCAGATGCTTTTCTCACCTCAATCTTGCCATCAAACATATGAATGGAGTGACCTTGCCGGCGGATGTGGACCAAGGACAACAAGTTTCTCTTCAGCTGTGGGAGATATAGAACATGATGCAGAAGGAAGTCTGGAAGACCAGGCAATTTAAGCCTGATTGTGCCAAGTCCTGATGGCTTGAGTTTTGATTGGTCTGCAAAGTATACTGCTCCATCAACATTGTCAGTAAATTCTTCAAAAAAATATTTTCTATGAATCATGTGGCAAGTTGCTCTTGAATCAAGCAACCAATCATTTTTCCAAGAAGAAAGTGAAGCATTAAATAAGTTTTCGTTTACTCCAATATTACATTGTGCCACAACATAATGAGTGGATTCAGGGGCTTTACCTTTGTCTGTGTCATTAGTTTTACCTTTGGGTTGGTTTCTTTGCTGCTCAATTTTGTCCCAAGGTAACTTGCATGTGGAGGCATCATGTGATCCATTTCTTTTGCAACGTATGCAGTGCAAATCTAACTTTTCTCCTTGAGAGTGTCTGCCCCCTGCCTCTGAAATATCTTCCTCTTCCTCTTCGACCACTTCTTCCTCTGGAAGAATTTTGGGCAAGATTCTTTTCTTTATGAGCAAGGCACACAGCCTCTTCAGAAGATTCAGGGGCTGTCTTCTTTCCAAAAGCTTTCTCTCTTTCAGCAAATTTTTTCACAAGAGAGTCAAAGGTAATATCTTTGAGATTTCCATTTGCTTGCAATGACTCAAGATAATTGAAGTAAGTAGGATAAAGTGCCTTGAGAAAGCGATCAGAGGAATATCCAATTTAACCTTAGTGGATTTGATATCATGCATTATAGATTTTACTTCGGATGCAAGAGCAAGAGGATCATTATTTTGTAATTCAAGAGTGAAGAGTTTAATCATGAGTTGAACAACTTCAAGTGCAGAGTGTGAGTCATAGAGTTCCTTCAGTTTTTGTAAGGATTCGAAAGCATTTGAAAATGGCGAAATATGACAACTCACCTCTTCAATTATAGATGCTGCAATTAATGCATAGGCTTTGCTGTTCTTATTTTCCCAAATGGCGAACTCCTTGTCTGAGGTAGGCTGTTCCGGCTCTTTGTCTCCATCTCCAACACACACTCCTTTGCACAACTCATTGAAAATGAGGGTGTGTTTTATCTTCTGGGACCACTCAGGATAGTTCTCCTTGCCAGTGAGAACTACTCCCACAATAGATATGATTGAATGCATTGTAAAATCTGAGTGTTGTAAAAATACTTCTGCTAGCAAAAAAATGTGCTTTTGATGTAGAAAAAATTGCACTGTAGTAGCAATATTCTGAATTCTTATGACAACCAAGAAACAAGCTGCAATATCTTACAAAACAGGGGCACAAAATCATGAAAGAAATTGCAGGGGGCCAAAAAAAATCATAGGTCAGGTTCTTGTGCACACGATCATCAAAATATAAATAATCTTTTATATCCCAACCAACACATTAATCGATTTTTACAAGAGCTCAACGCATATGGTTATTGCAGCAGCATTCGACATTCACCATTAAAAACACACACACTGCACTAACTAAATTGTTCAACGCACCATTCACACTCTCCATACAATGCACTTTCAACTTTGACCAACGCACAAAACTTATGCATGATCTGCTCAAGAACTGTCATACCAACGCACGATCTACTCAAGAATTGCTTCAATGGTTACCGCAGTTCGGATTCAACACAACATTCAACATGTTCAATGTAGCTCTTCGAATATTTTAACACAACATACCAGAAGGGTGGTGTGTGATTCCATTGTGCATTCAACAACATTCAACGCATCATTCAAGGGATGGGAGTATGGAGGCACGAAAGTGCAGTGGGGAGTGTACGAAAGTGCAGTGGGGAGTGTGATGCCACAACCAGTGAGGCGGTGTGGCAACGCGGTATGGCGACCGGTGGAGAGAGCTTAGAGAAAAAGCATTGTATTATCTGATCCAACGAAAACATACCACTAACCAGGAATTTCTAAACAGGAAGTTGGAGTGCAGTTCTTATTCGATGAAGAAAGTAGAAGATACCCAACACAAATATGCAGTGGAGGCCCGAGGTATTACAATGCACACCTGCCAATTGCGAGTTGAACACATCTCCAGCCTCAATGTACAACGTTCAATTCTCATACCGCAACAGTTTGTAACGCCTCGACCCAATCTCCACACCGGTTTTCAAACGCGCCAACACAAAAACGCAAAACGGGCGTTCATACCAATGTGGAAAAAGTCGAAGTCGGGATTAATTCGGCAAGGATCCAAAAGTTGAAAAACTCGTTAAAGCCCGGAGCTTTTTGAAAAAGTCGGCAAAATTAAAAAAACACAAAATTGTTCATTTTTATTTTTTATTTTTTTTAACATCTAGAGTCGAAGTCATAGTTTAGAGGTGTTTTCGGTGTTTTACTACAATGTCATTCTTTACATGTGAATTCGATCACTAAATGGATGTTACACTCTTGCAGTCTGCATTCTAAGTGCATTTTATCACCAACGTTTTTCAACATTATCCACGAAAAATATTATCATAACAGTGTTGATTCTTGGGAATGTTCATCAGCTATTTACACTTCCTTGCTTGCTAGTCTGGATACTCCTTGTCCTCTTTCTCTTATGTCTCACAATCATGCTCGTCGAGGTAGGTATGCACTTCTTTTTCGTAGTCTTCTCAGTTTCTTATAGCAGCCTTCTGACAGCTTAGCCTTTGGCTAATGTCTCTTCTCTGTATTTTTTTGCACATCTCATATAGATCCCTATTGTTTCGCAGACATAACATCCAACAAGAGCAAACCAATAATAGCCGTATATGTTTCAACATTCAACAGAATATAGCAACCAAGCAATTAATTTTCTTAGTAACACCAACCAATTGTAATGCTCGAAATTAAGATTCAACAACAAAACAAATTGCACAGCACAACGTTATCACCAAATTTCTAGGGCTATGTTTGAAAGATTCCACTCTATGCCTTAAGATTAAACAGGAGAAAATTATATCATTTTCGCCTTTGTGGCCTCTTTATCTGCGGCCTGGGAGGGAGGCAGACTTTTTGGGTCGACTCCCGATTAAATCGGGAGTATAACGATTAAATCATGATTTTTTCCTTTTTGAAAAAGTCGCCAAAAAGTCGGGGGATTAAATCGTTTAGTTTAAAAAATCGCATTTTTAGGATTAAATTGGGATTTTTTGCAGACTTTTTCCACACTGGTTCATACGCGCTAGGGAGCGAGAATCACTCGAAGATTGAGGAAGACAAGAATATGGAAGACTGTAGAAATGGCATAAAAGAGTTACAAGTTAAAGAGGGAAGCCAAAAATGGCGCTGGCTCTGACACCATGTCAGATCAGGAGGTAACTCCTCAAAACAAATTATGAAATTCATTCAGGCTGTTCATTATTATATACAGGAGGGAGAGACTGTTCATTTCATCTCCCGGTGACTCTTCATCTTTTCTATTATTTATTTACATTAATTACAGTTGTTCACCTAATCCCTATGATTAGGTGTCAAGGCTATGGCCTCATTAATGATACCTCCTGTGGGGTTCTAACCACCTAGGTGCCTCCATTCCTGCAAGGGATTGCTCGCAAGAGAACTGCAAGGTCACCTATGTCAATTGCAAATGGGGGTCTAAAATCCTCAAATTGTTTGGAGAAGGTGGTCCTATCTTCTTACAAGCAAACTTATGCTTGGAGGTATATTTTATAAATGCACTTGTAACTTAGAATGGAAATGCAAGATGTGAGTGATTGCTTCAATGATACAATTAAATCAAGACAAATTAATTGAGATTCAAATGCTTGTAATAAGAGCGATTGGATGAAACACTTTAGAGAGCAATTGAAGGACCATCTCAAATGTGTTGAAAAGTGTAACTAGGTTTGGTTTTCATAATGACATGTGTAATTATGATTTTATATAAATTGATGTAAAGAAGAAAATAAAATTATTTTTGTAATACTTGATTCATGGGTTTCATGATCAAGGAATTTTATTTTATAGTTAAGACTCCCATTGTGAGTCCTTAGGTTTGGTCATCAAGTCATAAAGTCTAGTGAAGTCAATGTCAAGGATTGAAGACCCATTTGGGCATGTAATTCATGTAAAAGTAAATTTGTTAACCCTCCAAGACCATGTCACAAGCTCCCCTTCAAGTCGGCCTAAAGATGTTTCTAGTAGGACATGTCGGCCTAGGCACCTATTCAAGTCGGCTTATTTTGGATGGGCAAACCACTATAAATAGGGCAGCTCGGCCTCACTTAAGGACACAATTCGATGAAGGATCTGAAGTACAAGAAAAGGTGCGAGAAAGGTAGAAGGAGTAGCCACACATCAAGCGAAGAGAAGGAAGTCTAGAAGTTGAAGTATATCAACCTGTTTTGGGCTAGAAATCCTCCACACGTGCGAAGAATCTATGCTGTATGAACTGTAGAGAGAGTCGAAGTATCACAGTCATACTTGAAGGTCAAATCAAGGAGGAAGTCAAGGTGAATCTCAAGCCGAGTTTGAAAGGAAGAAGTCTCCACCTAGAGTGCAGAAAAATTCAAGGTTGAAAGTTAGTCAAGCACGTGTTAGGGTTTCTAAAGCAGGCTGAAAGTTGCAGATCTGTTCCAAGGGACCGAAATTCTGAAGGAGAGCCGAGAAGGAGGAAGAAGCAAGGAGTTTGACTATCGTTGACTCAAGGAAGAAGAAACTCATCAAGGAAACCTTGTGACTTGGTCTTGGAGAGGTGAAATAGGTCAAGGGTCTTGGTCTTGGTATTCGTCAATTGAAGTCTCTATAAGAAGAAGAATTCGTTTGGGTTTTCCTCTCAAGTTGGAGAGGTTTTGGCCTTGGCTGATTGCCTACATTTTGTGTCTCCCATCTCTTTATTGTTTATGCATTGGTCGCTGTTTGAT
This sequence comes from Pinus tabuliformis, assembly GCA_031772625.1. Lineage (NCBI taxonomy): Eukaryota > Viridiplantae > Streptophyta > Pinopsida > Pinales > Pinaceae > Pinus > Pinus tabuliformis. The sequence continues at coordinate 1,307,018,602 of CM062816.1, read as the reverse complement.
GAAGAAGAACATAATAATAAACTAAGTAGAGAGAAGATCCTAATCTAAAGATGTAAAGGGATTTCACAAGCAATTATCAGAAGAAGAGAAATCTCATAATAGCATTGCCCTAGGTTTCTCAACAAATTGAAGTAAGATGAACAATTAATAAAACACAATTAGCAATCATGACTGCTTGAAGAGCTTATTAGATTCTTCTCGCAAGATGAACTTTAGAGCACAATAATGAGAGGCTAGAGCAATATATCCTTATGTCATTCAACAATTAGAGACAATATCTTCTCATTCACTTATGCTATGAGACAATTAGATACACAATGCAATTTCTATTAAGCACAATCACGACACGCATAAGAAAGTATAGAGATTGCTAACCATGAAAAAGAAAGGATGCAAATGCAAGTCAACAAAAAATAGCTATGATATGCTATACAATATATTTAATGCAATTACAACTCTAACACAATAAGAGAGAGAGAGAGAGCTATTTAAATGCCAATGAAATGTTGTGCAATGATGCAAGAATGATGCAATGGAAGGCTATTGTCAAGACACCATTGTAACTTCAGATAGTTAGAGAGCTCCTTTGCAATAGATCACTGCTATAGATCAGTCAACCAATTACACAATAGCAGTCCCGAAATCCACTTGAAAAGCAATGACTATTCCAATGATAAGACCTCAAGAAATTATGAAATGATTCTTAGACTTGTTTGGCTTATTAGAATTTAGTCTTGAGCTCTTAATGCAAAACTGATCAAACCTCTTTGATAATAATGACAGTCCAATATTTCTATTGCAAATGAGACCAATCAATGACAAATTGCCTCTTGAGCTTATTAAAGAATTTCCTTAGGATCTTGTGACTAATTTAAATTAGTTTTAAGGCTTCTTCTTAATGATTATGTGTTACTTATGCCACTGTTATGAATGCTTCAGATCTGATATAAATGTGAACAGTGAGATGAGAAGGAAGAGGGAAGGAGAAGCAAACCCTTAGGCCTATTGGCCTATGCCAAGTTTGAAGATGGGAGAGAAATAGCTCTTCCAACACGTGCACTCACAAAAGTTAGCTTGGAAAACAAGGATCAGACCTTTGAGACCACTGCAACCACAGATTGTTAGCCCAAAAATTTATGCAAATAATAGATCAGACATGTGCAACACTAGCTAGAAAGATTGAGGCTTGAAAATTTGAAGTTTTGACCTTGTAACCTCCTCAAGAAGACCTGCAACACAAATAGATCAGCCTTAAAACAAAATTTGGGAATGGGTTTAGCCCTCCAAGGGCTGCAGGCCTAGGAAGCCTAATAAGGCTTGCAGCCTAGTGGAAAGAGGCTCTAGGCCTCATGGCTAGGGCTTCTAGCCCTCTTTATGCTAGCGACTAGGCCTCCAAGGGCTAGAATGGATAAACAAATGAAAGATTGGCCCTTGGAACCCTTCCTCAGTGGATGATTCGCCTGCAAAACAAAGAATTAGCCCGCAAATTGACAAAATATACTGAAAATTCATTGCAAACCCTTGCTAGAAATTATATCAAGCCTGCAAAACTAAGAATTAGCCCTATAAATCACTTGCTAAGAGGAGAATAGGCCCCTCTAGGGCTGTGGCTAGGCCTTAGAGGCCTAATTAGGGCTACGACCTGCCAAGAAAGGCCTCTAAGAGGTTGCGGCTAGGGATTTTAACCCTCAAATCACCACCGCTAGGCGAAAAATGGCCTCTAACCCTTGTGGCTAGGCCAATCAAGGCCAAAAATGCTAAGAGAGTGCCAAGAACTTGATTTTAACCTTAAGAAACCACTTCAGAAAATAATTACTCAAGAAAACCCCAGTTGCAGTAACAGAAAAGCCCTCTAGGGTTAGTGTTTTCTCTTCCAGGCTTAGAGTCTAGTTTTGGGTACTTGTGTCTCGTAGATCAGGCCTTAGAAGGTCTCGATCCACCCTCAAATTCCCAATGCACTCCCCTGATAGGTTGGATGATTCCTTCTAAGGTTGACGCTGGCCTGGAAACCCAAGCAATTTGGACTGAATTATGGCTAGTCACCTTTGCTTCAGATTTGCCTTTGAAATTTTGAAATCAAGTGCCTACAAGATGAATAAATAGAGCACAAGACACAATATCTAGAAATTTCTAAAATAAAACCACAAAACTATTATTTACAAATGAGAAAAATAATTTACAAGGGCTAGAAATAATTTACAAAATTATTTACAATAATCTACAAGGGAAAATTTACTCTAATTAGCAAATAATTCATTAATTGACCAAGTAGATTTAAAAAAAATATTTTGATGGAAATAATTTTAAATAAATGCACAAACCCAAACTCTGCAGAATAAATTCATTAGATAAGCTCAAGGTCGAAACAAAATGTGATCACCTCAAAGTCCATGAACTTGGTCTTTCACCAAGGGCTAAATCACCTGAAAATATCTCTATACACTTGAAAGATAGATCATTAACTTCATAGGGGTTCGATTCACACAAATAGCCTAGTGATCTATGTTGAAGAATCTAGGGCATCTGGATTATAGTGAGATTCTTTTGACAATGATAACAATTTGTGAAGTACTTTTTACTTTTCTTATTAGCACAATCTTTTCTTATTATTATTAGAGTGTGTTCTCTTACTTCATTAAACAGTTACCAAAAACAAAAGAGACAAGAACACAAGATGTTGGTGCTCAGCCAGGGCAAAACCTCTCTCACCTAGAGAGGAAAACCCTCCTGCAAGTTTCTCTTATTGAAGCTTCAATTGACAAATGCCAAACCCTAGACCCTTGACAAGTAGATCCTCCAAGCACAAGGCACAATCTCTCTTTCTTTGTCCTTCAATTGATGCCTTCTTTTGGTTTGCACCTTGATCTATTCCTTCACACTTCTTCCGGCAACTGGCAATTGTTTTTTCGACAATTGGAAAAACCCTAGGTATCCTTAGAGACCTTTTCTTTGGTGTCCTTCTTTCCTTCTCTACTTTGCTTGGCAATTTTCCTTCTCCTTGATACTTAGGCTAGAGAATGAGGCCTTTCTTGAGGTATTTCCTTGAGGTTAGAGGCTGATCCTCTTAACCCTTACTGTTGCTCTGATTTCCTCGCACGTGTGGCTGATCTAGGGCTTGAAATAAACCCTTTCACTTGCTCCTTTCCTTCGCTAGGTGTGGGACCTCCTTCACTTGAGATGGAGGCCTATTTGGAGCCTCTTTTCCACCCAATCGAAACTTCTTTTAGAGTTGCAATCCCTGACTTGTTGCAGCAGAATGTCCTCTCTTACCTTAGCACGTGTGACAAAAAAGAGCCCTAAGACAGTCCCAAAAGCTCCGATTTCTTTCTCCTCCTTTTCGCTGCCCTAGAAGCACTTCAATGCTCCTTTTTGTCCTATCTTCTTCGCTGATTTCAGAGATGAGTAGATGATCCTTTTGTGAGGTCAAACTGCACTATATATAGGAGTCTGTCCCTCCTTTTAGGCCAACTTGATCAACTGGTGAGGCTGATTTGACATTTGTGCATAAAAATTCATTTCTTGAGCCGACTTGAAGAGGAGACTTGTCTTTGCTTTGTAGGATCTTCTTTGACATATTCCTTTGATTCTAATACATAGATTTACATAGTGTAACATGCCCACACGGGTCTTCAATAATTACATTGACTCTTTGACTTTCCTAGAAGCACTTAAACATGTGCTTGATCTATCAAATGGGCAAGAAACCCATTCTTGATAATGACAAAAATAATAATTCTTTTTCTTTTACAAGTACAAAGATCAAAATTACATTTATGAAGACCGAACCTAGTTACACTTTCCTCAACAATCTAGAGATACCTGCTATATCGACCAACTTCAATGTGTTTACTCTAGCCCAAAACCTAAAGCGAGATACCTGTGCTAATAAATAGCCCAACCACTGGCTATGAAATAATGATCTTCAGTTAAAGCATAAAATTAGAGCATTAAACCCATTCAACACATACCAGGAATCATTGAGCAAGAGACACCTTGAATTAAAACCCCAAAGTCTTTTTATTGATGCAAAAATTTCAGCAAAGCTTAGCTTAGTGCAAAAGATTTTCAACAACAAATCATTCTTCAAATGAGGAGCTTGATGGCTTACTTATATAGAAAAAATGACAGGGAATAACCCCTCAAAGTGGAAATAGTGACTAGTTGCTTCTTGATACATGCCAAAATCAAATCCTGTCCGTTGATCTTGAAAACAATGGAATTTGTTGATGAAGGCCTTGATCCTAGTCCAAAAAATATATTTTCCAACCTTTTTTCCTTGAAAAATTATCATTGACTCAACCACCATGGTCCAAAGTATTATTTTTTCTCAAAAAATTGACTTTTCCTTTGATGGAGGACCTCAAAAAATTAACCTTTTCTGGACCCACGAATTTTTGAGGGATTTTTGATAATTTTCCACTTGGAGGGTAATTAATTTTCCCTTCATTTTGTTTTTTGGAATTAAAATTAAAAAGACTTGAGGGGATTAACTAAGTGTATCTAAAACATATTTTGGTAATGATGTTCTAATTATGAGAAACCATTTACCAAAAATATTTCTAAACACACTTTTACATCAAATATTACAATATCAACCCTTAGAAGGGGAAATACACATAGACATAGACCACTTGAGACTCAACCAAATTATGCGATAAGACACATGATTTAGTATGAAAAATACATAGACTCAATTAACACTATGACTTACCTAAGACCTCGTCAATGGGCTCCACCCTAGCTTTGGGGTATATCTGGGAGAAAAACTCTGCCAATTCTTCGTGTTTACAAACACACATAATTTGGAGAGGTTAAAAACTCCCTAGGATGAAACCCTTTGAGAAGAATAATAGGCTTACCTAGATGTTGTTACATGGCTCAATAGTCATACTAGAATCATTTACAATAATTTTGCAGAGTTTGGGATTACAATGATGAAATTGACTTGAAAATTTTGATCCACTGCTTTATACTATGCTTCTCGGATTGTTGACATTTACATGGTCAACACAACTCCTTGACCAAATTGCATTTTTCAAAAAGATCTGGGCTAATATAGCTGTAAATAGAACTTGGATCAATCATAATAGAAATAGTTTGGTTATGCAGCTTACCTTCCATATCAATGATAGATGCCTGGTGGTTGTCTACGACTGCATAGATTCTGGGAAAACTCTAAGCTACATCACCCATTGTGTGTGTGTCTCTTAGGCACTGCAACTCTTTGGTCCAATGTTTTGCTGATGCAGACAATCTCTTTCCTTGTGGTTTTCACGACATGTCCAAAACCTTAGTGGCTCTTGGCCTTCAAGCTTAAACTGCCCTGTTGCTGGCTGCTGCACATTTCTTTTAACAATAATATCAACCTTTTGATGAAATTGCTTTGTAGGGGCTGGGTGCTTAGCTTCCCTCTTTTCTAACCTTTTCTTAGGCCAATTCTTCTTATGTCTAGCGCCGTTCTTTGCTTGCCAGTTACTTTTAATTTCTGGCTTTGCTTGCTCATAGCAGTTCTTCAACTTCTTAATAACATCTTTTAGAGTTGGTGGTTCCAACAACTCAATTTTATCTTTGAATGTCATAGGCAGCCCACTAATAAATCTCTGGATCTTAGCTTTCTCGTCCTTGAGATATGGCACATACCTCAACAATTCTAGGAACTTGGTGACATATTCATCATCTGATAATTGCCCCATCTTGAGTTCATAGAACTCTTTTTCCTTGCCATCATAATAACGCTCATACAAATATTTCTCTTTAAAGAACTTTTCAAATTTTGTCCAAGTCAATTCCTTCTCAACAATGCCTCTAACATTCGTCAAATCTTCCCACCATATACTTGCTTTTCCTTTCACACTGAAGGTGACCATTCTAGCTTTCATGTTTTCAGAATAATCATGGATTTTGAAAAACTTCTTCATGCCAAACAACCATGCTTCTGCATCCTCTAATTTCTTCATTTCCCATCAAATGTGGGTGGCTTGGCTTTTTGAATTCCTCAGGCATGTAATCCTTTTCCTTGCTTCTTGAATGATGGTGATGGGAGTGATGGTGGTGCTTCTTAAAGGTAAAACTAGATGGTTTGCTAGAATGATGCACATATGTGTTGGTTCTTCCTCTTGGGGTGCTCAATGGTACATTCCTTGGCATAATGTCTTCACTTCCATGCCTCTTTCTGAATCTGCTACTATCTGCCCCATAATGTGTTCTCCTTTAACTCCCTAGGGCTCGTCATGTCTCTATGACTGGCCTTCATCTCAGGTTTCCTTTGTCTCTGCGGATCTGAGAGACTTTGCAGTATGACTGCATTTATCTCAGCTTGTTTTTCTTGAGCTCTTACCAGCCTCTCATTATTTGCCTTGAAGCTTCTAACTTCAGCCCTTAGGCTTCTCAAAGTATCCATCCAATCTGGAGAGTGATTCCCTCCCCCTTGGTCAACTGATCTTTCTTCTTCATTGGCCCTGACCTCATCACTTCCATGTTGTGATTGGTCAGAACTGTATTGCACCATTCCAGTCCTCATTGCTTAGTTATCTCTGTTTTAGGCTGCTTCTGATGTGCTATCAATCGCACACACTGTTAGATGTTTCATGTGATAAACAAATAAATACAATCATGACCATGAACCTTACAATCATGGAGCTGCCATTACTATCCATGCTATGAAAAAACAACCTTGTCAGCATGCCCATGGTATTTAATAATTTATATGCATCAATCATATATCAAGAAACTCCAACTATTAGTGCATAATAAATAAATGAATAGCAAAATTATGCCATGTTCTTGCTATTTTACAAAGTCATTGTAATGGACCATCTGCAACAAACAATCCAAATTAGTACATGATTATAACAAAACTTCAAGTCATTAACTATAGTATACAAACTTGCAAAATTCACAATTTATTACAACTGTTAATTGGTTCAACCATGCCAAATGTTTAGTTTACTGCTATTTTAAATAGATCATAGAGTGGCTATGCCAATTAGGCCTGCAACAAATAGGTCAAACCGTCTTTTAGCACCTAAATAGTTATTTCGTTAATTTTCTTAAACTCGTCACTTGCTCAATGATAGAGCCCATCCAATCCAAGCGTTGAACCTAGATGCTCTGGTACCACCTGTAACAACCTCAACCAACTTACCCCATAGGGGTGGTTGCTACTGCTAATACAACCCTTCTCGTACTATAAGGAGAGTGGGATTATTGTTATATACATTTTTTTTACTCTTTTCCCTTACGATATATGTATATACATGTATAATGTTGTTATATATATATACCTATGATACAAACTTGACTTGCTCTCTTTCAAATCCAACAACCGTGATATGAGGAGGGTTAGCGGCTTGTGTCGAGCTAACTTGCGCGGGCATTAAATTTGTAGGAGGGTGTTGCAATCAAAGTTCCACCCCGTGGTTCCAAGCCTGCATCGGACGGTCCATAACAACTGCGACACATCTAACAACATCTAAGGTAAAAATGACATTCTCCTTTATCATTCATTTTCATCCTTTTACTTAAATTTTTAACATTACCATGAAATGAATCTGGATGTTTGAGAGTGGTTCCAATCTCATTGGATTTCATATGGAGAAAGTAGAATTTTAGGTTTCACTCAAAATGCAGCAAACTTAACAATTTTTCAGGATTTCAGGATTGGGGGATTGCAACGTTTCCATTGGATTTTGTCATGTACATGGGTATGGAACTAGTATTTAATAAAGAGCACCAAACCCTCTATGTACTTTGATGTTAGTGGCATTGGTTGTCGAACCCCTCTATCACGACTCTACTAAAAATGTACCCATCACTCAAACAAAATCCTGACATGACATGCTACATTTTTCTATCTTATTTTATTGCCTAAATGGTTATATTGATGAAGAAGAACCCAATATAGTCAATGATTTTGATGATATGTAGGCATTTGTTGTAGCATGATTTTTTTTTGGATGCTAGAGGCTAACTAGAGCCTATTTGTTGATGTATTTTCAGTTCAGAAATGGATTGCACTTGATGCTATTTTGGTTATGTGCACCCTTACATGCTATGTAAATGAGAACTTTTGCATATTTGTGTATAAATGGTTTGGATTCGTATGGATGCACATGAATATATCTGTTTTTCCTTAAAATACAAATATTTTATGTGTTTTTGTTAAACTTTTTTGTTTTTTTACAGGTTCCTAGACATTTCGTGCAACGTAGGTTCAAACAATAAATTTGACACCTCTTGCTTTGGCTTGAAGAATAATCTTGACACCACATTTATCCAGGCTGTCCACATTAACTTTTTCCTTTTCATAGGGCTAGAAAAAAACATGAGTTTAGTTTTCCGAGTATTTCGTTCAAAGAACTCATTGCTAAAGTCGATCCTTTGCGTTGAACATATGCCTATACTTTTTGACTATTTTTATGTCTAAAATCAACACTGTGTCTCTATTTTTGAAACCTCCAAGATGAATTGAAGCATAGGTAGTAGTCCAACCCATAGGGTGGAACCTATATTCTATTTTCTATATGGTGAGCACCTCTATAACAACATTTGACAAAATTCGTTAGATTTGACAAAATTAATCGATCCCAAATTAAATTTAATTGAAATTTGAAAATTTTAATTATTAAAAGAAATTTTTAAAGGAAAAAGTTCGATTAGGAATATCAGGGTCAAATTTTTGGTGAATTTTGACAAGTTTTTAATAAATTTGAAGTTTTGCTGATGATTCTTTCCTGAATTTTATTTTTGTCAAATTTGAACTCCACAAATAGTTTAAAACTATTTCATCTTTCATAATTGCCTTTGGTGCAAGGAAATTTGAACACATATAATTTAAATTGTTCATTTTACACAACAAGTGTTTTAGAGGGTTTTTATGGAGTTGCGTTCATATTTTTAATAATATGTTTCAAACCATAATCAAGGATCATCTTCAAGAGGTTTTTAAGCAATTGGCCGAGGTTTGCCTTTAGACCTAAGTTGCACGAAGCGTTGGAGCGTTTTGGAGTTTTTGAAACAGGTACATTTAGAAACGTCACCTCCCGAAAACGGAAACATCAATATATATATATATATATATATATATATATATATAGATATATAAAGTGAAGAACACATTATCTTGCAAGAAAAAAAGGGATTAAGACCCATAGATGACAATTATATATATATATATATATACATATATAAAGTGAAGAACACATTATCTTGCAAGAAAAAAAGGGATTAAGACCCATAGATGACAATTTAGAAGGAAAACGAAGTCTATTAACTCCCATAGATGATTACATGATGGTTGAGTTTTGATCGAGTTTTAGTCGAGTTTCAGAGTTTTGGGTACAGGTACAACCCGAAATGCTGGGTTCCTAGAAGTTTCGTGCAACATAGCTTTAGACTCTAGAGTAACCTCTCCACTTGTTAGATTCAAGTGCTTAATTGGCCAAGTCTCCAAAGACTCCAAAATCAAACTACCACATGTTTAATGTAAAAGTCGTTATATAGTTTGTTGAACTCCTGATTGTGCTCTTTTGTAATTTGGCTTAACTAAGATTGAACTAAAGTGCATTGATGTGCAAGTCTTGCACACAAGTTGATAGGTAAAAGGTTGCTCTCAAGGACTTCACAAAATAATCCCTTTCTGAACTTGATCTTGACTCTCTTTGTCATTGATCCATAATCAAAAGAACCTAGTGCGCATAAATTTCTTATAAAAGATGTGGGGAAGATAAATAAGTGATAAATACTTTATAAATAGGATGAGATATTCATAATGATTGGACTTCCAGTTTGTGGACATCGAAAATTTTTGAGGGTACTACCATTTTCCTATGTTGTTTTCCTGACATTTTAATGAAAATCCCAAGACATTGTGCTTCTAGCTTGAAAAATAATAGTATCTAGAGCAAGTACAAACAAATAATTGCTTAATTCTTCTTGGATACGTAAGAATGTAATTGAAGTCATTATTGCTCTTTTGAAAATAAAAGGGCCCCAAAGCTTTTAACCCTCAATTGTTTTATTAGTGTGTAAAAGCATGAAGGCTTTTCACCATTTTTGATAGTTGTGTCCATGAAAGATTTTGAGGATTGTTACCCACCAAAAAGTAGGTAACCCATAGGAGTACTTTTCTCTTCCTAGGACAACCAACCAACCATTAACACTTTATGATAAACACATAACATGTAATTGAAGTCCTCATTGCACTTTTGAAAATAAAAGGGCCCCAAAGCTTTTAATCCTCAATTTTTTTATTAGTGTGTAAAATCATGAAGGCTTTTCACCATTTTTGATAGTTTGTGTCCATGACCATAGGAGAACTTTTCTCTTCCTAGGACAGCCAACTAGCCATTAACCCTTTATTACAAACACATAACATGTTGCTAAGGTCCTCGACTTCTTGCTCCGATTAGATTTCTCTCTCCCATCCAACATTCCTTCTTGAAGGAAGGTGGATCATCCATCGCCATGTACTTTAATTATTTTGAAATCATTTGCTTTCACGTAATGTTATGGGCATGCTAATATGGATCAAGGGGAAAATTGGATAATTGGCCGATCTTGAGTGTATTATTGTTCCCTCAATTCCCTTGGGAGGATAGTCTTTCATTCTAGTCCAATGGGATCTCTGTTAAGGTCTCAGGGTTCGAGGAAGGGCACTGATTGATGGAGCGTGTCCAAGATATTCCATATTTACCACTTCCCATCTTTCCCCATTATTCATATCCATTCTTTCAAGATGGAGGTCATTGTTCATTGGGATTGGCACCTTTCATCCTCATCCTTGAGTCTAGGTCCATAAAATTTAGTCTCAGAGGTTGACGCAGCTGAAAGAAAGATAAAAACATAATAAAGACACAATGAAAGAAAAAGATAAAATGCAAAAGATGGCTGTGACGTTTGTTTAGCGTGTGGGCAAAAGTCTAGCATGAGCTTTACCTTGTTATTAGCCATCACCTAGTTCCTCAAAGCACATGATGCTTCATCATAAAAGGGAACTCTTCTATCCCAACCATGATGAGTGACAAGTTGACTCATCCAAATAGGGGTACTGGACAATATAAAAAACAAGCTTGGGCTCTTGAGTTATGCACCCAAATAAAGGCAAATCATAAAGAAGTAAAAGGTGCACCAAAGGGGTGGAAAAAGCAGGTCGAGGAAAGGGGTAACACATGCCTCCACAATTGCTCCCTCCTTGCATCTATATACTCAAGATGTTGGACCTCCATTAGCTGGTCACTTGGCTATTGTGCCTTGCCTTGAAGTCATTTCCACTTCACAACCATCATTTTTCACAGACATCTACAAATTGATGGGCTAACTTGTGACATGTTAACCCCCCTTGGGGACTGGAAGCACCTAATAGGGTTATGGACCTAGCCATCTTTAACATAAGGAGGTAACTTGTTTATGGGACTTGATCTAGTGAGACATTTGAAGGTGAGCTTTGTGTGAAGTATTCTTGTGCCCCTAACATCAGGTATGGTTCACTATGATGCACTTATGGTTATTGTACATAATGATTGATGATTTCGCTTTATTTGAGTGATTTTTTGTCAAGTCATGTTATCACAATAGCAAAGGTCTCTTGAGAGATGATTTTCATCCCTTGCAACAACATTCCAAAGGTCATTCTACCCATTCTAGAGAGAAAATATGACCTTGTTGATGTAACGTTGCCCCTCCAGAGCAGAGCGTTGGGCTATGAGATGGTTCCACATGGTTGACATTGTAGAGTACCACCAAATGTTGAAACTCGAAAACGTAACGCTTGTTGTTGGATTTATTAGTGATGTGCCTAGATGGACCCATGACACCTGCACGCTAGCCTCGGCATTGTTTGATAGGTGTTGTTTGTTTCGGAGCTCAGATGATGAGGGTTATCCTTGAGATGACAGGGGAGGGCTTGCACATCATTGATTGACCCCAACGCATGAGCATAGTGGTGCCATGTCACCCTTTTTTCCCTTAGAATGGTGATGTGTAACATTCTCACTACAACTTAAATGATTTTTTATGCCTTAACCACAACTTAAATTTGCCAACTCTAATTTTTAAACAGGAACTCATTAATTTGATACACAAAGACATGCCTGGCTTCCGAGTTTGAAGTCGATCCCGCGCTGTTGTAGCTCCAATCTGCTCCCATTACCAAATGGCCAAAACCTCCCAGCCAAACTGGGCACAATCTTTGTACCCAGCTCCAAAATACTTCCAATTTGAAGTAATTTGTCCCCCGTGCCCAAAAATCCCAAGAACAACTACTCAATTTTCCTTACTGTCTATCACGTTCTTCCCATTCCTTTCTCTCTGTCTCCCGGTTCCCTTCTCTTTGTCTTCTGGTTAGCATCCCCTTTTGTCCTCCTCCCTTCTCTTATAATATCTCCCTTTCACTGCCTTTCACAAAAGGGCTTTGAGTCAGTCACAGGTGGAGCGTACTCCTGCGTCCAGGGTGCTCCACCTTTTATGTTAGAGGCGGTCATATGTTAGGTAGATAGGATTATTTATTTAATACTTCCTTCACGTTTGAGTGATTTTCCTTTTTAATATCAAAATTTATTCAATTAATTTCTTTGTAGTTCTTTTATAGTTAGTTCCTTTATATTAATAATCTAATTTTTAGAACATTAAAGATTTATATAATTATTTCATTTTATTCTTATTGCTTTATCTTTATACTTTTCTTATTTATTCTTTATTCTCTTCTAACCTATTTTACTTATTCTATATATATATTTTATTATACAATACATTTTCTACTTTCTATTCTCCTTATAATTCATCTTCCTCGTTATCATTTATCTTATTTCCTTAACATTTTATTTGATGTATAATAAACAATATATATACTTTTCTTTTAGTTACTAAAATCCCTTGTAATTATATATATTTTGAATAATATACTAGCAATATTAAGATGGTGGTGTAATCAAGTGTTTCATAAATACGTTGGTATCTACTTACCACTTAGATAATTAATTCATTATCTTATACATGGGTATTTCCCATAATTAGTTAGTATGTCTACATATGCATGTATCGCATGCATGCTAATATTTCCATGTTCTTGATAATTTGAAGTGGGTCATTACATGATGTAGTGCACCTTGGTGATAACGTCATGGATTTGGAGGCATACCCATGGACTTTGAGCTATTTCTTGAAGTATGGAGCACTCATGACCTATTTGTCACTTGCGTGTGGCATTTTGAGCTCCTTAGGAGGCTGGCATCATAGTGGAGGAGGCGTTTCTCTGGCATGTGTGGGTTATGTTGGCATTACTTGTTATGCTTTTGAGCTACTTTGAGGTTGGCTTGTAACCTCTCACTTGTTGAACACACAAACAAACTTGTATTAGGGATTTTACTTGTAAAATTGAATAAGGGTTGTTAGCATCATATAAAGAGGCTCCCCTTATTTCATTTTCATTATAACACATTTTATCACTTTTCTCTAGCAAACAATGTGAATGAGTCTTTTTCGCTACTTGGGCCAAAATGTGATCTTTTTAGTGGTGCGGATTCTCTTGGAGGTGGTATTTTGCACAAAGATGTTTTTATGCGATTGAAAGAAGTGCTTCTTTGGAGAATTTTGTAAGTTTCATCTTTATCTTCTATATTTTTCATATTGTATGTGTGAAGTAAGGTTTCTATTTTATACCATGACTAAATGCTAATTCTATGTTGAAATCTTGCTCCATTATAGCATGCAAAATTCTTTTTTTTGAAGCCTATAAGGAAACTCTGATTGTGCATTCCTTATATTTAACTTCTCTCGTCACGAGGAAAACAGTTAGGGTTTTAAAAGTGGATTCTTTAGTCATACCCCCTTACTCCATTTAATCCAATATCATTGAATTTAACCCTAGAAGGCTCCATTAATTCTATTTAGTATAAGGCACTAATCATTATTGTGTTGATCATCCATAAAATTAAGTTTCTTCTTCTTTACCTTGTTCCTAGACATCTAGGAGTAGCGGTTAGGGTTTTAGGGTATAGAAAGTTGCATAAAAGTGAATTTGTGTTGAATGTTTGTGGTTCATAAATTAGGAATTGCATCAAAAAAGTTATACAAAAGCAAAATCTAGCATTGTTACATGGTTAAACCTCCTCCTTTAGGGCTGACGTCATCCCTATTTGCTGTTCATGTAGACTTCTCAGCCATAAAATTCCATTAATAAACCCTAGCCCTTGGTGTCTATTGGAAGTCCTTGTTCCCTTCTGAGGATTATTCATTAAGAGGTCTTTTTTGGCTGTTATATGACATTGTATACCCTATCATTGCAAATCAGCAAGATCCTAACTTATAACAAGCATGTAACAACCCATCTAATTGACCCATTAATTAAAATGTTAAACTTTATAATATATGAATATATCTATATATATATATACATTAAATTTATGGTATATATAGTTAGACTTTACAAATAGCATTTAATAAAAATATATATATCATTAAAAGATTATAACATATTTTGAAATGTTATAAGTATATATATACATCATTAAATATTTATAGCAGATACTTGATAAAATGTTATAAGTGAAAACATTAATGTTTGCAAATTATATTAAATAAAGGTTATGAGAAATATCATTTAACTTTTTAAGATATACCATGTATTAAAGGAATGTTATGTATATATATAAATTTAAAAGTTATGAACTATGGAAACAACGTGCCAACATTGATATCACGTATGTTCAATCGTATAAAAATATCTGAACTCATAAAGACCCTACCTACTGAAATTTATCACGGGAAATATCGCAGAGAAAACTTCAATGCTGAGAGGCGGTGGCTGCAAGTGGGAGGGCGGCCACCGCCAGGCAAGGGGGATTTATATAGCAGGAGCCTGACCCGGTGGAGGGGGGGAGAAAACAGAGAAGGAAGGACTCATTAGCAGGAAACCCTGAGAAGAGATTTTACAGTAGAGGAGCTTGACTGATCTGAGATCTGGGCACGGAGGGACAGAGAGCCTCTGTGGAGAGCTTCTCTGGATTGAGCAACTAGGTTGCTCTGTCAGGTTGGGTGGAATTGGTCGTCTCAGAATTGAATCAAATCAGCAGAATCGGAAGTCGGCAAGCAGCTCAGGTAGGTGCAGATTTCAATTTTATGTATCACTGTTTTCAAATTTATATGCGTGTCTATCTGGTTACTGCAAATTCATAAACAGGGCACTACACATGGTATCAGAGCCCTGTTCAAACCTTCGGACCTCCCAACCCTACGCTCCTGTGCGTTGTGATTTAATTCTGCCCTGGACCTGCTGATTCCGCCTTCTAGTCGCTCAAGAATCCCCTTCTAATTCGTCCTGTCACCTCTCGTCCAAGAAATGTTCAGGCCTTACCGCTGGCCACCTTACCCAAGGGCCACCGCGTTCTGGATTTCATTTTCTTCAGAACCTCTGGTCTGAGCATGTGCGTTTGCGGAGTTACGGCTTATGATTGAATGGCATCGTGTAATTTTCTGTTGAGCTGCTGCCTAAAAATCTCCTGCTCGCCAGCCTTTTCCATGTAAGCATGCATGGTCAGTCTCATCCCAACGTGAATATTCACCCAACGTGAATATTGTTGTTGTTAGAAAAACGAATTCTATGCTTTTCATAAGAGTGTATTATTATTTTAAAAAAAATTAGCATAGAGCTTTTATGATGTATCCTAGGGTCCCAATAGCAAAAGGCTTTGTCAGCGAGGTTTTATATCAATACCGGGCGTATAAAACAAAATAAAACATGCTGACATGGTAATGTTTTAAGGAATTTGTTCTTAAACAGTTTCATGGCTTCATAGTAGAAAAGCAAAGTTTTCACCCGCTCTTCCTGGTACCTGTCCCTACATCCACGTGTTACATTATATCCACAGCAAACCCGTAAGATACAAGGGGCGTGCCAAGCCCGTGTACCATGTGGCCACCATACCTCCAAACCGGCACGTAATTCAAATCCCACAGGAGCCGTAGCCTTCACGTCTCCACCAGACTGCGCCTTTTCGACACAGGTCCAGTGCTTTGACCAAGACCAAGCGTCGGTCACAGGGAAGGAGCCTATGGGGTATATGCAAGACGTGTCCATTAACCTTCACAGTTTTAACTTTTATCGTGGTGCTCCAATATGAAGTTGAAACATAATTTGGATAACGGCTGACGGTGTATTTGTTTTCCAACAGCCCGAACAATAAGAAATCCTTGCGGTTCTCTGTCTCTCATAATTTATATATCATAAAATTGCGGTTCAAAAGTCGGTGGGATGAAAGAATCCTCAACATAACGCGTGCAATCCGCCCACTCTAATTTTAAACATTACCATATGTAGATTATAGGCAGTAAGTAAAAAAAAAAAAAAAAAAATATATATATATATATATATATATATATATATATATATATCTAAATATAAATATAAATAAATATATATATATATATATAATAATAATAATAAATATTAAATTAAATATATACCTTGTACGTAGGGTAAAAGTAAGAGTAATTTTCAAGGTTGAACTTTAAATCCAGCAGTCAAATTTGATATATGAAATGTCAGTCTACATAGTATGAGATTTTCCAAAAATCTGTCTGTGGAAATGTGCATTATTCATAATTATATAACAAAATTTTATTAAATATTTCTACACAATAGACTATGCAGAGATATCAGTAAATTCTAGATCAGAATAAGAAGGCGAAAATTCTGCGTCTGTCATAAATGAGACATGGGCCTTATGGAACACATCATTTTTTTTCCTAGGTTTTAGGCTAGTAAGGAAAGGAACCAACCCTTCTTTTATGGATTAAATCCTCATCCCAGTAATATATTAGGGACATAAATATTCATGACCCCCTTAAAAGTAATAGTCAGGTTAGGTATGACGGGTATGTTACCGATGTACCTTGTGATTGAGACATCTAACATTTTCATTTTGTGGGTGTTGTTAGGTTAATAAGCCTTGGGATGTCGTACCTTAGGGGCTAATAACCATACACTCTGCATTATTCATTTTTAGAAAATCCTGCATTAGGACAAGGAGGTCGCGTGACCACCCTCCTTGACCTCGGTACCAGTAAGATCCGCCTAGCGGGTAAAAATAGCAAAACTATACCCGTTTTAAATGTGAAGTTGCAAAGAAATTGGTGTGTTAAAATTCGGTTATCCGCCTCATTTTTTTTATATAGATACATTTTATTTGTGTTCAGGAACCATTACGATGGTAAAAACGTATGAGCGACGACGACGTGATCAGGCAGCATCATCACCATTAATGCCGCCACCGTCGCCATCGCCACCGCCACCGTCGCCATCCCCCTCACCATCGTCACCACCAAGGCAGCCGTCAACATCAAACGCTCAAGCGCCCGAGTTGGCTGTGATAATGAACTCTTTGCAGGCCTTGTTGGAAACATTAAAGGAATCAACTAAGGCTAAAAACAAAGAGGAATCTCAGCATGCAGCCACCAGTTCAGCGGAACCACATAATTTGGAGCCCAGAGGATCGAGAGAAGACATCTCTAGAGAGCTTCAGAAAATTAGACTCCCCGAATTTTCGGGAGGTCGAGCTGGTGAACGCGCTGAGGCATGGTTGGAAGGGATGAACCGGTGCTTTAGGTTAAGAGAATATTCACCTTCAGCAAAGACAAAAATTGCCGTGTTTCAACTAAAGGAAAGTGCCCTGATTTGGTGGGGAAACCTGGAAAAGCAGCTACACCTTACATCAGACAACGTTCCTTGGGATCTGTTTGAGGAAAGGTTCCGCGCAAAGTATTTACCTCCATATTTTCAACAGCAGCAAGCCAGAGCCTTTCATACACTAATTCAGGGAAGTAAAACGGTGGAAGAGTACGAAATAAGGTTTATGGAGCTGGTAAAATACATTCCCTACTTAGACTCTGATGAACGTCAAGCTGAACGTTTCATATTTGGGTTAAACCCTCGCATCAGAGCCTTGGTAAGTATGTGGAAACCATCATCGGTAGCCGAGGCAGTCGAATGTAGCCGATATGCAGAAGAACACCTTGGAATCAAAAAGGATATAGGGCCAGCAGGGCCTTTACAATCAGGACTTCCAGGGAAGGCCCCACGGAACTTTTTCAGAGGAGGTAGCTCGAGGCCACCTTACAGTAGCAGGTATACCCCAGGGATGGGGACAAGAGTTCCCATGGCTGTAAACACTATAGCTGCGGAATCATCCAGCACCAGACCTTGGGCATCGCGAGGGACTACCAGTAGAGGAAGGGGTGCGAGAGGAACCAACATGGGAGGACGTGGCTCGTTCTCTAGAAATTCACACCCCGATTCAAGAGGATCAGCACAGCTCAATTGTTGGGGATGTGGGGGGCCGCATTTCCAGCGTAACTGCCCAGAAGCGTCCTCGGACATACTGCAAAGCAATGGGAGGGAGCCGATATCAGCCAAGCGGAGTAATCATAGAATTCATGCAGTAGTCAACCACGACCAAGCAGCCCATCAATCCACTGTAGTGGAATCCTCAGGTATTATCAATGGTGTAAAACTCAAAATCTTATTTGATACTGGTGCCACAGATAGTTTCATTTCGTCATATGCATTAAACAAATGTGGGCTGGCAGCTCGTAGACAAAATGATTTCCACCAAGTGGAAATGGCCTCAGGAGAACTCCAAACCGTGGGCTTGAGTGTGGATCAATGCGAAATTGACCTAGGGGTCTGTTCGACCAAACTAAAAGTCTATGTCACCGCCCTAGGGACGTATGATCTTATCATAGGTATGGATTGGCTGGAAGCCCACCAGGCGTGGGTAGATTGTTATGGAAAAAGGATTTTGGGCTTAAATGATGAGGGAGAAGTAATCCAAATTCAAGGAATCAAGAGAGAAATTTCCTTACGCTTCATTTCGGCAATGCAGGTGAAGCGTTGTTTAAGAAAGGGTTGTCAGGCTTATGCAGTTCACGAAGTAAGCCAGGAAAAGGGACCGTCCTTAGAACAATATCCGGTGTTAGCCGAGTTCCCGGATGTATTTCCAAAGGA
Source organism: Pinus tabuliformis (assembly GCA_031772625.1). Taxonomy (NCBI): domain Eukaryota; kingdom Viridiplantae; phylum Streptophyta; class Pinopsida; order Pinales; family Pinaceae; genus Pinus; species Pinus tabuliformis. The sequence continues at coordinate 1,306,999,605 of CM062816.1, read as the reverse complement.
ACTACCAGGATTACCCCCGGTAAGAGAAGTGGATCTCACTATTGAATTAAAGCCAGGTACCCAGCCGATTTCTAAAACGCCTTATAGAATGACAGCTCCAGAACTTCAGGAATTGCAAATCCAGTTGAAGGAACTACTCGATATAGGGCTTATTCGGCCCAGTACCTCACCTTGGGGCGCTCCTGTAATTTTTGTGAAGAAGAAAGATGGATCCTTAAGATTATGCATAGACTATCGGGACTTGAATCGCGCTACAGTAAAGAATCAATACCCTATGCCGCGAATCGATGACCTTTTCGACCAAATGAAAGGAGCCTCTGTCTTTTCAAAAATTGATCTTCGATCAGGGTATCATCAGCTAAGGATTTCTGAAAATGATATCTCTAAAACGGCATTCCGGACTCGTTTTGGGCACTATGAATTTACTGTGGTACCATTTGGGTTAACAAATGCGCCAGCCGTATTCATGAATCTTATGAACAGTGTTTTCCGTCAGTATCTTGATAAATTTGTACAAGTCTTTTTAGATGATATTCTAATCTATTCCAAGAATGAAGAAGAGCATAAGGAGCATTTGCGGTTAGTATTGTCCTGCCTTAGAGAACGTCAGTTATATGGAAAACTGTCCAAGTGTTCCTTCTTTCAGGAAAAGATTCATTATTTGGGTCACATCATATCAGGTGAAGGAATCTCAGTAGATCCTGAGAAGGTAAAAGCGATCATGGATTGGCCAATACCGAGAAATGCACATGAGATACGAAGCTTTATGGGCTTAGCTGGTTATTACCGGAGATTTGTGGAAGGGTTCTCCAAAATCGCGAAGCCAATCACAACCCTCCAGCGTAAAGGTGTTAAGTATGAGTGGACCGAGGAATGTAATAATGCATTCTCTGAACTCAAAAGACTACTCACCAGCGCACCAATCCTAAGAGTCCCTGATATGGGCAAAGACTTTACAGTATGTACTGATGCATCCAAGCAAGGGCTGGGTGCAGTATTGATGCAGGATAGGGGAGTGATAGCTTATGCTTCCAGAAAGCTAAAACCTCATGAAGAACTCTATGCTACTCACGATCTAGAATTGGCCGCTGTAATGCTAGCTTTAAAGATCTGGAGACACTATTTGGTTGGACGAAAGTTTACACTTAAAAGTGACCATCAAAGTCTACAATATTTGTTCACCCAAAGAGACTTAAATGCCAGGCAAAGGCGATGGAGTGAATTCCTAAGTGAGTATGACTTCGGAATATCATATATTAAGGGAAAGGAAAATGTGGTAGCCGATGCCTTAAGCAGGAGACCCCGGATATTTTCTCTCATACCCATTAAGGTGGACTTAAGACAGCGAGTGCTGGATCGCCTTATAAAAGACAGCTGGTATTTAAAAGTGAGGGCAAGTCTTGGGGGGATTAAGGCGAAAGAATCTAAGTTCGAGGGTTATGAATTAGAAAGCGATGGGATCTTGCGATTCCATGGAAGGATGTACATTCCTGATGACAAAGATCTCCGAGATACCATCCTCAGGGAAGCTCACAAAGCCGTATATTGTGCTCATCCTGGAGTAGGGAAAATGTATGCGGATACCAAGAAACTCTTCTTTTGGGCAGGCATGAAGCGTGATATCGCTCAATTTGTCGCAAAATGTATGGAATGTCAGCAAGTAAAGGCAGATCATTGTCACCCAGCGGGTCTCTTACAACCCCACGACATACCTATGTCTAAATGGGAGACCATCTCTATGGATTTTATCACTGGACTACCTCTTACTTCTCAAAGACACAATGCCATTCTGGTAGTGGTGGATAAATTAACAAAAAGCGCCCATTTTATTCCAGTAAGAGATACTTATGATGTTGCTGACGTAGCTCGAGTATTCATAAACGAAATTATCAGATATCATGGAGTACCTAAGAAGATTATATCCGATAGAGATTCGCGATTCACTTCCAGATTCTGGACGTGCATGCAGACAGCCTTAGGTACTCAACTAAATTTAAGCACGGCTTACCATCCTGAAACTGATGGGCAGACTGAAAGAGTAAATCAAGTACTTGAAGACATGTTGCGGATGTATGTAATGGATCAGCAATCCCACTGGGAAAAGTATTTACCCTTGGTTGAATTCGCTTACAACAACAGTTACCACAGTTCGATTGGGATGCCCCCATTTGAAGCTCTATATGGCAGACCGTGCAGAACACCGTTAAGTTGGGACAGGTTAGAAGATCGAGTGATAATAGGACCAGAATTAATCCATGAAATGGAAGCACAGGTCAGACAGATTAGACAGCGATTAAAGGAAGCACAGGATAGACAAAAGAGTTATGCTGATGCTCACCGATCTGATAGGAGGTATGAAGTAGGGGACCAGGTCTTCGTCCGCATCAAACCAAACAAAAGTACTATTCGATTCGGAAAAGGGACAAAGTTGTCACCCCGATTTATAGGGCCATTTAAAATCATGGAAAGAGTTGGACCTGTTGCCTATCGTCTTGCCCTGCCATCCCACCTGCATAGAATCCATAATGTATTTCATGTTTCTGTATTAAGGCATTATGTAGCTGATCTATCTCATAACATCCAGTGGAAAGAATTGCAGGTTTCGGACGAGGGAGTCATAACGGTCGAACCGTTACGTATACTGGAACGTAGAGTTCGACAGCTGAGGAACCGCCTGGTGGACCAAGTTAAGGTCCAGTGGGACAAGTATAGTCCTGGGTCAGCGACTTGGGAGGATACAGAGGACATATGTCAGAGATACCCTAGTCTATGCCCATTTTGAAGAACTTTACACTATGTTTAGTATATATATTTACTTCACCTCTGTCAGAGAACCAAAAACATTTGAATGATTAGTGATAAACATGAAACTTTGCGGCATAATATATGTTTAAAATTCCTGCTGGTACGTGGATACCAAAATAATATATGTTTAAATTCCTGCTGGTACGTGGATACCAAAATAATATGTGTTTAATTCCTACTGGTACATGGATACCAAAACAATATATGTGATTATATTGCTCAATTATAAATGTTGAAGTAAAGATTAAGACTACCAAATGAATTTACCTCTGGTAGAAATTGAACAATATAAATCTATTTCATTTTATGCATGACAAAACAAGCAACTGGAATAAAAGACAGGAAGTGAATACACCCTATAGAAAAGTCAGAATACATGCATGAGAAAATAAACAAAATTCTGTTATATATAGATAATGCATAAGTTAATTCGAATATGCTGATGCACATCTTACAAATGCTGGGTAAGTATAAGATTGCAGGTAAAACTGCAGATAAACTACGGTTGCAGATATTTGATCCAATTTTCGAGATGACCACGTGATGACAGAACTCAGATCAGTAAAGCTCAAAGTGATTCTATGATAGGGTAATAGCCCTGATACTACTGGAGGGGTGGAGGTGTTACCCACCGTTTATCCTCTGAACCCTGGAGTCATGGGAGGACTGTGCGAGTCACGCTCCCCTAGACGTGTGATGATGACTGCCGGATGCCTACTGGGAATCAGGTCGGTATAGCCGACGCTGTTACCTTTGTGTTATGAATGGTTAGGTCAATAAATTGACGCCATGGCATACTTTAGTAGAGGACGGATAGGATGGGAGCAGAAGAGATTAGGGAGGATAGGATGAGTTTTGAATAGCTCGGGATCCGGGATAGAAAAGGGTATGACCGTTAAAACCTTGAACCTAAAGCTCTAACTTCGGGACGAAGTTTTCAGAAGGGGGAATGTATGTAACAACCCATCTAATTGACCCATTAATTAAAATGTTAAACTTTATAATATATGAATATATCTATATATATATATACATTAAATTTATGGTATATATAGTTAGACTTTACAAATAGCATTTAATAAAAATATATATATCATTAAAAGATTATAACATATTTTGAAATGTTATAAGTATATATATACATCATTAAATATTTATAGCAGATACTTGATAAAATGTTATAAGTGAAAACATTAATGTTTGCAAATTATATTAAATAAAGGTTATGAGAAATATCATTTAACTTTTTAAGATATACCATGTATTAAAGGAATGTTATGTATATATATAAATTTAAAAGTTATGAACTATGGAAACAACGTGCCAACATTGATATCACGTATGTTCAATCGTATAAAAATATCTGAACTCATAAAGACCCTACCTACTGAAATTTATCACGGGAAATATCGCCGAGAAAACTTCAATGCTGAGAGGCGGTGGCTGCAAGTGGGAGGGCGGCCACCGCCAGGCAGGGGGATTTATATAGCAGGAGCCTGACCCGGTGGAGGGGGGGAGAAAACAGAGAAGGAAGGACTCATTAGCAGGAAACCCTGAGAAGAGATTTTACAGTAGAGGAGCTTGACTGATCTGAGATCTGGGCACGGAGGGACAGAGAGCCTCTGTGGAGAGCTTCTCTGGATTGAGCAACCAGGTTGCTCTGTCAGGTTGGGTGGAATTGGTCGTCTCAGAATTGAATCAAATCAGCGGAATCGGAAGTCGGCAAGCAGCTCAGGTAGGTGCAGATTTCAATTTTATGTATCACTGTTTTCAAATTTATATGCGTGTCTATCTGGTTACTGCAAATTCATAAACAGGGCACTACAAAGCATCTATTCGGTCTAGGAATAGAGCACTTGTATTTTGGCATAGAACATCTAGGCCTTCTAGGCTTGGCCAGTGCTTTATCCCACTTTATTGACCTCTCATCACCTTGAGCCATAATAATTGAATATCCCTTTAAGGAAGCCTCCCTTGTGGTTACATATCTCTAGAGAGTAGGACAAAGATTGTTGAGGTGATAGTGGCAACCCTTTCTCTTGTTTCCCTAAGGTCCGGTTCTGCCTAGTCCCTTTTCCACTTCGAAAATAAAATGGGCCTCAAAATTGTATAATTTAGCTTTAAAATGACAAATGTAGTGAAAAATGTCCTTTGAGCCTCAATCCCTGTTTGGCACCCTATATGTCATATGTAGCATTTTTATGAGTAGGGTCTTAAAGCAAGGGGCCTAGATTGTTAGAACATTGTTAAAGCGAGGGGCCTATGCTATAGTTTTGAATGACTTAGGGTGAACTCCAGGGGGATTAACCTTTTAGCACCATTTTCAGGGGTGAAGACAATAGTTTCATCTGGTGGAGGGTTGATGTTGGACACATGGAATTCAAAGTGTTATCCAAGTTCATTTAGTTTTCATTTAACCTTCTATTTTGAAGATTACTTAATTTTTAACTTGAAAATAAATTGATGAGAATCAAATGCCTTGAAAATCTGAAGATTCCTCTACAAGGTTTGTCCATGCAGGGTGAGCCATGGTCTAAGATCAGGCCAAAAAGCATAGACGATGGACAAAGGTGAATATTCATGTACTACCCTTTGATCCCGAGGGGCAAAGGAGGCTAGGTTAGCTGAAAGATGGTTATCAATTAATGGCTAAATTTAAACAAGGATTTTTCAATTGATACATATTGATTTCTATGTATTTGTCATGGCCGCTCTTCTCTACAAACCACAGGTTTTAACAGAAAATTTATATTCCACTTAAAACTAGAATACAAAGTGATAATGGTAATAGTAAAATGAACATAGAAAATATCATCTGCCACTTTAAAACTTGGAATAATAACAATAAAGATAAATTATAACACAAAAACTGAATTTTCAAAATGCCTCATTTTCCATTTTCAAAACTGGAATGGTTAATGATAAAACTAATGATGAAAAACTATAATTATTTCAACCCAAATTGCTAATAATGTTGTTCCTATGAAAAACTTAAATACAACTTGAAACCAACTGCAATTCTATTCAATTGTGTTTTTAGAAGTAGAAGATGAAATAATTAAATTCAAGATGACAAGATTTTGGAATTAGAAGAAAACAAGGGCCTTGTTTCACGACTGTTTGAGGATCAGGGATTTGGAACATGGGGAGCTTTTTTGGGCATAGTCAGAGGGACCTTCGAAGTTTCAGAGTACTTCAAATTTTCCTGCTGCAGGCGGCTCCTGTCCTTATACTCATAATCAAATAAATAAATTGCAGAATTTAATTATGATAGAATTACAAGTTCTGAAAACAGCAACAATCACACAATAGCTGGAAAACAGTAAATCATGGAAGCATAAATTAATACACACATGCACGGATGGTTTCCCTTTCTAAATCAACTTTTCATTCCTTAATCAAAGCTTACAAGGAAACCTTCCCAGACTGCTTAAACCTAGCAGCCAAATCACCCAAGAACTGAGCTGTTCGGCTTTCACAGAGGGTACAGCCTGCATAGAAAACAAGGCACACCTGTACAGCCTGTACAGACTCTTGCATGACACTGTATTGATATGTACGGAGCTGCTGTACAGGTGCTTGTAGGGCACTGCTTCAATCTTCTTGGCTGCTGATAGTTCCTCTTATTCCTGTCACTGCTTTATCTCCTCTGGTCACTTATCTGCTCAACTGTTCAACTGTGAACTGTGTCTAGACTCTTGATCTCTCTGTCTTGTCTGTCGTTATACTTTTGCTGAAACCCCAATCCCCCAAGGGCCAAAACCCTAATCTCATGTTGAGATTAAACCTAGTCTAAGTCATTAATGTATTAAATACACTTTATTAGACTCAACTGCAAAACATAGGACTTTTCACTTTTTCCTAAAGTGAATTATGAAATTGATTTAAATACCCACTTTTTTGAAGTGGTTACTTCTGAAATATCTTGAACCACTTTGGGCATGTTCGCAATGAACTTGTGCATGAATTCCTTGGTTGAGCTATATTTCTTAACAGGTACAACATAGGGGATAGCATGACATAGGAATCCGCCAAAAGATAGAAAAATATTAAAATAGTATTTTTATTTTTCTTATTAATGGATTAGGATTAATCAAAAGCAACATTCACACAATCACACAATAGCTAGAAAACGGTAGATTGTGGAAGCATAAATTAATACTCACATGCACAGATGATTTCTCCTTCTAAATCAAATTTTATTCCTTAATCAAAACTCACAAGGAAACCTTATCAGTCTGGTTAAACCCAGCATCCTCGTGGCCTGGCCCAATCACCCAGGAACTAAGCTGTATGGCTTTCAAAGAGGGTATAGCTGGCACAGAAAACAATGAACAGCAGCTGTATGACCTGTACAGACTTTTGCTTGACACTGTACTGATATGTATGGACCTATTGTACATCTGCTTGTACGGCACTTCAACTGACTTGGCTGCTAATCGATCCTCTTATTCCTGTCACTGCTTTCGCCCCTCTAGTCACTTATCTGTTCAACTGTTCAGCTATGAACTGTGCCTTGACCTCTCTATTTTTTCTATATTTATACTTTTGCTGAAACCCTAATTTGCCAAAATCCTAATCTCATGTTGAGATGTATGGTTGAGATTAAACCCAGTCTAAGTCATTAATGTATTAAATACACTTTATTAGATTTGTTGCCCCTTCAGGGTACTACCTTAGGCTTAAAGACACTCTTTCAGGTGTATGTTGTTGATTTGCAGGAGCTATTTGCTCAAATTTGTTCATCCAGACAACCATGTGATAAATTCATAGTCTCACTGAAGTGGGTGAATTTTTTGAATTTGTTAAAATGCATATTATTGTTGTGAAGATTGCCTTGTTCATGAAATTTCTACATGCCAATGGAACTTGTTTAGTTGAGAGTACTCTCTTGTTGAGAGGGAGTTGAATATCTTAGCAGGTCTAGGACCCTACTTTCATTAGTTGAAGTTGATATATGATTGGGATAAACACTTGTGTCCTAGAAGGGTTTATTGTATTGATTCCCCAGTTACTCTAGGGGTTGGAGTGGTGGGTTCACTGAGGGTTGATGGTTGATCCACCTGATTTGTTGGCTGGTTTATTACTTGAGAAGTGCTTTGGAATTTGCAGGGATGACTGCACTTAGTCTTATGAAATTACAATTAAGAGGTGCTTCCAACTTTACACCTTGGAAGTATAGAATGTAGAAAGAAAGGGTAAGTAAGACTCTTTCAGATGTCCTGAGAAGGAATATTTTGCCAGGTAATGTCCAGAGAAGAAGAAAGAGAAGGCCAAGAATACAAAACAGATTGTAGGGAGGAAAAGACCATCAGCAAAATGGATGAGATAGGGTCCAAGCTTGAGAATGACTTCTCCTTGGTCTCTTGTTTATCTACCAGGTTTGTGTGCAATGTTGGATCGTATGTGGATAGTGGTGCATTGAGACATATGACTTACATTAGGAAGATCCTAGGTAGTTTTGAAGATCAAGAGGGAGGAATGGGAGTGGAGTTGGGTGATGATGCTACCTATCTTGTGAATGGATTGGGCTCTACCTCTTGCTAGATACTCTCAAGCGATGTTCTTGAGTTGAATATTAATGTGTCTGTTCCTAGTTTGACAAAGAAGCTTCTTTCAATTTCTTGCATGACAAATCGACATTGGCCAAGTTTGATTCTCAGAAGGTCATTGTTAGAGATTGAATCCACGTTGTGGCCAAAGGGGTTTGAGCTAGTGGTCATAATAAATAATAAGCATATCTAGATTTGGGCAAAGAGAGTCAAGGGAATGATGCTTCCTTATCCTCTACTTCAACCTATTAAGACGTGAGGTGGCTTACTTAGACATTATGGGATGTGTAGGGCCATCTATAAGCTCCTAAAAATTTAGTCAAGGCAATTATTCCTCCTAAGAGATTTTCCATCCATGTTCCACTGACTCCTCCCAATAGGGAGCCTTCTAGTTTTGCAAAATAGGTATGGGTTGATGCCATGATGGAGGAGAGTGATGTTTGAATGATAACCTTGACGACCCTAATATTGGTGCGCTCATGCTTGGAATCTCTTGTAAGGGTCTGTGGAAGGCCCTTTTGTTGTGGCTTGTAGGTGTACCTTGTTGCTTGTTGTTTCATTGCCATCAAAATTCATCTCTTCTCTCCAAAATATTGAAACATTAGTTGCACTGTAGATGGTCTCCAATAAGAAGAATCATTCAACACCATAGATGACAATAGTTTGTTGTTGTCCATGATTTCTAACTTCCCCTCATAGATTTTTTCATTTGCATTATAGTTTCCAAGGTTCTCCTCTTCCTTGATGACTTCTTCTTCATTGTCTTATTGGGACAACTGTTTTGATTTGTCCATCTCTTCAATAGGAGCCACGTCCTAATAAGTTGTGTGTACATTGTTGCTGTCATACTAAGTTTCACCTTGATCACCTACGACCAGTGCTATCAGAATTGAACTAGTTTTGTCAAAATTGGTCGGTTCAATTGGTTTATAGGAGTTACCAGTTCATATCAAAGGTCTATGTCAACATGTAGGATGACAAAAACAATCCCCGAAATTAAAAAAATTGAAAAAACAAAACCCTAGTAATTAATGGTAATTAAAAGTTAACAATTGCTTTCATATTCTATCATTTTACCTAAATTTTTAACATTACCATTAATTGGTTTAGGATGTTTGAGGGTACTAATTTGTAATCTATTGTGGATAATAGATATTGGATTGGACAATTTGTTACATTAGATGTGCTAAAAGGTTAAATTCCTTTCAATTCCATATTTGTTAATTACTATTTTTTAATGCATGAAACAGATAAAATGTAGAAAACAGAGCAAAACAAATACAATCAAACATCCACCAAATGACATTAAGGATCAGATAAGGTTCTAACCTCATCGAACTTCACATAGAGAGAGTAGAATTTTACATTCCATTTAGAATTCAACGAACTTAATAGTTTTCAAGATTTTAGGATTGGTAGTATTCCATTGTTTTCGCTAGACACTATCATGTATGAGGGTATGGAATTGGTATTTAATCGAGAGCACCAAGCCCTCTATGAACCTCTGTGTTGGTGGTCCTAATTATTGTTAAGCTCCCTTGTCGTGACCCTTGTAAAAATGTACCCTTTACTCAAGGAAAATCATTGATCAGAGAAGCTAAGCTTATTCTACCTCAATTTAATGCCTCGATTAGGGAGTTTCATCAGAATTGGAGTGATATGAGATCGTTAAATGACTAGGTTTGTTAAAAATGTTCAAGTGTGAATGAATTTAAACCAGTATTAAAATGTGAGGAACAAATTAAATCAAGCTCGAAGGACTTAAGGAAGCTGCAACTTAAAGAAGAAATGTAGAAAGATTGAGAAGAAGAGAAAATAAGGGCACAACCCCATGATGACGAAGTTCGTCCAATGTGGACTACATCTTTGGGTCCTGCCTCCAAGAGAGTGGCCGCCTTTGGTAAATGCTCCTAATATCAATTGCAAAGAGTGATCTTCCTCCAAAACATTGCACAAAAAGAGCTCTTTGCTACGAGGAAAATGGCCTCCAGAATGCCATCAAAATCTCCATGGGTTGCTGTGAAATTTGAGCTCCAAAACACTTGGTTACAAAAATATGTTGAATTAAATTGCCTTCAAAGATTCTCGGCTCTATAAATAATACAAATTACTAAACTGTGGCACAATGGTTAAAGTTGTAATATTTGAAACATTGTGGTCTGACAAATCGCCTTCAAAGATTCTCGACTCTGTAAATAATTCAAATTACTAAACTGTGGCACACTGGTTAAAGTTGTAATATTTGAAACATTGTGGTTTGACAAACCCGGGGTATAACCCGCAGGCTCTCGACCATATCCCACAATCGGGCATGACCTTATTCTATAAACAACCCAATAGTATTATATAAATCTAAAATGTCGAACTTGCGGGCTGTTGGCCATATCCCGCTGTTGGGTGCAAACTTATTTTATAAAAAATCCAATAGTATTATATAAATCTAAGATGTCAAGGGACATATTCAAATTGGGATGGGAGCGCAGTGGACAAGAAGAGTACTTGAGGGTGCTGTTTTACTTTGTGATTAACAATGATTTCATGGTTCAATATGAACTAGGCTTCCATGGCACTTAGTTCAACAGAGGTAGAGTATATGGTAGCGAGTTTGACGAGTTGTGAAGCTATTTGGCTTCGCAAGATGCACAGGGTTATTTGGTCTTGAGTTGGATGCTATTTCAATACACACTATGATAATTATAGTTCCATCAAACTCTTGGAGAATATAGTGTTTCGTGATGGGTTCAAGCATATAGAGATAACATATCCTTCATCGGAGGCAGGGTCTAGAGAGGAGCCATTAAGCTTCACTATATCTCCATAGATGAGGAGGTTGCAAACATTCTCACTAAGCCTTTGGTGAAGTGGAAGTTTGTTTTCTACAGAGATAAGCTGGGAGTGGCACAAAATACCTTCCTTGCTCGGAGGGGACGTTAATGTTTGTAGCAACAAACAATTACTTCTACATAGGCTAAGTGTCAAGCATGCAAGAGTCATCCAATACCTTCTTACTTAGGAATTTGCTCGTGTTGAGCCAGTATCTATCATGATCTTTCTTCCAAGTTTAACTTAGGAAGAACACATTGATTAATGTTGGCTATTGGGATAAGGTTGTCTAAGGAAAAGTGAATTATTCATTTTCTTGACTTAGATTTAATCTCAATCATTAATCTCAAGTGGGTTAGGATTTAATCCTAGCCATCCATTGCTTTGGAGATTAGGGTTCAAGATCTAGCTCAAACAAGAATTATAAAAGGTAGCCTAAAGGAAGGAGGAAGGCACAACACAAGTGGCACATGATTTGTAGGTTTGAGAGAGATTTTCTTGAGTTAGTGAGATACTAAAGGGCTGAAGAGAAAAGAAAAAATATTTTAGTAGTTGTTACCGCTCAAACTAGCAGGGGTCCTGGGAGGGGGTCCTATAGAACAACTACTAGGTCAAGGGGCAACAATGGAGCGATAGCCCACTGTCACCTCAGCTAAGGCTCCTTGCTCTTTATAGACTTTCATCGATGGGAGGAGACTTGGTATAAAGAGAATCACTAGGAAGGATGGATCAATCAATGGATAGAGAGTGATTCCTGAGGCCTATTCACAAGAAAATCTCAATTAGATAGCTTGCTCGCTTCAAAAGCAAGGCGATGGGTTCTCTGGGAAGGGCTAAGAAGATACTTGAGACTAGGTTTAGGGGATATGCCTTGACAAGAGGTTTCCTAGACTTAAGGATCTTAGTGAAGAAATGGCTTCTAGGTAATCCTTGTGGAATTTGAGTTGTAGATTTGTGGGACCACAGAGAACCCAAGTGGACCCAAACTAGGTCAAGGGTATGGAGTTGATCAATCAAGGAGGGGCTTGACGTAATTAGGGAAGAGAATAGGATCAAAGGACTAATTATCTTTTGGATTTTAAATGCAATGATCCAAATGAAGACACTAACTAAAGAGAACCTAGGGGGAAGAATGATCCTTGATCTAGGGCTTGCAATATCTCGGGATTCCACGTCGGATTGAGCTGAAATTTGGAGGACCCCTTGAGAAGACCACAATGCAATTGTGGACCAATTTTCAAGGGTTTTGGATGGATACAAATGATTTCGTGTGATGCCCTAGGATACCTTCTGAGGTTAGCCCTAGAATTGGGAAAAGTGAAGAAAATAGGGAAATTTGACCACCAAAGGGATATGAGGATTAGTGCCTTATTGCTTGGGCTTAATCGATTCAAGATACACATATCGAGAATTTTTGTGTGCCAAGGAGCCCTAATTGATCTTTGCTAGCCTCCCGAAGGGCAACAATTAGGTCAATAGGGATTTATACTTCAAATTTGCGAAGGAGACAAAGTTTCGAGGTCTTCAACCTAAGAGGTGCCTCCAGGAACATTCACCTAATCCCTCAAAGATCAATGCATGTATTTAATCATTTATTCAAGGTCATAACAAAATTTTGCATTATAGTAACCCATACATGAACAATGATAACAATATACATGCATTTGACAAGATAACAAGAATAACATAAAAAATCCGACTTACATGAGAAAGAGAGTATATCCATTTATTAACTTTGCATTAGAAAGAAGCTCCAAAGACAATAGAGAAAATCCAAACACCATAGTGCATCAAGAAAGCTCCAAAATTTCAGCCCAACAAAAAGTGCGAAAATCTCTCAAAAGATACTAATCCAATCCAAGTGATGATGAGTGAAATGAATCATCCTCTCATCTATTTATAAAATCCAATAGGTGATTCGAATAGCCTAATTTTCTATCATCTATTTATATAATCCAATAGGGGATTCAAATAGCCTAATTTGTCTTACTTGGCCCCAAATAATAAAATAATGCTCAATAACGACACGACTTGGTGACAAGCCCACCAAGATAGCTCAATAACATAAAAGCAAACCTCTCAAGAGGGCAGAATAATCAATATAATGATTTGTTGGGCCATTGAGAAGGCCTAATGAAGTCCAAAGTGTGCCATGATGAGAAAATGGGCTCCAAACATAGTGGACAAGGGGTTGGCCCCTTACTTCCCAAGTAAGTCACATGTGGTGCTCCTAAGTGGGTGTGGGGGCACAAGGACATCCTCATGGGTCTCCAAGTGGATCCATAATGCCTGTAAACCATCTTAAGGGCTAGAATGACGACATAAGCCCTCCTTTTGTCTCCTACAGTGAGACACATTCTCATATGGACCTTGGAACCTCTGCCAAGTGTGTCGTGCAAGTGTGGAGCCCAATGGGCATGGGAATCCAGGTGCATCATCCTCATCCAAAGGGTGGAACACGAGCAATCTCTGAAGGGTACTAGGGATCCATGAAGCACTTCTGCTATGGTGGAGGCCCATGGCTCTCAACGCTCACCCTACAAGTGCCAATGTGGCATTCTAGAGGGCTCAGACCTCATATAGGGAGACCAAACCCCAAATGGAGACCCACCTACAATCCCGCATAAGATCCAATGCGTCTCGTTGCCCTCCAATACAACAAATCATTAGAATAATCAAACAAAAGAGTTTACAAATAATGGATTTAAATGAGCACTTCATGGTGGCATGCCCCATAGTGGACTTTGGCATGTACAAGTGTCTCCAGGCTTGATAAGAGGGCAAGGACCCTCAACCTTTAAAGGGGGTGACATGTCCATGGTAGTCCATCAAATGGCGGGTGGGATGTGATATAATGATGAGATGGAGTGGGGTCAAGGGAAAAACTCCAAGCCACATGTTAGGGAACAAGGGTAGCTAAAATAGGGGAAGACCACACTTGGGTATATGAGTGTATGAGGGAGCAATCGTGGTACATAAGTCACCCCGACCTTTGTTTCTCGACCCTTCTTCATATGCCTTTTGCCTTTTTTTCTTTTTCTTTGTAACTGCTTGGGGCTCTAGGGAATGAGAGCATGATGTGTGGTATATAGCAGTAGGTATCCCCTTTTAAGGTGGGGCATTTCATTTCCCACCAGGATTGGGACAATCACGGGTTCCTTAATGTGGAGGGGGCTCATCTAGGACCCATAGGAACCATGGTGATGACCATAGATAAGGGGTAGAGCTTATGTTTTGATTTTTCCCATGTGCTAAATTTGTATGTCCCAACCATCCTTTGCATTTTATGGTACATTTCCTGTTGTGAGTGGCCAAATTATGCCTTTCTTTTCTTTTTAGTTGCATCAACCTCCGGGGCATCGTTCCAAGCCCAACCCGAAGTGTGGACAAGGGGAGGAGGAGGCTAACCCTTTGTGGAACTAATGGACACATGTGGACCCAGATGGGAAATATGATGAATGGGGAACTTATAATAAGCGGAGGGGAGTGATGTATATGGTATTGGGAAGCGGGACCACCCAACCAAAATCAGGATTTCCCATGTAGTGCCAGCCCTAAAGCCAATAGCTAGTAAATGTGATCCCACGAGACTAGGATACAAGGCTAACCATGAAAATGGGCAGAGGAGACAAGAGTATAGAACCAGCCCACTCTTTGCATTGAATCCCCTCACCAATCCATGCCCAAAAGTGTCCATGAAAAGTAAACCAAATTACTCAACTATACCAATGAGAAGTCATACCTTTGTGGTCGGGAGGCCCATCTTCAAACATATGATCATAACAGATGGGTGAGGGACCACATTGCTGGCTCAGGTGCAGAGAAATGACACATCGAGCTATCTGGTCGTTGCTAGGGGCCACTGGTTGCCGACTGAGGACCATCTAGGAGAAAATTTTCTCCTATGGGTGTCACCCACAAAGTGGTGGGTAATAGTAGTGAGATAAAATTCTAAAGAGGGAGATTGAGTGGAAGTCTTCTATGGTCTAGCAAAAAAGGTTGTACCAATTTCTCAGCACAAGACAACAAGGCCACTTGGGAGGGAAAAGGGCTTAAAAAGAGAATAGAGGACTTGCACATGTGACGTGTTTGTGTTGTAGAACCCGCATGTTCCACGTAGAGTGAGCAACAACTTGTGCTTACTGCACAAGGAGACACCAAAACTCGCATGTGCCACATGATTTGGTGTTGGGTTGCATGTGACTCGTGGAGGAAAGCTTTAGCAGGTTCAAGCTGTGTGGTAGCACTACACTAGAGTGGTTGTATAGTAGTCTTGGGGTGCAAATTAGAATTTCCAGGGAGCGAAATTCTTAGGTTCAATTGTTGTAAATTTCCGTATATCTCTATGGGCCATTTTCCTTGTAAGGGATACCTTATTTGTTTTGAGAAATAAAAGTGAAGGATAAATTGGAGGCTTTATATTTTTTGTTCCATGATTGATTTCCTACTTGTGCTTATGTTGTCAAATTTTATTGTTAAAAATACTAGTGTATTTTATTCAGTAATTTTAGAAAATAATTTACTGGGTTATAAAATTACTTGTTATATAAATCAGATTTTGTATTTAGGAAATTGACACACCATATGCTTGGAACCATCACGGAGGATTAGGATGTCATCTAAAAATAGTATATGAGAAATAGAGCAGGAGTTACCAATTAAGATACCTTCAAAAGAGTTATATGCTGAAGCTTTCTTGAGTGCCCTACTTAAGCCTTTTGTTACTAGGAGAAAGAGCAAGGGGGGGAGAGAACATCCTTAATGAATGCCTCTTTTAGAATTGAAGAATGGTGAAGCTGTCTTCTTAATTAAAATTGCACAAGTTATAGAGCAAGTACATGCCATTACCCAAGCCACATAGTGTAAGTTAAATCCCAAATGAATGAGAGTTAGTATAAGGAAGATACATTTGACTCTATTGAAGGTCTTGGAAAGGTCTACTTTGGCTATCATGGCCTTCTTGAGCAACATCAACTACCTCGTCAATCTGGTGTCCTTCTTGAGCAACTCAACTACCTCATGAATTTGGTGTCCTTTAGGGAAGCCATATTGCTCTGGATAGACTTGTTTAAAGAATATTTCTTTTAGCCAATGGGAGATAATTTTTGAGATGATCCCATAAACACTACTGCAGAGTGAGATTGGATGAAAGTTCCCAAATCTAGTTGGGTTGTGCATCTTTGAAATAAGCGCAATGAAAATGGTGTTGAAAGCAACAAGACTTTTCTAGAGAGTTGTGTGGCTTCCACTACCCTGTGGAGATCCTTCTCTTTATGAAGCGATAGTAATTGAGCACAAATTCTACGTGTAATCCATTTGGACCAAGATCTTGTCTTTTTTATTGATATGAAATGTTCTAAGAAATTCCTCTTTCCCCACCTCTTCCATGAGGTGTTGATTGTCTTTCAGGTCTAAAAGTCTGGGGAAGAAGCTAGATAACCTAAGAGTGGCATCAATGGTTGCTTGGTTATCCACTTTGACTAGAGTTTGGAAATGGACAACCCCTTCAATAACAATGTTAGTTAGCCCAAGACTTGTCACTTCTATGATTCCGTTTTCTAGATTTAGTTGATATTTTTGAATTTTTCCTACAATTTGCAAAATGATGGAAGAATCTCGTATTATCATCTCCATCCTCAAGCTAAATCACCCCACTTTTTAGGTGCCATTCTTGTTCTTTATCTAGAAGAAGCTTTCTTCTTTTGTTTTCCTATTGGAAAAACTACTACTTTTGTGAATCCAAAGCCTTCAATTGAGAGTGTGGAGGTAATGACCCATGTTATTCCTTTGACCATTGGATTGCCAATTGTTAAGCCTTTCTCAAATTCGAGCAAAACTAGATGGCTATAGATTCATTAAGTGAATTATTGAAGGGATCCAAAGATTCTTCAAAATTTGGATAAAGTCTTCATCCTTGAGCCATTTAAGGTTTAGATTGGATGGGATAGGGGTCTTTCTAAAGAAAGGGCCATTTTTAGCAGAACGAAGTTGTGGTCATCATCCCCTTTTGCTGATACCCATTGTTGTATTCTTAGTGATTCCTACAATATATCATTTGAAACTAGGAAATGATCGAGCCACTTTGCTATTTGAGCCTCCTCAGTCCCGTTTGTCCAAGTGAGGTTGAGATTTGTGAGCTCGATATCAAGTAGACCAACTTACTTCGAACCTCTAATAAGAAAATTTGAGAGAGAATCCACTTGGGTCATTGGCCCCCAAACCTTATAGGTGCCAAGAGTAAAATTTAAAGCCATCCTTAGGATCACTAACCCTCGTAGAATCCACAATTTGGAAAAAAGACACTCCCACTAATCCTAGCTATCTAAGTAGAGCCCATAGATGTTCAAACAATTGAGGTTTGGTCATCCCTAAGACATTCTAGCCATATTTTAGGGATGCTTTTTTGGAAATACTAAAGGGGGGGGGGGGGGGGGGGGGGGGGGGTGAATCAATATTTTTTTTATATTAAACTATTTTTATCTTTTAAAACATTTGATGCACATAAATCATGAAACACAAATCTTTACATAAGAAACACTTATACAATTTTTATTTGTAAATATTTTGTAAACTTCCTTGTACAAAGTAAGCACCAACTTACAACTTTCGTAGGCACCAACCTACAAGAGATTTCATTCCCTAGCTGAGCACCAATTCAGCAAATGTAGGTATCAATCTACAAGAGACACCAATCCTCCCAGTTGAGCACCGACACAACAAATTGTAGGCACCAACCTACGTCTTCAAGTTGTTACTTGTATGTGTCACACTAACTTCTAGTCCTCAACAAATTCTTTAGCAAGTTATCATCTAACCGTGTAACCCTCAGTTTTGTGCCTTCAAGCTTGATCACACCAACTTGATCTGAACACCATAACTTTTTGCTCTTCAACTAAGCTTCTTGACTTGGCTCTTTAGAATTGATCTACTACATGTTGGTTCTCTGTATTTGATCAAAAAGAGTTTTGCCCATCTGGCACTTCAACTTGCTCAACTCTTGTTGTTCACTATTCAACCATCACTGTTGAGGCTTATCATATGTTCAAAGAGAAGGTTTGCCCACCTGGTAGCTTGTACTCAGCTCTACAGATTTCTTTCTCCTACATAGGGCTTTTTTAGTTTTTGTACACGGGGCTTTTCAATACACTGGGAACTAAACAGGGCTTTACAACCTTGAAGGTTTGCTTCCTGCAGCCTATCAACCATTGCACTAAACACTCTCCTTATGTTAATATATCCCATAGGCCTACCACAAAAATTGCCCATGATAACCCTGTTCTTACTGCTCCTTTGTATACAATAGGGCTCGACACTATCATCACCTTAACATCACAACTACTTCAGCGAACAACTCCCTCAACATTGCGTTAGCCAACCAGACTCAACCTCCAAAGATCTTTGCAACAATTCTCTAACAGAGCTTAGCCACCTCAAAGGTCAGACCAGAACTTGGTCTATAACAGGATTGCAACTTCGACCACAAACCAAACTTGAACTCCGCCTCAAAACACCAAAAACCAGCCTTCAAACCAGACTTGAATTCGACCTTCAAAACTCTTGGACCCAACCTTCAAACAAGGCCTAAACTTGACACTCAAACATCGAAATTTGGCCCCTAGAACATACTTGAAACAAGACCTCAACAGGATTGAAGTTTCTTCAACAGTGGTAAAACTTCGCATCTAGAATAGCTTTGCAACTCGCCTTCTAACCATGACCAAAAACTGTCCCAAAGAGTGCCAAAAACCCCTCCAAAAATGTGCCAACAACCTTTCCCGTGGAAAACTTCTCCAACTTGGCTTCACTTCACTTGGTTCATGAGGTACGAACCTCAAAGCTACTCCTTCGCTTTCTTAGACAAACCCGAATTGGCTTGAGTGAGTGAGTCCTAGGTTCCTCCACATAACACCTATATATAGTGCATTTGACCCCCAAATGTAGGGCCAACTTGCCAACTGGCTAGGCCGACGTGTGCATTAGCTAGGTTGACTTGGCATAAATGAATATTCAAAAAATCATTTCTCCTCAATTGTGAGGAGTTAGAGGGAGTGCCATATAACATTGGAAATTTCTTGGAATAAGCTTTCCAGCCATATATATTATGCTCCCATTTGAGCTAGGTAATTGGAGTAAAAATACATTAAAAGATAGGGTATCTAAATGGGGCATCAAAAATCCAAAACCTATATTTCTAGAAGGCATGCCATATATCATTGGAAAGGTCTCGAAATATGCTATCTGACTATATAACTCTCTTTGACAACCTATGCCATTAATAACAACCATTCTCAACGTGCTTTAGACATATTTTAGGGATGTTTTGGGCAGATTTAAGGGATTTTCTAGGCATATTTTAGGGATATCTGGAGCATATATCTTTAGTTTTGACAATCATGGACATTGTTGAGTAGACAATGCGATTTGTTTTCCCATCCATTATTTTTGTGTTGCAATGAATCTAAATCTATTGTTCAAGTTGTAGTTCAAAACATGGGATTTGTATGATGGGCATTAATTTGGATTTTTGGCGATTTAAATATTGTATTTTTGACAACATTACAACATGCAAAGCCTCCATGTAAAGAAAATAGGAAATGCAATATTTTAAAGGGCTAATTCGTATGGTTATTGCTCTTGTTCGTCTCATATTTCTGGTCATTTCAATGTTTACATATTATACATGGTCCAATGCTTCTACCAACCAACTCGAGCATTGTGAAAACAATCAAATAATAGTGACTTGGATTTGGTACTAAATGTTTGAATAAATTCCTATTCAACAACCTGCTTAATCTGAAATATGAATCTAATCTCTTTACAAAACCAAAGTATTTTATAGTGGTTTTCAACACAGCTATAAAAATCTGCGAAACCTATTGAGCAGGGAATGCCTTTTATGTTTTAGTACAATCATCATTAACAAAAAAAAATGAGGAAGAAAAACTACTATAGAGACTATTCTCTGTCTCTTAGATCCTTCATGGATCTTGTTGCAAATTGCAAATAAACAAAATTTTGCTCATGTCTAGTGGCCAATAATGAAATGTCAATCAATTCTTTCTTAAATTGCTTGAGCTTTTTAAGAATTGGAAAGTGTAAGGGCTATGCATAATACTATATGGTATATGTTGTTATGCCTACAAGCTTGAAGCAACTACAAATGTTTGTGGAGAATTCTGAATTTTTAATATATATATATATTCCATAAAAAATGACTTTATAGTCCATATGAGCATTATACATGTTTCAGCCCTTGAGGGACTAAGATTACAAGGCTCAAAGCCATTACAAGAAACACTGATTATGAGGTCAACTTGTCAGGTGCAGGAATTGAACCTCAATGGAGAGGATAACAACATTCTTCCCAACCACCCAAACTAAAACCAATTGATATATCTATATATATATATATATATATATATAAAACTAACTGATACATGTTTAGGCCCTTGAGGGATTACTTAGACTACAAGGCTTGAAGCCATCACAAGAAACACTGATTATGAGCTCAACATGTTGCTGAATGGTGTTGTCATTGATGCCAATGTTGGTCCTTGAACGCTCTTAATATTCGTCTAGTTTGCAACTTTGCATTGATTGGAAGCTCCAAATGGCAGGAAGCCCTAGAAGCCCCATACTTATTGAGGAAAATAGATGTAGTGGATAGTGATATTGATTGCGCAACCATCATCATTCGTTTCTCTTCATTGTGCTAATTCCAACGATATATGGCATGCCTC
This sequence comes from Pinus tabuliformis, assembly GCA_031772625.1. Lineage (NCBI taxonomy): Eukaryota > Viridiplantae > Streptophyta > Pinopsida > Pinales > Pinaceae > Pinus > Pinus tabuliformis. The sequence goes on along the minus strand of CM062816.1, from coordinate 1,306,978,685 downwards.
GTGGTTCATCTCGGTTGCAGAGATATAATCGATTAAAGATTAAAGAATTGTTGAGATACAGTCTTTCTTGTAGTATCTCTACTTGTCTTGAGGATGGTTCCTTGTTGTTTCGGCTAGAAAGAGTGATGGTGTGAAGACCCTTTTCTCGTCCTTTATCACAACAGATGTACCCATTGTAGAAACCCTAGTTTCTGCCACACGTGTGAAGGTGTTTGCTTAAGAAACAATCCCAAAAGAGCTTGATCTTCCTCTTCCTTTCCTCGTTGGTTAGTAGGTTGCCTTCCTTGAGAAATTTGCACTCTTTTCTATCCTCTTCTCCTTCACCGAAATTGTGTCTTTGAAATAAGGCCGAGTTGCCCTATTTACACTGATTTCCCATGCATATAAGCCAACATGAGTTGAGTGTGAGCCGACATGACTTTTGAGAGGTTTCATTATTCTTCTTGAAGCAGACTTGTAGGAGGTGTCTTTGCTTGGTCTTGGAGGGCCATCTTACACATTTAATGACTCATACAAAAATGTAACATGCCCAAGAAGGGTCCTTCATACATGATATTCACTCAATTTGACTTTTATGACTAGATGACAAAACCTAAGGGTTCACAATGGGAACCTTGACTAAAATAAAATTCCTTGATCATGAAACCCATGATTCAAGTACTTACAAGAATAATTTTATTTTCTTCTTTTCATCAATTACATAAAATCACAATTACATATGTCATTATTACGACTGAACCTAGTTACATTTTTCAACAAAAGATAGGTTTTAACTTGCAATGAATGCTAGATTTTGCTTTTAGGTAATTATTTAATGCATTTCCTACTTTAAGAGAAATAACGGATCAAACATAAAATACATTTTAGCAATATTTTGCATAAAGCCATATCCCTAACCTTAGATACCTAGGAATTAAGAGAGGATGATAATTCTATTAAAGAATAAGGTTTGATCAACACCACTGTAGCTAGTGCTTTGTTTTAAATGGGAAAATGGAGTCTCCTAGGGCCAATTCACTGAGAATGGTTTTGTTGAAGTGGTTGGGATGATTAGGGTATCCACTTTTAAACCTAAATGATTTCCTTGTGAGGGGAGATTTTAAATTTAAGAGATGCACACTTGGATTCCTCTTGGAAGATTATTGGAAAACAATTTTACATACCATAGAGGAGCAAGATTTCAAGATAAATACAACAATTTATTATCATGGCACATATAGAAACCTTACTATATAAATACAACATGCAAAAATATGGGAAATATGCGGTAAACTAACAAAATTTAAAACAAGAATCACTTCAATCAATCCAAGGAAACTCTAAGAGAAATTCACACCATAAGAGATCACATTTCGACCAAATAGAGACAAGAAGACTAATGCACACTCCCAAAGAGAAGATAGTGTGATGAGTAAATGATGATGGACAAACGAAATAAGGCCTCCTCTATTTATATCAATGTTGCAAACATCTCGATAACATCTTGATTTTATCTCGAAATCACGATTTTTGGACCTAGCTGATGTTTGCCGATTTTTAAAAATATTTTTATGGTATCTTAGTTTTGCCAATGTTTGCCGATTTTTACTGATATTTTCCCGATTTTTTGGTTTTTTGGACTTGTTACCCACCATTTTGTGGGTAATATCCCTAGGAGATTTTTTTCTCTAGGATGGTCCTCAGCGGGTAGCCAACATCCCCTTACAGCCACCAGCTAGCTCATTGTGCCATTTCTCCGCCACCTGAGCCAGCCATGTGGTCCCTCGCCCATCTGCCATGATTGTATGTCTGAAGTTTGGCCTCCCGAACCTAAAGGTATGCCTTGTCATTTGGAAATTGAGTAGTGTAGTTTGCTTATCATGGACACTTTTGGGCATGGATTAATGGGGGGATTCGGTAGAAAGAATGGGCTAGGTCTGTGCTTTTGTCCCCTAGCCCCCTTTTAGATATTAACCTTGGATTCTAGTCTCGTGGAATCTCTTTTACTAACCATTTGGCTTTAAGGATGGTATTTCATGGGAAACCCCGATTTTGGTTGTATAGTCCCGCTCCCTTATCCACTTATATCACCCTCTTTCCATTCATTATTACCCTTTTCATCATTTCTCCCACCTGGGTCCACATTCCTCCACTGGGTCCACATAGGGTTAGCATGCCCCTTGCCCTTGCCCACACCTTGGGTCATGGCCTGGAATGAAGCCTGAAGGTTGATGCAGCTAAAAAGAAAGATAAAAGCATATATGGCCACATTCAACAAGAAAATGTACTACAAAATGCAAAAGATGGCCGGGACAAACACATTTAGCACGTGGACAAAAGCCAATACACGAGCTCTACCCCATTATCATGGCCATCACCTTGGTTCTATTAGTCTCCCTCATCATATAGGAACCCATGATTGTCCCAATCCCTGGTGGGCAATGAACTGCCCCACCTTAAAATGGGGATATTCACTGCTATATCTTATACATCATGCTCTTACCCCTTTGAGCCTCGAGCAGTTAATCAAAGAAAATCATAAAAAGGAAAAAGGTATATAAAGAAGGGTGGAAAAATCAAGGTCGGGGCACCTCATGTACCATGATTGCTCCCTCCTACATATTATAAACCCAAGTGCGGGCTTCCCTCTTATTAGCTACCCTTGTACCTTAGCATGTGTCCGAGGGCTGCTCCTTCTTATCCCCTATTTCATTCACCTATTTGTCACATGCCACCACCTTTTGAAGGATGTACCTTGACTATATTATCCCCTTTAGAAGTAGAAACCACCTAATAGGATTATTGGTTAACCCCATTTGGAGTTTAGGAGACATTGGCACATCTCGAAGCCCATTATGGAAGGGAAAACCATTATGAAGTCCCCACCTGTGGTCCATGATTGGTAAGCTCATTTACTTGATTTCTCTAATGACTTATTGTACTGGAAGGCTAGGGGACGCATTGGATCTTATGCAGGATTGCAGATGGTCTCCATCTTGGGTTTGGTCTCCCTATACGGGGTCCTAATCCTTCAGAGGGCTACATTGGCACATGTAGGGTGTGCGTTGAGAGCCATGGGCCTCCACAGCAGCAGACAACACTCCATGGATCCCCACAGCCATTCAGAGATTGCTCGTGGTTCACTTATTGGACGAGGAAGATGCACTTGATCCATTGTGCCCAACTAGCCCCAGTTTTACATCATACACTTGGTAGTTGATCCAGGCCTTGCACGATGATGTGGCACCACCTAGACCATCATCCTAGCCCTTGCAGGCGATCTACAAGCATCTTCGATTTGTTTGGAGACCCATGAGGACACTTGTGTGCTTCCACATGTCATTTGGAGCACCACATATTATTACAAGGGGCCAACCCCTTGTCCACTGTTTTTGAGGGTCCTATTCTTCATTGTGGCACCCATGGACTTCATTAGGCCTCTTAGAACATGCATAGATTATTATTTGACCACTTGAGAGACTTACCTTTTCATTTATGAGCTAGTTTGGTGGGCTTGTCACCAAAAATTGAATTATTAGAACGTTATTTTATTTTTGGGGCTTATGTAGGCCAAGGAGTCTTTTTCATTTATGAGCTAGTGTGGTGGGCTTCTCACCAAAAGTTGAATTATTATAACATTATTTTATTTTTGGGGCTTATGTAGGCCAAAGAGTATAATTCGAACTCCTTAAATACAAGTGAGATGAGTTCATTTCTCATGATCACTTTGGATTGGATCTTTTCTCTTGAGTTTTGCACGCTTTTGCTGGAGGATGAATTGGAGCTTAATGGATGAATTTTGATGTGTGGATATTGGTCTATCTTCTCTTGGTGCTTCTCTCTTGTCAATTGTGAATGGTTGGATATATTCTATTACATGTAAGTACATGCTTTTAATGTTATTCTTGTTTTACTTTGTCATATACATTGGACTGAGATTTTCGCTGTTCTAGGGCTAATTGCTGCATGCATTTACTGCTTAAAATTGTGGAATTTTGTCTCTATTATAGCATCTCTCAATGTATGGGCCATGTAATATGAATGAAATCTCCTAGGGGTAATTCTATCAAAGAATTTGACCTTGATAAGCCATTCCCTTTGTGCATCGAAGTATAAAAGCTGCAAGATTGCTTCTCCTTGACCTAGAAGGCTAGCGAAGTGGTCTTGAGGCCTCCTTGACTGGGAACCAAGAAATCCTACTCATATTCATCATAGACTCCATTCTCCCAAAGATTAAGGCACTGATCTACCAAAAGGTGGTCACCAAAAACCACATTCTTTCACCTCCTTCTAGGTCTAGCCAAGTTGGGGTACCTAGGGCATCAATTTCCTGACAAGCTAGCCCTCCAAAAAGTTTGATCTCCTAGGGTCTCCTGCGCTGGCCTTTCCTCAAGCTCTCCTCCAATTTTGAAGCCATTCCGACAGTGGAGTTGGGAGAAAAGCCAAGCCCTAGCTCCGGGATCAAAATTTGTCTTAGCATCCCCAAGGTTAGTACCTCAGGGTCAAATTAACACCTTCAAGTGAAAATTCTTTCTTTGGTCCTTTCCTTGTCTAGGGTAAGAACATCATTGGTTGCTATACTCATTCCCCCTATCCAAAACCGGGTCCACTTGGTCCCGTGTGGTCCCATTCCTTTGAAAAGATAACTCTTTAAGAAACATCCAGGATACCAATTATAATAGAGATTTTAGGGATTGGGAAGTTCCTTCATAAGTCATATCCCATAAACCTAGGCCTTGAATCCTCACGTCCTTTCCCTAGAAGACATTGTACTTTTCTTAGAAAGCAAGCAAGCATTATCTTTCTAACTCTTCTAGGAAAGGGATTGTTAGGGTCACATCATTTCATTGACTCATCCTTCATCGGTGACTCCACAATATACCGGATCTCCTCCCATCGGTGAAAGTCCGTAAATAGAAGGGAACCTTAACTGAGGTGACAATGGGCTAAGTCTCCATTTGTTTCCCTTGGCCTAGCATTTGCCCTCTAGGTCCCCTGCTAGTTTGAGTGGTAATAGGACCCTTGCCGATTTTATCCCGATGCTGATGTTCACAACATTGATTTATATGAAGTCTAACTTGCTTTATTTCCATAATTTTTACAAGCAAATTGTCAAAAGCCCTAAAACAAGTTTGCTTAAGCATTCAACAAGAGTGACGTCAGAAGTTGACCTCAATATAGCTCAAAAACATAACAAAAATGCCAAAAATAGCCCACACATGTGGGAAATAATGGCCTCCACCATGACGTCATCCTCCATAAATGCTCAAGGTGCCTCAAGCAAGTGACAAAATGGATCATGAGTGCTCATTACAATAAAAACTCAAAGTGCATGGGTATGTCTCCATAAAGTGCCTCCTCAATCATGACATCATCATGATTATGCCCTAGGTCACCCTTCTAGGGGAAAAATGAGTGACATGGCATCATTATATTCAACCATTGGGCTCCGACGGTGATGTGCAAGCCCTCACATGTCATCTCAATGATCACCAACCCTCATCTAGGCTCCGGAACAAGCAATTCCACCAAACAGTGTCAAGGCCAGCCTAGAGGTCACTTGGGTCCATTTGGGTCCATGTGGAATCATTTCATAGCCCAACGCTCATCTCTAGAGGGGAAACATTGCATCATCGATGTCAGAACTGCTCTTTGAATGGGGTACAATGACCTTTGGTGTGCTGTTGAAAGGGGTAAAGCCCATGTCTCAAGGGGTCTCTGCTACTATGATAACACCACCTGACAAAACCCTCTCAAGATCAAGTGAGATCAATAATCATTGGATATAGTAACCAATAAAGCATCATGGTGGGACCATATCCAATGTTAAGGGCACAAGAATACTTCACAGGAAACTCACCTTCAAATGTCTAACTAGAATAGGACCCGTAAACAAGTTACCTCACTTATATTAGGGATGATTAGGTCAATAATCCTATTAAGTGTTTTCAGCCCCACAAGTGGAGTGACATGTCCTAGGATTAACCCATCGATCCATAGATGTGTGCGTTATGATGCTTATGGAGTGGGAAAGACTTCAGGGTAGGTGCCACAACCATGTGATCAGTTAATGGGGATCCAACATCCTAAGTGTATAGATGTAATGAGGGAGCAAGTGTAGTGGCATGAGTTATCTCTTTCCTTGGGACGCTTTTTCCACCCCTCTGGTGCGCCTTTTACTTTATTGATTTTTCTTTCTTTGGTGCATAACTTAGGAGTCCAAGATTGCTTTTATATTTTTCCAATACCCCTTTAAGATGTAGCAGTTTCTTGTTCATCAGGGTTGGGACTTTCAAGAGTTCCTTTCTTTAGATGAAGCATTAAATGCTTGAGGAATTGGTGGATGGATTTTTCCCACTCGCTAAATAATGTCTCAACCATCTTTTGCATTTTACATTTTTCTTTCATTGTGGCTTTATATGCTTTTAACTTGCTTTTAGTTGCATCAACCTTCGGGGCCATGTTTCTGGGCACTGACTCAAGGATGTAGATGAAGGGTGCCAATCCCCACGACCGATGACTAACAACCCGAAGAATGGAGATGGATAATAGGGAGAGATGGAGACTGGCAATTATGGACTATTTTGGACACGCTACATCAATCAATGCTGCCATAGTAGTACCCTTCCTAAACCCCAAGGCCTCAAAGGAGGTCCCATTGGACTAGAGTCGAAGACTAACTTCCTAGGTGAAGTGTGGGAACAAGAATGCCATCGAGATTGGTCAATCATCTAGTTTTCCCCATGATTTATATTAGTATGCCCATAACATTCAATGAAAGCACTTCATTGCAACAATGGTTAAATTACCCAGCGATAGATGACCCGCCTTCCTTCAAGAAGAAATGCTAGATTTCAAAGAGATCTGACTGGGGCAATAGGAGGAGAATCTTGGCACAATGTTATGTCCGGATAACCATGGGGTTGCTAGTTGGTTGGCTGTCTACAATGGAGAAAAAATATTCTCCTAGGGGCTACCCACTTTTTGGTGGGTAACAATGCACAATAGAGAACATCATTTGGCTAAGTGACCACAAGTGGGAGGTATCAAATTTTCCAACCTATGACTTGCACCTAGCTCCAACTACATCAGTCTGCTCTCTTGCATGGGCAAGATTGCCTATGAGGGGAGAACATTTCACTCGGGGGAATCAAACCTTAGTATGGGAAAAATTGATATTTCCACACGACACTTTCACCAACTAGGAAGTCTCTTGATAATTTTTTAAATTCGTGGTTGGTAAATGACCCTTTGTTAATGAAGTGGGTTTACCTTTCGTTTAGTTGCCATGGTTGATGAGTATCCATTCTATCAAACTCATCGAAGAGTTGCACCTGGCCTAATCTGTTGAGATATGCTACATCCATGGGCTATCAAGGTCACTTGCATTGTAGCAACAACAACCTGAGCATTTCTTAAGGTCATCTGAGATAATTATTTTCAATATGAAAACTCAAATTTGAAATATCGCAAGGGCTTCAACATTATTACAACACATCAAATAACTTAACACAAAGTAAAATGTGCTTAACACCACTAAATTAAATAGCTAGCACCTAATCATATGGAAAAATGATTAAATGAATAAAAAAATATTTAATCATAATTATGAGCATTGCAATTTACTCATAAATCAACATCACAAACTTAAATCAACTAACATTAATAAATGAGCAAAATGTTACAAGTCAACTAGCCCAATGCAGATGCGTATTTGAGCATCTTGGCCACTCTCAAGACAGAGCGCTTGATCTTACTCCAGAAACTTGGGCCAATTTATACTCTATCAGCGCCTAAGCTCACAATCAGACATGCTATCCAACCACAATAATTGAGCACTATCTAGCGATTCCCAGGAATTCACTAACAAGGTTACTCTATGGACTTACTAACTTGCTAAGTGACTAGTTTGCTAACCTTTTTCTAACCTCCCCAACCTACTAATGAACTTGTATTTATAGATTAAGGGGATAACTGTTGACCTTCCAATGGTCCACCCATTGGATCTTTCCAATTTATTGGATAACTCTTCATTTTTCCCTCACATGACACTTCATGTAATTTTGTGCACAACAATCAATCATTCATTTGTTTAGTTCATGCAAACCCTTAATCATGGTTCTAGACTCTAAGACAGACAAACACCTAGGTGCCTAGGGGATGAGACTAGACTTGAGGATTCCAATAAAAATTATAATTAATATCTCAAATTTATATAACACGTATCTGACATTCTTTTGACAGGGCAAAAACAAACAGTGAAGATAAAAAATAATCAATACTAAAACATCACTGCATCCACTACCGGGACTTCCATCTTGTCTATAGATGCAGTAGTTAGCTCTGTTGGCCACATGAACACATCTACCCTGTGAAGGGTTGGACCATGGGTCTTAGCACTGAAGGTACTTTGATTTCATCACTTTATTACAGCTTGCTTGACAAAATTTCCTATAGTTTCTCCGTCATGCTTTGACCTTTAAAAATGTGATCTTGGTAGAGACTGATTGGATAGTTATGATCTTCTTTTGCTATTCCATTAGCTGCTTTCAGCTTGTAGAGGACATTAATATAATCTTAATTTATTTGTTTCTCTTCCTTTCTATGCGGTTTGTAATGGCATATTCTATGAATGTATTCAATAGTGCTAAACTCATGATGCATATGGAGGATTTTTGTTTCCTTTCTGGTCATTCAAAATTCATGAGGAACTAATGTTTTTCTTGGTAAGCTTCTTTTAATCACTAGGTACTTCTGTTTTCGTTATCTATTCAAAGTTTTGTCAACAAGTGACTCGTTATTTGGGTTTATGTTACTATGTATATCTAAAATTTTCACTAACATTATAGGCAAATCATTTAATATGACACAGGTTTTTTGTGTTTTAATTTGAATGATTCTTTGGACTGGTGATTGTAATGGTGCACTACTTCAAAGCCCTGACACTTTTAGTTCAATGTTTGTACAGGATGCAGATATAATGTGGTTTCGAAATCCATTTCCCCATTTTGCACAAGATGCAGATTTTCAAATTGCCTGTGACCATTTTACTGGCAGCCCTACAGACATAGAGAATAGGCCAAATGGAGGGTTCAATTATGTTAAGTCTAATAACCGGACAATTGAATTCTACAAGTACTGGTACATGTCTCGTGATTTGTATCCTGGTCACCATGACCAAGATGTACTAAATATTATCAAATATGACGATGCAATTACTGAAATGGGACTAAAAATGAGGTTTCTAGACACTGCTTACTTTGGTGGGCTTTGTGAACCGAGTGAGGATTTTGGTAAGGTATGCACGATGCATGCGAATTGCTGTTATGGACTGAGTAACAAGCTTCACGATGTAAGGCTTATGCTTGCTGACTGGAAGCACTTCCAGTCTATGACTGTAAAGGAGAGAAGAGTACAAACAATAAGCTGGCGAGCTCCTCTACTCTGCAGGTTTGTGGGTAGCATTGGGGTTTGCCTGCCATTTCAGGCAGTAACAGTAATAATTGGCATATTTCTCCTGTTTTCTACATATTTTATTTTTAATGCTTGATAACTCGTATGTTGCATTATCTTTAAGCCCTTTTGTGGAAGTCGTCTGCATTTTAGTTGTTTACTTGGTCTACCTGCTGTCGTTGAACTTACGGATTTGTTATTTTTCTTTTAATTTGTTTTTTCCCCTCTAAATGAAGAGATGTCTTTTTGTTTGAGCAAAAGAGGGTATTCTTACAGCTATGTTATGTGGTGAATACTAATACAAAACTGGCTATTGTGCAGGAATAAGCCAGATTTCTTAAATCATGAATAGTCAAATGTCTGTAACGTGATTATCATTGGGTTGAGGCCCCATTTTCTGAAGTACCAAGTGGTCTTCAAGTATATTTTTGCCAGTTTGTATCAGATGTATTTTCTCATCGTTTTGGAAGCTATTTTGGTTATAATATCCACACTATTTTGGAGGTTTGATGAAGAATGAGACAGGGCTGGTATATTCCTGGATAATAGCGAAGGAAAAGTTCTATCATTCATATATTTATGAATATATACAAGGGAGAAATTGGTTATATCTGTGTATAAATAGATAGAACTGCAATGTGTAGAGAAATATGGGAATGAAGGCCATGGTGTTTGCGAACAAGTTTGGAATACTTGGTTTAAAGTGGGAATTTGTTTGCAAGAAAGTTAGAAATTCAAATCCCCAAAAGAAGGCTTATCTTGTATTTGTTTAAAAGCCAGCGGAAGGGATGATTTACACACAGTGCCTTTTTGAGCAAAGCTAGGCATCATCTTTGTAGTCCAATTTATGTTTCCAATGCTCATAAATCATTCAGCTTTGGTTCATGACTGGATGGCATTGGATCCATGAATATTATTTTAACTGGCTAAAGCACTCAAGATCTGTGGAATAAAAAGCTTCTATTATTTGGTAAAATTCATAATCAATTGCTGAAGAGTTAGTTAGGGTTATTTGAATTTTTGTTGTTTACTCATCTTCAGCTTACATGGTCAGTTGTTGGAACTTGCTACTAGCACTGTGCTGTTATACTAGGAAAAAGAATAATTTGAAATTGTCCTTCAGTTCTTTGTTATGCCTACTAATACTGTGATGGTAACTTGTTTTCCTAGTAGAATATAGAAATCCTTACTTTTTGGAGCCTCCGGACAAGTTCAAGATAAATCTGTGAACTCATTGAATTAATTACTTTAGAAAAATAAAAGGTAATGCTGTAATTGGTAACGGAAATCTAAATTACCAATAAACAACATAGTAAAGCAGAAAATAAACATAAAGGGTATTAGAGATTAAAGCTCCGTTCTATTCTGTGACGCCAAACTAAGTGAATCTGCTGTTGAGAGGTCACAATATAAACTGACCACGAGCAGCTTCTAAAGTTATGTCTGAAGATTGCTGAATTTGGATTGGTGTTGCAAAAGTAGGCACTGGTAAAATATCGGCATGGGTTATCAACTCAGGATATTGGTTAAATCAGGAAAAAATTGGCAAAACTCTGATAAACTTGGACCCCAAATTGGAAAACACAGCAAACTAAAAAAGAGGGAAAATTTGGGAGAAATTAAAGGGTTTTGCCACACCGGTTTGGATTGTGGAAAAACTTTACAATTGCAAACACGTTTTCCTAGTAAGAATTGACAATTCAACGAATTTAACAATTACACAAGGCACCTTAGAACATCACCTTTTTTGCTTTATAAAGAGTAAGTGCAGAATAATTTTCAATCTAACTATAGTTGAAGAAATATTTTTATGTTTACATGGAAGTTTACAGTCCAAGACCTTATTTTTATACCTTAACTTGAATTTCAAAACACGGTTTCTGGATTCAGCGACAATGATCTTATAATCCTAATTCAGCCACAAAATCTTTGTTGAACAGTATGTGCTCGTACGATTTTTACCATGTGATTCAAGTTAGCACACTTTTAAATTTTTGAGACACGGACATTATTGTCCTTGTGTATTTTTCATCCTTTATCATGATGTTGCATTTGATTCACTCTTTCCAATGTGTGTAACTCACTCGGTGATTGATGATGATTTCTGTGGTGAGCTAGTTTGAAAATGAAGGATGATATTGGTTTCTTCCTAGCAATTACATCATTTGCAAGCTTGTTATGTAATCCACAATCATGTAGGAACGCATGAAGAAATGGAGAAGATTTATTCACCTTCACATATAAAAAATGCCATTGTTCCTTGCTAAGTTATAAGATTAAGCTGGAGGAGAGGTCATGGTTTGAATTCCTAGAGTGTACACAGTAAACCGAATTAGTATTTATTTGAATTCCGGCAACAGGGAAGAAGGCTTCCATTGCATTTCTTGAAAGCCTCTTGTGGTCCTTTTTGTACCTTTGATTTTGTGAACTTTGCCTAATCTTATAAGCTGCAAATTTTCCGTATGAGAGGGTAACATTTCCCTGTCAATGACAATAGGAAAACACAAAATATGAAACTGAGATGCTGCCACTAATGATTATTATTACAATCTCACATTTCTGTGGCTTCTTATGTATAGTTGCAGCTTGTTTGTGGATGCAATCAAGGAATTCGGTAAAGCTAGATGATATCAATAATCTGTATAACTGAAGCACAGCTATCATTATTGATATTTATTGAAATAAAACTTGAAGAGGAAACTGATGGGGGCATTGGTTTGTCCATGAATCATTAAGTGTTACGCCATCTACTAGGGTTCCATATGGCATGAGTTTCAAAGGGATGAGGTTGAGCCATGAAATAGATACCCAAGTTGTAGATAATTTTGATGGAATAGATACCCAGTTGTACATAATATTGATGGAATAGATACCCTTAGACTTGTATATAAGTTGAAAGGAAATCCACTATTTGCAGCACAGCCTCTCAGGGCATGTTTCTTGGAGTACTATCCTTCGTGCCCCAAGAAAATTATAAACAAAAATGCAAAAGGTGATTTATGGTCAAAATGCCAAAGTTTTTGTTGGACAATGGTGGGATGCCTTATCAGTATCATTTCAGGATCAAATCATCAAACAAATATTTTTTTGAAAATGCGGATTTTATTTATCTCATCATGAAACAATTACAAATATGGATGGACTCATATACAGAACTGTGTTTTCTTCCTTAGATTGACTGCAGCAACATTTAACAGATATGTCTTAGCCGGAGCATAAGAGATCTGTAGGCTACCTGGCATGCATGCAGGCTGAGTCTCAAAAACCAACTTACAGTCTAAGATTCAGCCACTTTAGGTTCACACCAGCGTCAAGCACTGATGCGCAGGCTTCTCAAATCACCTAAGGACTCGAGTTTTCTCGTGGTGCAAGCAGATCAGACTGGATGTCCGCAGATGCAGAGCAGGGGAGACTCTTGACACAAACTTTAGACTCTAAGAACCTTGGACCCCGAATGCGCCTTACCTTGTTGTTCAATTTCATTTATAGAACTCAAGGGGGACAAGCATCTGTGAAATGTCAAATACAAACTCGTGACTCAAAAGTAAGACGCTGTAAGGACCAGACATCTGACTGAAAGCAAATGTACAAACAAGATTCGGGCATGGGAGGACTGTCCCATGTTATCTCGTCCCTTCTCCTTTCGGATAGCCATTTGGCATATGGGGATCGAATCTAGAGTACGAAAATATAATTGACAGACACAAAGTCGAGATATGCAAATCTCATTATTGTACATAAAATTTTACACAATGGAGATTCAAGGACAAGTGAATCCACGAAAGCTTGTCCAACACCAAAGTCGGTTGGAAAGACGAAATATTAAATTGTATAGTAGTCAACCTGGGGGTATGTGTAATGTTGATAGTTCCATTTCTCAATCAAATAATTAGAAAAGTATTGGACCCTGATCTCGTTTTTAGATTCCCATGCCTGTGAGCTATGTCTGTCTGATGGTTCCAAAAAGTTGATGTTGAGAAAAGGATTCGTGGCAGGATCAACTTGATTATGAAAATCTTCGTAATTGGTACTGGTGGGGACTGGCCTGACCTTGTAATGGTTTGTGACGAACCACCGAATATGGCCACACCTTCGCATTCCTTGAAGAAAGGAAAGATCACCAATTTCTGCCAGACTTCTTACTGATTTATAGAGTATCCCGGTCACAAGAGTACTTGGTTCACTAAAACCAGGAATCTTAAGCATAGTAAGAGAGTATGGTTTAGTGAGAAGAGTTGATAAACCATATATTCTCCACCATTCAATAAACCACTCTGGGATAGGATCATCTTCTTCTACGTCTTCAACTGTCATTCCCTCAAAAAGGAAGGAAAACTGCATAGCATAGAAAAAGTTAGAAGAATAATTTTGGAGATTCATACCTGAGTAGAAAGCATCTTTCTGGCGATCTTCATCAAAATCTGCCTGGTTGAGATGGTTATCAAAACGTCTGAAGGTTATGTGGCAGCTTGTGATACGGTCATCATATTCATCATCTCTTTCAAGTACATATGCAATGCTTCCAATATGTCTCAGATATTCTAAGGCTTCAAGGGCTTCTTCATTCATTTCATTCTGTAGGCTTTCTGTCCAGTAGTAAGGAATTCCCATTCTGTGTCGAATTTCTTTGAGAGGGAACCATTCTTCATCCCAATCTAGAAGTGAAGTCTCTAGTTCATATGTCACCCAACCGCTAGGGGTTTCAATTTCCACTGCATCTTCATTTTTTCTTATGAAGTTGCAAGACAAAACAAGAATAGAATGTTCTGACAAGAATTCTCTGCTTAGCATATTAGCAAAGCTATTTTTGTGTACAGAGACGAATTCTATATCAAAAGAGTATTGACTCAACTGCATGATCCATCTTACCATTGCTGCATCTTCAAATTCACATTTGTGGATAGCATATTTTAATGCTTGGCAGTGAGTTCTGACTGTGAATTTTGTATAAATAAAGAAGTCTTTAAACTTTGCAATCCCTAGGCAGACTACTCTTAGTTCCTTCTTTAAACTAGACCAATTCAATTGATTTTTGGCCCAAAGACCTGATGCATATTGACAAATTTCAATTTCTTTCTTATCGCTGGATCCTTTAGGATTTTCTTGACACAGTATTGCTCCCCAACCAGCTTGACTGGCATCGGTCATTATTATTTTCTTCCAATTTTCTCTTATTGGAGATAGAGGCTGAATGTTTCTCACTCTATCTTTGATTCTTTTAACTGCTTGTGTGCAGCTTTCATCCCAGGGTATTGGGATATTTTGGAGTCTTTTATTTAACAATTTTTTTTCTTGAGCACAATGACTTAAGAATTTAGAAATGTAATTTAGGCTTCCAAGAAATCTCTGTAACTTATTTTTATTAGTTATTTCATCTGGGAAATGGTCTACAAAATTCAAGCTTCTTTGAATTACAGTGTATGAACCATACTGGATGTTATATCTCAGGAAATCTATCATTTTCTTGAAGAGCTTCATCTTTGATGCAGACAGAACAATACCCATTTCCTTGATTCTCTTCAAGAAAATCTTTATATGTTTAATATGATCTGGAATATTATCAGAGTGTATTAATAGATCATCAATGTATTTTTTCAAAAACTCATCCATACCTTCAAATGTCTCATCCATGATTCTTTGAAATGCTGAAGGTGCGTTGATCAGACCAAAAGGCATAATATTCCACTCATAGTGCCCTTGTGGAACCGAAAAAGCTGTTTTCCATTTATCAGCTTCTTTTATGCCAACTTGCCAAAAACCTGACTTTAAATCAAACTTTGAAAAGATTTTGGATTTTGATATTTGGGCCAGAATTGTGGATGGCTTTGGCAAATGATAAACATCATAGTCAAGAATGTTGTTTAGAGGTTTATAATTAACCACCAGCCTGGGCTTACCTCTAGCAATCTCTGCATGCTTATTTACATAAAATGCAAAGCAAGCAATAGGGCTCTTGCTTTTTCTTATTAATCCTTTCTTCAGAAGATCTTTGATTTCTTCTTTGCACATTTTCATTTGTTCTTCATTCATTGGAACTGCTTTGGATCTTCTGAGTTTACCACTGAAGTCTGCTTTTAATGGGAGTTCAACTTCATGTTTGTGAATGTGCCAGAATGCATTAGGATCATCTGAACAACATTCCTTAAACTTAGCAGTGAGATCTGCTATCTCTTTAGCATACTTCCCATTATCTAAAAGTTCATTTGTCTTTAGAGATTCTTTCTTTATTTCCATTTTAGCCAATAGACCTTCCAATCTTTCTATCCTCCTTAGTCTATTTGGTGCATTTGAATTGATGAAAGGAAAGAATATCTCTCTATTATTCAAGCTGACAAAATATCCATACCTTTGAGTAGCAGTGTCAAGCTTGGCTCCATGCTTGTTGAAGTTTTGGAAGAATGGGGTTCCCAAATACATGGCACAATCCTTACCAGGAACTATTGGGCATACTACCCTTACTCCAACGTCCTTAGTTAGAAATACTTCAACTTCTGCTTCTGTCTTTGTTTCTATATCACCACTCGCTGTGGTGACTCTGGGACATGCAGTAGGCCATCACAAATGTGCACTGACCACTGTACTTACAATGTTTAATATTGAACCAACATCCATTAAAACGTTCCAATCTTCGTACTGGTTCCCAATCTTTACTCTCATCTTGATGCAATACATGACATCCCGATTCACAATATTGTATCTGTTTAGAAATAGGATTACCAATATAGGTCCAATTTTCTGTTTTTCCTGAAAGAGGAGGATTCTTTGATGTAGAAGCTTCTTGAGATCCCATCATTTTGACTGATAAATCTCTGTGATTTTCAAAGCATAATCTTTTATTTTCTTTCATAGTCTTCCTTAGTTCTTTTATAGCTTGATGGATAGCAGGAAGGGTCTGTGGAAGATCTTATCCAAAATCTTCATTTTTGAATTGTCTTGTTAATGCTTCTACTGAAAATAGAGTTGCAGGAGGAACGTACCCCTTATGCGGCTAGTTCTTTGAACTTGAGGGTACTTGCTTTAGGTGATCCATTAACAATGTTTTATACATTTCTTTCAATTGTGGATCTGTTGCGGCCATCATCTGTGTGAAGAGATTCCTGCTAGTCTCTTCATAATCTGTCCTCATCATCCTTACTGTATCACAGTTGCAGACATCTGGATCACTGCATTCACAATCTCTTCATTTTGTGCAGTGAGGATCTTTACATAATTCTTCTTCTGATGATGAAGAATAATCTGCGTAATTTAAGTCATTCTCTGACTCTGATTCAGAGCTGATTAGCTCATCACAACTGCTGGGAAGATCAAAGAAGTTGACCTTTCCTTTCTTATTTCTGTAGGTAATCTTCTTCTTAGAAGATTCCTTTTTCTTTTCACGACACTTATTTGCTGTGCCCCCTTTCTTATTGCAGTTGTAGCAGATTATTTCTTTAGAGAACATTTCAGTATGTTTGTATGGTTTCTTTTTGAAATGTCTCTTGGGTTTGCTCTTGGGATGCTGGGAATTCTTCTTAGAATGGTACTTGTGCCTTCTCTTTTGCCCCTCAGAATTTCCAGCTTTCCCAAGGTGCCATTGCTTGCAGAGTTGCTGATAACCATGAGGTTTCCTTGGATTTGTAGCAGCACGAGCAATTTTCATTTGTGAACAAAGCTCAACAATTACAGCTTTGACTGCTTGCCGGATTACCCCAAATTTGTAATCTCCAACTTTGCCTGGAAGCTTGCTGACAATTGCCGAAGATACCCATTGTGGAAGAGAGGCAACAAAAATCTCCTTTCATTTTGGCTCAAGAATCAAATTAGGAGACAAAGTATGGAGTCTGTGAAGAAACTCATTAAAATATTCATCAAAATGTTGCATATTATGCAACTTCATAGCAAGCATAGTGATAGTAGTAATTTCATTAGTAATCTGAGGAAAACCAATGAAATTTACAGTAATTCCATAAAGCAGACGTCCTATCATATTATTTACAGGGAAATGTGTGACAGGATCCATATATGTAGTTCCATCTTCATTCAACATTACTGACTGTTCCCAAGAAGGAAGAAGGTTAGGTTCTTTTAATGTTTCAGCTTTTAACCAAGCGTCTAGAGTACCTTCAAAGCCACCAATTATCCTTCTACAGGCATTAACAGGGCCAATGTCATCTGCAAGATATGTTCTGTAACATACCAACATTGAATGTAGGACTGACATTACTTCTGCTTCAGTACAATTATCAATATTCCACGAATATGTGGAATTGACAGACCAATCTTTATGATATTCAGACTTCATGAGGTCTCGGCGGTCTGGAGCTGGATTCCAAGTAGTGTTCCACTTGGATCTGGAAGAAGTGGCATTGATCTGATTTTCTAGATCTTCTTCAGGTTCTATTATGCCAAATTGTTCTTTATCCTGTGCAGAAAAATTACTAATACAAGCTTCAAGATCCTCAAGTTCTGGAGTTGTTTCAATCTTGTGAAGACTTGTATCTACATCATCCTTTTCTTGTGATGATTCACCATATAAAAATTCAGAAACACTTCCTTTAAATTCAACAGTCTTTTCTTCAGGAGGTTTTTCTGTCGAATAAGGAACTTTGCTAAAAACACTGGGATTAGCAAACAAAGAGTAAGGATGTGTAGAGGTAGGCGGTGGAAAGTTTATGGAGCTGGGAGCTTTGATCAGACTTTCCACTGTAGGATTTATAGAGTATGGGACTGATGTTTTAGGCTTAGAAAATAAAGTGGCTGATTTGTAAACCTCTGCACTAGGCTTCTTTTTTAATGATTCTACTCCAGTAGAAACAACCCATACTTGATGTTTTACTATGTCAAGACTTTTGGTTACATTGACAAGTTCTTTTCCATGAGCCACTGCTTCTTCATGGATCTTTTTCTCTGTTTGAATAGAGAGTCTATCTAAATTCTGTGCAATAGTTTGATCATTCTCAGCGAGAGTTTTTATACTATCATTTAGACAGACTGTATTATAATCTTGTTTATGTAGAACTCTATTCAACATGATTTTCATTTCAGAGCAAGCAGTTTCTACAGAATCAAATCTATTTCTTATAAACTTTTCCAAATTGGATATGGCTAAGTTTGTCCAGTTGGTTGCTGCAATTGCCTCTTTTGCAGACAAAGAAGGATCATCAGGATGAGAAGGAAGAAGTTTGTATAATTTTCCATCCTGTTGTCGGATCACAAAATTTTTCCATGGTGGGAATTCAGTATCTGTCTCTTGGATAGATCCATCAAGAAGTTCCCACTTATGCTTCCTTGGAGTTCCTGATCTAATCATATTAACATGAAACTGGGAGCATACAGACTTTATTAATTCTTCTCCTTTTGCTCTGACAACAATCAAATGTTTTGGCAAATTTGACTTTGAAAGCATATTTTGGATTTTAGGAGAAAACTTAGGAGTACGAAGAGGAGGTGGAATGATGACACGATTCTCTTCTAACTTCTTTTCTACATATTGTTCAGGTTCTTTAATTCTTTTATGCTTGGCTTCATTCTTGAACTGTTTTATCAAAGATTCCTCTACCTGGCTTGCAGAGGGGTAATACCATTCATAGAATGATATCCATAGATCTTGGGTTTTCATATATTCTTTCCATTTCTCATTATTTTGTTGATTGAAAGCCTTTCTGTCCTTTTTCTCTAGAAGAAGCATTTCTTGCATATAAAGATGTTCCTTCTCATGAGTGAAAATATCCCAATTAAACATTTTCTTTTTCCAGACATCATCTGGATTATAAGGTCTAATTCCCTTGAAAATCTTCAAAAAGGCAATTATCTCTTCATCTGAGGGAATTTCTATTGAATCGGGAATTTTATCAATAGGACTTTTCCGGTAAGCTGGGATAGCAGACTCATGTACAAAACCCAGGGCCCTAGATGAAGTGGGATTGACATAATTTACAAGGAGATCTTCTTGAACATTAAAGAAAGACACTTTTTTGTAACTTTGTTCAGATTGTTCAGAAGAGTCTTCAGAAGGCGGAACAAACTTGATCATATTTACATGGTGGTCACTGGATGATTCTCCATGGGGAGTAGGAGGATCAGACGAGAACTGACAAAATGTTTTTGAGCAGTGTGGATGGTCACAGATTGAGCTAAAAGGCTGAGATGGCCCTGGCTATGAGAAAAGTCTTTTGATTGAATCATACACTACTTGATCATTTACAAACTGTTGTGGAGCTGGCGCTTGAGCAGGATGTAATTGATTGACAGAGACTGTTGTGGGGACTGTAGTGATAGAGGGTCCACCACGCTGGGTTGTGTTTACTTTGGGAAAACGTGTGATAACTTTCCCATCTGTCTCTGTGATAATAGACTGGGCAGCAGCAACGGATTTACGTGTCTGTTTTCCCCAATTAGTAACCCAATCATCTGGAGGACAAAGATCTCTGCGGGAAACATATACAGGAGCTACTGGATTACATGCAGAGTCATACTGTACAAGGGTTACTCTGCCAGAGTCTTTGCCAGGAGAATGTAGAACAACTGGAATAGTAGTATTATAGAAGCGGACACAAGTAATATAGAATATTGTCAAATTTTTTGATTTTGACCTAAAATTTTCATAACCTTGGGTTTGGACACCTAAGGTTAGACATTGCAGAACATGCGGGTCGTCAAGGGCAACATAAAAATCAGGAAAGACATCATATTGAATCGGACCATCAGAAAGACTGGTCTCGATCCCACCTATCAAGGCTTGTGTAAAAGTTGTCCATCGATTGTCTAATAAGACCGAGAAAACAAAGGCTTGCTGACCTTTTCTATGAAGAGCATTCAGGCCTACTCTCACCATCCCGAGATGGACGTACTGGTATCCAGACTTTAGGGCTGCTTGGATATGACGCTGTTCAAGGAGTGGGATTGTCATCATGACATTCAGGTTTAATTCAGTCTTGACAGATTTTTCTTTTATTTTTATCTGACTAAGTGCTCTGAAATTAAAAGGAGTAAGACCCTTATATACATCAGAAGGAGAAACTGGGGGAAGTTTCCAATGGACAGAAGGATTGTCTTCTTCTTCATTTAAACATGCTTCATTTCCAGAAGTTTCTTCAGAATGACATAAATCATGTAATCCAGACCTTAATTCTTGTTTATTTTGCAATGCATCAAAATATTTGGAACCAAATCGTCCCATTGAACCAGAGGAACTTGCAGAATCCATTACTATAGATTAAAGAAAGATAAATACCCGATGAGATTTTGCAGAACAATAACAGGAAGAGATTGCGGCTTCCTTTTGTAGGCTAAATTGCAGCTTCCTCAACTTGAATTCTCAGTCGAATGTCTTCAACACCCTCCAAACGCCACCACGACAACACGGGCTACAAACGCTATTCACGACCTCAACAAATTCACGATCCACTTAGACAATATAACACTAGAAAAATCCACTCAGACAATAACTTGGCTCTGATACCATTTCAGGATCAAATCATCAAACATATATTTTTTTGAAAATGCAGATTTTTTTTATCTCATCATGAAACAATTACAGATATGGATGGACTCATATACAGAACTATGTTTTCTTCCTCAGATTGACTGCAGCAGCATTTAACAGATATGTCTTAGCTGGAGCATAAGAGGTCTGTAGGCTACCTGGCATGCATGCAGGCTGAGTCTCGAAAACCAACTTACAATCTAAGATTCGGCCACTTTAGGTTCACACCAGCG
Source organism: Pinus tabuliformis (assembly GCA_031772625.1). Lineage (NCBI taxonomy): Eukaryota > Viridiplantae > Streptophyta > Pinopsida > Pinales > Pinaceae > Pinus > Pinus tabuliformis. The sequence goes on along the minus strand of CM062816.1, from coordinate 1,306,957,556 downwards.
TCAAGCACTGATGCGCAATACATTTCAGGATCAAATCATCAAACATATATTTTTTTGAAAATGCGGATTTTATTTATCTCATCATGAAACAATTACAGATATGGATGGACGCATATACAGAACTGTGTTTTCTTCCTCAGATTGACTGCAACAACATTTAACAGATATGTCTTAGCCGGAGCATAAGAGATCTGTAGGCTACCTGGCAAGCATGCAGGGTGAGTCTCGAAAACCAACTTACAGTGTAAGATTCGGCCACTTTAGGTTCACACCAGCGTCAAGCACTGATGCGCAGGCTTCTCAAATCACCTAAGGACTCGAGTTTTCTCGTGGTGCAAGAAGATCAGACTGGATGTCCGCAGATGCAGAGCAGGAGAGACTCTTGATACAAACTTTAGACTCTAAGAACCTTGGACCCCGAATGAGCCTTACCTTGTTGTTCAATTTCATTTATAGAACTCAAGGGGGACAAGCATCCGTGAAATGTCAAATACAAACTCGTGACTCAAAAGTAAGATGCTGTAAGGACTAGACATCTGACTGAAAGCAAATGTACAAACAAGATTCGGGCATGGGAGGACTGTCCCATGTTATCTCGTCCCTTCTCCTTTCGGATAGCCATTTGGCATATGGGGACCGAATCTAGAGTACGAAAATATAATTGAAAGACACAAAGTAGAGATATGCAAATCTCATTATTGTACATAAAATTTTACACAGTGGAGATTCAAGGACAAGTGAATCCACGAAAGCTTGTCCAACACCAAAGTCGGTTGGAAAGACGAAATATTAAATTGTGTAGTAGTCAACCTGGGGGTATGTGTAATGCTAATAGTTCCATCTCTCAATCAAATAATTAGAAAAGTATTGGACCCTGATCTCCTTTTCAGATTCCCATGCCTGTGAGCTATGTCTGTCTGGTTGTTCCAAAAAGTTGATGTTGAGAAAAGGATTCATGGCAGGATCAACTTGATTATGAAAATCTTCATAATTGGTACTGGCCTGACCTTGTAATGGTTTGTGATGAACCACCGAATATGGCCACACCTCCGCATTCCTTGAAGAAAGGAAAGATCACCAATTTCTGCCAGACTTCTTACTAATTTATAGAGTATCCCGGTCACAAGAGTACTTGGTTCACTAAAACCAGGGATCTTAAGCATAGTAAAAGAGTATGGTTTAGTGAGAAGAGCTGATAAACCATATATTCTCCACCATTCAATAAACCACTCTAGGATAGGATCATCTTCTTCTACGTCTTCAACTGTCATTCCCTCAAAAAGGAAGGAAAACTGCATAGCATAGAAAAAGTTAGAAGAATAATTTTGGAGATTCATACCTGAGTAGAAAGCATCTTTCTGGCGATCTTCATCAAAATCTGCCCGGTTGAGATGGTTATCAAAGCGTCTGAAGGTTATGTGGCAGCTTGTGATACGGTCATCATATTCATCATCTCTTTCAAGTACATATGCAATGCTTCCAATATGTCTCAGATATTCTAAGGCTTCAAGGGCTTCTTCATTCATTTCATTCTGTAGGCTTTTTGTCCAGTAGTAGGGAATTCCCATTCTGTGTCGAATTTCTTTGAGAGGGAACCATTCTTCATCCAAATCTAGAAGTGAAGTCTCTAGTTCATATGTCACCCAACCGCTAGGGGTTTCAATTTCTACTGTATCTTCATTTCTCCTTATGAAGTTGCAAGACAAAGCAAGAATAGAATGTTCTGACAAGAATTCTCTGCTTAGCATATCAACAAAGCTATTTTTGTGTCAAGAGACGAATTCTATATCAAAAGAGTACTGACTCAACTGCATGATCCATCTTACCATTGCTGCATCTTCAAATTCACATTTGTGGATAGCATATTTTAATACTTGGCAGTCAGTTCTGACTGTGAATTTTGTATAAATAACGAAGTCTTTAAACTTCGCAATCCCTAGGCAGACTGCTCTTAGTTCCTTCTTTAAACTAGACCAATTCAATTGATTTTTGGCCCAAAGACCTGATGCATATTGAAAAATTTCAATTTCTTTCTTATTGCTGGATCCTTCAGGATTTTCTTGACACAGTATTGCTCCCCAACCAGCTTGACTGGCATCGGTCATTATTATTTTCTTCCAATTTTCTCTTATTGGAGATAGAGGCTGAATGTTTCTCACTCTATCTTTGATTCTTTTAACTGCTTGTGTGCAGTTTTCATCCCAGGGTATTGGGATCTTTTGGAGCCTTTTATTTAACAATTTTCTTTCTTGAGCACAATGACTTAAGAATTTAGAAATGTAATTCAGACTCCCAAGAAATCTCTGTAACTGATTTTTATCAGTTATTTCATCTGGGAAATGGTCCACAAAATTCAAGCTTCTTTGAATTACAGTGTATGAACCATACTGGATGTTATATCCCAGAAAATCTATCATTGTCTTGAAGAGCTTCATCTTTGATGCAGACAGAACAATACCCATTTCCTTGATTCTCTTCAAGAAAATCTTCAGATGTTTAATATGATCTGGAATATTATCAGAGTGTATTAACATATCATCAATGTATTTTTTCAAAAACTCATCCATACCTTCAAATGTCTCATCCATGATTCTTTGAAATGCTGAAGGTGCGTTGATCAGACCAAAAGGCATAATATTCCACTCATAGTGCCCTTGTGGAATCGAAAAAGCTGTTTTCCATTTATCAGCTTCTTTTATGCCAACCTGCCAAAAACCTGACTTTAAATCAAACTTAGAAAAGATCTTGGATTTTGATATTTGGGCCAGAATTGTGGATGGTTTTGGCAAAGGATAAGCATCATAGTCAAGAATACTGTTTAGAGGTTTATAATTAACCACCAGCCTGTGCTTACCTCTAGCAATCTCTGCATTCTTATTTACATAAAATGAAAAGCAAGCAATAGGGCTCTTGCTTTTTCTTATTAATCCTCTCTTCAGAAGATCTTTGATTTCTTCTTTGCACATTTTCATCTGTTCTTCATTCATTGGAATTGCTTTGGATCTTCTGAGTTTACCACTGAAGTATGCTTTTAATGCGAGTTCAACTTCATGTTTGTGAATGTGCCAGAATGCATTAGGATCATCTGAACAACATTCCTTAAACTTAGCAGTGAGATCTGCTATCTCTTTAGCATACTTCCCATTATCTAAAAGTTCATTTGTCTTTAGAGATTATTTCTTTATTTCCGTTTTAGCCAATAGAGCTTCCAATCTTTCTATCCTCCTTAGTCTATTTGGTGCATTTGAATTGATGAAAGGAAAGAATATCTCTCTATTATTCAAGCTGAAAAAATATCCATACCTTTGAGTAGCAGTGTCAAGCTTGGCTCCATGCTTGTTGAAGTTTTGGAAGAACGGGGTTCCCAAATACATGGCACAATCCATACCAGGAACTATTGGGCATACTACCCTTACTCCAACGTCTTTAGTCAGAAATACTTCAATTTCTGCTTCTGTCTTTGTTTCTATATCACCACTGGCTGTGGTGACTCTGGGACATGCAGTAGGTCGTCGCAAATGTGCACTGACCACTGTATCACTTACAATGTTTAATCTCGAACTAGTATCCATTAAAACCTTCCAATCTTCGTACTGGTTCCCAATCTTTACTCTCATCTTGATGCAATACATGACATCCCGATTCACAATATTGCATCCAAGTGACAACCTGTCATCCTCTTTTTCTTCTTCTGGTGGCTCTTGTCTATGCATCTGTTCAGAAATAGGATTAACAATATAGGTCCAATTTTCTGTTTTTCCTGAAAGAGGAGGATTCTTTGATGTAGAAGCTTCTTGAGATCCCATCATTTTGACTGATAAATCTCTGTGATTTTCAATGCATAATCTTTTATTTTCTTTCACAGTCTTCCTTAGTTCTTTTATAGCTTGATGGATAGCAGGAAGGGTCTGTGGAAGATCTTCTCCAAAATCTTCATTTTTGAATTGTCTTGTTAATGCTTCTACTGAAAATAGAGTTGCAGGAGGAACGTACCCCTTATGCGGCTGGTTCTTTGAACTTGAGGGTACTTGCTTTAGGTGATCCATTAACAATGTTTTATACATTTCTTTCAATTGTGGATCTGTTGCGGCCATCATCTGTGTGAAGAGATTCCTGCTAGTCTCTTCATAATCTGTCTTCATCATCCTTACTGTATTACAGTTGCAGACATCTGGATCACTGCATTCACAATCTCTACATTCAGTGCAGTGAGGATCTCTACATAATTCTTCTTCTGATGATGAAGAATAATCTGCATAATTTAAGTCATTCTCTGACTCTGATTCAGAGCTGATTAGCTCATCACAACTGCTGGGAAGATCAAAGAAGTTGACCTTTCCTTTCTTATTTCTGTAGGTAATCTTCTTCTTAGAAGATTCCTTTTTCTTTTCAGGACACTTATTTGCTGTGTGCCCTTTCTTATTGCAGTTGTAGCAGATTATTTCTTTAGAGAACATTTCAGTATGTTTGTATGGTTTCTTTTTGAAATGTCTCTTGGGTTTGCTCTTGGGATGCTGGGAATTCTTCTTAGAATGGTACTTGTGCCTTCTCTTTTGCCCCTCAGAATTGCCAGCTTTCCCAAGGTGCCATTGCTTGCAGAGCTGCTGATAACCATGAGGTTTCCTTGGATTTGTAGCAGCACAAGCGATTTTCATTTGTGAACAAAGCTCAACAATTACAGCTTTGACTGCTTACCAGATTACCCCAAATTTGTAATCTCCAACTTTTCCTGGAAGCTTGCTAACAATTGCCGAAGATACCCATTGTGGAAGAGAGACAACAAAAATCTCCTTCCATTTTGGCTCAAGAATCAAATCAGGAGACAAAGTATGGAGTCTGTGAAGAAACTCATTAAAATATTCATCAAAATGTTGCATATTATGCAACTTCATAGCAAGCAGAGTGATAGTAGTAATTTCATTAGTAATCTGAGGAAAACCAATGAATTTTACAGTAATTCCATAAAGCAGGCGTCCTATCATATTCTTTACAGGAAAATGTGTGACAAGATCCATATATGTAGTTCCATCTTCATTCAACATTACTGATTGTTCCCAAGAAGGAAGAATGTTAGGTTCTTTTAATATTTCAGCGTTTAACCAAGCGTCTAGATTACTTTCAAAGCCACCAATTATCCTTCTATAGGCATTAACAGGACCGATGTCATCTGCAAGATATGTTCTATAACATTCCAACATTGAATGTAGGACTGACATTACTTATGCTTCAGTACAATTATCAATATTCCACGAATATGTGGAATTGGCAGACCAATCTTTATGATATTCAGACTTCATGAGGTCTCGGCGGTCTGGAGCTGGATTCCAAGTAGTGTTCCACTTGGATCTGGAAGAAGTGGCATTGATATGATTTTCTAGATCTTCTTCAGGGTCTATTATGCCAAATTGTTCGTTATCCTGTGCAGAAAAATTATTAATACAGGCTTCAAGATCCTCAAGTTCTGGAGTCGTTTCAATCTTGTGAAGACTTGTATCTACATCATCCTTTTCTTGTGATGATTCACCATATAAAAATTTAGAAATACTTCCTTTAAATTCAGCAGTCTTTTCTTCAAGAGGTTTTTCTGTCGAATAAGGAACTTTGCTAAAAACACTGGGATTAGCAAACAATGAGTAAGGATGTGTAGAGGTAGGTGGTGGAAAGTTTATGGCGCTGGGAGCTTTGATCAGACTTTCCACTGTAGGAGTTATAGAGTATGGGACTGATGTTTTAGGCTCAGAAAATAGAGTGGCTGATTTGTAAGCCTCTGCACTAGGCTTCTTTTTTAATGATTCTACTCCAGTAGAAACAACCCATACTTGATGTTTTACTATGTCAAGACTTTTGGTTACCTTGATAAGTTCTTTTCCATGAGCCACTGCTGCTTCATGGATCTTTTTGTCTGTTTGAATAGAGAGTCTATCTAAACTCTGTGCAATAGTTTGATCATTCTCAGCCAAAGTTTTTACACTATCATTTAAACAGACTGTATTATAATCTTGTTTCTGTAGAACTCTATTCAACATGATTTTCATTTCAGAGCAAGCAGTTTCTACAGAATCAAATCTATTTCTTATAAACTTTTCCAAACTGGATATGGCTAAGTTTGTCCAGTTGGTTGCTGCAATTGCCTCTTTTGCAAACAAAGAAGGATCATCAGGATGAGAAGGAAGAAGTTTGTATAGTTTTCCATCCCGTTGTCGGATCACAAAAATTTTCTATGGTGGGAATTCAGTATCTGTCTCTTGGATGGATCCGTCAAGAAGTTCCCACTTATGCTTCCTTGGAGTTCCTGATCTAATCATATTAACATGAAACTAGGAGCATACAGACTTTATTAATCCTTCTCCTTTTGCTCTGACAACAATCAAATGTTTTGGCAAATTTGGCTTTGAAAGCATATTTTGGATTTTAGGAGAAAACTCAGGAGTACGAAGAGGAGGTGGAATGATGACACAATTCTCTTCTAACTTCTTTTCTACATATTGTTGAGGTTCTTTAATTCTTTTATGCCTGGCTTCATTCTTGAATTGTTTTATCAAAGATTCCTCTACCTGGCTTGCAGAGGGGTAATACCATTCATAGAATGATATCCATAGATCTTGGGCTTTCATATATTCTTTCCATTTCTCATTATTTTGCTGATTGAAAGCGTCCTTTTTCTCTAGAAGAAGCATTTCTTGCATATAAAGATGTTTCTTCTCATGAGTGAAAATATCCCAATTAAACATTTTCTTTTTCCAGACATCATCTGAATTATAAGGTCCAATTCCCTTGAAAATCTTCAAAAAGGCAATTATCTCTTCATCTGAGGGAATTTCCATTGAATCAGAATTTTATCAATAGGAATTTTCCGGTAAACTGGGATAGCAGACTTATGTACAAAACCCAGGGCCCTAGATGAAGTGGGATTGACAGAATTTACAAGGAGATCTTCTTGAACATTAAAGAAAGACACTTTTTTGTAACTTTGTTCAGAAGAGTCTTCAGAAGGCGGAACAAACTTGATCATATTTACACGGTGGTTACTGGATGATTCTCCATGGGGAGTAGGAGGATCAGACGAGAACTGACAAAATGTTTTTGAGCAGTGTGGATGGTCACAGACTGAACTAAAAGGCTGAGATGGGCCTGACTGTGAGAAAAGTCTTTTGATTGACTCATACACTGCTTGATCAATTACAAACTGTTGTGGAGCTGGGGCTTGAGTAGGATGTAGTTAATTGACAGACACTGTTGTGGGGACTGTAGTGATAAAGGGTCCACCACGTTGGGTTGTGTTTACTCTGGGAAAACGTGTGATAACTTTCCCATCTGTCTCTGTGATAATAGATTGGGCGGCAGCGACGGATTTACGTGTCTGTTTTCCCCAATTAGTAACCCAATCATCTGGAGGACAAAGATCTCTGCGGGAAACATATACTGGAGCCACTGGATTACATGCAAAGTCATACTGTACAAGGGTTACCCTGCGAGAGTCTTTGCTAGGAGAATGTAGAACCGCTAGAATAGTAGTATTATAGAAGCAGACATAAGTAATATAGAATATTGTCAAATTTTTTGATTTTGACCTAAAATTTTCATAACCTTAGGTGTATTAAACCGAACAGTTTACTTATTGTGAATAGAGAATCCTTGAAAGTTATTTTTCTCAAACCAATGAATTATATTTAAACAATTGAGCGATCATTATAGTGAAACTGATTTTAATTGATTTGCCATGGATTCGTGAAATACTCAAGCATTAACAAGACCTAATTATTATTTTTTTAGATCCAAGGAAAGCCTCGTAAGATCTTTCCCTTTACCTGGAATATTTGGATGGAGAGTGTTTTAATAGCCAACCACAATAGTGGCTGGTAACTTTGAAGGATTTAATTGGATTTGAGGTTATGTTTATGATCACTCCGTTGGGGGCATGTCTATGTCTTGGGCAAATGGTTCAACCATTTGAACTAATGTTAACGATCTCAATGTAAACCCTTTATACACTTAACACAAGTAATTTCGAATATATTTGACGTGGGACTTCTTTTGTTATTTGTTCTTAAAAGTGATACTTCATGATTACATACGAAGAGTTAAGTATTCACTCAACGGTGTGAGACATAGAGGAGAATATTTTTCACTTTCCTTGAGCCTGTTGAACCCTACATGGTAATAAATATCATCGTCCCAACCTTGCTGACGTGAATATTTTTGGTTTTTTAATTGATGTAAATTTATTGCAGAATATCAAAACATTGTTGATTAAAAGGTTCTTAAGGAAAAATCCAGTAAAATATCGTATGGAGAATCAACTCTGGAAGCATGCTTAAAATTTATTGCAGAATATCAAAACATTGTTGAATAAAATGTTCTTTAAGGAAAATTCCGGTGATATTGAAATATCATATGGAGAATCAACTCTCTTGAAGCATGCTTTAAATGTATTGAGAGCATTTTTAAAATTTTTAAAATTTGGATTAAATGGATACAGTGAAACATCATATGGAAAATCAACTCTTGAAGCATGTTTTAAATTTATTTAGAGCATTTTTAAAATTTTAAAATTTTGGATTAATGGATATGTGTATATTTGATACATTGTTTTAGCAATATTTAAAAAAAACTGACTTGCATGAGGTGTCTCAATATTGTGGGGCCATATTTTCAAGTAACCGAAACCGAAATTCTTGTAAGTAAAAAAGTCTGAAAATACTGCAATGTTCAATTAAATATAGGTAATAAATATATATTATTGAATATGGTTTCTTCTAAAGTTAGTTACGATTAACACTGAGGGGTAGGTTGGTATTGGTAGTTGGGCATCTACTGCCCGCTAGGCCATGGAGGCTGAAATCTAACTTCACATGTGTTTATGTTCATGGTTTTTTTGCAATAAATTTATTGTCTTTGTCTTGTTCCAATTAGTTGATGGTGGCTGAAATCTAATCTCATGTGTTTATGTTCAGGGTTATTTGTCAATAAATTTAGTGTCTTCCTCTTGTTCCCATGGAGGCTGAAATCTAACTTCACGTGTTTATGTTTATGGTATTTTTGCAATAAATTTATTGTCTTTGTCTTGTTCCAATTAGTTGATGGTGGCTGAAATCTAATCTCACGTGTTTATTTGTCAATAAATTTAGTGTCTCCCTCTTGTTCCAATTAGTTGGACGCCTTAACACATTAATTTGATATCATTACAGATGTCATTTATATCTTTTATTTATAATTTCAATCAGAGTGCAATAAAGTCTTTTTTCTAATTCTTTGAATGTTTTTATTATCACTTTACAAGTATTAATATTTTAGCTTTTTGATTATCACTAAAAATTGTAGTAACAATGTGTATTTTATTATAATCTCCTTTAACACTATATATATATATATATATATATATGATTTTATACACACCCACACACTATATATATATAGGAGGTTTTCATTAATATTTACAAGAGGACATCAAATTGGCTATACTGGAAGTTTACTATATTATATTAACTTTTATTGCCATGGGAATAATATTTCTAATGGATTACACAAAATTTTAGCAATTATATTTTTCTACACTATCGTATCACCAAAAACTAAACATTGATACCCAAACAACAAAATGCCTTCCAAACCAAAATGCAACAATGTCCACAATGATTATATAAATACTTTGTTAGGGTATTGTGACAACCATGGTGACCATAGGTTTGCTATGAAGATTGAAGTGGTGACCATAGGTTTGCTATGAAGATTGAAGTATTCAAATCTTTGACTTTGTGCACTACGTAGCATATCATAAATTATAACAAATATGCATATAAATAATTCATAATTAATAATTAAAGGGACACATTTTATGAAAATATTTTTCTCTATTAATTGACATGACTCTTAATAATTAGGTATGGTCCTCGTTGTAATTGGATCATATTATTTCTCACACATTTATTCAATATATATTATTTTATCCCAAAATGGATTTCTTTATATTCTAAATATTTTGGATATTTATTTTGTATCTCTGATTGGTTCATATTTGGAATCACAACTTCATGCTTGATCTTGGCTCTTAGTCAGAAGACCCTTAGTCAAGCCTTTGACCACAATTACAATGTTTTGAAAGTTTCTTGGATTATTTTTGTGCTTTTCACCACAGTTGGCACTTGGTCATTTAAATTTTCATTCAAAAAATAATTGTTTGACTGCAAGCTAGAAGAAACCAAGGATCAAGAGAAAATCTAAAGAAGAAAGTGATGGATATCATTCTAATATATATATATATATATATATATATATATATTAAAAATAGTACACAAGTATATATATATTAAAAATAGTACACAAGAGTGAGTTGCATAGTCTACTACCATAGCCACTGTATTGCCCAACCATTACTCTACATCTTCCACTGATATATTGCTTGTTGCTACCATATATGTGTTGTATGCCCGTACATAACATCCTCCTATATTAGTTCATACATGATTAACAATCTTACATATGCTATCATCCACACAATACATCATTGTCCGCTGAACACCTACTACTATACCATCCAACAACCTTGACTCAACATCCATTCCTAAATGATCCCACCATAACTACTTTCCATTGCATACTGTAGTTGTATAACCATCACATCTCCCTCATTGATTTGTTTGTACATTCATGATTAACAACTATGGTACTATACCACCTAACCATACATTGATAGTTTAAAGCTTGTACACTTTGAACTCGAAATTAATTCCACACATGACCATTATGTATAGTCACAACAACAATTATCCAATCTTCTATGCGACAGTTAATGCACATTGACTGTATATGTGCATTGTTGGATCTAAGTGAGTACATTTTGTGAAGGATCCAACGATGCACATATATTGCCACTGTGCATTAACTACCATGCAACTGGCTAGATAAGTGTTGCCGTATGGTCACACCCTCTTATAATAATTTACTTAAATTTTTCTAAAAGGCCACTTAATCAAGAATTTTTTTGACCACAAAAGTTATAAGATAAAAAAAACGTTAAGTATTCGAAGTCCAAAAAATTATTATTAATTCCTAAAGTTCTTATAAAAAGGGTTTTTGAAGGAAGATAATTATAAAGGTGAAGTTGTGATATTTTTAAGTTCATTAAAATTTGAAGGTTGTAAGGCTACTTGGAAAAAGTTTTAAGTGAAAAAAAAGATTGGGAGAAAAAATTATAAAAATAATATTAATAAAAAGTTATTAAAGGTATTCAAATTCAGAAAAATATTATAAAAGTTATGAAGGGGATTTTTTTTAAAGTTTAAAATAATTACACATATTTCTAAGTTCAACTCAAAATAAAAATGAGGACAATTAAACAATAAACTATTTTTCTCTTCTAAAGGTTGTTTAATTGTATTTGGTGGAAGATATTAACATCACTATCAAAGATTAATTGTATATGTTTAAAGAGATTAAAATCATTATCAACATGAACAATAAGGAAAATGACATTAACAATGATTAACAAACTAATTATTAATTCTAAAACTAAATATAATTGAAATCAAAGATATTGTTTGCGAGAGTCAATATGAAATTAAAGACTTGCTAGTGACAATTGATAATTATGAAAATATATCTCAATTAAATTTTACAAGTATGTTTAAAGAAGATATTGACTTAATTTTCAAGTTACCTTGGTTTGGAAAGCTGAGTACCTTCATAAATATAGAGAAAAGATTTTTGACATTTTAAGAAGAAGAATATGACATTTAAGGACATTACAATGAATTTAAATTGGATGGTACCTTTATCAAAATGTTATAAAGATATCTCAAATGTGATCCTCCAGGAAAAACAAAAGTCAATATCAAGGGCGCAATAAGATTTTGACAAAGTTATAGCAAATAAAGATGAATAATTTTTTCGCTTTAAAAATCATAGTCCAAAACTTAGTTACATAGATTAAGAAATTAAAAAGCATAATAAATCACAACAAGAACCACTAAAGAAACTTACCAAGAAGGCATTATTGATTGACAAACAATGGCTAATCTTCTTGAAATAAAGATGCCATCAATGATAAAATTCCCAATTATGGAAAAAGAAACAAATATAAATCTAGTTAATATCACGCCTCAAGAAGATGCAACTCAGTTAAAGATAAGACATACTTAGATGTTGGCGTACAAGCAATGGAAATACCAAGTGAAGATCCAATGATCAACAAAGCAACATTAGTGTCTGAAGAAGATCATATACCAAAGGTAAGTAAAGAAAGCACTACAAGTATAACAAGGGGAAGTCATGTTACAAAGCTACCTTATCGACATCCCAATCACAAGAGTAGGTATCTTAACTAGTCGATGTATCGACATCACTTAGGAAGAAAACAATTCTAATATCCCATATCTGAAATATGCTAGCACAACTTGCAAAAATATTAAATTTTCTCTTTTAGCAATTTTGACAAACACTTTGTGTGCAAGCTTTTCTTTGAACACTTTGTATGCAAAACAAATAAACACTTATTTTAAGGCACAATGAAATTTTTATTAATTTGATCAAGATATTTACATGGAGAATATTAATTTGAGAACACGTAATATAACTCTAACAAATAAATCAATCAATGTGATGATCCTATAGTCATCAACTCCACCCTCCTATAATGATGAATTCAACCTCAACAAATAAGATCAATTTCGACAAATTATCTCGGTCCCAATAAATAAAGATCTCTGAAAAATAACCTCAGTCCCAAAAAATACAGATCTTCTGCATAATCTCAGCCCCAACAATTAAAGATCTATAGCAAATAATCCTGCCCACAACAAATAAAGGCCTCTGGAAAATAATCTCGGCCCCAACAAATAAATTCGGCCCCAACAAATAAACTTAGCCCCAGTAGATAAATTCAGCCCCAACAAATAAATTGGGCTTCGACAAATAAACTCTGCCCCAACAAATAAATTCCTCCCTAGCAAATAAATTGGGCTCCGATCAATAAAATCGGCACCAACAGATAAATTCAACCTCTATAGAATATGAATTTGGCCCTCCAATCAACTCAACCTCAACCAATAACCTTCAACTCTGGAAAATGTCTTTAACAACGATCCAATCTCCAACTTTGACAATAATAACCAATTCTTCCAACTAAAGAAATGTCTCCCAAATAACCTGCAATTTAAGCACAAATGGAAAACCTATGTGATTTTCCCGCAATTCTAACTAGGGTGGTAATGATGTCCACCAAAATTGGTGAGTACTAGCTAGGGTGGCAATGATGTCCACCAAAATTGGAAAGTACTAGCTAGGGTGGAAATGATGTACACCAAAACTAGTGTGAGAGTCTCACCTGAACACTCGAGAAAAAATCGCCTGTGCCCCTGATCAATCAGCGAGAAATAATCATAAATCAGAATGAATGAGAAATGGTCTTCTCTCCCCTTTTATAATATTTTGTTAGATCTCAAATCTTCTAGAAATATCCTTTTATTATTTTATTAATAAGCCACTTAGTGTAGTTTCCTCCTATTTTGTTGGATCTTCTCTAATCACCTTCTGCTAATAATTTATGTCGCGCCATGGAGGAAGGATGATGGTTTCACCCCATGTGGGTGTGTTGGCGCTATTTATGGAGGGTGAGATAGATTTCCCTTCTCGTTGTTAAATGGAAAAATGTTGATTTGCATGGAGATTAGGGACTCGCTTGGACCCATGACCTAAAGCTGAGGTGGAAGATGCCATGTGGGACACGAATGATGTGTACCTATGACCTGGTAAGGTTTTTGATGTGGCACTCTATTAATGTGACATGTGGTAGGTAGATATGACCTTTTAGATGGTTAAGTGGCTAGTTTTTGGACGACACATGGCATCTTGAGTGGATGCTACATGACAAAGTGATATCACCTTGATGTCAGCATGACTTCATCAAAATGTTGTAGGCATGAGTTACGCAGAGGACTATGCTAACGTGGCCTAAGGGACATGTGGCGGTGGGTTGTGGTGCCACTTTGTGTAGGGGTACTACACAAGGTTGATGTGGTAGAACATATGACAAGTAGCCATGTCACCGCGAAGCACAAGACCACAAAGGTATCTTATAGTGCCTTTATACTATGGGGAATAGAATAAATAGAAGCCACGAATGAGATGGAAGTCGCAGGGTGGATATTATCTCTATAACCTGATTAGAAAATGAATTATGATGTGCCACAAACATTAGAGAAGAATACCCTTAAGGGTGAGGTGCGAGGTACGATAGGCTATGACATGGTGGGTGCCACATGGATTCTCATATGAGGTGGTAGTGCCACATGGGTACCATGTGGAAGATCCTTTTTGAGGTGGGAAGGGGTTAAGGGGCCCAAACTTCAAATGGGAATAACTTTCAATCTAGGGGTTAGATTGAGGAAAAGTTTATATTTCCATAAATATCTCTATGCCTTGATTGTGATGGTGTCATCCAAAGTGAGTTCCACACACTTTGGGTGAGAAGGAATTTTATAAATCCATCTTCATAATGATACCATGGAGGTCGGGTTAATTGAAAGTAACACCTCCCATTTAGCGAAGATTTATCCAAGAGGGTGGGGGGGGGGTTATAGGATTCTTGTTGCTCATTCTCACCCAATGAAAAGAAAATTTATTTATGTACAGATGGTGTTAATGAGGCTTAATGGGTCCTCTATACTAAGGGGTTGCAAGGAATGATATGACTGAATGAAATACAATGACCCAAACTCTACTAGTTGTGCATTGTTTCCTATGGTTGTTTTCTCTCAAAAAATTGATACCTAGTCCATAGTTGTGGTACCAAATGATGAGGATTTACTTCTGTCACTATGAAATTGTATCGATGCACACCAATGGCTATTGCAGGAGCCAATTTCTCCCCCTTATTCAATACGACATGCTACTGATGCCAATGAATGCTGAAACTAATTGTTCCAACCACTTATCACAATTGAAATGAGACAAAGCATGTAAGCATGAAAATTTTCCATTTCATATTTTTTCTAGTTCAAATTAATCCCCCTAAAAACATGCTAGATCTGTTGAGCTTGAAACTCCCCATAAGCTTATTCTATTTTCTTCTTTCTAAGTTCTTGGAATGAAACTATTCTTGACCAAATTGAATAAAAACCTTCTTTCCTATGAAAGAGTCTATGGAAGAGATGAGGGAGACATCACTCCCAACTTCTACCTTAAATATTCAAAGGGTTCTCTAGCAAGAGGTTTGGTGAATATATCAATAATTTGTTCCTTTGTTGATATATATTCCAACCTCACAATCTGATCAACCACATGTTCTCTAAGAAAATGATACTTTATAGGTATATGCTTTGTTTTTGAGTGAAGAAACTAGTTCTTGGACATACTTATGGCACTTGTACTATCACAAAAAATGGGAATTGGTTCATTATACATTAACTTCATATCTTGTAGGGTTTGATTCATCCATAAAATTTGAGTGCCACACACAACAATTGCTATATACTCAGTTTCAATTGTGGATAATGAGATAGAAGTATGCTTTTTACTCAAATAATCTACCAAGCAATTTCTTAGAAATAAAACATCACCACTTGTGATCTTACTATCATCTACACTTCCAACCTAATCAACATCTGTGTATGTAGTTAAGGAAATATTCTGACCTTTGGGATGATATATACCAAAGTCCACTGTGGCTTTCAAGTATTTGATTTTTTTTTTCTCCAGCTAATAAAGGGCTCTCTTTAGGGATTGATCAATATGTTTATACTAAACCAAAATCTTGCATTATGTATGAAATTAATGTTGTTAGGTACAATAGGATTCCAATCATTGATCTAAACATGGTTTGATTTACCTCAAGTGATTCATTGTAACACCCTCCTCCCACATTTACCCAAGTTAATCGTTCCATTGGGGTAAACATGTGACGAGAGGCTACTATGATGTGATTGATCTCCCCATGTATAGTTAAGGAAGTGGAACTGACAAAACCAAACCAATCTGACTTTCCTAAGGAACTACAAACCCTTTAGGAGGAAACCAACACTTCCAGGTGCTTAACCCCTAATAAAACTTGACATTTGAATGATATGGACCCTTAGATGCTCCCATGACAAGCCATGAATGTGACTGAGGCCTTCCGTTCACTCCCATAACAAGACATGCCAATGACTGTGGAATTTTCCAGGCATTTTCTGTGCTAGCGACCCTAGATTTTGAGCCACTTTTTTCAGGACTAGATCTCAGGCCACTGCTTAGAACTTCATGAAACTTTCAGAAATGATAAATAACAATGGAATAAGGCTACTAATGTAATCATTGGTACAAGTAATTGATCTGACCCCTACTAGCCATGACAAACATTTCATCAAACATGTCACAAATATGTAATCTATAGGTCATAACAACAGATCTGAGCATAGGGGTCTCATACTTATATGAGAATTGTAAGGAAGCATTGTTGCCTTATCAAAATAGATGCATTATCATCTATTAGGTCATATATTAATTGTACATTCATTTGCAAATCAAAACATGATGAGAGCCATACATCAAGTCTGTCATAAAACATACTCATAACCAACATATAACCAACAAAAATAACAAGGATACAACAACCATAAGAATCACATATGAACTAGTACATTTACACATGAAATACCAAGGAGAAGGAGATATTATTAATGAATGCATAAGCCAACCAGGTCTAGGACTTCCACAAACCACCTGACCATAGATTAGGTTGAACCAAATATTTCTTTCAGCTAATCACCCTAGTGCCATATTCCAAGCATGAATGTGGGACTCACAACAAAACCAACCAGAGATTCCTCAAGCTTTACTGTATATCCCACCAAGCGATTCTTAGGCTTGAAACCTCATCAATACAACTAGGATTTACCACAATCCCCACTGGATCACTAGGCCCTAAATAAGCATGGATGCTTTCCGATCTCTCTGCCTAAACCATGAGGAATTTTTCTGTCTCATCCTCTTGTTACCGTGTATCCCACCATTACCAATCAAGGGATTCCGATGCCTACAAGGTCACCACCCTCTGGGTTTTACCGTGTATCCCACCATTACCAGTCAAGGGATTCTAGGCACAATCAAGGGTATCCATCTCTGAGCTTTACCGTGTATTCCACCATTACCAGTCAAGGGATTCCTAGGCTCAATCGAGGTGTTCACAACCAATATTTACCGTGTATCCCATCCCGGGATTCCTAGGTCTTGTGAATAATCATAAGGTCACCCCACTCAACTTCAAATCCATTGAACAATCTAACTCAAACAAATACAAGAGAACTTGCCACACCATGGCTATCTGGAAATGGAAAGGAAAGGTTGAAAAACACTGTCACACCTGGAAAACCCATGCCAATGAAAAAAAGAGAACCAACAATGCACATGCATGTAACATGCATGCGGAATCTAGCAAGGCTACCACACATGCAATTTGATACCTGCAAGTAATCCCGATGTAGTCGCTTGATCCTACTCTTCCTTTCTTGATCTTTGCTTCCCTTTGCCTTCTTTGTCCTTCCTTCGATTTCCTTGATCCAATGCTAGAGTGTTCCAAGGATGCTCTAAGTATCCGAGAGTGAGAGAGCGAGAATAGAGAGAGATCTCCAAAACTGAATTGGCAAAAGGTTGTGAACTGATTCTCAGAAGATTTTTTTATTATCAATGAGGCCTCTATTTTCTTCAATTTCCATTATTTTCCTTCAATTTCCTCCTCATATGCAACTTGTGACCTTCCACCTTCTTTTTCTCCCAATTTCCATTATTTTCATAAATAAAATGCGAATTAATACCACTTTGTATTTCTAAAGCCTTTTCCATTGCCTTTGCCAATTTCCTTAGCCATAATAAACCAAATGAACACTTGTTAGGATGTTTTTCCCAACATTCATCTTGGAATATGTGTCCCATGACCTTGGTTATTATTTTTCCTTGATTAACTTTATTACATGGAATTTTGACCAGGGATGTTACAGAACCCTCCCCCTTGGGGGAACACCGTCCTTGGTGTTTAATGAAACCTACAACCAATAAGATTGCTGAAAGAAAAACATATTGCCCATGGATATTTATAACTTAGCTCGATGCAATATCTATAATGATCAACCCACTGAGAAGAAAACCAACGTGACACATAACAACATGACATCCATAATGATATGACACCCATACCACTTATTGGAGCTTTATAACATAACTCATGGTGGTATTCACATCCATATACATATGTACATATACCAAAATATGACACCAAAACATATATAGAAAACGTTCGCTCACTGTATATACATATTTGGGCACTGCAACCCCAATCATATATGTCCATAAACCAAGGGCTTCTAAGTCCCTAAAAGTGTTGTTTCATACCCTAAAGGAGCAAGGTCAGCTGATTACATCATCTCCCAGAAGTTCTCCATGAAAAACTACTCAAAACTGGTCAAAGCAGGACCATACAGACTGCCCAGTGTTAAGGGTGCGATGCATCTCACCTGCCACATGCAAAAAGTGCGATGCATACTGGAAAGCCCTTCTGTAGGGTACAATGAGCGAGAGTAGACAAATGGCAGAAGCAGTTTGCTAGGCGGAGACCCTAAGAATCTTATAGAAGCTGCTCATTTGACACTTGCCTCTCTGAATTGGCCCAAGGATGAGTAAGAGATCATGAAATCTCCAAGTGGAACCAAGAACTATCAGAGAGATGACACTAATCAAAATCCCAGAAGCTGACTCACCTCCCTACAAACATCTATATATGGATCCCTCATCCCAGAGATCCAAAGGCTAGAATTTTGTAATTTGCAAGGAAGTGCTGTTGGTTTCTCTTTGAAGACATTGTTGGGTGATCTTGCTTTGTATGAGGTGAAGAGGGCTTTCATGCTTGGAGGATGTCGTTGGGTCAGACCAAGTGGTTGTAATCCTCTCTTCTACTACTTCTATCAATAAAGCTATTTGAGTTTTCCTCCATATTCTTGTATATCTCTGAATTTTGTGTTGATATATGCATTTGTATGGTCAATATATATCTGATCCTATATTTTTTATGGTGATAGATCTCTATGCTTTGATGGTATTATGCCGCTTTGACTCTACAGGTGCTCTTTGAAAATGGGACAAGTAAGGAAGGAGTGGCGAGATTCTGTCAAAGGGGAAAGGAAACAAGCAAGGAGCCAAGCGAAAGATTGAGGTTGGTACTCTCTGCTTCTTTCTCATCTATCTCTCGTAAAGGAAAACACAAGTGACTTTAGTTCGTTTATTTCTAAGATAGCTACCCGTCTTAGTGGGACTAGCAGCTCTGAATAGACACTAGTTTTCCCGATAACAAAATGGCGACTCCATTGGGGACCGAATAGTTTGATTGCTTGTATCTATTTGTTTGCTTCATAAACTACAGATGGAGCCTAAAGTTAAGCCAACTTAAGATCAACGCTGCTTCAATCAATCTTCGGGTTTGCTTATGAACTGAACAGTTGACTTGCAAACATCCTAAGTGCCCTGGAGGTAGCTCAAGTAACCTCATTAGATCAGCCCCTATACTTTGTTTTTACTGACTATCATTAGCTCGGCCTAAATCCTTGAACTAAGCTGCAAAATGTGACCAAAAGCCAAGTTAAAGTCTCGTCCCTGGACCATCACACTATCTCCTTTTGGCAGACTGGATGCATCGCACCTCTTGTGTGCAGTAGGTGGGATGCATCCCTGTTTCCCTATGTTACAGGTGCGATGATCAGGTAAGACTGTTTCTGCCACCAGATTTTGGTTTTTTCTTCACTGTCTTTAGCTTTATTCAGGAGTTTTGCTGTCTGTGACCAGTAGATCACTGTTGAAACCCCCTTCCTTTGCATTATTCAGTCTCCATTGTACAAATAATTGTGAATGTTTTTATGTATTTTTTGCCATTTACAGTTCTCCTTTACAAAATAGTAGCTTAATCGAACTGTCGTCTTTTGATTTGAAAGTGTCGCAAGTGTCGTTTTCAGTCAAAGAAAAGAATCCTCCTCTTTTTGATAGTCGATTACACTGTTACTCCTGTATTTGAGCTAAATTGACAATATTTCAACTGTCGAAAGTAGTTTTCAATTCAAAATCGCAAAGTGTCGTCTTGTCTTCCTTTCGTTTTTTGAAAAGAAAATCGTTAGTACTGTCGCTTTGAAAGAAGAGATAATTCAGATTTTTATTTAGCATTCTTCTTGTCATTCACACATTAAGAAAGCGAAAAACAAATACATCCATGTGCATTTGCATTTAGGCTGCTTGTTGATTTTGATTTAGGACAATGCATCTAGTGTGTGCTCTCTGCTCTATGTTGAAAGGATTTCGCTTCTCTTTCCTTAGTAGCTATGATTTTCATTGCAAAAAGAAGAGTAAACGACTGTTTATCATCTGAGATTGCATATTTAGGAGTTGTATGTCTACATCACACAGTGAACCTTAAAGGAAAACTTCTTAAGAAAGATCAACTGTAAAATAAATTCAATGAACATAAAAACACTTTGGAACCTAACGCACAACATCTAGAAGTCTAGGCTAGAGACATATTCCGGTGTCATAAAGCCTGGTAACTGTCGCTTTCATCGTAGGTTGGGTGATTCCTCCTCTTTGAGACAACAAGTGCCAGTACGGACTTGTGCTCCCACGTACCGTCGAGTATATATTGGGAGACCACAATAGGGTATATCCTTTATCCTTAGGAAGCCGTGTCTGCCACCCTATCGATCGCAATGCACTGAACACAACATTAAGGAAGTTTGACTGCTGTACCGTAAAAAGTATTCTGCAGTTTTGCGATTGGTTTGGTAATCCCTCTGTCTAGATTTCCAGAGTAGTCTCTTTTGTTCCTTTTCAGACTCCTTAAACGAAAAGGTCCATCTGAGCACTTGTCACTTCAGACTCATTAGAAATTGAAGGCGACTAGAGTCATCTTTAGCTTTTTCTCGACTCTTAAAAATTGAAAAAGCAAGTTGTGTCAAAGTGTCTAAAATTTATTTTCATCAGAATAACGTCATTGTTCCCTCGTTGATCTTAGGTTGAGAAAATGGAGTCCACCAATCAAGGATTTCCCCTTGGGGGAAATCCTAGTCCTTTCTCCTCTTGGGGGGATGTTGGTGTGCCTCATATGGCCACATTGTCCCTTCCAGGATTGACAATTGGCCTGCCAGTATGGCTTTTCTCAACCTCTGTTGTTCAAAGCACCGTGATTCCTGAGCAATCAAATTAGCAACTAGATGATACTAGAGTTACCCCCCAGCCTTGTACTTCATTTGTTTCTCCCTCTCCTTCTTCCTCTTCTCTTGGTGAAGATAGTAAAACTAAAAACCAAGTAACTGAGAAGAAGAAGAAAGGGAAGGAGAAGAAGAAGAAGGAGCCAACGATAAAAAGGGGCAACCGTACATCGTCTAGCTAAAATCCACACACTGCACCATCCAAACCTAAATCTCCATGTGTCATCTGCAAAGGGGACCACTATCATTGATATTGTCCTTGCATCCCATGGATCTTAAGGAACTGGTCTCCCTGCTTGCACAATCCGGTGTCGTCAACCTCTGACGATCATGTTGAGAGTACACCGTCAACTAGTGAAAACAAAGTCACCAGACAAAAAGGAAGATCTAAATTTCCTTGCAGACTATGTGAAGGCGATCCTGTCCTCCACCATTGTCCCTTCCTAGATGAAGCTAAAAGAGTCTTGGATAACCGTCCTGCTTCACCGCTACAGCTTCCTCCTGGACACAAGAAATTCTTGCCAAGTCCATTGCTAGTTGAAAATCTGACTGACACACCTTTGTTGTCGGTCGAAGCACCTATCATTGAAGATAAATCCTCTGAGTCCACATCGGAGCAAAGTCAATGGGTTGAGACAACAATTGACCCCATCTTGTCTTCAGAGGATTTACCTTCAGATGATACAGTCACCAAAAAGAATGAGAACGACACCGTTCAAATTCTTTTCATAAACACAGACTCTGATGAACATGTGGGAAATCTACCCGTTCCTTTACTGTAGGAAGGAAGTTTGTCAGAGATGTATCCGGCCGTTTATTCGGTCCCACCTCCAAGCAACCTAGTCGTCTCCTTCGATTGGAATCTATTAGGCAGACCCCGTCTACCATCTAATGTACCATTCCGAATCATAGTGCAAACTTACAGAATGGTCATGGTTGGTACCATCATGGATGAAGGGGATTCTGTGAGTATCCTTTCCTCAACTGCTTGGAAAGTGCTTGGTTCGCCATCGCTTTTGCATGAAATGCGAAATCTGACAGGCTTCAACAAGGGAACCAATCGACCGTCAGGGATCCTTCCAAATTTGCCTATAACTTTGAGAAGGAAAATCGTTTATCTGAATGTAATGGTTGTCCAAGGACCTTTAGATTAAAATCTACTCCTTGGGCGTGAATACATTTATAGCATGGGAGCAATTGTTTCCTCACTCTATCGAGTGATGTGTTTTCCGCATGAAGGCAGAGTGGTCTAGCTCGTAGACCAGCTTTCATTCCCCGGTTCACACATAGCTAATAGTCAAATGCCATACCTAACAGGTCTTTTTGCGCAAGGAATGTCTCATCAATCTCCAGTTCGTCCACCTGATGAGCGCGAGTGATTCGGTGGTTGTGACTGAAACCCAGGGGGCATGCACCCTGGCCTGCTTCGACAGGAAAACTTCAGGTATAGGGTAGGTTTCCGCGGAGGATATATGACTAGTTTGACACACCCGTCCATTTAGGAAAATGGGATTAGACTGGAATAAGATACCTCTATCAGAAGGTATGCCTTTCTTGACAGAGCAAATGTTTTGTCTGCAAATTGAAGGGTAATCTGGAAACTCTACTTCGCTATACCTGGGGGCATGCAAACTTTTTTGCATGAAAGTGAAAAGCGACCATTTATTTTCTTAGTTTGTAGGTTCTTAACCCTTTAAACTCATAGGATTGGTCATTCCTAGCTTACATAATGAAAGGATCCGGAGCAAAATTTCGAATGGGGCAAGCTCCCTAAAAAATGAACCTATCGATGAGACATCCTTATTATACGACTGGCACAAGTAGTTTTACATGAAGTTCAAGCTCATTAAAAAATAAACCTAGCAATGAGCATATGTTCCACCAGAGTTTAAGCTAGTTAAAAAATGAACCCACCTTTGGTAAATAACCATTGCGATCGCATTATTATCCGCTTTTGAGCCTTGGTCGTGTTCTTACCATCACCTCCACTCTTTTTTAGCCGATCATACGCCTCCATTTGATTGTTTACCCCTTTTGAGGAACAAATACGACGAGTGATCCTATTAGCCACCTTCTTTACACTGCCGTGATTGAAAAAGTTACAAACATTACCTGGAACCAGTTGTTATCTGAAAACATCACTCGTTCCTCAAAAAACGAGTCTACTTCAAGCTCTTTTCATATGACTCGTAAAATATGAAAAGATCGCCGAGCAATTGGCCTCTCTAGCTCGTTAAAGTGATTGGAAGTGCCATCCCTCCTTTAGATTTTAATCTTTTTGGACTCGAGGGATTATTACACAAAAAGATCGAGCATTTGTCTTGTTCGGCTCGTTAAAACTATTGAAAAGTCATCCCTTCTGCATTGTTTTATACTTTTTCAGACTTAAGGGATTATAATACAAAAAAGGAATATTGGAGTTTCCTTTCCGTTTCTTTTCAGACTCTCTAAAATTCAAAAGAACCGAGTTATCCTTGTCATTAAACTCGTTAAAACAATAGCGACAAACTTGTCCATTCAGACAAGAGCGAGTCTCACTGTCGCTAGGCTCGCTAAAACATAGCGACGGGTTTGCCCAAAGGGAAAATTATAGAACAAGCATATGTTATCCTCCTCAAGCTTGACAAAAATAAAGAGGTACTAGTCACAAATGACTGGGGAAAATTGGGAAGAAAACTTGAAGAAACTTTATTGATAGCAGGTCGCCCTTGAACATGAAACTTTCACTCCATCACCATGATTGAGTCGGGTTGGGTTGTTCCATTCACCAGTCATATCACCATTGGTCCACTGCACCATCCAATTTTGGGGTTAACGCTACCAATCCATTTCAGTGTCGCTGATATGTTCAAGAGAAGTCGCTCAGAGAATTCACCTACCCAGCTTGTGTCTCATCCGCTGCAATACCTTCATGCTTCATTCTTTCATGACTGCCACCCTGAACCTTGTATCATCAGATCGTTTTCACCTCCACAAAATAATTTTCTCCATTTCGTGTAGTAGATGTGGGATTCATTAATGGCCTCCTACGATGGGTCACTTCTTGTCGACATCAGCTCATTATCCAAGAAGTCGACCTAGGAAAAACCCTTTCATTACTTTGAAGCTTGCATGCCTCAATGGCAAGTTTCTCACTTTCGACGACAGGTTTACATTAATAGCCTTCGACCGAAAGAGTGTGATGTTTGACATCGACTCATGTATTCACACCACATGGATTGTACTGCAGTACCTTGAGGGTCATCATCATCATTGATGATTCCTCTCACAACTGTTAACAACTTACATCATTGGTTGGTCATCAGGCGATGTCTTTCCATGTTCGACATCGGAACATCTTTTCACATGGAACGACTTGTACTTTGGGGCGAAGATTGATCGAGTTTTGAAGACCCTGGATCTAGTTTCATCCATCCAGGCTGTGATATATTCAGAAAAATAAAGACATCAAATGTACATCATTGCTGCACAGATAATCATCCAAACCAAAGGATGATGGCTCTACCAGAATCATCGGTCTGCTACACAGACGATTGTCTATCCTATGTACATGAAAATGGATTTACAAAGCTGAGCATGGGAATGCCGACCTCAGCTAGATCATGAAAATATTATGAAGATAATGTATTGTATTGTATCTTATTACAGGTCACCTTCTAGTTCGAAAAACCTCGGATCCTCATAATAAAGCATTTCACCCGACATCAAAAAGATTTACGACCTCATGCTTTAGGGGGCAACTGTTATAGACATATTTGGGCATTGCAACCCCAATCATATATGTCCATAAACCAAGGGCTTCTAAGTCCCTAAAATTTTTGTTTCATACCCTAAAGGAGCAAGGTCAGCTGATTACATAATCTCCCAGAAGTTCTCCATGAAAAACTACTCAGAACTGGTCAAAGCAGGACCATACAGAATGCCCAGTGCTAAGGGTGCGATGCATCTCACTTGCCACACGCAAAAAGTGCGATGCATGCTGGAAAGCCCTTTTGTAGGGTGCGATGAGTGAGAGCAGACAAATGGCACAAGTAGTTTGCTAGGTGGAGACCCTAAGAATCTTCTAGAAGCTGCTCATTTGACACTTGCCTCTCTGAATTGGCCCAAGGATGAGTAAGAGATCATGAAATCTCCAAGTGGAACCAAGAATTATCAGAGAGATGACACTAATCAAAATCCTAGAAGTTGACTCACCCCCCTACAAACATCTATATATGGATCCCTCATCTTAGAGATCCAAAGGCTGGAATTTTGTAATTTGCAAGGAAGTGTTGTTGGTTTCTCTTTGAAGACATTGTTGGGTGATCTTGCTTTGTATGAGGTGAAGAGGGCTTTCATGCTGGGAGGATGACGCTGGGTCAGACCAAGTGGTTGTAATCATCTCTTCTACTACTTCTATCAATAAATCTATTTGAGTTTTCCTCCATATTCTTGTATATCTCTGAATTTTGTGTTGATATATGCATTTGTATGGTCAATATATATCTGATCCTATATTGTTTATGGTGATAGATCTCTATGCTTTGATGGTATTATGTTGATTTGACTCTACAGGTGCTCTTTGAAATGGGACAAGTAAGGAAGGAGTGGCGAGATTCTGTCAAAGGGGAAAGGAAACAAGTAAGGAGCCAAGTGGAAGATTGAGGTTGGTACTCTCTACTTCTTTCTCATCTATCTGTCGTAAAGGAAAACACAAGTGAATTTAGTTTGTTTGTTTCTAAGATAGCTACCTGTCTTAGTGGGACTAGCAGCTCCGAATAGACACTAGTTTTCCCGATAACACTCACCCAACAAATAGAGAAGGATACATAGCCCACATCTGATCTGCCATCTCCCATGTAACTTCATCAGGCCCAAAGTGCATCCCCTGCACTTTAACTTGCTCAATTTCTTGGTTCCAGAGCTTGAGAATCTTTTTCTGCAATATAAATTGAGGTTCCAGCTGGAATTCTCCATCTAGATCCACCTGCAATACAAACCAGTCAATCACGTGATCAACATATTTAACATACCTCTTAAGCAATGACACATTGAAACATCGTGGAATTTCACTATCGAAGACTGTGCAAGTTGATAGGCTACTGGTTGAATTCTTTCAACAATATTGAAAGGTCCACAAAACCGAGGTGCCAACTTGGCACATGATCTAATCCTCAATGAGATCTTCTTTGACTTGATGTGAAAGTACACTTGTTCCGATATGCATAAATTTTCTGCCTGTCCTATGCTACTTTCAAATTCTTCTTGATGACCTGCATTTCCTGTTCCATCTCTGCTAACGTGTCCGGTCTATCAATACCCTGTTCATTCGATCACTCCAACTAATGGGAGTATTACAACTCCGCCCATATAGTGCCTCAAACAGAATCATACCTAGTGACTCCTAATGTTAGGTCCCTATAATACTAGTGATTACCCCATTACTATTGTAGTTGTATCCCTTATTAATATTGTTGAGCCCCTATTGTCCCCATATTTTTATTACTGTGCCCCATAGAATCCCGCTATTGTTATTTTTGTGGCTTTATATTATTATTGTTAGGTCGGCTAGGTTATATTGTGACTCCATAGACTCCTATATATAGAAAGGAGGTTTGTCATTTGAATCATCCAAGAATTTCATTTGTGTAATGTAAAGGAGGTTGCCCCCTCGAAGAGGCTAAATTCTAAGGCATTGATCTCTCTTTTCTATCTTTTTGTGAGCTGGTTTCATAACATTTGGTTTCAGAGCTTTGGATTCTAGAGTTTCGTTGCTCCAAATAGGTCATCGTGGAATTTTCGCTATAACTTTTTTTCTGCGATGTTTCAGAAGTGAAAAAAAAACCCATTTGAGACGAAATCGCATTGAACCTCGGGTCCAAATTTCAAAGCTTTCTATATTTGCGGAGATATGATTTGAGGAAGTTGGTCTTTTTGCAGACTCCTGAATTACATTTCAAACAGGTGACTTGGGGAAAATCGTCATAACTTTCTGTCTGAGCATCAGATTGAAATTTTGTAAGAAGGTACAGAAAGAGGATGGACTGTAGTTTCTTTTATATATTTTTCAGTGCCATAGGTTGAATCAGTGACACGTGGCACTTCATACAAGTTCGCTCTTCTGGAAAGGTCTATAATCAGGTCATCTTGGGAGATTGTGCATAACTCTTTATTGGAGAATCCAATTTGGATCAGACTGGTGGCATTGGAAAGAGGACACAGAGGGCTACTACAGGTTGCAATTTCAGAACTGGATGATTTGAAATTACAGAGATACATAAGATTCAATATCAAGCTCCTACAAAGTGAAAAAAGGTGTGTAGTTTTTTCTTAATTTTTTCTTAAGCTTGGTTTGAAAAATTAGTTTGAAGGAATTCAAAGGGCATAGTAAAGCATTATTATTCGTAATTGATGCCCCGAGGAAAGAAAATGCAAACAACTAGTAAGCAACCTGAAAGCTCTAGCATGACTCATGAAGAAGAGGAAGAAATGCAACATGATATATCAAAATTACGAGACCAAGTGCAACAAGTGTCACTTGCACAAAAAGTAACAGAATCTAAGATGAAAGATGTAGAAG
Organism: Pinus tabuliformis; assembly: GCA_031772625.1. NCBI lineage: Eukaryota > Viridiplantae > Streptophyta > Pinopsida > Pinales > Pinaceae > Pinus > Pinus tabuliformis. Next base: position 1,306,929,785 of record CM062816.1, on the reverse strand, counting down.
CTAAGATGGATGGTTTAAAGAAAGGTGTGAAAGCTAAGATGGATTGTTTAATGAAAGGTGTAGAAGCTAAGATGGATGGCATGGAAGATAAGATGAATGGCATGGACGCTAAAATGGATGGCATGGATGATAAGATGGAAGAATTGAAGATAAATTTGAATAAGTTGCTACAAGAAATGTTCACTAATGGTGAAAGGGTAGTAAAGGAAACTCATGATGAGAACAAAAAAAAGGTTAATCATGATTCCATAGACTCTAATGTTGGATCAAAGACCCACCATATTCCAAAAATCGATATGAGGAAGTTTGATGGCAAGGATCCCGCAACATGGATATTACAGATGGAGCAATTTTTCGATCTCAATAATGTGCAAAACACACAAAAGGTACGTATTGCAACTTTATATTTGGAACCAAATCAGTTTGTATGGTATCAATGGCTTTACTCTCATAAACAAATTATCACTTGGGAAATTTTTACGGAAGAATTGACAACACATTATGAGGATACAAAAAGCAACACTTTTTTTAGCCAATTGATAAGTCTCAAACAAAAGGGTTCAATAATGGAGCATATTGAGGAGTTCCAAAAATTGAACATAAGGGTAAAAAATATTTCAGAGGAGCATAGGATTGATGTGTTCATAGGGACTTTAAAGGATAATATCCAACATGATGTTCGCCTTTGGGAATCTGATTCATTAGAGAAGGCATTCAGGTTAGCAAGAAAAATGGAAAGCAAAATTATGGCAACCAGGAAGCATACCAGTCACAACTATAAAGATGGAAGTGTTGTTACCCCTACCCTTCCACAACCTATAAGGTTGACACCACAACAATTGGAAGAAAAAAGAGCAAAATGGCTTTGTTATAGTTGTGATAGCAAATACACTAAAGGTCATAAGTGTGTTGAGAAGAAATTATTCTACATAGATTGTGAAGAGGAAGAAGAAAAGGAGAAAGAAAGGTCAAAGGAAGAGGATATACTCCAGGAACAAAGCCTAGATAAAGAAGAAATGAATCCAACCATATCTTGTAATGCATTGGCTGGAATTACCACTCCTCAAACCATCAAGATAGAAGGACAAATCAAGAAGAAAAAGGTAATAGTGTTGATTGATTCAGGAAGTACCCACAATTTTATTCATTGTAAGGTAGCAAAAGAATTGAATTGCTTCCTATATCCAGCACCAGAGTGTCAAGTGATGATTGCAAATGGAGGAACAATAAATTTCTCTGGAAAGTGCCATAATATCAAGCTATCCATGGGAGAATATGTATTAGCTAGCCCAATGCTTTCCATTCCAATGGGAGGTGCTGATGTTGTACTAGGAGTCCAATGGCTACAATCCTTGGGTACAATAGCTTTTAATTTTCAAGAAATTTTCTGTCGAAGGAAAGGAAGTTGAATTAAGGGGTATTGCAGGGAAACCGGGAAAGATAATCAACTCTAATGGTATGACAAAGCTTCTAAAAAAAGAACAAAGAGGTGTAATTGCTCAATTATGTTTGCTAGACGTTTCCACATCGGAATCATCTATTTCTCCAGATCTCCAAAAAGTCTTGGATAATCATTCCAAGGTATTTGAGACTCCCAAAGGTCTCCCACCTGTTCGTGATCATGATCATGCTATTCATCTAATTCCAAGAAGTGTTCCTCCAAACATCAGGCCGTATAGATATCCCTATTCCAAAAAGAGTGAAATTGAACGTATGGTTGCAGAAATGCTAGAGGCTGGTATAATTCAACCTAGCAAAGTTCTTTCTCTACTCTAGTAGTATTGGTGCACAAGAAGGATGGATCATGGCGCATGTGTCGGGATTATAGGGAGCTCAACAAGCTCACTATTAAAGATAAATTTCCCATTCCTATCATTGATGAATTACTATATTTCATGGATCAATTTACTTCACCAAGTTGGATCTTCATTCAGGATATCATCAAATCAGAATGAAGACTGAAGACATTTCGAAAACAACATTTAGAACTCATGAGGGTCATTATGAATTTTTGGTCATGCCTTTTGGCCTTACCAATGCACCTTCTACATTTCAAGGTTTGATGAATTCCATTTTCAAAACCTTCTTTAGAAAATTTGTGTTAGTATTTTTTGATGATATACTAATCTACAACAAGTCTTGGAAGGATCATGTTGAACATGTTGACAGGGTGCTACAACTATTGGAGGAGAAACAATTATATGCAAAAAGATCCAAATGTTTCTTTGGAGTACAAGAGGTGGAATATCTGGGTCATATTGTATCTCATGAAGGAGTTAAGGTAGACCCTAGAAAAATTAAAGCAATTAAGGAATGGAAAATCCCCACATCCATAAAGCATCTGCGAGGATTTCTCGGGTGACAGGGTATTATCGCAAGTTTGTTAAGAATTATGGGAGAATAGCAGCACCTCTAACAACATTATTGAAGAAAGATGCATTTTCATGGACTCCAGAAGCAACAAAGGATTTTGAACATCTTAAAGAGGCAATGTGCCAAGCACCGTCTTAGCTACACCGGACTTCACAAAAACCTTTATTATGGAATGTGATGCTTCAGGAAATGGAATTGGTGCTGTTTTAATGCAAGATGAAAGACCCATTTTTATTGAAAGTTGTCCAATCAAGGGAAAGTTTTTACATAAAGCTATTTATGAGAAGGAAATGTTGGCAATACTACATGCACTTAAGAAATAGGGACCCTACCTAATGGGAAGACACTTCAAGGTAAGAACGGATCATGATAGCCTTAAATACTTTTTAGAACAAAGATTACCCTCTGAAGAGCGACAAAAGTGGGTCACAAAGATGTTGGGTTATGACTTTGAAATCATCTACAAAAAAGGGAAGCAAAATGTGGTGGCAGATGCACTCTCAAGAAAGGATGAGGATGTGGAAGCATTGTTGTGCACCATTTCTATTATCCAACCAGATTGGATAAACGAAGCAAGGGAGGAATGGAAGAATGATGAAGAAGTATGGGCACTTATTCGAAATTTACAACAAGCTTCCAGTACATCTGATACATTTCGCTGGCAAAATGATTCGTTATGGTACAAATATCGCTTATACCTCTGTAAGAATTTGCAACTCAAACAAAAAATTCTTATGGAATTGCACACTTCTCCCTTAGGAGGGCACTCAGGATTTTTAAAAACTTACCACAGGGTTAAGAAGAAAATTTTTGGGATGGCCTTAAATTAGATATTCAAAAGTTTGTGGCGGAATGTTTGGTTTTCCAACAAAATAAAGTTGAAACAATTAAGACCCCGGGTCTATTACAAACTTTATCCATTCCAAGCCAACGTTCGGAGGAGGTTTCAATGGATTTTATCACAGGTTTACCCAAGTTTGAGGGAAAGAGTGTCATCATGGTGGTAGTTGACAGAATTACCAAGTATGCACACTTTTGTGCATTATCACATCCATTTAAAGCTAGTACAGTTTCTACTGCATTTATGGAAACAATTCAAAAGCTACATGGAAACCCAAAGATTATTGTAAGTGACAGAGATCCCATTTTCACTGGAAATTTTTGGACAGAATTATTTTCTTGTCTGGGTACTGAGTTAGCTCATAGCTCACCTTATCATCCTGAATCTGATGGGAAAACTGAGATAGTAAACAAATGTTTGGAAGGATATCTTCGTTGCTTTGTATCTGATAAACATACACAATGGGTCAAATGGTTGCCTCTAGCTGAATGGTGGTATAACACTTCCTTCCATACGGCAACAAAAATGACCCCATTTATGGCACTTTATGGATATCAGCCACCATCCATCACATCATATTTAGGAGAAAATTCTAAGGTTCAATTAGTGGAACATCACATCGAACATCAACAACAAGTCCTCCAACTCTTAAAGGATAACCTCGTGTTGGCACAGAATAGAATGAAACAAAAGGCAGATCAACATTGTAGCGAAAGAAGTTTTGATGTAGGTGATTGGGTATTCCTATGACTACAACCATATAAACAAATGTCCCTCAAGCAAGCTAAGAAGGATAATAAATTGTCACCAAAGTATTATGGTCTGTACAAGGTGTTACAAAAGATTGGTACTATGGCATACAAATTGGAGCTTCCTACAGCGGCTCGAGTGCACCCAGTTTTCCATGTTTCATGTTTAAAGAAGGTTATAGGTGACAAGCTCCCAGTTCAAACAATATTGGTAGAACTTGATGAGGAAGAAAAAATTATATTGGAACTGGAAGAAGTCACATAACAAGAACTTGACAGCTATGAAATCGATCAATTTCGGAGTATCTCATAAAGTGGAAGAACTTATCCACTAAAGATTCCACATGGGAGGATGAGAATTTTATACAGAAGCATCCAGAACTACTCAAGCGTTGAGGACAACATTTTTTTAAAGGAGAGGGGCATGTTAGGTCCCTATAATACTAGTGATTACCCCATTACTATTGTATTTGTATCCCTTATTAATATTGTTGAGCCCCTATTGTCCCCATATTTTTATTACTGTGCCCCATAGAATCCCTCTATTGTTACTTTTGTGGCTTTATATTATTATTGTTAGGTCGGCTAGGTTATATTGTGACTCCATAGACTCCTATATATAGAAAGGAGGTTTTTTCCTTTGAATCATCCAAGAATTGTTCATTTGTGTTATGTAAAGGAGGTTTCCCCCTCGAAGAGGCTGAATTCTAAGGAGTTGATCTCTCTTTTCTATCTTTTCGTGAGCTAGTTTCATAACACCTAATAACCATTATTGTAAGAAAACTCAACAAATATAAGGTACTCCTCCCATATACTTTGCCGATGCATCAGATACATCCTTAACATGTCGTCCAATATCCTTTTGACCCTCTCCATCTATCCATCTGTCTGCGGATGATAAGATGTTCTGAAGGCCAACTCTGTCCCTAAACCTGCGAAAAACTCCTTCCAAAACTTGGAAGTGAACTTAACATCACTGTCTGACACAATCTTCCTTGGAAAACCATGCAACCTCACTACATCTTTGATGAATAACCGTGCCACATCACTAAATGAATACGTAGATTTTACTGGAATGAAGTGTGCTACCTTTGTGACCCCGTCTACCACAACCATGATGGAATGATGATGTCTAGATATCCTCAGTAAACCTGTGATGAAATCTGTGGGAATAACTTCCAATTTCCACTCTAGAATCATAATTGGTTGTAGTAGACCACCTGGATTCTTACATTCTTCTTTCACTTGCTAACAATCGAAACATCTCGCCACAAACTCTGTCATGTCCTTCTTTAGATTCAGACAATGATAAATCTTCTTTGTTGCTGTCAATGTCTTCTGGTATCATGGGTGACCTAAATACAAATTTTCATGAAAATTTTGCAAGATAGTCTTCTTGAGCTCATTGTTGTCTAACACATATATCTATTCCCTAAATTTGATCAAGCCATCTTCTGTAAGATGGTAGTCCACATTCTGCTCACCTGTACCCCGCTGTAACTTATGCATAAACTCCATGTACTTGCCATCCTGTTGTCCTGCCTGTAAGACCTGATCCTGTAATTCTATCCCATAAGAACTCATAACTGCTATGTGATTCACATGTATCCTCCTACTAAGATCATCTGCAACCATTTTCTCTTTACCTTTAATGTACTTGATCTCAAAGTCAAACTCACTAATCGTGGTCGACCATCTAACTTTCCTGACATTTAGAGTCGGTTGTTCAAACAACTATCTCAATCCACTGTGATTTATCATCAATACAAAGCTCCTGCCAAGAAGGTAGTGCTTCCACATATTCAATGCATGGATGATCGCTACTAAGTCAAGATCATGTGTAAGATAATTATGCTCATACTCATTCAGTTTCCGTGACTCATAGCACACTACCTATCCTTCCTGCATTAAGACTCCAACAAGTGCCCTCTTGCAGGCATCTGTACACACCACAAACTCTTTGTTTGGATTTGTAATATTTAAAACTGGAGCATTTCTCAACAAATGCTTCAATTTCTCAAAACTAGCTGCACATTCCTCGATCCATTCAAATTTCTTACCTTGCCTCTGCAATGATGTAATAGGATATGTAGTGCGAGATAAGTTCCTGATGAACTTCCTATAATAACCTGCTAGCCCCATAAATGATCTTAGCTCATCCACATTTCTAGGATATGCCCACTCCATGATAGCCCTTACCTTCTCTAGGTCCACTACTATACCTTCCTTGGAAACAACATGTCCCGAGTAATGTACCTCTATTTGAAATAAACTGCATGTACTGAGCTTAGCATACAATTGATGCTCTCTCAACAATCTTAATACTATTGCTAAGTGCTCGACATGCTCTTCCTCATTTTTAGAATATATCAAGACGTCATCAATGAATACAATAACAAACTTGTCCAGATAAGGACATAAAAGACTATTCATCAAGCACATAAAAATAGCTGGAGCATTAGTCAAACCAAAGGGAACTACAACAAACTTATAATGCCCATACCTGGTCTAAAAAGTTGTCTTATAAATTTCCTCTTCATTAATGCGTACCTACTTGTATCTTGATCTCAAGTCAATCTTCAAGAACATTGCTTCTCCCTTCAACCGATCGAACAAGTCATCAATCCTCAACAACAGATACATGTTCTTAATGGTCACCTTGTTCAACTTCCTGTATTCAATGAATGGTATGAGAGTACCATCCTTGTTCTTCACAGTTAACATTGGTGCACCCCACGTCGATACACTTGGCCTTATGTATCCCTTTTCAAGAATTTTTTCAACTGTTACTTCCACTCTACTAACTCTAGAGTGTTCATCCTGTAAGGTGCCTTCGATGTTGGTGCTTCCCCTGGTACCAAGTTAATGGAAATGTCCACTTCTTTGTGAGGCGGAAACCCTGAAATATTTTCTGGAAACACATCCTGAAACAAATGTAAGATGGAGTACCTGCTTAATACCTTTGCATCCTCAACATCCTTACCTTTATCACTAGAAATATGTATTACAAATAACACACACCCTTTTCTATGACTACACTTTTCCTGCATAGATGCCACCATCCTAACTAATGTTGCCTTCTTCTTACCCTACAAGATTCTCCGTTCTCCATCGTTATCCAAGAAATCAATAGATTTGTCATAAAAATCCATCTTAGTCTTGTGAAGATACAACCAATATATACCCAAAAGCATACTATATGATCCCAATGACAATGCATTCAAATGTTTTGAGGTAGGGATACCATTCAACTCGAATGCACAAGCTATTACCCAGTGATGCACTCTCTTCTTTGTACCTGTAGCCAACTGTACTGGCCATGATTCTACATGCACTTATTTATTCAAACCACACTTATCCACCAGGTTAGGACTAACATAACTATAATTATATCCACGATCAATCAAAATAGAAACAACTTGATCACAATGCTTACCGTCCATCTCGATAATGGATGCCCATGATCTACCTTCCTCTTATCCAATGCTGCATATATATGAGGAATAATCTTCCCAACATCCCCAATAGTTCGTGCGTCCTGTGCACTATAGATATGAGGCCTACCACCCTGATACTGCAGAAAATCTCTCCTGAGATGCTCCTTACCACATATCCAACACTGCAACGGTCTAATACCATCACCTTTATTCTACTGCCCTCCATGTTGTTACCCATGTCCGTGTTTAACTACGTTGAACTTTTTGTAAGGTGCAACATTTTCTCTCTTTTTCATCTTGAGGCCTTGTTATTTTTGGCTGCCATTTACCTTTAGCTTTGTATTTCCCTTTCTAGCCATGTTGCGATTCTATCTTATGCTTTGATTGCTCATAACAATGCTTCCATTTCCCAATAACTTCCTCAAGCGACCAGGGCTCATCATGCTCAATTCGATCTCTAAGTGCTAATGGAAATCCACTGACAAATATATGAACTTTAGCCTTCTCATCTTTAAGATACGGTACATACCTCAATAACTCCAGGAACTTATTTATGTACTCCTCCTCTGTGATCAATCCCATCTTTAGTTCATAGAATTCCCTAGCTTTGCTGTCATAGTACCTTTCTAACAAATATTTATTTATGAAAAGTCTCTTGAATTCATGCCAACTCAACTCTTGTATCATGATGTCTCTAAACCACTTCACATCTTCCCACCAGATGTCTACTTTCCCTTTGAGGCTGAAGATAGCTATTATGTCCTTCATATTCTTTGTGTACTCATGCAGCTCAAAGAATTTCTTCATCCCAAGTATCCATGCTTCTGCATCCTTCGACTTCTTCAAATCCCCATCAAAGGTAGGTGGCTTGGATTTCTTGAAATTATTTGGAAAATATCCCCTTTCACTCCTCCTATAAGGATGATAACGATGACGATCATGGTACCCGTTAGAACCAGAACAAGAATAAAACCTGTGTCCATCACCTCTCCTATCAGGTGTATCCAAGAACCTACCATATTTGATCGTATCTCTATATAACTTATGCCCACTGTGAGACATAATTCCGTATGCTCCATTAGTCCTATCCTCCTGCCCATGGATGATCCTAAGCGATCCCTATCTCTACAAATCTGACAAACTCTGAAGGATAACTGCATTAACCTCTTCTTGTTTCTCCTGAATGATTATGTCATTATTTGCTTTGCAACTTCTTATTTCTGCCTTCAAACTTCTCAATGTGTCGGCTATGTCAGAAGAGTTCCCAACACCACGTTGCTCATCTGATCCATAGGGAGAGTCTTGTGAATTGTAGTCTACCATCTTGCTAGTGTTCTTTGATCTTCTTTCTGCAAGTATACCATGCCAGCTTAAACCAAAACATAACATAATCAACACACCTCAGTATAGTTCTGGGGAGGATATATCACTTGCAAGATCAACCAGATTAGCACGATACATGTATAATCATAATCATAGCAGTATATGAACACCATTACAACCATTATCTAGTTATCAATGCATTACCATACCAATCACATACCATGACCTCATGCACAACAACTATCACCATGTCAATGTATGTATAACAACATATAATCACTAACATGCATAACTAATGGATAACCAACATACATTCATGATGACCACATCCAAAAAAAAACCATCAAATTCCACATGGAAACACAACTACAACCATGACAACCACCATGCATACACAATAAGCACATATACCACAAGCATAACGAACACATATGCAACCGACGTGTATGCATGACCAACACACTACCCATCCAGTTCAGAGGGTGAACCATGCTCTGATACCACTTTGTAACACCCTCCTCCCACATCTACCCAACTTAATCTGTCTGATGGGGTAAACATGTGATGAGAGGCTACTATGATGTGATTCAACTCCCCATTTACAATTAAGGAAGTGGAACTGACAAAACCAAGACCTTCCTCAGGAGCTACAAACCCTTCAGGAGGCAACCAACTCTTCCAGGTGCTTAACCCTTGAGAAAAAATTGAGATTTGACTGATATGGACCCTTAACCACTCCCATGACAAGCCATGCATATGACTGAGGCCGTACAATCACTCCCAAAGCAAGGCATGCTAGAAACCGTGGAATTTTTCAAGCAATTCTGTGCTAGCGAACCTAAATTTTGAGCCACTTTTGGAGGGCTAGATCTCAGGCCACTGCCAAAAAATTCATGAAAATTTCATAAATGATAAATAACAATGGAATAAGACTACTAATTCAATCAACAATACATGTACTTGATCTGATCCCTACTAGCCATGACAAGAATTTTGTCAAACATGTCACAAATATGTAATCTAGAGGTCATAACAATAGACCTGAGCATAGGGGTATCATACATATATGAGATTTGTAAAGAAGCATTGTTTCCTTATCAAAATGGCTTCATTATCATGTATTAGGTCATATATTCATTTTACATTCATTTACAAATCAAAACATGATGAGATCCATACATCAAGTCTGTCATAAAAGATACTCATAACCAACGTATAACCAACATAAATAACAAGGATTCTGTTATCACAAAACCAGTACTAGGGGCTGCAACCAAGCAAGATTTCATGTAACTGTTTCAGACCAGACTTTAGACTAGGAATTAGCCTTCCTAATCAGAGAGGGCTCTCTCACAGGCTTTTGATAGAGAATTAATCACAGCAACAGAGGGCTAACTCTTCACACACTTATGAAAATATAGCTGGTTGGACACATATGAAATAAGTCTTCATTGGGCTATGGAGTCTCTCACATTTAATAGACAAAATCACAGTCATCTCGTGGAAGTCAAGGCTCTCTGCATCAGATGTTCAAACATATTTTACCTAAACCAAAGCTTGCTAAACATACAGGAAGTCAGAGCATTAAAAATGAATTCTGAGTGATGTTCAGACATGCTTCACCAAAACCCACAGCTTGCCAAACACACAGGAAGTCAGAGCATATAATATGAATTCTGAGTGATTGTGCTATAACAAGGCTGTAAAAAGAACATTAAGAAACTAAACCACTATCACACTTGAACAACATAATCCATAGAGAATCTTGAGAAGAAACAACCTGTTTTATCATTACTGTAACAGTCTTTACATAGGCTCAAAAAACTCTGTTTTTGTATATAGTATCCAACCCCTATTACATCCTAGTTTTCACCATATATAGGAATACATTCCTCCTCTCTAGAATGAGCTCGAATGCCCTATTAACTACTCCTACATGCTTCTAACTAATGCATTAATTACAAACATGCTGAACTATAATTACACACAATCCTAATCAAACTAAAATATTAATTCCATTCTCCTCGTATGCTGGATGCTTTCTTGAATGCTTTGACAGCTGTCCTCCTTCGATTAATCTGATATGGCTGAGCTACAGATGCAATGGATGCTGACTTGGGATGCTTGAAAGCGCTGATGGCTCATTTAATGACCAGAAGGTGTGCTCCTATTTATCGGTTTCTGTCTCCCAACATTCTCCTAAAGTATAGCAGCCTGCTCCCAAATCTTTTAATAACCCCAAGTATGGAATGATGCCAGGCTTCTGATGTGCTGTAGGTGGTATTTGATAGACAGCTGTTCTTCTTCCTCAACTCCTGCTCACCGTGTCAGACTAGCTGCTCACAGTATCACACTAGCTGCCCTGCGCTTTAAATCATCACCTACAGCAGTTTCGTAGCGCGCTACGAAACTGCTGTGTGATTTAAAAACACAGTCCCCCTCACTGGTTTTCTGCTAACACTGTGCTACATTTATTAATGATCTTCCTCATTCCAACAAATGAACAACAATTTGCAAATAATCCTGTTTAGCTGCCAGGCTTCAATGTCAATAGCTTTTCCTAAAAACAAACTCAAACATCATGCCCGGATTCCTCTGCTTTCTGGAGATACTTTGGCTGGAACATAGTTTACTAATTTAGCATTTAGTCCCGGCTTTCTTTCTTCAGTCTTCCAACTCAATCTGAAACACCTACAAACAAATCATCAAAGTTTTCCAAAGAGGATGATGATGAAACATTTGTAAATTCACTGTTTGCTATGTCTAGCTCCTGAAAGAGGAACAATGGAAAATCTTTCTAAGAATATAGTTTTTCTTGGACAAACTTATATTCTGCTTCTTGAGATTTTGTTTTTTAGGCCATGAAGATCTTGGTTAATCTTATTCTCAAATTTCAAAGCTGTGATATGAACCGGTGAATTAAGTAGACGCGAGGATTCATTTGTTTCTTCTGGAAGCAACCTCGATCTGCTCTGTAATATATCATGAACAAATGAACTTCCTTTCTGAGAAGTCACATCAGGTGGAGTATTTGCTGTTTGGAAGAGATCATAAGGTTAGGTACGAGTTACAAATGAAACGCCAAATGGATATTCACTTGTTTTGTTGTCTTGATCTCTATGGTTTGCAAGAGATACAAGGTCAATATTTAGAGGCTCCACCTGATAGTTAACCCGTTGAATAGTATTGTCTTCATCCCAATAATAAGAATTAGATTTCTGTATTCCCCATCTTTATATTGTGAATCATCATCTACTTGCTCATCTATCATCCTTCAGGTATAAGAAACAGGTTCATCATCTTCTTCATAAACATCATCACTGGTGACTTCTGACCTTTAAACTTCCCAATGTTGGTGCATGCATCAACAGCTGCAAGAGCATCCAGCTTGCAGACACTCTGTTCAAACAATCACATGACCATTAACCATACAAACACCCCAACTAATTGCTACGATGTCTTTTACATTGCCAGCGCCCCCATTACCAGTTACTGGGGCATCAATCTTAGAAACATTCTTTCAAATCAAGTCTCACAGGAGCATCAACCGTAGAAACACTCTCATCAATTTACATGTGTTCCTCAACCATGCCCAGGCTTTCATCTGTCCAGTTTTACCCTTTGAAATTGCAAATGTTCTTGATCAGATTATACTAGCATGGGTACAAGCATAAGCTACTATTCCTTCTCAGTCATGAACTCATCCGTTTCAGGATTGCCCGCAATGAAGCCTTTCAAATTGATGGAAGTGTATTTTGAGTGTTTGTGGCTTCGGTGCTGAATAAGCTCTGCAAGTTGAAGTACACAATGGCCTGCATAACTTTCTCCTCCTATGTAGAAATCACGGGTTTTATACTGTGGGAAACTCTGTAACCATCTCAGAAGGAATTCGTATGAACCCTCAGCAGTAAATTGATCATCCGGTGCCAGCAAATCAGAAGTGATCTTGGTATATGAAAATCCCACACCAACTGGAGATTCTAAAACGAACGAATCCGTTTCTCTGTTCCAAGAATACCAATTCCGGGAAAGCCTGTCCCATTCGTTTCACCAGAAACGGATCCAATTCTTATGCTGCTCGATAGCCGAGGGATGAGAATCCATGGAAATATCTTTTCAGTGGCAGGCGCACCTCTGTGTCTTATTTGGAATAACGCCATTATCTAAACCGCGGTGAGCTAAACGAAAAACATCGCTCAGCACATCATCCTTATAAGTAGCATCTGTCGTTGTGATTCTGGTGATTTTGCTAATGCAGGTGGCCATCAGAAGTGCCACATCTCAATCCCGGTGTCAATGGCGATCTTGTGGCAATCAAACCTTTATAAAGACCATTTGACACATGGCATTAATCACTGTATTTCATAAGAGCACTTTCATATCTTTAATATGCGCATTAATTATGAACCAACATGCTTTATAATATTCATGACACTTGCATTTATATCGGTCATCTTAAAAACCCATGTGCCTTGAAGAAACGGCTGCAACGCATTTCGCATAAGCCAGGTAATTACGATAGCTCCAAAACATTTTTGTTTCAGAGAGTAATACCAAGAAGGAGGCGCTGTGTATCCCAGTCTAGAAAAAATGTGATCCCCTGCAGTAATAAACACAACGCTGCCTCTCTGTAACACTGCCACAAACTTGCTGAGCACGCGCTTTGATAATGGTGGAGAAGTAATTTAAAAGTTCCACAAAGTAGTTCAACTCTTAATAGGGGTAATCTCTGTTCACAAGTGCATACCTTGGAGTATGAATGCGAAATTTTTGAAGGCGCTCATATACCTTTCGACTATCACGGAGAAGATGTTAAGCTCTAAGCTCATTCACGAGGAAAGGCTTCCAAAGAGTAGCAAGCTTCAACTTTCTCAAAAGGGTAGCTGGTTTAATAAAAAGCAATCACAAATTGGCCACTTCATCGTTGTTTCTTCAAGAATGATGATGTTTCCTATGATCTCAAATTCACCAAATGCCCTCAGCCAATCAAGGATGTGCTTCTTGGCCGCAGAGAGAACAATCATCTCCATGTAATACAAAATACTCATAAGTTGCAGAACTGTCAATGTCAGACACCCAAAGGCCAGCATTTGTCTACAATAACTCAGCGGATAAGAATGCACTGGACTAATTTCAATTCCTCGGAAATATTGCAATGTGGCTGCTAGATAAAGAAATGAGATAAGATAGACATCTGCCATACTCAACATATCCTTGACACTTATCATCGTCCTCCGAAAGATCTGTACACTGGGACTAGATGGCCAAGCATTAGGATTCTGCTCTACCCAAATTTTATGTCTGCAATATTATTTAATTAAGAGATTACAACTGACATCATTTGGAATGAAACTCCTTTTTGACATTTTTGTAAAACATACTCTGTTTCCATTATTCTGCCTGTGGTGCAAAGCCCTTGAATCAAGGCATTAAGAGAAACGCTGCCTGCCACATGTCCCTCTTATTTTTTATTAAGTGATGCAGCTCCAGAGTTTTGTATGCAACAACACCAGAGTTATATCCTTTAGTCAACACTAGACCTTTAAACACCTCACCCTCATCCACAGCAGTTGTAGCCAGTATACCATAGGCGTTCTTAGAATTTGGGCCTTCACTGAAACCTTCGAGCAAATCCCTAATTTCGTAGCGCAGCCAGTGCAAAGTTAGTGCTTTTGCTACGAAATCACTAAAATAGATGGCACTGCGAAACTGCTAAAAGAATTCAGGCGCTGCGAAAACACCCGGTCTTTAAGCTAGACCAAAAATTTTGACAACAGCATTTTCAGTGATAACAGATTCAATAACCATAAGAATCACATATGAAATAGTACATTACACATGAAATACCAAGGAGAAGGAGCTCTTATTAATGAATGCATAAGCCAACCAAGTCTGGGACTGCCACGAACCACCCAGCCATAGATTGGGCTAAACCAAAATTGTATTTCAGCCAATCACCCCCATGCCATATTCTAAGCATGAAAGTGGGAACTCATAATAAAACCAACCGGGGATTCCTAAGGCTTTATTGTATATCCCACCAAGGGATTCCTAGGATGGAAACCTTATCAATACAACTAGGATTTACCACAATCCCCACTGGATCACCAGGCCCTAAACAAGCATGGATGCCTCTGGATCTCTCCGCCTAAACCATGAGGAATTTGTCTGTCTCAACCTCTTGGATTTACCATGTATCCCACCATTATCGATCAAGGTATTCCTGGGCCTACGGGGTAACCACCCTCTGGGATTTACTGTGTATCCTGCCATTACCAGTCAAGGGATTCCTAAGCCCAATCAAGGGTAATCATCTTTGATATTTATCGTGTATCCTGCCATTACCAGTTAAGGGATTCCTAGGCTCAATCAAGGTGTTCACAACCAGACTTTACTATGTATCCCATCCCCAGATTCCTGGGCCTTATGAATAATCCTGATACCACCCCACTAAAATTCGAATCCATTCGTCAATCCAACTCAACCAAATACAATAGAACCCACCACACCATGGCTATCTGGAAATGGCAAGGCAAGGCTGAAAAACACTGTCACACCTGGAAAAGCCATGCCAATGATAATAAGAGAACCAACAACACACATGCATGTACCATGCATGCCAAATCTAGCAAGGATATCACACATGCAATTCGATACCTGCAAGTAATCACACTGTAGCTGCTTGATCCTGCTCTTCCTTTCTTGATCTTTTCTTCCCTTTGCCTTCTTTTTCCTTCCTTTGCTTTCCTTGATCCAATGCTATATTTCTCCAAGAATGCTCCAAGTTTCCAAGAGTGAGAGAGAGAGAGAGAATAGAGAGAGCCCCAAAACTGAACTGAAAAAAGGTTGTGAACTGATCCTTAGAAGAATTTTTATCAATGAGGCCTCTATTTTCTTCAATTTCCATTATTTTCCTTTAATTTCCTCCTCACATGCAACCTGTGATCTTCCACCTTCCTTTTCTCCTAATTTCCATTATTTTCATAAATAAAATGCCAATTAATGCCACTTTTCCTTTCCAAAGCCTTTTCCATCGCCTTTTCCAATTTCCTTATCCATATTAAACCAAATGAACATCCACTAGGATTTTTTTCCCAATATTCAACTTGGAATATGTGTCCCATGACCTTGGTTATTATTTTGCATTTATTAACTTTATTACATGGAATTTTAACTAGGGTTGTTACAATCATCATCTTTTCTCAGCTTACATCTAGTGACCATAGGATTGCTAACAGGTGAACACTCCTCCATTATAGACTTCTTCAACATCTCTTTAAGGTATTTTCTTTGAGAGAAAAACATTTTTCTTGATAATTGTACAATCTGTACGCCAAGAAAATGAATATTTCTCCTAACATTGACATTTCGAACTCAACTTGCATTTTAGCTGCAATTTTTTGAGTTAACATATCTACATCACTTCCAAATATTATGCCATGAACATAAAAAATAGTGATAAATATTTTCATGTTCATAGTTAATGTATATATTATTATTATCAGTTATTCCTCCTTTGAATCCTTGATGCTGTAGGTATTTGTTTAATCTGGATTACCATGCCCTTGGTACTTGCCTTAGTTCACACAAATCCTTTTTAAGTTTGTGCACATCATCTAGTTTGTATAACAATTGGAACCCTTCAAGGTGATCTAGATATACTTCCTCTTCAATTTCTCCATTTAGAAATGTCGATTTAACATCTGTGTGATAAAATTTAAATTGTTTGTGACAAGAAAATGCTAAAAACATCCTTTTTAACTCCAATATTGCAATAGGGGAAAATATTTCTTAAAAATCCACTCCTTTAACCTATACATATCTTGTGCACACTAATATGGACTTATTTATAACAACTTGTCCATCCTCATTTAACTTATTCCTAAATATCCATCTTTGGCCAATGATATTTTTATTTCTTGGTCTTGGAAGTAATTCCCATGTTTTATTTTTCTCAGTTTGGTCTAATTCCTCATTCATGGCCTTTATCCAATGCTTATCTTGACTTTCCTAAAAAAACCTTTGTGTTCAATCATGGACAACATGGAAATATGTGCTTGACTAGGAGTACCTATAAATCTTCTTCTAGTTTTAACTCCTACTTCCTTGTCACTAAGAATTCGACTGTCAGAGTGATTCTTTTGTACATACCTTTGGACGAGAACATGCTACCTCTTCTTCCTCTTCCTCTTCTAATTCCTCATGTTCTTCTTCTTCAAACTCATTGTTGATTTGAACAACTGGGCTAGTATATCTAGGTTGCTTCTTCTTGAGAGGTAAGGCTTCATCCACTTTCACATCAATACTATAAAAAATATTCCACAATCTTTTACTATAGCATCTATAGCCTTTTCTCTTAGTATAACATCCTAAAAATATTCCTTCATCATCTCTAGTTTCAAAGAAGATTATCATCATTAATTGTGATGTAACACTTACTACAAAAGACTTTGAAATACTTGATTGAAGCTGGTTTTCCAAACCAGGGCTCATAAGGAGTCTCATCATTGTTTGGATTGAAGTGAGATTTATTTAATATATGGAATGATGTATGATCAACTACATCCCAAAAGGCGTTGGGAAGATTTTTCTCATGCACATTGCTCTAGACATTTGTTGCACCGTTTTGCTTTGCCTCTCCACCACACTATTTTGCTGTGGGGTGTTTACAATTGAGGAATGTATCCTTATCTCATGTTATTCACAGAATTCATCAAACTCATTTGAGGTAAAATTTGTAACTCTGTCAGACCTTAAGCATTTAAACTTAAAATTTGTTTTGTTTTCAACAAGGGCCTTGAAAGCTTTGAACTTACCAATGCTTCAAATTTCCCTTTTAGAAATGCAACCCAAGTCATTGTGGTGGAGGCTTTAATAATTAACACAAAATAACATTCTCCACTTGGCGTTTTATTTTTTGAAGGCCCACACAGGTTTATATGTACCAAATATACAAGTTTGGTTGATGAGTATTCCTTGGTCTTGAAAGATACTCGAGCTTGTTTTCCAATTGACGTGATTTGTAGACTATATTGTTGGGCTTTGAAATCATTGTAAAATCTCTCACAACTTGCTTTCTTGTTGAGATTCACCATATGATTGTAATTTAAGTGTACCAACCTTATGTGCCATAACCAACTATCATTAGTATTTTCCAAACAACACTTTTTATTTTCTTCATTGAGTATGTATACATTAATTGGTGTTCTCATAACATTTTCTACTACTTTACTTGTTTTTTCTATTTTTAGTTCATAGACTTTGAAGTAAATCATACCCCTGGTCACACATCTGACTCAAACTAAACAAGTTGTGTTTGAGTCCATCCACATTTAAAACATTCTGAGCCTTTCCTCTTCCATTTTCCAAGCTAACCATGCCTTTTCCCATGATATTAACTAGAGCATCATTACCAAAGGTAACACTATTAGTACTATCTTATCTTAGTGAAAAATTTACCCTTATCACCAATCATGTGTTTGGATCACTCACTTTCCACATACCAATGGTTACCTTAATTTTGAGCATATAAAAAAAAGGTTGCATTCTTCTTACTTTTTTTCCTTTATAATTTTCCATGTCTTGGATTCTTCTTATGCTTGACTGGTCTGAGGGGTTGATCTGATAATGCTTGTTTAGCATTCAACTACCTTATGTCCAAAGTTGTGATAGTTATAACATTCAATATGATCTAGTAAATAAGAAAAATGATTATTTTTTTTGAGATTATTCCTATGAGGATTTACAAATCAACTGCCCCTAGTCTTTGAGGACTGATAAGAATAATTTCCTTTATTTATAAAATGATTATTTTTAAGAAACACTCTATGATGGGCGACCCTATGATGATTTTTTTTGCATGAATAACAACGATCATAAAATAGGTTTCGATACCTCTATCTCCTGGTTATTTGTTGACTATCTAAACAAGGCTTCTGCTACTTTTTGATTTTATCTTTGTGGCTGCTCAAAATTTTCTTGTTGTTGATTTTCATGATTGCCTCGAATTTCCTTTCCATCATTTAATTTTATTTTTGTGGCTGAATTTGATCATTTCCATTGCTATTATGTCCTTTGGGAGCTTCAACATAACTGTTTTGTTCTTTGACTTCACATTAGGGGAATTCTGAGGTCAAAGATGGGTCTCAAAGCAAAAATGTACCAACAAAATTAACTTTAAAAGAACCAATAGGATTCAAGATGGTGGTCATCCCCATGGGAAAATATTTTGGAGGGAAAAGAAGAAAACTACTTTTTTCTTATTGTATTTTCAACTTATTTCCTTGTAGGTTCACTCAAATTTGAAGAGTAGACACCCATTGGATGCAAAGTTAAATTCCACATCCAACAAGTACCCACTCTGCATACTTCAACACACTTTTTTCATGTATTTTCCATTATTTTCAATTGTGGATGTACTCAAAAGTATGCACAATAGGTACTCATTGATGTGAAATTTAATTCCACATCCAACGAGTGAAATTTGATGTGAACCTACAAGGAGATAAGTTGAAAATTGAATAAATAAAGTAGTTTTATTTCTTTTTCTTTAAAAAATCATGTCTTATTTTATTGTTTTAACTATTATTTTATTATTTTCCCTAGGAGGCCCATTTTAAACCTTAAGATTCCCTTAATGGGTTCCTTGGTGCTTGTTTGTCCTTTATAACCAAAGAAAATTTTGATGAGGGCATATTGTTGAGCACTTAAGATCTCATCCAAATTTTCATATCCTTTAATAAAATTTAAATTTTATTTCAATTAGGCCTTAGTATTTTCTAGTTATTTTATAATGGAGACAATTTCTTTTTCCAGCTTCTCACATTCCTTGCCCCTTTCTTTCAACTGTTCTAATATAGTGTTTTCGTTTTTCTTGGCTTCCTCCAACTCAATCTTTAGAAGAAGTGATGAATCTTCATATTCTTTTCTTTTTCATACTTACCCAACAAATCTTTTTGCTTCTTGTTCTTTTTCTCAAGGCTATGTATTTTTCTAGGGCACTGATCAGTTCACCTTCCAAATATACTTTAGCCTTTTCTTCATCTAATTCAAACTCATGTTTCCCTTCAACTTGGGTTTCTATAGCCATGAACATGAAATCATTGATCCTTTATTAATCATAAGTCTTCTCATCCTCATCATTTGAAGAAATGATTTCCTCTTGGGTATATAAACTCTCCTTCTTGAAGTTCTTCTCCTTCTTAAGTCTTCCATACTTATTCTTTTCTTTATTATCATATTCATTATCTTTCTTTTTGTATGGGAATTTAGATGCATATTGAACTACTTCTTGACAATTAAAGAATTAGAAAGGAAACTTACCTTTTTGATGTAGGAAAAATCACTTTTCCAGTGAATTATTTCCACGTATATGCAGTTCAATCTATCCCTAGAATATCTCATGCCTTTTAAGGTAGATTTTATTTTTCCTTATGGAAAAAATCTCACTTATCCCTAGCTTTTCTAAAATTATGAATCATCTAGTTCTAAAACTCATAAAATATACCAACTTGGAAAATACAATTTATTTACACAGAAGAATATAAATTCTTATAAAAAATAAAGACCCATTTTTGAATCCTTTTCTCATTGATGAATCAATGACTGAAGATCTAGTGCTCCTGCATTAGACTCCCAATGTAGAAAAAGTTCATGACCTCGTGGTCACGTGTCATCAATTTCCAAATCCTCTAGGATTCCATACTTTGCACTGTTGTTCATCATATGTATCATCATGCTGCTGTCCTTCTACATATGCTTTTGGAACTTCACTATGATTCCATGCTTTCTCTTCTTGCTGCTTACAATCCTGCAAAATAACCATCTCTACCTTTCCAATTCTCATCGTGCTTCTATTCACTATTTCAAGAAGAACTCTTTCAACTATGAGAACAATTGAAATAATAGTATACAACCAAACCAATGTACCTTCACATTTACCCCTGTATTCATTTACTTGTAGATTTGTTGCGTGAACTCTTTGTCTTGTTTCAATCTATTGATTAAACTTTGTTTCTAGGTTATCAATAAATTATTCAACCTTTGGATTCACTGCATCCTTCTTTATAACAACTTTTGGAAGTTGTCCATCCTCAATTTCTACTTCACCCGCATACACATAATTAGCTTGAGAACTGAAAATCATTTATGCTTCTGGTTGTGATTCTTCATTACCCTTCATGAGCATTACATTTAAATATTTCTCTTCATCTTTATTTAAAACAAAATTCAGATTCTGTTCTCCTCCAATTTCCTCTATCTTCCTAACAACTTCAAAGGGTTATTCTTCACCTGCATCAAAACCTATAATCACAAAAAAACATCAAATTTAAAGACATACGTCTCTTTAGCCTCATTTTATGTCTCAAACATTAAATAATCATACACATCATCACCATCCTCTCCAAGAATTCCTCCTTGCTCGGGTTCACATATCTGAACTGCCTCCTCATACTCAGCTGCTGTCTCTATTTTCGTACTAACTTTCTTGCAAATAACTTCTCAATATGCCATTTGACCATTTTCCTCATATTCCACCCGCTTCTCTGATTTTCCTCGTCTTGTTGTGGCAACTCCATAAACACATTCATCCATGCCTTCATCTCAATGAGTTCCTTCTCAAAATCTTCATTACTCATCTTCCTCATGTTAACTGATGTGGCATCTATGTGGCTTCCTCTGAATTCTTGCACTAACTAACCACATGCATCTTGATCTTCTCCTATCCTCTGTGAGATTTCTGCTGTCCACTATGAACTACAAATAACCTCTAGAGTAATAGGTTACCTTCCTTCTACATACACATCACCAAGCTTCCTACTTTTACTTGGTCTTTTGGCATTCTTGGTTCCCTCCTCTATGACCCCTTGAACAATCCTTGATTATCTAGGTTTCTACACTCACATTTTCTCTTTCCATCACAATTGTACAAGATATAATATTTCTTGCCACAATTCACCTTTTATGCTGCTATAATTTGCAAAAAACTTTATCAAAGTTTAGATACAAACATTCAAATCCGCATCTTCAAACATCAACAACCAAGAACCAAAATCTAAACTATTATTTTGCAATAATCTAAAATAATTTACCAGCTAGAACATAAACATAAACCTCTATATCTAACACAAATTCAGCTTTTAAATTCCACTTCCAAAGATATTTACCAATTTTGATACCCCTATGATGCAGGAAAAATCAATTTTCGTACGAATTAATTCCCACAGATTTGCAGTTCATGCTAAAACATTATACCAATTTCACCCTGACAACTATGTTATTCCTTCATTCAACCACTGAATCCTCAATGATTCTTTAATAATGCAATTGACAATCAATTAACTAAAATTTAACACGCACAACATAGAGAATTCATATTGGTGTTAATGTCCTTCATTAAGTAACTAACTCCATATTAGCAATTCCACATTCAACAAAATCTTCAGGTATCAATTTTCAAAATAGATGTTCACTTGCATGTAAATGGAAATTTCATCAGTGTAATGCTTCCATTAATGAAATCTCCATATTTCATTAATTTTCCACAACTTCCACACACAAATTAGAATTTATCAATTAAATATACTGAAATAAAATATCAAATAACATGAAATTCTATTTCATTCATTCAATCCTGTTCTTTTAGTTCTACTAAGAACCTCTCTTCCTTTCTATGGCCTGATTCTACATTCACTTGACCATTCTCTCATTGCTCGCAAGCTTACAATAAGTAGAATTAAGAAATGCAATAACTTTTCTAAATCCTAAAAGAACTACATAAATCACTCCATAAAACACATTTCCTAAATCACAAAATCACTCCATAAATCACTCCATAATTCGTATTTTTCTAAATTCTAAAGTCACTCAATCTATCCCTAGAATCTCTCATGCTTGTCAAGGTAGACTTTCTTTTGTCTTATGCAAAAAATCTCACCTATCCATAACTTTTCTAAAACTATGAATCATCTATTTCTAAAACTCAGAAAATACACCAACTTGGAAAATACAATTTATTTACATAGAATAATATAAATTCTTCTAAAAACTAAATACCCCTTTTTGAATCCTTTTCTCATAGATGAATTAATGACTTGGAAGATCTAATTCTCCTACATCACTTCGTATTTTCTTGCTCCTCTCTTCAGTCTTCTATCAAGCTTGAATTCTTCTTAATTGGATCCATTGTTTGAACATTCTTGATGATCTTTGGTCTTCTTATCTACTTTAAAGGATATTTCCTCTGATGTAGATATACTTTTTGCACTTCTTATTTCATAGGCAGTTAGAGTTCTATGCAGTTGATCCCTGGCTAGTTTCCTAAGATCTTGCATCTCCTCCAGAGCTGAAACTTTGGCATTGAATCTAACAGGGAGAGACCTCTTAACACATTTTGAACTACTATGGAATCATCCATAGTTTCCTCAAAACCTCTTATGGTATTCACTATTTCATCCACACGAAGGAATTTTTTTACTATATCTTCATCCTCATTCATCTTTAACGATTCAAAGTTCATTCTATAGACTTGGAGATTTACTTTCCTTACTTTACTATCGACTTCATAGTTGTTATTCAACTTGTCCCATATGTATTTGGCTATCATGCAATGCAAGAATTTAACAAATTCATATTCAAAAATACCACCTAGGATTGCATTCATTGATTTAGGATTATATGAGAAATCAAGCTTGAAACCTTTTTTGATCAAAATAGCTAGCTCTTCATAGCCATCCAACACTGCATTCTAGACATGTGCACCAAGGTACATTATAGAAGTCCTAATTCTCACTTTCCAAAAGGTATAGTTTGTTCCATTGAAAATAGAAGCTTTGTTAGTAATACTACGATCCCGACTGACCATATTTTAGATTGGATCTACCTTCCAGTTGTTAGACTGATGCAGAAGGAACTTGTTATAATACCAATTGCTGGAAACCATGATAATATTGAGGGACGGTGAATCAATATTATATAATTTTTAATAATTATTTAGCCAATCAAACACATTCATTCACAAAGTAATACGACACTCACGTAGATCATTGGACACACGATATTTACATGGAAATCCATATAGGAGAAAACCACAAATCTTCTTTTTATTTTTAATGTAATTGCAAGCACCAAATTCAATTTACATAAGATTTTGTAAGCACCAACCTACAAGAGGCACCAAATGCCTTTTTTCTTTCCAAACACCCACCTGATGGGGGCACCAACCCCCACTTGTTTGTAGGCGCCAATTCCCCGATCTTTATAGGAACCAACTTGAAGTGGACTCCAATCCATTGATTTGCAAGCACCAAATTTCTTTAGCCACTTATATCCCCTTTTGATACATTTTCATACTATGATCTATGGCATTTTGATTAAATTATCACTCACACAACAATATTTCTTTTGAGAATTACTTCCTTTCTTTGATCTGTTCTCAACTAATTCCACAACAATTTAGATCTGCAATATTTCTTTGACATGGAAGTTTAATATCTCAACCAATATCAATACACAATATTTGTGAAACACCTATTTACTTACTTTGCCTCAAACATAACATGATTAGCACTTAGATCTTTTATTTTTGCAATAACACTCCTCTTTTCTATTGTTAAAATATCTCTTTTCTTGTTATTTTTCAAACACTTATGCCTCTTACTATCTACTGAACTTACTCTAATCACTATGCATGGAGCTTCTGCACTTATCATGTCATTTTTGATACATTTATTTACTAGCTGACCTCACATATTTTTCCCCATTTGGGTCTCTTTTTGGTTTAATATTTTAACTAATTTTGGCGCCCAAAACACCAAATTTTTAACCTTCATCCATCAAGTTTAAGCACCTCTAACCATGAGACCAAGAGCTAGAACTAGGAGCTTATCTCAATGCGTTATAGGAAAACTGACCTATGTGATCTGGTCAAATTACGCTATAACAAAATTTCCCTAAAATTCAATATCCATCCCTAGTTGTAAGCCATGCTTGCTACCATGATTTCAGATCATTTTCGTAAAATTTAGCATCTAGTCCTAGTTCTAATTCGTTCTTGGTACCATTCTTTTAGACAAGGTCAAGATCCATAATACCGTGCAATTGGAAAATATGGGGATCCACTTCTCCTCAAGAAGGTGCGTGCACTACTCAATCCTTGGATGCCCAGGTATATGGAGCCTGAAACTTGGACCCAAATGGAACCTTGATCATTTCTATAGTGACTTAGTCAAATCCGAATATGGGTAAAAGCTTGAAGTGCTTGCATACTATGCCCTCTGATACCTTTATGCATGGATAAGTCTTCTAGCTTGACCCTATTTCCTTGCCATGTGAACCTGCCATGTCATCATTTTTGATCAACAAAAACCTACCATGTGTCTACAACTATCCTACACGTACCACGTGTCAACTACCATCTATCACTTTGATACCCAAAAGAGTTGAAAATGGGTTCCTCGTGTCTTGTCCTCCCACTGCCATGTCATCAATCTGTGACACCTATACTTCCACTTCACTTTGTCGTCTAGTGCCATGTCACCGTTTGGGGTCTTCTTGCTAGTTGAGGCTAGGGAATCTAAATTTGGGTGATTTCTTAAGATGTTTCTTTGTTACAACCTCAGATGCCGAGACACTTGGATACATATGATGGCCAAAATATTTCTTGAGGCCCAAATATTTGAATTGTGTTGGACTTCATCACTTCAAACTCAAATTTCACTTTATTCTTGGGGATTTAGGAAAAGTTCCATATACTATTGGAAAAGTATCTAAACAAGCTAGCTAACCTAATATCTCTAAGACTCAATTATACATTTGAATGGTATCTCTCAGATTATACATTGACTTAAGGATAATGCTCAATTTACAAGTTATTTAGAGGGGAATATTTTCATTATCTTAAGATAAATCATTTTTGTATTCATTTTGGTGGTTTGGCATATAAATTAGAGTAGAATGATGTTCTTACTAATTCTCCCATGTCAGTCCAAATTTACCCTTGCTTTCATTTTCATCATCATTACCATATTCTTGAACTTAAACATCTGACAACTCAATATCTAGTGGCCAAAGAAGGTTTCTTTCAAATAGAATTGAAGTTGAGAATTTTGTTAATGACCTTATCAATACAATGAGAGCCTAATCTCCTACTCATGAAAGTTAGGAAGTAGCCTATTGTGCCTAAACCAGTAAACATCAACATTGACCATGTTTGAGATGATGATAAATTCATCGAAAGACAAGAAAATTGTGATGTTATGATATAAATATCTCACACATTGTAAATGACCTTGATAATGTTTACATGTCAAAATAGATGCGTGCAAAGGTTAGAAAAGTTGAAATATATTTTGCTACTACTATTATTAATGGTGTTTGAGGGAATTTTCTGTTTAGGTTTAAGGTTAGAACCTCAATAGAGCAAGAGATAAGAAAATATAAAATAAAGCCCAGATAACATGTAATCAAAGATATCTAAGTCTAATATCTAAAATACCTACTTAGAACTTCAAAGTCTGATGAAGATTCAATGCCATTCTTTCTCTTTGTTCCTCTCCGTCTCCTTAATTCTATGATTCAATAATAGCGAAAGACAACATGAAATAAATATATATACATGCACATATGATCCAAATCAATACATAAATAAAAATTCATTAATAAGCATCAAAATTGGAATAGGAAAGAGCTTCTCATATATTAAGTGAATAAAAAACAAGATAGGGTTACAACCTGATTTTGTAACATAGGCACTAAGCGAAACCACCTTCCATATTCTTCCATTCCAAACTACTAAATCTCAACTCCAACAATATTCATCTCCAACATAAGGGTGATGGCACCAAGGGAATATAGAGACTGAATGAAAATGGAAACAAGGGTTTCCACAATAAGAGGATGCTTAAAATTAGGGAATGCAAACTTAGATCTCACAAAATTTGGCTAGAGTGAGGGTAGTCTCAAATTCACTTCCCTTTGGCTTATCCAAGACATGGAGTTATACCACCAAACTTCACTTGTGTGGTTGCTACATGGGCTATAGAAGGTTTCTTTTCAGTCTAACCCATAAACCAAACCTAGAAACACGTGAATTTTATACCTTTTCATGTTTTTTAATGGCAGATGTGGAATGTATAAGGAGAAAATTGCCATATATGCAAGATGTATATTAAGCGACACAAGTATATACATAGTTTGTTAGAATAAGGAGCTATGTATGGAAATAGAAAATTTGGTTTTTTATATGACATTGAGTTTGTCAAAAGGGAAGGGGATGTCATATAGGCTATATAAAGAATCTCAAGATATAGAGTGGAAAAAATGTTATGACAGATTCCCCCCAATGCATGAGGTTAGAAGGGTGACATGATAGCCAAAATGCATTATACATAAATAGGAGTGATATTTAGGAGGGTTTAGAAGGAGTGCACTAGTTGCCAGCCTAGAAGGTAGATGTGAAAACGAATAATAAGACAACCCATCTCCAGAGGTGGCATACCCATGCTAAAAAACATAATGGAGTGGTTTCTAAATTGAGTTACTACAGATCTGTGTGTATATATAAACAAAATGACAATCATAGCCATGAAATGTACACATTGGAACCATGTAAAAATAGATCATAGTTGTGAACAATACACAATGGAGCAATGTATCAACATATATAAACTCAGAGGAAAACTAGAACATACAATAGTGAACAACTAATCCCCTGAAGAAGTACCCAAGGTATAAAAGAGTGGTACTATCCAATAAACTTGGTTGACAACATATAAGATGCTATTGATCAGAGGAGAAACATATCAAAATGTGAATCACTGGTAGGATACTAGATTGAAGAAACTGTAAAGTGAACTAGGATTCTAATAGGACTAGAGGCCTTCAAACAAACCATTGAAGGTACATTTCAACACAATGGGAATATATGGGATAAATTCATCCATCTGTGAAATCGTTTGATTGCTACTCATTAATGTATACCCTTAAAAAATTCAAGACTACCACCGATGATGATAATGGGAGGTAAGGTGCCTAGTACATTCTCACAAGTGTGAATAAATATGTTGAAATCAAACACCTAAAAGAAGCTATCAAGCAACAAACATTGATGTATTCCCATTTCCAATAACGAGGGAAGATGCCATTGAGAATTGCAAACCCCAAGGTACTAAAAAGGAATCTAGATTTTGTTCGACAAAGTAATGAGTTGGAATCGATGGGAAAATATATGATGGAAGGAGGTGAATGAGGAATCACCCATGAATCAACACGTGTAACTAGAAGGCCAATAATGTGGAAGGAATCATATGAAGTAATTAATGAACCATCAATTGACTATGTCCCTCACATGTACTAGATGGAACAACACATAGAAGATACCCTATGAGTAACAACAAATGATGAATGCTGCTGATAAAGGTGAGGAATCCACTAATAGGGTCAAATGGAAACTAAGGTGCTACAGGAATCCAATGTGTTGTAATGTAAGCTGACATCAAACACAAGGGAAACCACCAAATCAAAGGTCAATGATGAAAATAAATGTGAGGTACAAGGTCACATATCAATGATGGAAATAGGGACAAGGTGCTACTCTAGGTCTACTCGTAGAGAAATGTGCTAGAGTTGATAAGAAGAGACCCATCAACATGAAATCAATGGAGGCATTCCTTACCAAACAATATATGACAATCCTACATATGATACTGAATAAATAACTCGACAACCAAGAATGATTGAAATAATGAGTCAAGAGACAAGCATAAAGGCTAACATTAAGATGAGTTTGTTAAAAAAATGTAGCGAGAAAGGCCTAATTTGACTTTAGCCTTAGTCAAATTGAGTAAATAAAATTTCCACATCAAAAAGACAACTTGGATGTAGTTAAAAAGTGTGACATGGATGTTTTCACTCAATTAGCTCAGTAAATTCGAGTTGGAGGGCTTGGATTTTAGTTATGCAAGTGTGATTGCTAAATTTTAGTAATCCAGCTTAGTTATTTTCAATTGTATTCAGTTAATCGACCTCTAACTATTGTTGGAGTCAGTTGAAGGTTAGTTGTGCAATGGGAAAAATACATAACTCAAAGATCTATTAGTTAACTGAGCAGTCAACCCAAAATAGCTAGTGCATGTAAAGAATTTGAGTTCCTCAGCTGAAGTGGAGATGATAATGCAGTGTAATAGTAGTTGTATACTAGTTTTAGTGTATAGGTGTTGCATGATATAAGATGATAAATCCTTGGGAATTTCACAATAAATTTGGAGTAAATTCCTAAATAATAGGGGCTAATTTCCTCGGGATTTGCGCAAGGAAATAAGAGGTTTGATGAGCGAAGAATTGGATAAGTGTTGGCCAGAGTTTGTAATTGAGCAGAGAGAACCATTATTCTTTTGCAGGTTGAGCTCATAGTTGGAGCTAGCCATTTTAATAGGTTGTCTATTCATTTGATTAATGCAAAGAGGCTTGAGGGGTTTTTCGCAGTTGGGTTCCCTTAAAAATCATTGTGTATTTGTGGTTTTCTTATTGCATGTCTATGCATGTTGTTCTAAATTGTGTTTTTCATTATGTAGATCAGTAGAGTAGAATTGTGTCTCTTGTTTTTAGGTTTAAATCTTGAGTAGTTGCAATTTCTATCAAATTTCTACATGGTATAAGAGCCTCAAAATCACATTAGAACTAGTATTTTGATCTTTTCTCTTAGGAATTTTGATTTTGTAGCTTTAGAGCAAGAATTTTTCTTCAGGGCAGGAGGATGTCTTTCAACGGACTGAAATTGGAGTATGCCTTGGAGGGTAGCTCGAATTTCATAGCATGGAAGGATCTAATGGAAACAATGCTTGATGAAAATGGTGCGTTAGAATATATTAAAACTGACATTGCAAAACCTCCATAGTAGGATGCACAACGATTATCCCAATGGAAGAAGGATGTTGTAAAGACCAGGATAATTCTTTTAGAAGGTGTGGATACCATGTGGTCTCAAATCCATGGAAAAGAGACACCATTTTCTATGTGGAAGGCACTAACTGATCTATTCGAAAGTAATAGTGACTATTAGGTCCCTATAATACTAGTGATTCCCCCATTACTATTGTTATTGTATCCCTTATTGTTATTATTGTGCCCCTATTGTCCCCATATTGTTATTAGTGTGCCCCATAGAAATCCACTATTGTTATTGTTGTGCCCTTATGTTATTACTATTATGTCAGCTTGATTATATTGTGACCCCTTAGACTCCTATATATAGAATGGAGGTTTAGTCATTTGTATCATCCAAGAATTGTTCATTTGTGTAATGTAAAGGAGGTTTCCTCCTCGAAGAGGTTGAATTCTAAGGCGTTGATCTAAATTTTCTATATTTTTGTGAGTTGGTTTCCTAACATTTGGTATCCAAGCTTTGGATTCTAGGGTTTTGCTGCTACAAACAGGTCATCGTGGCATTTTCGCTATAACTTTTTTCTGCGACATTTCAAAAACTAAAAAAAACCCGTTTGATCTAAAATCATTCTGAACTTCAGGTTTGAATTTCAGAGCTTTTCTTGATATATTTTCAGAGATATGATCTGCGGAAGTTAGGGTTTTTTCATACTCCCGAATTACATTCCAAACAGGTGACTTGGGGAAAATCGTTATAACTTTTGTTCTGAGCATCAGATTGAAATTTCATAAGAAGTTTTAGAAAGAGGACAACCTGTAGTTTTCTGTATATATGTTTTAGATACTAAGGTTGAAAAATTTACACGTGGAACTTCGTACAAATTCGGTCTACTAAACTTGCTATCGGGAAATCTAGTGTCTATGCAGAGCTGCTAGTCCCACTAAGGCTGGTAGCTACCTTAGAAACAAACAAACTAAAACCACTTTCGTTTTCCTTTATGAGAAGTAGATAAGAGGGGAATAAAGCAGACCAACCTCTGTCTTGCGCTTGGTTCCTTGCTTGATTCCTCTCCCTTCTGATAGATCTTTGCCACTCGCTTCCTTGTCTACCCAGCTTCAAAGAGCACCTGTGGAATCAAAGCAGCATAACACTATCCAAGAACAGAGATCTACTATCATAAAAAATATAGGACCAGATATATATTGACCACACAAATGCATATATCATCAATCATACAAGAATGTGGAGGAAAACTTGAATAGCTTTATTAATAATCAAGAATAGCAAAGAGGATTACAACCAATTGTTCTGACCCAGCGTCATCCTCTCAGCAAGAAAGCCCTTCTTCACCTCATGAAAAGCTTAGATCACCCAACACTATGATGTTACACCAAGAAACCAACAACACTTCCTTACAAGATACAAAATTCCAGCCTCTGGATCTCTGGGATGAGGGATCCATATATAGATGTTTGCAAGGGGGGTGAGTCAGCTTTTGAGATTTGATTACTGTCCTCTCTCTAATAGTTCTTGATTCCAATTGGAGATTGATGATCTCTTACTCATCCCTGGGCAAATGTAGAGAGGCAAGTGTCACAGGAGAAGTTTCTGGAAGATTCCATGATCCTCCACCTCACAGATTGACCCTGCCATTTGTCCACTCTCGCCCATCGCACCCCATAGAAGGGTTTTTTAGTATGCATCGCACCTCCTGTGTGCATTTAGGTGGGATGCAGCGCACTTTGACCATGGAGTAGGTGAGATGGTCCAATTTTGACCAGTTCTGAGTAGTTTTTCATGGAGAACTTCTGGGAGATGATGTAATCAGCTGACCTTGTTCTTTTAGGGGTTGGAACAACACTTTTAGGGACTTAAGAGCCCTTGGTTTATGGAAATTTATGACTGGGGTTGCAGTGCCCAAAAATGTCTATAACATTTGCCCCCTAAAGCATGAGGTCGTTAATCTTTTGATGTCCGGTGAAATGCTTTATCATGAGGATCAGAAGTTTTTTCGAGCTGGAAGGCGACCTATAATAAGATACAATACAACACATTATCTTCATTATATTTTCATGATCTAGCTGAGGTGGGCATTCCCATGCTCAGCTTTATAAATTCATTTTCATGTACATAAGACAGACAATCGTCTGAGTGCAGACTGATGATTCTGTTAGAGCCATCATCCCTTGGATTGGATTATTATCTATGAAGCAATGATGTACATTTGATGTCTTTATTTTCCTGAATATATATCGCAGCCCGAATGGATGAAACTAGATCCGGGGTCTTCAATCTCGTTCGATCTTCACTCAAAGTACAAGTCAATCCATGTGAGAGATGTTCTGGAGTCGAACATGGAAAGACAACGTCTGATTACCAGCCAATGATGTAAGCTGTTAACAGACGCGAGAGGAATCACCGATAATGATGATGACCCTCAAGGTACTACAATACAATTCACGTGGTGTGAATAAGGGACTTGGTGTCGAACACCACGCAAAATCTTTCGGTCGAAGGTCATTGATGTAAACCTGTCGCTGGAAGTGAGAAACTTGCCATTGAGGAATGCAATTTTCAAAGTACTGAAAGGGTTGTTCCTAGATCGACTTCCTAGATAATGAGCCGATGTCGACAAGAAGTGATCCGTCATAGGAGGGCCTTAGTGAATCCCACATCAATGACACGAAATGGAGAAAATGATTTTAATGGAGGTGAAAACGATCTGATGACATAAGGTTCAGGGTGGCGGTCATGAAAGAATGGAGTGTAAATGTATTGCAGTGGATGAGACACAGGTGGATTCTCTGAGCGACTTCTCTTGAACATACCTGCGACATTGACATGATGGATTGGTAGCGTTAACCCCAAATATGGATGGTGTGATGGACCAATGGTGATATGACCAGTGAACAGAACAACCCAACCTAACTCGGATGCGAAGTGAAAGTGTCATGTTCAAGAGTGACTTGCCACCAATAAAGTTTCTTCAAGTTTTCTTCTCAATTTTTCCCCAGTAATTGCTGACCATTACCTCTTTATTTTTTTCAAGCTTGAGGAGGATAACATATGCTTGTTCTATAATTTTCCCTTCAGGCAAACCCATCGCTATGTTTTAACGAGCCTAGCAATAGTGAAACTCGTTCTTGTCTGTATGGAAAAGTTTGTTGCTATTCGGTTTTAACAAGTTTAACGACAAAGATAACTCGGTCCTTTTCAATTTTAGAGAGTCTGAAAAGGGACGTAAAGAAAACTCCAATAATCCTTTTTCATCATATAATCCCTTGAGTCCGAAAAATTATAAAATAATACAAAAGGGATGAATTTTTGGTAATTTTAACGAGCCGAACAAAACAAGCGCTCGATATTTTTGTGTAATAATCCCTCAGGTCCAAAAAGATTAAAATCTAAAGGAGGGCTAGCACTTCCGGTCACTTTAACGAGCTGGAGAGGCCAATTGCTCGACAATCTTTTCATATTTTACGAGTCAGATGAAAAGAGCTTAAAGGAGACTCATTTTTCGAGGAACGAGTGATAAATTCGGGTAGCAGCTAGTTCCAGGTAAGGTTTGGAATTTTCCAATCACGACAGTGTCACAAGGATGGCTAACAGGATCACTCTTCGTAGCTGTTCCTCAAAAAGGGTAAACAATCAAATGGAGGTGAATGATCAACCAATATAGAGTGGAGGTGATGATGAGAACACGACCAAGGCTTCAAATGCTGGTGATAATGCATTCACGATGGTTATTTATCGGAAATTGGTTCATTTTTTAATGAGCTTAAACTCTGGGGGAACGTTTGCTCATTGCTTATGTTTATTTTTTAACGAGCTTGAATTCCGCGTTAAAATTGCTCGATATAATGGTCATTGATTATCTTGATTTTACCATTGACAACTTTTTTTCCTTCAAAGGTTGTACTGCCTGCTCAATTGCTTCATCAAACTAGTTAGAAACGAACAATATATGTTTGAAAAATGAGTCAAAACACTAATATTTTACTTGAATTACGTGAAAAGTAATTTAAAAGTGGTTTTTACCTCTCATTTTACCATTTCATTTGAACTTTGGTTTGTTGGAGCTTTGGAGGTGTTTTCCCCCTTGATTTTCACCAGCTGATTCCGGGAGATTCTACGGATGATTCTTAGCGCCGTCTGGACCAGGTAGGAGCTAAACCTGAGCTCTTCAGTTTCATTCTTTCCTTTTTGAATTCTGAGCATGTTTTCTGGTTTTTCTGAGCCTCTGGGGTTTGAAAAACTCGCCCTAGCTCCATCGCACCTCTTCTATATCGAAAGGTGCGATGCACGCTGGCTTGGCCATTGGCCAGTCAGCATGCATGCCACACAGAACACTGCTGGGGGTGCGATGGGCGCAAGGAGGGAAATTTGTGCACAGTTTTTTCATGGAAAATTTTGCTTATTTTTCACCAAATCAAGATCCTGACTCTCCTCTTGTTTGTTTTCAGAGATTCATTGGAGCAAAATGCCTGTTACATGGCGAGAACTTGAGCATGAAGAAGAGGACATGCTTGCTTTACATGACCCGGTTACGGTGAATGCACTGCAAAACTGTGGCATGTTCAAGTTTTTCTGTATCTCTATCATGAGGCAGCAAATCAACTTGTTGCAATATTTTCTCGATGCATGGGATCCTTCCACCCAGGTGTTCCAGATTAGGGGCAAGTCCATCCCCTTGATTGTCGTGGACATCTATTTTTTGACTGGCTTATTGAGGCGGGGTGTCCCTACCTCATTATCAGGTTCGACCCGTGGGGGTGAATCCGTGAGAGATTACATTCGTAGGTATTGCAGAGAGGGATCTTAGCCGAGTAAGGACGGCAAGATCAATATCCGAGATGTCACTGACAGGTCCTTGAGGACCATTCTATTCACTTTTGCTAGACTGGCTGGTAGTGCGGCTCTTCATGTGGCCAACAGGTCTTATATGCAGTATGCCTTAGAATGCCTTGAACCAAAGGTGTTCAACTGGTGTAGTGCAGTACTCTCTGTGATGAAAGAACAACTGACCAAGGTGAAAAATGGAAGATTGAAGAACTTTGGATATGGTTCTATTTTGACCGCTTTTGCCTTGGAAAAGATCCCGCTGATGCAACCGCAGTATGTTTCACTTGGTTTACCTCCATCGACTGAGCCACGGATGCAGAGATGGGTCGACCTTATGGCTAGACATGCTGGTCAGTCCCAGGTTTCCTTTTCTGATACCTTCTTCGAGTGGTTCAATCGTCAGGAGATGGTTTTTTCCGAGTATCCATATGCTGGTATGGATTTTCGGGGTGATCCGGATTTGGTACTACCGGCTGGCGAGCAGTGGGGTGTCATCGGTAAATTCTCTGACCATATCTCTGTTTATCATTTCTTTTATAATTTTCTTGTGCTTTCTTCTATCAGGACTAATCAAAACTCATGTGCTCATGCAGATGTTGGACCAGTTCGGCCAGTAGTACGCCTGAGAGCGCTAGCTACCGCTCCAGCAGGAGAGGCTGTGGGAAGGGCTATCCTTCGCGACCTTGATGTGGTCAAGACTCTTTCAGCATTGCAGGATCAGGTCGAAGGCCTCACTCTTGGTATTCCGGACATGATGACTGACGAGCTGCCTCTGAGGTTGCAACTACATACTACTGGCGTGCCGAGTCGATGGACTAGGCTTTTACGCATGATTGCACAGGCGGTGACTTGTTATCACCAGCATCATTAGACTAGGGTGCCCCCTAACGTTTTGAGTTTTGGGTCATCTGACCAATTTTTGTCTTGGTTACAGAACATTATGTGTAAACCATAAACAATTATATATATATTTTTAATTTTTGGAGCTTTATTTTGGTTAAGTTACATGATCCTGATGCAAATACTGATGAAATGCTTCTTTTTATAAATGTTGCAAATGTCTATCTAACACATAATTTTCCAATGAATATGTTAATGTGTTCAAGTTTCTGGAAATATGCTGATATTGAATAAAATCAAATTGCCTTTCCAAAATCTTGACCCTTAGGAACATGCGATAGATAGCTGGATTTCGGACGGAGTAGATACCAGTGAGTTGTAGTATGACGAGTTGTGAGTCTAGCCTGACTACAAGTCGGTGTATGCCATGTGTGATGGCATCAGAGAGGAGTTCTATCAATGTGCTATATTCAACAATATTATTTGTTGACCGACCAATACATACCCCTCTGAAACTTACTAACTCGCCGCTTGGATAAAAAATGGCCCAGGCTTCAAAAGATAGGTTCCGCGAACTATGACTCGCTCCGTCGGCATATCCAACAAAATATTCCAATAGGTTCGACATCTGCGACAAATGTAAAAAGTGGATTACTTGACCAAAAAATTACCCTTAGCGAAAAAAAAAATGTAACAAAAGCATAGGGGTTACTACACTGAATCATGCGTAGTAGTACTTAAGGTACAACCCGTTATGGGGTTGCGCCGGTGGAATCCTGTCATAATCCGCTAACTCATAAGCCCCTTTTGTTAATACACGTTTAACAATATAGGGGCCCATCCACAAAGACTTGAATTTTCTTGCTCCCAGTTTATCGGATTCTTGGTCATAAAGTAAGACCCAGTCACCTTCTGAGAAGACACGGGGTTTGACATTTTTGTCGAACTGCACCTTGACTCGTTTCTTATGGGCTTCGTTAGCCAAAGCGGCATCACGATGGGTTTCATCCAATTGGATTAGTTCCAAGAAACGAGCCTCCTCTTCTGAAGTTATGGGGAGAAGGTCGACTGCGAGTTTGAGGGATGAGATCTCACACTGAACTGGTAAGATTGCTTCTAGGCCATACACCAGTTGAAAGGGTGTAAAACTGGTTGCATTCCTTACTTATGTTCGGTATGCCCACAAGGCTGAGTATAGGATCAGGTGCCAACTCCTTTTGTGGACTCCAATCATCCTTTGCAGCGTCTGCTTCAGGACTTTGTTGATTGTTTCAACTTGTCCGTTGGCTTGTGGGTAATATGGAGTAGAGCTGTCGTGGGACAACCCCAATTTGGAAGCCAATTCAACCATCATGTGATTGCGAAAATGCGATCCATGATTTGTGACTATGGCCTGTGGAACATCGAATCTGGCGACTACATGATTGAAAAAGAAAAGGGAAACTGTTTCGCCGGTGTTGTTTAATGTAGGCATCGCCTCGGCTCATTTGGTAAAATATTCTACCGCGACTATGATATACCCATGCCCCCCGGTCGAGGTGGGGTTACATGTCATAAAATCTATGCCCCATTTTGTGAACGGCCCAACAACAACTATTGGTGTGGGTGGTCTTCTGGTTTTGCTATCGAAAATTTGACATGGATGGCAACTTCTGACTGCGGTTATGCAATCTTTGAAAATTGTTGGCCAGAAGTATCCTGCTCATAAAATTTTTTGCACTGTAGCGTAACCAGATTGATGCCCCCCACACGCGCCTGAATGGTAATCATTCAGGACTTTTTCAGCCTCCTCAATGGTGAGGCACCTCCTCAGAATTGTATCGACACCACGACGGTAAAGTGTATCATCGACAATCATGTAGTCTTTTGATTGGTATCGAATACGTTTTTGTTCCGAGCGAGAGGTATTCGACCTATATTTTTGGGTTTGCAGATAGATGATTATATCTCCATACCACGGATTGCTTGAAGATATCAGAAACAAAGATTCATCCACGATGGTTTCTTTGGATGTTTCATCGTTGGACGACGATGGGAGATCGCATAGTAATTCCGCGAATACCAGGGATTTCTTCGATTTGGATTTTACAAATTCCAGATCAAACTCTTGAAGAATTGCTATCCATTTTGAATATTCCCCCACCAGCAACTGTCGTGACAGTATATAAGTCATGGGGTTGCAATCTAATAAAATGGTAGTTTTTCGAAAGAGGACATAGTGTCGAAATCTCTGTATCGCTTGAACAGCTGCGAGAGCCATCTTTTCAACATAGGAATATTTTCTTTCTGTATCATTTAAGTTTCTACTCAAATAATATATAGGATGTTCAATTCCATTGTCTTCTTGTACTAAAACCATTGCGATGGTTGTATCCGCTGCAACGAGATACAGGTTAAAGTCTTTTTGATAATCAGGAGCATACATTAATGATGCTTTCATTAGGGATTCCTTTAAAGCATCAAAGGAAGCTTGCGTGACCTAATCCCAGACGAAGGGTTCTTATTTTTCAATAGACGCGTATAACCTTTAGAAAGTTCGGCGTAATTTGGAATGAACCTCCTACGAAAGTTTGCTTTCCGGTGGAGTTTCTGAATCTGAAGCAAATTTGAAGGTGGAGGAAAATTTATGATTGCTTGAACCTTACATGGGTCGAGACGAATCTCGTCCTTTGAGACTACAAAGCCAATTAAACGACCAGAACTGACACAGAACACACATTTGTGTGGATTGAGTCGTATCTTGTAGTGTCGGCAACGTAGAAATATTGCTCTTAAATGCTGCGGATGATCGGTCCGCTTTCGCGAATGAGCCGGAAGATCGTCGAGATATGGTTGAACGATGTTTTTGATGTCATGGAAGGTATAATTCATTACCCTCTGAAATGTTTCCCCTGCGTTCTTTAAACCAAAGGGTAACTTGCGATATGCAAATGTGCCCCACGGACAAATAAATGCAGTCTTTGACTGGTCCTGTGGGCAGATATTTATTTGATTATACCCGGAGAATCCATCCATAAATGAAAAGATTTCACATCCGGCGCATTCATCAATTATCTGGTCAATAAAGGGTGTAGGGTAGTTGTCTTTTGGACAAGCTTGATTTACATCCCTATAATCGATGCACACTCTAATCGTTCCTTGTTTTTTCATTATAGGAACAATGTTCGATACCCAATCGGTTAGAGGAACCAGGTAAATAAATCCAGCATGGAGAAGTTTTTCAACTTCTGCCTTGATGGCAGCGGCTTTCTTGGGGTGCACCTGCCGTAGCCGTTGTCGTACTGGTTTGACATCTGGATACATCTTTATTTTGTGTTCAACTATACTCGAGTCAATGCCTGGAATTTCATCATACGACCAAGCAAAGACATCTCTGAATTCACAAAAAAGAGCGTTATATATTTCCAGTTCTAAAGGAGAACAACATTTGCCAACATAAATATTCTCTACAACATCTGTTTTGGTCGAGATATTTATGGCGATAGTCTCTTCAATATTGGACAAGTTTCGCTCGGAATCCACCGTGTTTACAGTATTTGATAGGAAATAAAAAACTGAAGGATGATGAAGGTCATCAGGAGTATCTTCTTGACAATCCAGAAGATGGGAACGATGGTGGTAATCTTCCCATGGCGCCCCGTCAATTATCATTGACTGAACAATTCCTTCGTCGGTGTAATGCACTTGCGACCAAGGATCTGAAGGGGTGCCATATTCCTTAGACCTATCTATCCAAATTCTTGATGAGCGTTGATTCGGGTCTGCCTCCCATGCCAAAAACATTGATTGCTACAATATTTCTATTAGGCTTGGAGGCAATACCTGCAGATGATCCATGTTAATATCGTTTTCTAAGATCTTTTGAATAGAAGATATCATATTGCAGGTTCCTACCGTTTCCACTTCCGCCAGATTGATTGGAGGTGGGAGGGAAAAAGTCCCCATTAATATAGGGTCTTTTAGTAGGCCTACTTCGATATTTTGAAGCGAATGGGGGCTTCCATGGATCATCAGAATGATTCCCGTAACTTGGGAACTATTGTGGAGAAATGTTTGTTGATCGACGATTGTAATTCCTCCCTGAAAGGGAAATTCAATCTTCCTAAAGTAGGTCGATACAACTATAGCCATAGCATATATCCAGGGTCTTCCCAGTAGGATGTTTTAATTGAGGTTTCCGTCGATTACTTCAACATCTATTTCTACCATTCCCCCCCCCAGTTCAACTTGAAAGTTACTTAAAATCCCATATGGGTTATATGTTCGTCCATCAAATGCTTTTAATGTCATCGAAGATCGTGACAAGGTTGGAGATCCTAAAGTTTTCCAGCAACTCATCGACATAATACATGTAGATGCCCCCCATCAATAATTGTTCAATGAATAGTTTTGTTGAGGGCTTTCACTTGAATGAGGAAAGCTAGTTGAGCTGGTAACTGAGGATCATACCCTTTGTGATTAAAGGACACAAGATTAGAATCCTTTGGGTCAATCCCACCTATTGCTAATAATAAAGCCTACTTTTGGGAGGGGCAATTTTGCAGTACCTCAAGTGTCGACATAGCGGATGGCGATTGGGCCAGATCTTCCACTATATTATAATGTTGTACTGCTCTAGCACGCAGATTAAATGTCGAATTGTGTACTACTCCCTTTGGCAGTTTTATTGTCAGCTTTGGAATGATGGGCGGCACAACTTCTGTCGAAGTTGTTGTCGAACTACTAGGTTGATCTTTATCCTTGTTGTTCGACAGTTGTGGATTCCCGTAATCTTTATTCCTTGTCGTTATCAAAGCATCATTTTACTGTTTCGAAACCAATAACATCAGCACTTGG
The DNA here is from genome assembly GCA_031772625.1 of Pinus tabuliformis. Taxonomy (NCBI): domain Eukaryota; kingdom Viridiplantae; phylum Streptophyta; class Pinopsida; order Pinales; family Pinaceae; genus Pinus; species Pinus tabuliformis. The sequence continues at coordinate 1,306,889,663 of CM062816.1, read as the reverse complement.
GACGGGGAAGCATTATCATTGGCAACCAGATTTGTTCCTGGATTTGGAAACGGATCAATTAATACCGCCGAGGTTTTCGAATTCTTGAAGAATTTTCTAAGCTTAGCTTTATATGGAAACTCTCTTGTCCAATGATCCTCATCACATATAAGACATGGACAATTTGGTTTCTTATCTCCAGAAGGGTTTGCAGAAGATTTTTCAGGTGATGATTCCTCCTGTTTCTTCTTCTTCCCTTTGTTTTTCTTCTTGCCTCCTGGTTGCTTGGTTTCTTTGCCTTTGTCAGTTGAGACAACATTTACTTCCGAGGCGAGAAGTTCTTCTTTTTCATTTTGACTAGAAATCTTACGGGCCTTTTTAGATGTAGCCTTTGTTGATTTCGTGTCTGTCATACCAATCACGCCATCGCTGGCATGAGAGTCATTGTTTGATTTAGGAGGAGGAGGAATGGAAAATTCCGCCCTGGGAGCGTCAGGGATTTTATCGTAGAGCATGCCAGATTGAGTATAAATCAAGTCTAAATATTGCGCACGAGCAATAACTTGCTCTTCAGTGACAACCCCCCCCTTTGCCACATCTTCTGTAATGGAAGGTAACAATGACTTAATAAACCATTCAGCTAAAAGCTGATCAGGAACATACGTTTTTACCATTCTACGGTGACGTCACCACTCATGAATATGATCGGATATGTGAGTGGCCATCGTTTTTTTGAAATTGGTAAGAAGTTCTGTTCTTGTTTCGTACCTTATGGGTAACTGAAAATGGGCTAAAAAGGTTGTGGCTAGGGTACTGAAGTTATCAAACGAAGCTCTAGGTAATTCGATATACCATTTTGCTGCCGGACTAGTTAACGTTCTCTGAAAAAGGCGAAGCCTAACTGAATCATCATTTAGGGTGTTTGATGAACACCACAGATGAAATGTCATCACATGATTCGACGGATCCTCACTCGGATTCCCATTAAATTTAGGAATATTTGACGAAATTTTATGCAGAATCGCTGGCCACCAAGGGGCGTAAGCAATTGGATCGTTTGTTAGCCGATTTAGATCTGGTAACTCTAAAGTCGCCACGAAGGGTAACTGTTGATTCAGGTTTGGCGAAGCATACCCAGGATAAGATGGAATTGCCTGGGCAGTTGGTCTTTGCATACCAGCATAATGCATTTGATGCTGGTAACTTTGATAAGGTTGATGGGCATAACCATTGTAGAATGGTTGATTTTGACCGTTTTGAATATATGGCTGCCCATTATTTGCAAAGATTTGTTGCTCAGATCCTTGGTAAATTTGTTGGAATTGAGGTTGTTGGTATTGCACCGGCCATGGTTGTGAAGCCATGTGCTGTTGTCCAATACTGGCTGTTTGACCAAGATGAGGGGTAATTGTACCCGTTTGGGCCTGTGTTATTCCACTAGTTGGCGATTGTGGTTGAGTTGCAGGGACAAGAGGCTGTTGCATTACAACCTGAGAAACCTGAGGTACTTGTGACACCGTCACAATAGCCAGCATAGTTGCTATATTTGACATAGGTAAACATTGTTGCATCGAGTATACAACTTTTGGTTGTTGAGGCAGTATTGGCACCCAACTGCTAGATGTAATTCCAGCATAACCTGAATTTTGTTGCGAACTCTCGTAGGGTTGTCCTCCCGGAGGAGACAATGAAAGGTTATATTGCCCCCCATACGGTGGTAATCCAGTACTCAAAGGAATGGTTTTTCCTTGAGGACCGGACTGCCCAAATTGACACCGTAAATGATCAATTTGCTGAGACTCAACATAAGAGTTCCCGGATATTATTCCGGATGAACAAACGGGAACGGACCATACTATCGAAATAGCCCCTGAGTGGGCCCCATCTAGCGATTGAGAGCTAGTTGGGACAAATGGTATGCCGGCGAACATTGTTGGAGTAACAACAGGAAGTTCCGCCATTGCTGCGTCGGATGACACAATCCTCGATGTCGACGGTTGTTCAGACATTTCTAGTCTATCCAAAAGATTTCCTAGCGATTCTACAGGAGCTTCCGATAATGGTAGACTAATTTCTGATGAAGAAGGATATAGGGTGATCCCGACTCCAAATTGCGATGGAGTACTAGATGGAGGATCCTCCACAATCTCTTCTATAGCAATCAGACCAGGTGGAAGAGGTAGACCGTCAGGTCCGTAAAATATTTCTGGTGCCGAAGAAGGTATAGAATCTGCAGCGACAGATGTTTGGGGAATAACACTTTCCGAATCAGCTGTAGATGGAGCTGGTTTAGTAATACAAGTGTTTACCTTCACACTAGGATCAGCTCTACTGTCCTTTGGTGGCTGTGAAACTTCTTCTGTAAAGGTAGGGATACCAGAAATGTTTGGAGTAACCGGAGTCTCCAATGGTGTTGGAACACTTGTTCTAACTGTACCAGGGGATTTGGAACTGGTTAAACGAGTTCACTTTGTCTGTAACAGTTTTGATTCTGGAGACAAAGATGGTTGACTTGTAAGCCTCCGCGAACGACGGGGTTTCAATTGACTTTCTTCCACGATTGCAGATTACTCGATCAACTAAAAATCAATGGGAAATATGTTTCCGAATTAAATGAATTTTAGACGCTTTGAAACAACTTGTTTTTTCAATTTTTAAGAGTCGAGAAAAAACAAAAGATGACTCTAGTCGCCTTCGATTTTTAATGAGCTTGAAGTGACAAGTGCTCAGATGGAACTTTTCCTTTAAGGAGTCTAAAAAGGAATGAAAGAGACTACTATGGAAATCTAGATAGAGGGATTACCAAACCAATCGCAAAATTGCAGAATACTTTTTACGGTACGACAGTCAATCTTCCCGAATGCTGTGTTCAGTGCATTGCGATCGATAGGGCGGCAGACACGGCTTCCTATGGATAAAGGATAAAGCCTATTGTGGTCTCCCAATATATACTCGACGGTACGTGGGAGCACAAGTCCGTACTGGCATTTATCCTCTCAAAGTGGAGGAATCACTCAACCAGCAACGAAAACAAGAGTTACCAGGCTTTACGACGCCGGAATACGTCTCTAGCCTAGACTTCTAAATGTTGTGCGTTAGGTTCCAAAGCATTTTTAGATTCATTAAATTTATTTTACAGTTGATCTTGCTTAAGAAATTTTCCTTTCAGGTTCACCGCGTGATGTAGATATACAATTCCTAAAATGCAATCTAAGATGATAAACAATCGTTTAATCTTCTTAATCCTAGCTACTAAGGAAAGAGAGACGATATTCTTTCAACATAGAGCAGAGAGCACACACTATATGCACTGTCCTAAATCAAACCAACAAACAGTCTAAATGCAAATGCACATGCATGTATTTTTTTTCAGCCTTCTTAATGTGTGAATGATAGAAAGAAAGCTAAGCGCAAATCTGAATTATTTTTCAAAGCGACATTACTAACAAGTTTCTTTTCAAGACAAAAATGAAGACAATGATGACACTTTGTTATTTGGAATTGAAAACTTGCTTTCGACACTTGAAAAACTATTAATTCAAATCAAATACAAGAGTAACAGTGTAATCGACTATCAAGAAAAATTGGATTATCTTCTATGAATGAAAACGACACTTGCGACACTTTCCAATCAAGAAACGATAGTTCAATTACGCTACTTATTTGTAAAAGAGAACTGAAAATGGCTCACAATACATAAAAACATTTACAATTCTTTGCACAATGGAGGCAGAATAATGGCAAGGAATGGGGTTTCCAACAGAGGTATACTGATTACAGACAGAAAAACTTCTGAAAAGAGCTGAAAAGAGTGAAAAAACCAAAATCTGAAGGCAAAATTAGCCCTTTCTGATCAGCGCACCTGTTACACAGGGATTCCAGTATGCATCCCACCTACAACACATGAGAAGTGCGATGCATACTGATATCCTTGAAGAGAGGGTGCGATGGTACAGTGCGAGACTTTTAATCTAGTTCTTGATCACAGTTTGCAGCACAGTTCAGGGATTTTGGCCGAGCAAGTGGTAATCAGTAAATAAATCATAGGGGTAGATCTAAGGAGGTTACTAGAGCCACCACAAGGGCAATTAGAGAGCTTGTAAATCGATTGTTCAGTTTATAAACAAAACCCGGAGATAGACTGAAGCAACATTGATCTACTTTGCACTTGCATAGCAAATGCAGTTCGAAGGCTAGCTGGCTTGACTTCAGGCTCCGTCTATAAGTTTATAAAGCAAAAAAATATAGACAAACAAACAATCTATTTTCTCCCCACCGGAGTCGCCATTTTGTTATTGGGAATTCTAGTGTCTATGCAGAGCTGCTAGTCCCACTAAGGCTGGTAGCTACCTTAGAAACAAACAAACTAAAACCACTTTCGTTTTCCTTTATGAGAAGTAGATAAGAGGGGAATAAAGCAGACCAAACTCTGTCTTGCGCTTGGTTCCTTCCTTGATTCCTCTCCCTTCTGATAGATCTTTGCCACTCGCTTCCTTGTTTACCCAGCTTCAAAGAGCACCTGTGGAATCAAAGCAGCATAACACTATCCAAGAACAGAGATCTACTATCATAAACAATATAGGACCAGATATATATTGACCACACAAATGCATATATCATCAATCATACAAGAATGTGGAGGAAAACTTGAATAGCTTTATTAATAATCAAGAATAGCAAAGAGGATTACAACCAATTTTTCTAACCCAGCGTCATCCTCTCAGCAAGAAAGCCCTTCTTCACCTCATGAAAAGCTTAGATCACCCAACAGTATGATGTTACACCAAGAAACCAACAACACTTCCTTACAAGATACAAAATTCCAGCCTTTGGATCTCTGGTATGAGGGATCCATACATAGATGTTTGCAAGGGGGTGAGTCAGCTTTTGAGATTTGATTAGTGTCTTCTCTCTGATAGTTCTTGATTCCACTTGGAGATTGATGATCTCTTACTCATCCCTGGGTGAATGCAGAGAGGCAAGTGTCACAGGAGAAGTTTCTGGAAGATTCCATGATCCTCCACCTCACAGATTGACCCTGCCATTTGTCCACTCTTGCCCATCGCACCCCATAGAAGGGTTTTTCAGTATGCATCGCACCTCCCATGTGCATTTAGGTGGGATGCAGCGCACTTTGACCATGGAGCAGGTGAGATGGTCTAGTTTTGACGAGTTCTGAGTAGTTTTTCATGGAGAACATTTGGGAGATGATGTAATCAGCTGACCTTGTTCTTTTAGGGGTTGGAACAACACTTTTAAGGACTTAAGATCCCTTGGTTTATGGACATTTATAATTGGGGTTGTAGTGCCCAAAAATGTCTATAACAGAACTAGTCTATAATCAGGTCACCGTGGGAGATTTGGCATAAATCTTCCTTGGAGAATCCAATCTTGATCAAGCTTGTGGGGTTAGAAAGAGGACTCAAAGTGCTACTGTAAGAAACGATTTTAGATATTTGAGATCTGCAGTTACAGAGATACAACAGATTCAATATCAAGCTCTTACAAAGTGAAAAAAAGGTTTGTAGTTTTTTTTAAATTTTGCATAAGATTGGTTTGAAAAATTAGTTTGAAGGAATTCAAAGGGACTGGTGAAGAATTATTAGCATTAATTAATGCCCCGAAGAAAGAAAATGGAAACACCTAGTAAGAAACCTGAAATCTCTAGCATGACTCGTGAAGAAGAGGAAGAAATGCAACATGATATATCAAAATTACAAGACCAAGTACACCAAATTTCACACTCACAAAAGGTAATTGAAGCCAAGATGAATGGCATGGAAGCTAATATGAATGACATGCAAATTAAGATGGATGGCGTGGAAGCCCAGATGGATGGCAGGGAAGCTAATATGAATGGCATGCAAGTTAAGATGGATGGCGTGGAAGCTAATATGAGTGGCATGGACACTAAAATGAATATCATGGATGCTAAGATGGAAGAATTGAAGATAAATTTGAATAAGTTGCTACAAGAAATGGTTACTAATGGTGAAAAGGTAGTAAAGGAAACTCATGATGAGAACAAAATAAATGTTAATCATGATTTCGTAGACTCTAATGTTGGATTGAATACCCACCATGTTCCAAAAATCGATATGAGGAAGTTTGATGGCAAGGATCTCAGAACATGGATACTACAGATGGAGCAATTTTTTGATCTCCATAATGTGAAAAACACACAAAAGGAACATATTGAAACTTTATATTTGGAACCAAATCAGTTTGTATGGTATCGATGGCTTTGCTCTTGTAAACAAATTGTCACTTAGGCAATTTTTATGGAATAAATGATAACACATTATGAGGATACAAAAAGCAACACTTTTTTTCGCACATTGAGGACTTCCAAAAATTGAACGTATGGGTAAAAGATATTCCAGAGGCGCATAAGATTGATGTGTTAATAGGGACTTTAAAGGATAATATCCAACATGAGGTTCGCCTTTGGGAACCTGATTCATTGGAGAAGGCATTCAGGTTAGCAAGAAAGATGGAAAGAAAAATTATGGCAACCAGGAAGCCTACCACTCACAACTATAAAGATGGAAGTGTTGTTTCCCCTAGCCTTCCACAACCTACAATGTTGAAACCACAACAATTGGAAGAAAAAAGAGCAAAAGGGCTTTGTTACAGTTGTGATAGCAAATACACTAAAGGTCATAAGCGTGCCGAGAAGAAATTATTCTACATAGATTGTGAAGAGGAGGAAGAAAAGGAACAAGAAATGTAAAAAGAAGAGGATATACTCCAGGAACAAGCCCTAGATAAAGAAGAAATGAATCTGACCATATCTTGTAATGCATTGGCTAGAATTACCACTCCTCAAACTATCAAGATAGAAGGACATATCAAGAAGAAAAAGTTAATAGTGTTGATTGATTCGGGTAGTACCCATAATTTTATTCATTGTAGGATAGCCAAGAAATTGAATTTCTTCCTATATCCAGCACCAGAGTGTCAAGTGATGGTTGCAAGTGGAGGAACCATAAATTGCTTTGGAAAGTGCCATAATATCAAGCTATCCATGGGAGAATATGTATTGAAGAGCCCAATGCTTTCCATTCCAATGGGTGGTGCTAATGTTGTACTAGGAGTCTAATGGCTACAATCTTTGGGTACAATAGCTTTTAATTTTCAATAAATTTTCATGAAATTTCTTATGGAAGGAAAGGAAGTTGAATTAAGGGGTATTGCAGGGAAACTGAGAAAGATAATCAGATCTAACGGTATGAAAAAGCTTCTAAAGAAGGAACAATGAGGCGTAATTGCACAATTATGTTCGCTAGAGGTTCCCACATCTAAATCATCTATTTCTCCAGATCTCCAAAAATTCTTGGACAATCATTCCAAGGTATTTGAGACTCCCAAAGGCCTCCCACCTATTCGTCATCATGATCACGCTATTCATTTGATTCCAGGAAGTGTTCCTCCAGACATCAGGCTGTATAGATATCCCTATGCTCAAAAGAGTGAAATTGAACGTATGGCTGCAGAAATGGTAGAGGCTGGTATAATTCAACCTAGTCAAAGTTCTTTCTCTGCTCCAGTAGTATTGGTGCACAAGAAGGATAGATCATGGCGCATGTGTCAGGATTATAGGGAGCTCAACAAGCTCACTATTAAATATAAATTTCCCATTCCTGTCATTGATGAATTATTGGATGAATTGCATGGATCAATTTACTTCACCGAGTTGGATCTTTGTTTAGGATATCATCAAATAAGAATGAAGACTGAAGACATTCCGAAAACAACATTTAGAACATTATGAATTTTGGTCATGCCTTTTGGCCTTACCAATGCACCTTCTACATTTCACGGTTTGATGAATTCAATTTTCAAACCCTTCTTTAGAAAATTTGTGTTAGTATTTTTTGATGATATACTAATCTATAACAAGTATTGGAAGGATCATGTTGAACATGTTGATAGGGTGCTCAAACTATTGGAGGAGAAACAATTATATGCAAAAAGCTCCAAATGTTTCTTTGGAGTACAAGAGGTGGAATATCTGGGTCATATTATATCTCATGAAGGTGTTAAGGTAGACCCTAGCAAAATTAAATCCATTAAGGAATGGAAAATCCCCACATCCATAAAGCATCTGAGGGGATTTCTCGGGTTGACAAGGTACTATCGGAAGTTTGTTAAGAATTATTGGAGAATAGAAACACCTCTAACAACATTATTGAGGAAAGATGCATTTTCATGGACTCCAGAAGCAACAAAGGCCTTCGAACATCTTAAAGAGGCAATGTGCCAAGCATCGGTCTTAGCTACTCTAGACTTCAAAAAAACCTTTCTTGTGGAATGTGATGCTTCAGGAAATGGAATTGGTGCTATTTTAATGCAAGATGAAAGATCCATTGCTTTCAAAAGTCGTCCAATCAAAGGAAAGTATTTACACAAAGCTATTTATGAGAAGGAAATGTTGGCAATACTACATGCACTTAAGAAATGGCGACCCTACCTAATGGGAAGACACTTCAAGGTAAAAACGGATCATGATAGTCTTAAATGCTTTTTAGAACAAAGATTATCCTCTGAAGAGAAACAAAAATGGGTCACAAAGATGTTGGGTTATGACTTTGAAATCATTTACAAAAAAGGGAAGCAAAATGTTGTGGCAGATGCACTCTCAAGAAAGGACGAGGATGTGGAAGCATTGCTGTGTGCCATTTATATTATCCAACCAGATTGGATAAATGAAGCAAGGGATGAATGGAAGAAAGAAGAAGAAGTGTGGGCACTCATTCAAAATATACAACAAGATCCCAATACATTTGATACATTCAGCTGGAAAAATGATTCGTTATGGTACAAATATCGCTTATACCTATGTAAGAATTCCAAACTCAAACAAAAGATTCTTATGGAATTGCACACTTCTCCCTTAGGAGGGCACTCAGGATTTTTAAAAACTTACCATAGGGTTAAGAAGGATTTTTTTTTGGATGGCCTTAAATCGGATATTCAAAAGTTTGTGGCGGAATGTTTGGTTTGCCAACAAAATAAAGTTGAAACAATTAAGACCCCAGGTCTATTACAACCTTTATCCATTCCAAGCCAACGTTGGGAGGAGGTTTCAATGGATTTTATCATAGGTTTACCCAAGTCTGAAGGAAAGAGTGTCATCATGGTGGTAGTTGACAGACCTACCAAGTATGCACACTTTTGTGCATTATCACATCCATTTAAAGCCAGTAGAGTTTCTACTGCATTTATGGAAACAATTCAAAAGCTACATGGAAACCCAAAGATTATTGTAAGTGACAGAGATCCCATTTTCATTGGAAATTTTTGGATAAAATTATTTTCTTGACTCAGTACTCAGTTAGCTCATAGCTCATCTTATCATCCTCAATCTGATGGGCAAACTGAGATAGTAAACAAATGTTTGGAAGGATATCTTTGTTTCTTTGTACCGAATAAACAGACACAATGGGTCAAATGGTTGCCTCTGGCTGAATGGTGGTATAAAACTTCCTTCCATACTGCAACAAAAATGACTCCATTTATGTCACTTTATGGATATCATCCACCATCCATCACATCATATTTAAGAGAAAATTATAAGGTTCAATCAGTGGAACATCACATCGAGCATAAAAAACAAGTTCTCCAACTCTTAAAGGATAACCTCACGTTGGCGCAGAATAGAATGAAACAACAGGCATATCAACATTGCAGCAAAAGAAGTTTTGATGTAGGTGACTGGGTATTCCTACAGCTACAACCATATAAACAAATGTCCCTCAAGCAAGCTAAGAAGGATAATAAATTATCACCAAAGTATTATGATCCGTACATGGTGTTGCAAAAGATTGGTACTATGGCATACAAATTGGAGCTTTCTGCAGCTACCCGAGTGCACCTAGTTTTCCATGTTTCATGTTTAAAGAAGGTTATAGGTGACAAGATCCTAGTTCAAACAATATTGCCAGAACTTGTCGAGGAAGGAAAAATCATATTGGAACTGGAAGCAGTCACAAAAACAAGAACTCGATAGCTATGAAATCGATCAATTTCAGAGTATCTCATCAAGTGGAAGAACTTATCCGCTGAAGATTCCACATGGGAGGATGAGAATTTTATACATAAGAATATATAACTACTCAAGCGTTGAGGACAATGCTTTTCAGAAGGAGAGGGCATGTTAGATTCCTATAATACTAGTGATTCCACCATTACTATTGTCATTGTATTCGTTATTGTTATTATTGTGCCCCTATTGTCCCCATATTGTTATTAGTGTGCCCCATAGAAACCCACTATTGTTATTGTTGTGCCCTTATGTTATTACTGTTATGTCTGCTTGATTATATTGTGACCCCTTAGACTCCTATATATAGAAGGGAGGTTTAGTCATTTGTATCATCCAAGAATTTTTCATTTGTGTAATGTAAAGGAGGTTTCCTCCTCGAGGAGGCTGAATTCTAAGGCATTGATCTATATTTTCTATCTTTTTCCTAACAATGACCATAAAAAATTGGGCCTAAAAGACAAAATTCGAAACATTAAGATTAGCAGAAGAATGATACTATTCTGCAGTATCTCTCCAGATTTACACAAGTTAAGGATGAGCTTGGAAGGATTGTGGTGAATGTAGTAGAAGATGACCCGGTAAGCTTAGCTCTTCTAGGCCTTCCAAAATCCCACAACTACCGAGACTTTGTGAATGGAAGGTAAAAATTACCCAATTAGGAAAGGTTGTGGTTTGATTTGGTTCAAGAAAAGTTCAAAAGAAACAACAAATATGGAACTTCATCCAAAGCTGAGGATGAAGATAATTTTGTATTGGTTGGAAAGGGGAAGAATGGAAAAGGAAAGAAGGCCTAGAGAAAGCGTGAATCTAGCCAAAATAATGGAAGGAAGAAAGAATTGAGTAAGATATAATGCCTTCAATGCCACGAATATAGGTCCTATGCAATAAAATGGATCCACAAGAAGTCTACCAAGAAGCCTTCAGGAGGAGTAGAAGGTGAAGTACTAGCTTCACAATTCGAATTAGACTTCACCCTAATAGCATGCATGACCAACATTGTTATGGGGAGTGTGTGGTACCTTGATTTCGGTGCTTCGTTCCATATGACATGTTGCAAGGAGTTTTTCAGTAGCTTAGAGGAGAAGTATCTCCAGATGCATGTCAAAATGAGGGATGATGGGAGGTACAATGCTATGGGAATTGGTACTATCACCTTTGAGAGGGAGAAAGCCTCTCCTCTTCACCTCAAAGATGTTATCTTTGTACAAGGGCTGAAGAATACTTTGATATCTATAGTAGTATTGGAGGATCGTGGATATGATGTTATTTTTCAGTAAAGGGAAAGCCTTCCTGAGACACATAGTTACCTGTAAAGTGAATCATATCAGGATTTGAGTGAAGAACTTATACAAACTTGAGGTGGGAGATTACACTGCATTGAGCAGTAAGGCTGAGAAATTGGTGAGTCACGATGTTGGAGAACTCTAGCACTTGAGATTGGGTAAGCTACACCATGGTTCCCTAAAGATCATGCAACAAATTACCACCAGTCTCCATAAAGGTTCCCTTGACCAACAAGATGTCTACAAGGGTTTCACATAAGGGAAATATGTCAAATACACATTCCATGACCGAGATAGTGGAGCATATGCAACATTGGAGTGAGTGTACTCTAATGTTTGTCGACCCTTTTCTACAACCTCCACCAAAACACATAAGTACTATGTTATTTTTATTGATGATTTATTATTGGCTTAAGGGGATTGGAGCTAGGTTCAAAGTGTACCATGCACCAACAAAACCCTCAACCACTGGCGGTTTCGGCAATGACTTGCAAGTAGATCGCAGTCTCACCCGAAGCGTTATGGGAGGTTGCAGAACTAGGTTTCTATAGCCAGAGGGATATGTGCGCTGTGGCATCCATGTGTTTACTTATGTTTTATACTTATCTACAACTTCACGTACATAAAAAACTTTACACTAATAATTTAATTTACAAATTTTCACTTATTGCATAAACATATAAGAACAATATCACATGTATTCTTTCTCATAATTAAGTGAAAAGAATGAATAACAATATGTATAAGACAGATAATGAACACATATACAAAAGACTTCACCAAAATTTATTCTTCTTTATTAATATGGATCTTTCAATAAATACAAATTCTGACCTGCGCACCTAGCTGCAAGTGGTCTGCGCACTCATCTGCGGAGCCTTTCCTTCAGGCCCAAAAATACAGACTAAAGATAGAAAATATCAATGATTCATCTATGACTTCTACTAGTACTTGACAAAGTATTACATCTCCTTATATAGATTTCATCACTACAAGACCATAGTCCATATACCATGGATCCGACAAAACAATGAACTAACACCTAATACTCATTACAAAATGAGGGGATTTTACCCACCCCAAAGCCCATAAAAATCACACAGTAAATATAACTTTATGGACTCCGTGTGCTTCGCTCCTCAAAATGTAGAGTCTTTGACCAAAACTGGACCAAGTTGGGTTGCGCCCAATAGGTCCCCAACACTCGCATGTGACTCATCCCGAGTCACTTAGTTACCATGCCCTTTATCTTCACTGCAATAACATTGTAGACTCCATTTTACTACTGGAGTATTTTTTCTACTTGTTTCTAAACTTGACGCACCTCCTCCAAAAATGCCTCTATAGTTCGACCAACAACCTTCTGCAGTACTTCTTTCTCCCTTTCCTTTAACTACTTGAGCCTTCCATAAACTGCCTGCGAAAGTTGGAGGGCCTCATCCTGCCACGGTTGAGTCCTCGCTTGCAATATATTCTCCTTCCTCTGAAGATCTTCTATCTATTTATGGAGTTTATTTCCTTCAGTAATGTTGGCAAGCCTTTGCGATATTGGTAGGGTCTTTGCAGTTGCCAGGATCTCTTCCCGTTGCTTCTTCTTCACGGCTTGTAACCCCCCCTCGATCTTTTGAATGTTTGGATCCTCCTACAGTGAGGTCCAAATGTGCATATTTTCATCCAACATCTTTCCACATTCTACCACTATGTCAGAGATTCCTTTCAAAGCTGATTTTAAGTCCTTCTCCCTCTTCTCCCTTACTTCTGATGGCGTGGCTGGCTATAGTCTTATTTGCAGCTCATAAATCTGCACTTCATAGTCAAATTTCATCTTTGCAAGCGTATTATTTGATTCTTTTATCATGAGGGTGAGCTTCATGACCTTCTCTGCTGGTGGCTCCTCTTCATGAACCTTCACGTCCAGAATTGTGCCACAAGTGTCTGCAATGGATTTTTTCAGTTGCTGCTGTTGTTCTCATCTCTTTGCTTAGCCAATTGCTCCAACTCCTTTTTTCAGCAAAGCTTTATCCTTTTCCATTTGACTAGTCAACAACTAAGTTTGCTGTTCCCGCTCTTGTAGCTCAGTTGTTATGCTTTGGTGGAATTCATGCAGTACCTAAATCAACATTGCGATAATGTTCATGTTGATGCTGCTCTAGGCTTTAGCTTGTTCCCTATCCTCTGGTGCTTCGAACTGTAGTGCTCTAGCTAGCACCCTCAAAATCATAACGTTGAATGTTGTCTCTATTCGTTGCTCTTCCTGTAGTGTTTGAGTTTTTTGCTTTGGTTGTCTCACTATTTATGGTAGTGTCTTCAACTCTGCGATGCCCTGTTGAACCTCAGCCAAGATCGCTCTATAGAAATCATCAATTCTATCCCGAGTATCCGCTGTTATCTCATGGAACTTCTCCCCGATATCATCGATGTCCCCATCAGTGAGGAAAAGTGGTATAACACCCTAGATTTGTTTACCTTTTTATTTTTCCTCATGCTCGATGTGTTTTTTGTAAGTACCCTCTTTTTAATGATGAATGGTGACTCCTATGATACTCCTTCATCATTGAGGGGTTCTTGAGTACATGTTCCTGTTATGGCTCTGTCTCTTCTGTGCCTTGTTTTTTTTCTGTATCTTTTCCACTCGGACTTACATCCCACAGAGTATCCTTCTCTCTTCCAACATATTCGTTGGGTGGACTCATCCACTCTACTGACTAGCATTATACTACTGAAAGTAAGTCATCCTCGGTTGCTAAATATGGCATTGGGTGCCATGTCCTTGTCAGGTCCTTCCTTACCTTCACATAGACTAGATGGAAGTATGCTTTAAAGTCCGCGATGTTGCAGTATTGCCTATACTAACTGGGTGATAGCCTTTTGTGCTGATTCACCACCATGTGTAAATCCATTGACATTAGTATGAAGAAAATCATGTTTTCCATTGCACATGACATCTCCTTAGTATTCCAAAGGGAGGAATACTTCACGGCTTCACAAATTTCGGCTTCGACGGGAGGAAACTACGAGTCCTTCGGCTCCCTCCATGCAATTAGGGTGATAATGATGATTAATCACGTGTAATGAAATGTATTCCCCTCCTCCTGCGCTTCCCTACAATCTTCCAAAATTTCTTTACATAAATAGGTGGCCTAGTTAAACTGAACCTTGATGTTGCACTACGCAGCCAAAGAAACCATGGGTGTGGGGACCTCATTTTCCCTGCACTTGTGCATGATATTTCCTGCTAAGAGGTGTGCGATGAAGCGCACCCCTTGGTCGCTAGCAGCACTGATATCATATCTGTGCGACTTCTTAACTATTTCAAACTTATCCTTCATTGTTTGTGCCATCATCTTGTCTTGATTTTTTCCCACAAACTCTTTTGTGAGGTATTTTCCTTGGTGAGGCAGTCATATAATCCTTCTGATCAACATTTTGTCGATGGGGATCCTCATCCCAAGCCAGAGGCATCCATCATGTACTAATGTGAGAAGCTGTTGCACACAATTTGTATTGGATGTGCTTCTACTGAAGTGTGGCACAAGTAGCATATTTAACAGGCATGCTCTCTGCAATCGTACAGCCCACCGGTGCATCTCTAACCTTGTAACTCCACTTTCTAGGTAATATACCTGCTGCAAGTATTTTCTCGACTCAAACTATGGGTATTTTCTCCGATCATTGAAATCCCAGTCCTCCATCTTCAACAATGGGATCTTCCCCAATGATTTTCCATCAAACGACACTTCCTCCGATATAAATGGAGTGAACATGCCAAAGTTCACGTCTTTTGGGTCCTTGACCGGTTTTGTGCTCAATTTTCTTGATGGCATGTAAGGTAGGAGCACAAAGGGAATTTCTGCGCCCTCTGTCTCCATTCGTGCACCTTGGCCTCTTCCTCACTGTCATGAATCTCCTGTGGTTCCTTCTACTAGATTGGTTTCTTCCCCTTATCCTCCTTATTCTTTGTTCACACTTCCTTCTACGTCTTCTTCCTCACAGATGTCCTCAGTTCTATCCCAGAGACCTCAACTGGCCTCTTTTCCTGTTTCTTCTGTGGATGTGCTTCTGTGGGTACTTGCTTTTGCGACGACCTCACATGCCTTGGGGACATGGGTACATTCACGACTCCGGTTTGACTACCCTGGGGTTCCATGACTCCTACTAGCCCTTTATTTGAAAATGCTCCAGCAATTTCCTCAAAGCTTCTCTCAGACATACAACAACTCACTTCTTTCACACTTAGTTGCAAATTCTCATACTAAATTCTCCAGACAACAAAGTGTAAAATGTGGCACATGATATGGATTTTATAACAAATTTTAATTTTCGACTCATGATTGGCTAAGGTATTTCTCATTTCATGCAATTATGGTGCTAGATTCGGCCAGCGGTTCTTCATAAATGTGTTTCTCCCACCTTTAATGACAAATTCCTTTTAACGATAACTCTTTCCTTCCAATAGTCATATTTCCAGCCAGCTTTGACGAACCTTTCCTTGTGGCACAATCATCCTTTATTTGTATCAGTTGTTTCAGACTTCGTCATATTCTTGAGCATCGCGCAGTAATCTCCCTTCGACGAAGTCCCTTTTTGCAGAGTATTTTATAGTCCCGTGCTCACTTTCAACTGCAAGTGGCACTAAGACTCTCTTCCCTTCATTTTTTAGTGAGAAGTTCTAGGTATATAATCGTCCTTGTATACTTTCAATCTGCTACCATTCACTCGTCCTAGAATAAGTTGACCATTTAAGTTCACAAGATGAAATGCCCACCATCAGAGATGTCCTTGATGATATATGGTCCTAACCAATGTGTTTTAAATTTTCCTAGGAACTTCACGAATTTGCTGTCATATAATAGTACAAGATCTCCTTCCTAGAATGCCTTCTTCTTGATGTGCCTATCATGACAGGCTTTCTCCCTTGCTTTCTACACTTGCTGATGGAACCATGTTATGAACCTATCTTCTTCTAGAACCAATAACTGTGATATTCTTTCCTTTATAATGTCAGGGTCTTCCATATCAATGAATGCTACAATCCTCAAACTTGGCACAATGTACTCCATACGCATAATTGTCTCTTGTCCATATACCAACCTAAAAGGTGTTTGCCTTGTCAATTTCTTGCACGTTGTCTTGTATGCCCACAACACCATTGTAATCCCCAGATCCCAGTCATCTCTATTCACATTTCATACCTTGGTCAATGAATTCTCCACAATCTTATTGAAATATTCCACTGTTCCATTTTCTTGAGGATGATAAGGGGTTTCCTTCTGGTGGTAAACATGAAATCCTCAGTTAATGCTTCAATGGTCTTCTTCAAGAAGTGCGTCCCTTGGTCACTCATTAGAACACTTGGGCAACCAAATAAGGATAATATATATTCAAAGATGAACTTTGCAACAATTTATGCACTATAATCCTTCACTAAATGTGCTTTGGCCCATCTTGTCAACTAATCAGTTGTAATGATTATATACCTCACACCAGTCCTTTTTCATGTTGCACTGATAGCTCCAAAAAAGTCAACAACCCATTTTTCAAAAGCCTGCAAAGTTACCTATGGTACTAGTGGCATTTCATCTCTCCTAGATGGCTTCTCTGTTCTTTGACATACATCACAGGCTTCGGAGAATTATTTTTCATCCTTATGTACTGTGGGCCACCATAACCCAACTCTCAAGACTTTATGCGCAGTGGCCTTTCCTACATACTGTCCACCTGCGACTCCTCCATGAGCTTCTTTCAGAATATTCTATCTTTCATGCTCAGGGATGTATCTACGCAGTATTTCATCTGGCCCCATTTTGTACAAGTGTCCAAAAATCAACGAGAAACCAAATTCTTTGAATACCAACTCCTCCTTTTGCTTCAAAGTGTACTCTGCGGGAACTATTTGTGTAGCCAAAAACTGAATAATATCAATGAAGTGATCATCTACGACTCTAGTTGCAAATAAATGCACATCAAGAAGGTTATCTTCAATACTTGTGGGTTTTTCTCTTGTCTCTATCCTTGATAGATAATCAGGCCCAACATTCAATCTTCCTAGCTTCACTAAAACCTCGAAATCATACTCCTAGAACAATAACAACCATTGACAAAATTTTCCTCCTAAAACAAGATTATTCACCAAATATTTCAACGTGGAGTGATCGGTGAACATCTTGAAATGTGATCCCATTAAATAGTGACTGAAATTCTGTAATGCATATACCATAGCTAACCCCTCTCTTTCTATTGTGCTATAGTTCTTCTCTGCCTTGGACAATTTTCTTCTTGCAAATTCTATGGGGTGATCAATTTATCTTGCTTCTAGCTGCACTAGTACTATACCCAATGCTATGTATATGCATCAACATGTACATGAAACTCCTTATTCCTGTCTAGGAAAACCAGAATAGGCGTAGTCACCATCTTCTCTTTCAGTACATCCAAGATTTTCTGGCACTCTTCGCTCCACTAAAAGGTCATGTCTTTCTTTAGCAATTTCTCCATCGGTGCAGTTATGTTTGCATACCCATTTATAAATTTTCTGTAATAGCCAGTGTGTCCTAGTGTCGTGCGTAGTTGTCTCACTGTTTTTAGTGCTGGCAAGTTCACAATAACTATGACCTTCACGGGATCCACAATTGATCCTTGCTTACAAAATACTTATTCCAACAGTATACTAAATGGTGCACAAAAGATACATTTTTTCAAGTTTAATGATATCTGGTATTGTCTACATGTATCCAGCGTCAACCTCAAGCTTGCCACATGATTTTTCAACATCCAAAAGACTGTCTAATCGTCGAAGTAAACTTACAAACATTTGTGTATATATTATTGGAAGGCTGGAAATACAACTTTAGAAAAGATGCTAGGAGCATTCTTCAAACCAAGAGGCATCATTGTGTACTGGTAAGAGCCCCATTCTATAGCAAAGGTTGTATTTTGTCTATGATTTGGCGCAATTCTGATCTGATGGTACCTCAAAAAACCATCCGTGAAAGAATAGACCTCCTGTCCTCCTACATTTTCTAATACTTCGTCCATAAATGGTGTAGGGAAGGGGTCATGCAGACATGCATCATTCAATTTTCTCAAGTCCACACAAATTATGATTTCCCCTTTTGCCTTCTTTTCTTGAACCACCATGGGACTCACCCACTCAGACTCTTTGACAGGTTCAATGATCCCAACTGCTAACATTTTTTCTAGTTCTTCTTTCACCTTTTTCTTGTATTTTGGATTCAATATATATGGTCTGTGCTTAACAAGATTCACATCAGGCTTTAGAGGAATCTTCATAAATCCCAACTCCTTCTGTTCCCTTCATATCTAAGAACTTAGTTGAAAACAACTCCTGGTACTCATGCAAAATATTTGTTAACTTGTTGACTGTGTCATCATCCCAGTAATCTCCTATTGTTTCAAACTTCGGCTCATCTTATGACCCTGTATTCACCTTCTTCATCTTTAATGGATTTGTTACATCAAGAATCTCTATTTCAGGTCCATTCACTTCGCAGTGACCTTGAGATTCTGCAATGTCAATATTGTGAGGATCTTCCTCCTCTTTTGCAGTGATATTGTAGCATTCCACTACATTATGTAACTGCATGACCCAATCAGGTTGCCAAATAACTAGAACTTTGTTCTCAAAAATATTATTCTTAACTATCTAAAGGGCTGCATCTATATGTGGACAATCATCTTCAAAACTAAATGTCATTATAAACCCATCAACCATCTCTACCCAGCTTGTAGTACCATGTCGCAGTTCTGTTTCCAAACACCAATTCTGAGGAATTGTCTCCAAGGTATGGGTGAAACCATGCACCCATTCTTCTCACCTAATTACTTTCCATGCTGTCATACAGAGTTGTATGTGTTCTCTAGGATCAATTTGATAATCACACTTATCTGCCAATTCTATTTCTACATGACCAAACCTTACCCACATCAATATTCGACATTGTTGCCAATCTCTGATATTATTCTTATGTGTACCCCACCATTTAGCATGAGTAGATCTTAGGGCTAGATCCAAAGCTAAAAATCTCTGACATTCTGGCACCTGTCTTTCATAATCTCTAAAGAAAATATTGATATTACCCAAACCATGATAAAAAGGTAAATCACATACCTCTGTTGTCATACAATGCATTGCTTTAGTGATCCTTGCACATCGCCCTGTAGATACTTCATGTAACTTGTTTTTCCAGTTTTCTAATTCCTTTTCTGCAGTGTAAGAATTTTCCATCTGTAGTAGGGTTGATCCATTCTTCTCCTTTTGCTGTTATTTGGTAAATGTTTTCGATGTCATCTACACTGTACTATTCTTTAATAGGTTCAATATACCTCGCTCCTTCGGATGGATCTAATGGAACAATGAATCTCACATTGTTGCTTTCAAATATCATTTTCCTTTTCTTCAAGTTAATTATAGCCACGTTAGTGAATTCCCAATCCAATCCAAGCAATGCAAGATAGAGATTACTATCATCCACAATTTCTATCACTTGAAAGTCAGTAGTAGTGCACAGTCCTTGAATGTCTACTGTGATACCTGAAAACCTTCCTAGAGGAACAATCTTCTATTGGTTCACCATCTTTAGCTGGATCGGTGACCATTGCAACTTTTGCTTACCCATCAATTCCCAAGTTAGCTTCAACAAGACATTGACATTAGATCCTAGATCCAAGATAACCTGATCCATGTCATATTCTCCAATTTGTTCAGTAAGCCTCATTTCCTTTCTAGTCCTCTTCTTGTGTCGATGTAGGTTGTTTACTGTGCACATCTCGCTCTATGATACTTCCTTAGAAGCACAAGAGTCTATCAATTCCTGCAATCCTTCTACAACTTTATGGTTTCTTAACAATTTCATGCAAGTCTATAGAAAATACTTCAAATATGCAGATCCACATCTTGTGTCACAACTAGTACTATCTAACAGTTATTCTTCTGAGTTGGCTGCATAGTAGAGGTTGAAGCCCTATCATCCATAAAGATTTTCCTCACCTCCATGAATACTTTATTTTCCTTATGAATATCAAATGTAGGGGTTTTTCAATAGTTTTTCTTGCCCATGTAGCTTCAACTTCCTTTTTCCCATCGAATTTATGATCTCTAGTCGCAACTCTACTTCTTGTTACAATGCCAATGCATGGTTGATCCTCCCTTGGCTAAGTGGTCATCATTTGTAGCTTTATTGTAAGATTTTGGTTCCTTTTTTCCTATATCTTCATGATAAGGACGAGACATTCTTCTATCATGTGATAAAAATAATTACAGTAGATGCAAGTTGTCATAGGGTTATAACAGTCTCTTGCGAAGTGTCCTGCCTGTCTGCAGCTATAACAGATAGTCTATCCGCGACCTCAACCAAATACTCCTCCTCATCATCGTCATCCTTGGAAACCTCCTCAACAACATGCTGGCCTGGCTCCTCATGTGTATGTCCTTCAGCTTGCAGTCTATAAGCATCGACAATGCACTCCATCATCAAGTCATAACTTCGACAATTTCTCTCATCATGGCCAACTAATTTACAAAATTTTCAAAACAATTTTTTTGGGGTCTTTATGTACTTCTGTAATAAATGACAATCTTCAGAGCAATGTTAGCCTCTTGTTATACAAATTGCAAAACACAAACTTAATCCTGGGCTCACTGGGTTAGGTGATCCACTTGTCAAGTAATCTGTGAACACCAGGCATTGATCCTTATAATGGACCTATTATTTGCATTTTGTACACTGTACTTATGATCTGGTTTCTTTACCTTTCTTGAGATCTTGCAATTCCAAGGTCAAGTTTTCTAGCTGACTTTGAATCTGCTGTGCTCCTACATGAGTATCTCTAATCAGTGAAGCTTCCAGTTTCATCACAATCTCCAATGCTTCAGCTTGAGGCATGATCTTCTACTGCATCAAGGGTAACTTGAAATGTGGCAGTGGCGCGGCTATAAACCACTCTTTATGCTATTATGGGGGTATGTTAAAGCTTACCTGTCCCATTAACACCTTGAATAGTTGATCCAACTCCCACATAGACTCAATAACCAAATGTTTGATTTCCTTCAGCTATGTAATACACTGTGATTATGATTTCGACTTCTTGAATTCTGATACCAACACTTTCTTGATATCATCCAGTGAAGTAGCCGGATTAGTCACAGAGTACTTCATGTACCATGTCAACACTCTTTCTCACAACATCATGATGAGCTTCTCCTTCTTTACATATTTGTCAATGATTTGTCTTTCTTTCCATACTGAATCAAATATAAACCAGCACTGGTCAATATCCTCTGATCCAAGCCCTTTAAAGATAGGTAGCTTAATGTCATTGACCAATTTTCTTCTTGGGGGGTTAGGGGGAGGGGGATGGGGAGGTAGTGTAGGGGAATTATGGGGAGGGGGATGGGGGATAAGGGGAGTAGATGGATAGGGAATCCCAAAGAAACCTTGATTTTTCTCAACTCCTAACTTCGATGCACCTTCAGGATGGGAGGGGAATGCCACAGGGTTGCGGGGTTACTTCCTTCTTCTTCACTCTCAAACCCACCTAACAAGGGATTATAGTTAGTCTCAATAAAGTTATTTGGTTCGTGTTTTACTCTATATCGCTTCCCACTTCACGTAGATCTAGGTCTTGGTTCATACTTATTCCCTCTTTGTCTAAACATTAATATGGATGCATTCGCAGTATGCCCTTTTCACATAAAATCATTTTAATCCACAACTTCAAAGAGTTCAGGTACTTACCTCGTGAACCCTTTAAAAATCTTCGCTCAGCTTCACTGTAAGATATAGTCATGTCCATTTCCAATTCAGTAATAAATCCTCCCAAAATGCTCTCGATCTAGAAATAAACAACTCTTGAGATCCTGTTATTGACGTTCTTGAGTCGTTGTATCCATTCAAGATTCTATTCCTTAGGTTCGTCTCCATTTAAACAAGTCTTATGCTCGATCAACTTTGATACCCACTCGTACAGTTCAACATGAAATGAACCAAAGCAGATTTCATGTTGTTTTATATAGAGACACTTCTACAATGATCCAAACTTAAAAAAGAATGTAACAACTTATAGATATAATCATAAACACAGAGATGCATGAGAAAAACACTTTATTTCATTAATAGAAAAACACTGAACTATGCTTACAAACAGAATGGAAATAAGATAGCCCAGGCAATGGTAGTTTATCTCTGAGAAGAGATGTGGCGGCTACATGCCTCTGAAATGAGTTACAATAAGGCTCAAGGGCCTTTTATTATTGAACAATAAGAGAAAACCTTAAACAACCAAAACCCTAACCCAAGGAGATGTAACACCAAGAGTTTATTGGCCCCATTAGGGTTAGTTGGGTAGCCAACTTCCCAGGGTTGTAACTTGGTCATATTATCTCTGTTTGACATGTATGATACCTTGTTGGAAAGATCTCCCTGAGGAATACAGTGGCCGATGTGATTTCCATATAAATTACTAAGAAATATTTCATTTAGGTCCTCATAACAGCTCTGAAAGTTCAGGACGCGAAAAGATGCCAAAAATAGTAAAATGTGCTAGAATTAAGGAAACTGAAGAACTAAAAGAAACAATGGTGAGGGTCCAAGTGGAATAGGCATGTGGCCACTAATATCCACCTGGATAATTCCTCTCCCCTTAGGAAGAAATGGTCCCCATTGCGCTTAGTTCCTCCATGAGATGAGGAAACTTCTGTTGAACTTGGTCCCTAGTGAGCCATTTGCCTTTGTGAAGGAGTTAGCCTACTTTGACAACTCGATATAGCTATATCCTCTATTATCAAGTGTTATTGATCTATGTGTTCATGATCTGATCAGTTATGGACTGTTCCATGTAGTCCGGGTTGAGCTCTATTGGTGTGAGCTGTTCTACAATGTCAAATATTTCCAACAATGGTGGAGAATATGGTCGAAGGCGATCTACATTGAACACTAGGTGCAGACCAAGGAACAATGGGATGCTGAGCTTGAAGGAGTTGTCACTAATGTCCTTGGTGATGGTGTATGGCCCATATCGGAGTGGGCAAAGCTTGCGGTGGGGTCCAACAAGGCGCTCCTTCTACAAATGTAGCCGAAATTTGTCACCCACCTGGAACTTGTGCGACACTCGATGCTGATCATGGCATTTCTTGTACTTAGCATTAGCTCTATCCAATATATCATGGTCTTGTTGGAGGATGTGTTGAATGCACTCAATGAAGCTGTTAGCCCTTTAGCTTCGGACTAGACGTGAGATGAATCTACCTGAGTGGTTGCAAATGGCATGGCGACATCAATGGGGCATAATGGCTGAAATCACAACCCTACTTGAAAGGGGGTGTGGCTTGTTGAGCTATGGAGAGCTCTGTTGTAGTTGTGTTAGACACAGGGTAGAATTTCATCCCATGTGCGTGGATGCTTCGAGTTGTATATGCGCAAAATGTGTATGATAATCTTATTGATAACCTGTGTTTGGCCATCAATTTGGGGATTGAAATTTATGGACTTAGTAAGTTTTGTATCTAGCATCGACTAGAGACTTAACCAAAATGCAATCAGGAATCTGCTGAAACGATCTGAGATAATGGACTATGGGATCCCAAAGTGTACCCACACTCACTCAAAGAAGAGCTTAGCAGTGGCCTCTGTTGTGATACTCTTCTTGCAGGCTGCCACGATGGCCATCTTAGAGAATCTGTCGATGACCATGAAAACACAATCTTTGCCGTGACTAGTAGAAGGAAGGCTTGACATATAATCCATGGAGATAGATTCCCAAGGACGACTAGGAGTGGCTAGAGGATTATACATGCCTTGCTTCTTGATGGTTGGTTTGGGAATGGCGCAGGCGGTGGAGGATCTAATGTAGTTCCAAACATCTTGACGAAGTTTTGGCCAATAAAAATACTTCTGCAATATTGCCACTGTTTTCTCTACTCTGAAATGTCCAGTGATCTGAATGTAGTGCACCTCCCAAATCATCTTAGCACACTCACTTGAGGAACACAGATGTGTCCCAAGTGGCATACCAGTGCATCCTGAAGGTGAAATTTTGGAACTTTCTTCCCTTCCAGGAGTGTCTGGTATATGCTGCCAAATTCTGGATCGCTCTTGTAAAGATGCAACCACCTCGATTTATTGTGTCCATAGGAGTCGAGCACAGTGATTAGCGCCATGACTGATGGTCATCTGAGGCAATCAATGAAATTATTGGTGTTTCCCTTCTTATAATTAATGTTCAAATGGAATTGTTGTAGATAGGTGGACCATTTATGATGGCGATCATTTTGCAACTTCCCTTGTGTCTTTATGGATTGTAGAGGCTGATGGTCTGTGTGGATGACCGTTTCCTTCCCCAGAATGTAATGCTTCCATTAACGGCAGGCCTGCACAATGGAATACATTTCTTTATCATAAGTGGGGTACTTTCAAACTGTGTCTGAAAGTGTCTCACTGTGGTAAGCCATTGGATGCTCATACTGAGTAAGAACGACACCAATAGCATAATTAGAGGCATCTATCTCAATTTGAAATGGTTGTTGCAGGTTTGGTAACGTGAGAACTGGTGTATAGCAGAGGCGATTCTTCAACTCAGAGAGTGCTCATTGTTGGGTTTCTAGTCAAAATAACTTTTCTTTCACTCCACCCTTGGTGACTTGACTTAAAGCCCAAGTGATATGAGAGAACCCCAACACGAACCTACGATAGAAATTGGCAAGACCCAAAAAGCTACGGAGCTCTGTTAGAGTGGTTGGGGTAGGCCAATCTCGAATGAATTTTATCTTGGATGGGTCCACATGCACACCCTTCTCATCAATGATGTGCCCCAGATATTGAACCTGGGTCAGGCCAAAGGTGCGTTTCTCCAAGTTAGCACACAACTTGTGTTGTCGAAGGGTTTGAAGGACTTGTCGAATATGGTGGAGGTGCTCTTCCCAACTTTGGCTGAAGATCAAGATGTCATCTAAATACACCACCACAAATTCATTGGTGAAGGGTCGCAAGATGTTGTATATCAGTCTCATAAAGTTTACAGGGACATTCATCAATCCAAACGGCATGACCAAAAATTTGAAAAGGCCCTGGGATTTGAAGGTTGTCTTCCACACATCGGAGGGTTCGATAGGGACCCAGTGATAACATGACTTCAAGTCAATCTTGCTAAAATATTTCCCCCCCTTGAGCTGGTCTAGAAGGTCATCAATTCGCGGGGTTGGGAACCTATTCTGGACAATGATCTTGTTTAGTTCCTGATAGTCAATACAGAGCCTCCAGGTCCCATCCTTCTTCTGTACCAACACAATCGAGCTCCTACAGGGTGATGAGCTTGGCTTGATGTTCCCTTTCTATAGTAGTTCCTTAATCTACCTCTTGATCTCGTCATTCTCTAGAAAAAAGAGTTGATAGATTGGTCCATTGGGCAGCAACACACCCAGGGTTAGATCGATGGAGTGCTTGACTTGACAGTGTAGAGGTACCCCTGTGTGTGAGAAAAAAATATCCCTGTACTCCTCCACAACCTTGTCCATCTGTTGCTGTTGTGCAGAGGAGCCCTTCCTGGAAGCGTGGCCACAACCTTCTTCTTTCCTTGGGGGAAAATCATAAGAAAAATAAATTTCCTGATCTAGGAAAAGATCTTACTGCATTGCTTTGCAGTGATCAAAGATATGGCGGTAGGAGGGGCTACCTCTGGTATCCTTTACAACTTATTATCCAAAGTAATAATCATAGAATGAGGTTTAGACTCATATACAACATGTCGCTTCCACAAGTATGGTTGTCCTAACAATACATCAGAAACTTCAAGAGGAGCAACATCACACAGTACCTCATCCGTGAAGGGCTTGTGCTATAGGGAAGGTGACACTGCTGGATGACGCGAAGATTGCATCCTTGCGAAGCCACCCGATGGTGTATGACTGTGGATGTGTTGTATTCATTAGGCCCAGTCGCTTCATGACCTCTACTAAAATGAGGTTCTTTTGGCTCCCGTTGTTGACAATGAACTGTGACAGAGAACCCTTCACCCACATCTGTGAGTGGAAGAGATGTTCCCCCTCCTCTGGATCTTCAGGCTCAATTTTCTAGATCTTTATGGTCACCATGGTGGCACTGGGCTCTACATCAATGATCTGCTTCCCTTTGGAAGTTCCCTTATCAGGTTTTGATTCAGAGTCAGAACCTGCGTCTGATTTGGAAGCCTTCAGCTCCACCACTAGTGACTGCTTGGCCCGACATTCACTTGTATTTTGAGTGGAGCTCTTATGGAACTCACACCATTTTCCCTTGTCCTTCTTTGTATTCATGGTGTTGTTATTTTATTGCAGCTTCAGTGCGTTGTCTTGGGTAGCCCCACCTTGGTTTTGTCCTTTGTTTTGTGGTTTGGGGGTGCCTTTCCCTTACTTTTGATTCGCAGATCCAAAGTCCCACTTTTTCTATTTAAAATTCTGCTCAATCTTTACAACGTATAGATACGGCGCGTCGAGTGAGGAGATGTCCAGGAACTCCATATTGTCTTGGATGTACTTATGTAGATAACTGCAGTACTTGAACACCAAATTCCACTAATTATCCTTGATACCCAACTTTGCGTGAAGGGTATGGAAAGTATTTGTGAACCCTGACATATCTTGGTCCCTTCCCTGCCGTAGTGTGGTCCACTTTATGTATATTTCTTCATAGCTCCTGACAAGGTAATAATGTTCCTTGATGGCATATCATAAATAATTCCAAGTTGGTGTGGCTGAAAACAACGAGGATTCACTCTTGTCCTTTTTTTCACAGTAGGTTTCCCACCAGTCCTTGACGTGTGGGGTGGCTTTGAGAAGTGAAAAAGTATTATTTTCTCGATTGGAAAAGTCACGAATTGAAAAATATCCTTCCAATATATTAACCATTTATCCATGACATCTTCATCTGTCAGGACTTAAAATATGGGAATATTGAAGTTAACTTGTACCTTAAAAGGAATGGCGTCTCCAAAGTGGTTGTTGGATGAAGATGCATCGCTTGTGGGTAGCCGTCGAAGGATCTGGGCAAAGTTATCCATCATCGCATCCCTCTGTCACTCGAGGGCTTCCTCAAGCAAGATTTTGAAAGGATCTCTTGCCCCCTCATATTTATTTTCTTCCATCGTGGGAGGTTGTCAGGTTTTGAGAGGTTGATCCTGCAATGGCTCAACTAGATCGAGCCCTATCTCCTTATACCCTGACTTCGTTGGGGACATGCAAAGAAAACAGAGAAAGAGTAGATTGCTCTGATACCACTGATCTAAACTTAAACATGAATGCAAAAAATTAAAAATATGATCATAAAAACAAAGATGCAGCATAAAAACACTTTATTTCATTAATATAAAAATACTGAACTATGCTTCCAAATAGAAAGGAAATAAGATAGCCCGGGTGATGGTATCTTATCTCTGAGAAGAGATTTGGTAGCTACATGCCTTTGAACTGAGTTACAATGAGGCTCAAGTGCCTTCTTATTATTGAACAATAAGAGAAAACCCTAAACAACCAAAACCCTAACCCGAGGAGATGTAACACCAAGAGTTTATGGGTCCCGTTGGGGTTAGTTGGGTAACCAACTTTCCAGGGTCATAACTTGGTCATATTATCTCTGTTAGGCACATATGATACCTCATTGGAAAGATCTCTCCAAGGACTACAACAGTCGATGTGATTGCTATAGCAATCACTAAGGTATTTTTCCAAAAAAACGTCGTTTAGGGCCTCAAACTGACTCCGGAAGTTCAGGAACCAAAAAAATGCCAAAAATAGTAAACTATGCTATAATTAAAGAAATTGAAAAACTGAAAGAAACAATGGTGAGGGTCCAAGAGGAATAAGTAGGTGGCCACCAATATCCACCTAGATCATGCAACCATGCTTAAGTTGACAATTGCGGGTTTTTGTTTTCATGAACTGTAAATTATCGATATTTTTAGCTCAACCCGCTCCTATATTTCCTTCTTCGATGGATGCCAAAACATATTCCTCAAACAAATCCTGGTCTCGACAACATAACCATTAGTTGTCTTAAGGGGCTTGGACCTAGGTTCAAAGTGTACTACATGCCAACAAAACCCTCAACAACTAGCCCTTTCGACAATGACCTGCAAGCAGATTTCAGTCTCAACCAAAGCGGTTATGGGAGGTTGTAGAACTAGGTTTCTACAGCCAAAGGGATATGCACGCTGTGGCATCCATGTGTTTACTTATGTTTTATACTTATCTACAACTTCACATACATAAAAGACTTTACGCCGATGATTTACTTTACATATTTTCACTTACCACATAAACATATCAAAGAACAATATCGCATGTATTCTTTCACATAATTCAATGAAAACATGCATAACAGTATGTATAACACATATAATGAACATAGATACACAAGGATTCTCCAAAACCTAATTTTATTTATTAAGATGGTTCTTTCACTACATACAAATTCTCACCTACGCACCTAGCTGCAGATGATTTGCACACTCAGCTACAGACTCTTCCCAGGCCTCCACGCACTCAATGGTAGAGCCTTTCCTTCAGGCCCAAAAATATAGACTAAAGATAGAAAATATCAATGATTCATATATGATTTCTACTACTACTCGAAAAAGTATTACATCTCCTTATATAGATTTCATTACTACAAGACCATGGTCCACATACCATGGATTCGAAAAAACAATGAACTAACACCCAATACTTGTTACAAAATGAGGGGATTTGACACACCCCAAAGCCCCTAAACATTGCGTGGTGAATATAAATTCATGGACTCTGCATGATTCGCTCCTCAAAATGCAGAGTCTTTGACCAAAACTATACCAAGTTGGGCTGTGCCCAATATCTCTTTTGAAAATTTTGGATCTTCTTCATGCGGAAGAAGGATGAAGTTTTCTAAGAATTTATTGAGTTGAAGGCATTAGTTGAGAGGGAGACTGGGAAGAAGGTGAAGGCTTTCAGGAGAGATAATGGAGATGAATTTGTTTCACAGGCCTTCAAGGATTTCTATGTGAAATAAGGTATTCAAAGAGAATTAACATCACCCCATAACCCACAACATAATGTGGTAGATGAGAGGACGAACATGAGATAGTGGGAGCAACAAGGGCCATGTTGCATGATTAGGGGGTGCTATTACATCTATGGGAATAAGCATGCAACATCACAGTCTACTTGTAGAACCAGAGTCCTAATAGGATACTTGGTATGATCACACCAAAGGAAGATTTCTCTGGGAGAAAGCTTGATGTGTCTCATTTCAAAATTCTTGGAGCTTCAGTTTATTGTCATGTCTCCAAGGATTCAAGGAATAAACTTGAGCCTACAATAGATTTGGGAGTTTTTATAAGATACACCGAAACTCCACACAATTACTAGGTGTATTTTCCTTCACTTAGGATGACAATGGTAAGGAGAGATGTCAAGTTAGATGAGGAAAAGACTATGATATTTTCTCTGGAACAAGAGCTGAGTATCCCATCGGAGTAGGAGCTTCTAGCTCCAAAGGAGGAGCCTCAGGATGAGCTTCAGGAGGTTGTGTAGCAACCACATGTAGAGGATCAAACATGAGGCAGAGTGGAGGCACCCAATCAACCATAATCTTCCAGAGAGGGGAGAAAGAGAACCAAATAAGTTGATAGATTATTGCAGGATGCAAGGGATAATGTGGGAGCCCCCATATCACAATGCAAGAAGAGGATGTCACCTGATAGGTACACTAGTTACATGGATCTCATGAAAAATATAATTGAGACAAATACTTCTTCATTTGAGTAAACTGTTGCTCAACCTGTTTGGGTTGATGCCATGGTGGAAGAATACAAATCCATCATGAAGAAAAGTGTATGGGAGGTGGTGCTGAGACTAGAAGGGAAATTAGTGGCTGGTTTGAGATGAATCTACAAAGTGAAGCATGTAGTGGAAGGGAGCATAGAGAAGTACAAGGCCATATTTGTGGCCAAAGGTTTCTCTCAGATAGAGGGAGTTGACTATGAGGAAACTTTTGCACTAGTTGTAAGATATTCCTCAATCAAATCCATTCTATCATTGGCTGTGCAGATGGGGTGGAAAATTGACCAGATGGATGTGAAGAACGCCTTTCTCAAAGGTGTTGTTGAGAAGGAAATTTACATACAGAATATGAAAGGATTTGATACATATGATCAAGAGTTGCATGTGTGCAGACTTAAGAGAGCATTGTATGGTCTCAAACAGGAACCCAAGGATGGTATACTCAGATCGACAGTTATCTTAGTGGTTTGGGCTTCACCAAAAGTGAAGAAGATGCAAACCTTTATCACATTGTGTTAGATGGTAAGTTACTTATTCTTTTTTTTTATGTCAATGATTTAATATTGATAGGCGATGATTAGCTGACCCTCCCTTGAAAAGAGGATATTGCAAGGGAATATGAGATGAAAGACACCGGCCTCATGCATTACTTCCTCAGGCTGGATGTATGGTAGGGTGATGGTGAATTGTTTGTGTCTCAAAGAAAGTATGCTACCGATATACTTCAGAGGTTTCACATAGAAAATTGTAAGCCCATGGACACACCTCTAGCTATAAACTGGAGGAAGGAGAATTCCACTTCAAGTGAAGAGGTTGATGCTACCATTTACAAGCAGCTTGTGGGTTAACATATGTATCTCATGAACACACGACCTAACATGTGCTATGCAGTCAACCAACTTAGTAAAGCTATGGTGAGGCCTACCAAATTATATTGGAAGGTAGCAAAGCATGTGTTACATTACCTTAGAGGCACTATAGAATATGGAATATGGTATAAATAGACAACAAGAGTGAAGCTACAGGGCTTCACAGATGCAAATTGGGCAAGGAGTCCATTTGACAGGAAAGGTACATCATGTGCTATCTTCAGCGTTGGGTCCACAACTATTTCCTAGTACAACATGAAGCAGAGGTCTATGGCGCTAAGCTCAATAGAGGCTGAATACATCGCTACAAGCCAAGCAACAAGTGAAGAAATATGGATGAGGAAAATACTTGTGGGAATATTCAGTCAAGAGATGGATCTAGAAGAGATATATAGTGATAATTAGAGTTGCATTAAGCTATCTGAGAATTTGATATTTAATGTTAGGTCGAAGCACATTCATATTTGGTATCATCATTTGCGGGACTGTGTGCAAAGGATATTTATGTTGCTATAGTACATTCCAATTGAGGAGAAATATGTTGACATATTGACAAAGGAATTGTCAAGAGATAATTTCGAATTCCACAGGTGCAAGATGGGGGTGGTTGAAAATCCGTTTCTTTCTAAGTGGGAGTGTTGAAAAAATGTAGCAAGAAAGGCTCAATTTGACTTTAGCCTTAGTCAAATTAAGTAAATTGAATTTCCACATCAACATGATAACTTGGAGGCAGTTAACTAGTGTGACATGGATCATGTCAGTTAGTTAGCTCAGGAAATTCAAGTTAGAGGGCTTGGAGTTTAATTATGCATGCGTGATTTCTAAATTATAGTAATCTAGTTCAACTATTTTCAGTTATATTCAGTTAACTAACCTCTAAATATTGTTTGAGTCAGTTGAAGGTCAGCTGTGTAGTGGGAAAACAATATAACTCAGAGATTTGTTAGTGAACTGATCAATCAACCCAAAATAGCTAGTGCATGCAAGGAATTAGAGTTCCTCAGCTAAAGTGGAGATGACAAGGCAGAGTAACAAAAATTGTAAACTAGTTTGAGTGTATAGGTGTTGCAAGAGATCAGATGATCAATCCTTGGAAATTGCGCAATAAAATTTGAGGAAATTCCTAAATGATAGGGGATAATTTCCTCAAGATTTGTGAAAGGAAATAGGAGGCTTAATGAGAAAATTATTGGATACTTTTTGGCCATAGCTTGTTATTGAGCAGAGAGAACTGTTATTCTTTTGTAGGTTGAGATTAGAGTTGGAGCTATAAATTGTAATAGGTTCTCTATTCATCTGATTAATGAAAAGAGGCTTGAGGGTTTTTTCACATTTGGCTTCCCCTAGAAATCATTGTGTATTTGTGTTTTTCTTATAGCATGTCTATGTATGTTTTTCTAAATTGTGATTTTCATTCCACAGATCAGTAGAAGAGAATTGTGTCTCTTGTTTTCAGGTTGAAATTTTGAGCAGTTGCAATTTCTATCAAATTTATATAGACTTCCCTTGAACATAAGGACAACACATTTTGTGACTTGACATAAATGACTTAAGAATGAAACAAAGTATTAGTTTGCGATACAAGAGGCATCAAAAAACTCTCCACATGATTGGAAGAGTAGCCAATTGGGGGAGTGTGAAAGACTCTATAACAAGGTTCAATTTCCTATAAGCCATACTAACTAACCAATGATGAGAAACACACTCATTTTAGTGCTTTGTTCAAGGGTGACATAACTGACCGTGCTACCAAACATAAAATAATAAGAAAATGCATATAGAGGTTACTAATTATTTTTTATTATTAAAAACCCATTAATTACCCTATCGATGCCCCTTAATTTTTTTAATAATAAGACTACCTTTGATTTTTTTAATAAAATAATAAAAACCCATTAATTGCCTTGTTGATAACCCTCGTTTTTTAATAACAAAACTACTCAAATTATTAAATAATAAAACCTTTTAGTTGTCATATGAGTGATATTAATTTTATGTAGAGCCAACTTCTTTCAAACAAAAAATGCACACGAAGCACACCGACACTTGCTTATAAATAAGTATTCATTTAAGGTGATATTGTGAGAAGACATGCTCATTAATCCCATGCCATATTGGATTCAACTACCCTATTTAGGAGATTTTCAATACTTCCATTCACAACACATCGCGCTTACAATTCTACAACCACCATATTTAAAACCCTACAACACACCTACTAAGAAACCAATAATTTCTATTTATATATTTAATACATAGCCCATATTTTTGGGATAAAAAACTACAATAAACAAATGTACACTATCCTTTGGTCTTCCCTTGAAGATAGATCGATAATGATAATTGTGGAAAGGTGATGAACAACATTATACATCTTGAAATATCCCAAGGATCCTATTTTAATACAAAGTTAATATTTTCAAGATACCTAATCATTGAAGGATGTCTCATTTCTTCCTTCTCTCTCTCTTATTTTTTTCTTTTTGACACAAAATTTTCCTTCTAGAAGAATGTTTTTCAAGCATAGTTTTCTCAATTATTCCTTAGGAAGTTTTCCATAATCAAGATTTATTCTTTCTAGGAGAACTTAGCTAGTACCTTAGTTTTCTTGATGAATCCAATGAGTCATTTAGATCTTTGTTGTTGAACAAGAGTGGTCTACCATATAGTGCCTTCATGGATTTTATTAATTTCACTAATTTGATATAATTGATTTTTTTATGATCCTTGGAGGTTCAACCCCACTTATACTATAGTTTTACATGTGTTGATTTCAAATTCAATTGGAAGAAATACATTATTACTATACACATGCTCATATGGGGTGAATCTAATAGTATTTATCCTAGTTGTCCAATAGGTCCAAAATGTTTTAGAAAGTATTTTTCCTAGTATTTATGATGTCACGAAACAATTATGGTCAAAATGGTTGCAAACAATTTGTTTGTCACCACTACCTATCTATTTCACTTGTGGATGATATGGGGTGGACATTTGATGTTTAATATTGAATTTTTTCATAATTTTATCAATGAGCTGAGATGTGAATTGGGCCCCTTGATCACTAAATGTCTCATGTGGGACAACAAAATGAAAAAATAATCCTTTATAGAGGAAACCATCTAATACTTGTTTTGTAGCTCTTGGAAAGGCTTTTCCTTCAACCCATTTTTGATCTGGAATTTATCCAAGACAAAGAATTAAAGGTATTACAGACTCATGTGCATGGATGTGCCTATCTTACTTTATGCAACGGATCGATAAGATTGCGAAATACATAGAAACTGAAGCAGTTAGAGAAAACACAACAGGAAAACATGTAAATACAACAAGATTAATAAGGAGTTCACTTAATGCTCCTGGGCTACGTCTCCTGGTCTAGCCTTCAGTGGTAGCCTCTCTATTATGTTTTCAAAACAGAGTTTTTACAAGAGTGAGCTCAATTTGGGTGTCACTGAACAGATATGAATCAATAGGACTGGAGTACACAGGCTCTCCTTACTGAAACTTGACCTCTA
The DNA here is from genome assembly GCA_031772625.1 of Pinus tabuliformis. Classification (NCBI taxonomy): domain Eukaryota; kingdom Viridiplantae; phylum Streptophyta; class Pinopsida; order Pinales; family Pinaceae; genus Pinus; species Pinus tabuliformis. The sequence continues at coordinate 1,306,855,164 of CM062816.1, read as the reverse complement.
CTGGTCAGAGTAGTATGAGCCCAATCTGAGACTCATACATGACAAGCATATAAAGAGGAGTTCGCTTGAACCTCTCAAGCCTTCTCTAGAGTTCACAGACTCTCTGACTCTCTCTGGCTCTGTCTCGATGCTGCCTTTACTCAGCAGGTTAGCTCGACTTATTTTTATCTGTTCTCTGCTCTTAGCTTTCTTACTCGCTTTTCTCACTGCTTTCTAGCTGCTTGCTTGGTCTCTGTCAATCTGTGGCTTTAAAGACAATCTACTTTCTGACTGTTTGTTTCCACTTCCCAACATTCTGGTTCTTCTGCCTCTGTCCATTTGAATTCCCCTGTTCTACGTCATCATCACTGTGTAATGCTTCACAGGAAGTTGGCCACCTGTTTCATAACGAACTGAACATCAGTTCTCTTGGAAATGTTTAAACAATCATTATTTCCATTTAACTCCCAGATTGCCTGCAAACATGATTCCCCTACTAACTCATCATTCATGCTGGACCTCAAACTTTATATAACTTGGCCTATTTACCCCATTGAATCCGGTCATCTGTCAGATTGCATGTCCGCCGTCGATCTGGAGGCTCCAGATCCTACGGTCTCCACCCATATTGGGAGGGTAAGTCGTATGATGTTTAGCTGTCCGATGTGAGCAGTTTTCTCTCTCTTTCGCTAGACGCGTGGCACCCAGCGTGTGGCATCGGGCAGGACTCGGTTGAAACCACTTATAGCTCGAAGCCCTTCTGATATCTTGTTGGTTTTCATGTGGGACTCGCCTTTGACGGAATCGGTGAATTCCGTACGGTTTTTGAATTTCTGGTTCTGGTCACTTGGGGATTTTCCTTCACTGAGGGTTTTGCCCGGTGATCAGAAACCTCCCCCGTTTCTCCAAACGACCTCCCGTTTTGCTGTTTCATGGCAGCACGCGTTACCATGGGCCAATGGTCTGCGCACTTGACCAAGGGTCCTCGTTGCTCTGCGCTGCTCACAAATTACAACTGTTCCGAGGATATTCCTAATAAGCTTGACCTTTTTAAGTCTTTGGAACTTTGGCATGAATTTTATAGAGTTATGAAAACTTAGAGAGTGTTTTAAGATGCAATTTGGATCACGACCTTCCCACTGAAAAAGCTTTTGGACCACCAAAAGTTGGTTTTTAAGCATGAATCAAGTGAGGGTATAAATTCCTCGCTTGCCCAATTTCTATCCATTTCAGACTGCTTGGTTTTGAACCTTTGAGTCCAATCCTGAGGTACTCAACATCCCCTCTGTGCGTGGTTCTCACCTTCCTGTCTAGAACTGTATGTTCCTGCAATTCATTATGATATTTAGGCAACAAATCATCAATAGAAGGCAATTGGCTATGTTCTTCGAGATCTTCAATCAATGAAGGTTCAAATAGTCTCAAGCTGTCTGCATTAACAACTGAGTAGATGTGCATGTAAGCTGGTAAATCAAGGTGAAAAGCATTCTCACCAATTTTCTCAAGTATCTTGAAAGGTCCATACCTTATTGGCTTCAGATTCTTACCTTCACCTTGCATTCTGTCTTTGCTGATATACAGCCAGACTTGATCACCAACTTGGAAACTATGCTCCATCTGATGCTTATCATGCCTTGCTTTGTACTTGGCTTGGCTCTTTTCTAGATGTTCCTATACTGCCTAGTGAATCTCTTGGATTTGTTCGATGAAATTGGTTGCCTTGTCTACATCACTGTGTCCATCAACCATTATGTCTTTACCAAAGACAAAATCCAAGGGAGACCTTGGTGTGAAACCAAAACAGGTCTCAAAAGGATATCTCTCTGTAGAAGAATGTTTAGCTCACTTGTAAGCATGCTGCACATAACATAAATGTTCATCCCATAGCTTGGGATGCTTGCTGCAATAGCCTCTGAGCAACTGGATCACTGTCCTGTTGACCACCTTTGTTTGGCCATTTGTTTGCGGATGAAATGTTGTGCTCTTTTTCAGTCTGGTGTCCATCAATTCCCACAAACTTGACCAAAATTTCCCAACAAATCGGGTATCTCTATCAGATATAATGGAAGTGGGTAATCCAAAATGAATCCATACATGCTGAAAGAACAACTTTGCAGTTTGTTAAGCTATATTCTGTTTGTTACAAGGTATTAAAATGCACATTTTACTGAACCTATCCACAACAACATATAAATAGTCATGACCTTTCCTAGATTTAGGTAGTCCCCCAACGAAGTCCATGGAAACACTTTCCCAAGGATGAGAAGGAATTGGTAGTGGAGTGTACAAGCCTAGTTTTCTATTGCTGGGCTTGCTTTTAGCACACATGGTACACCCTCTTACATATCTAGAAACCGTCTCATTCATTTTTGGCCAATAAAAAAATCCTTGCAGCAGTGCAACTGTTTTACTTACACCAAAGTGACCTGATATTAGAGAAGTGTGTGCTTCTTGAATGATCTTTACTCTTTTAGTCTATGGAATGCAAAACTTTCCAAAATGATACAAGAGTTGGTCCTTAACATGATAATCCAATTCTTCTACTTTTTTGCCATGACTTAAAGTTACATATACATCCTTAAAATCTATATCTTGAGCATACTGTTCAATGTAGCTTTCATGCAATACTGAATTATGCTTAAGTATAGTAGATGCATTTATTATTGGTCTGGACAACATATCTGCAACTTTATTATGTATGCCCTTTTTATATCTGATGACTAGATGAAACTGTTGTAGAAAACCCATCCACCTATAGTGTCCTGATTGTTGCAACTTGGTTTGGGAGTGTAAATATTGAAGTGGTTGATGATCAATATGTATAACTATCTCTTTGCCCATTAAATAATGTTTCCACTTTTTCACACTATGTACTAATGCATACAATTATTTATCATATGTGGGATAGTTAACTACTGCAGAATTAAATGTCTCAGAATGATAACGTATGGGTTTACCATGCTGCATCAACACTGATCACATGGCATAGTCACTGGCATCCGTTTCAATCTCAAATGGTCTTTGAAGATTGAGCAGTGCTAGTACTGGTGCTGTATTAATATTTTCTTTTAAGGTGTCGAAGGCTTTATGCTATTTGCCTCCCCACTGAAACACCTTGTTCAATCCTGTTAAAGCATGTAAGGGAGTTGCAATTAAGGAAAAGTCAGCAATAAACTTTCTACAATACTGTGCTGCTCCTAAGAAGCTTCTAACTTCTGTAGCAGATTTGGGTTTAGGCCAGTTTACAATGACTGCAACCTTAGAGGGATCTATCTTCAATTCACAACCCCCTACAATATGACCCAAATAATTCAAAGATGTTTTGCCAAATTCACATTTTGAGAGCTTAACATAAAGATTTTCTCTTTTCAAAACATCTAGAGTCTGCTTGACATGCTTTAAATGCTCTTCCCATGTTTTTACTGAATATAAGAATGTCATCCAAATATAAAACGACAAAATCATCAAGAAAAGGTATGAGTACATCATTCATTACTCTCATGAAAGTAGCAGGAGCATTAGTTAAGCCAAAAGGCATAACCAACCACTCATACAATCCCTACTTTGTTTTGAAAGTAGTCTTCCATGCATCTTGCTCTGCAACTCTAACCTAATGATAGCCACTATGGAAGTCCAACTTGGAAAACTAAACATATTCTTTTAACTGATCTAATAGATCATCTATGCGAGGAAGGGGACAACGATTTTTGATCGTTATCTTATTCAGTGCTCGGTAATCAATGCACATTCTCCATGAGCCATCTTTCTTTCTCACCAAGACAATTAGAGACCCACATGGTGATGTGCTAGGTTTGATGAACCCTTTCTCGAGCAGCTCCTGTACCTGCTTCTTGATTTCTGCATTCTCTAAAGCGGACAACCTGTACATTCCAATGTTAGGCAATGGAGCATCTAGCTGCAAATTAATATCATGTACTATTTCCTTTTTGGGTGGCGACCTTTAGGTTATTGAAATAGTATATCATATTCTAAAACAACTTTTTCTAATTCAGATTGCTGTTTAGCATCAAAACCTTCAAATACATTGGTTTTATCAGGTTTCTTTTCCTTTACAACCATTAGTAAAAATTGTTTGCATGAATTTACAATTCTTTTCATCTACCCTGAGTTTATGAGAGTATAATTATTCTTGAGTTTATGAGCTCTTACAATATATTCGATTCCATCTTTAATGAGTTGATACTTGTTCTCAGCTCTATAGAAAATAGCTTTCCTATCATACAAGTAAGGACTTCCTAAAACAATTCCACATATATCCAAGGGAACAATATCTAACTCAACCTCATCTACAAATGCTGACCCAAAAGAAAAACTAAGTTTACATTGTCTAGTCACTTGTAGCTATGCTTTATCACATAACCAACCTAATGGATATGGCTTTTTGTGAGGTGTGGTTAGTAATCCCAACTTCTTTACAATTGCTTCAGAAATTAAATTTACTTGTGAGCCACTATCAAACAAAGTATCAATCTTTTGATGCTTGGAAATAACTCGAATATGAAAAAGCTCATGCCTTTTCCTCTCATTTTCTTCATTATCAGTAGATTGTGCAGAATTACTAGCAGATGCTTCATAATTTTTACCTTTTATACCTATGGCTGCGATTGTTGTTTAATCTCCTGAGTTTGACCCCAAATCCTTTTGAATAGCTGTCGAAATTTTCTTCTTTTTTCCCTCGACCTTATTGGGTCTCAGCTCCAGATGCAGGATCCAGAAGTGTTCATCATCATGCCCATCCTTCTTACAGTGAGTGCATGAATATTTGGTCTTTTGTACAATATTTGTCTTCCTCTCTTTCCATTTCTGTTTTCTCTTTTCCTTGCAGTGGGTTTTGATGATCCCCCAACTTCTGGGTTCACATTCTTTCCTCTAGCCTCTAGATGTGTATCCTGAACAAATACCTCATCTATGCTAGTGGGATTAAACATGAGAATAGTGTGCCTTAAGTAGCTGTGTAGACCACCTATATACTTCAGCAGAGTTTCAGGTGAGTCTAAAGAAATTCCTAGAATCAAAGCTCTTTTCCTAAATTATTGAGTGTAACCTTGTACATTTTTCCCTTTTAATTGGTGAAGAGTTTGTCAGCTCATCATGGCTTGTTGCATATAAGCTAGTGGATAGAAATTTTTTTTAATTGCAGAAACAAATTCACTCCAGATAGAAAGGATTTTACCATGCTTCTTCATGTCAGCTTGTGTCCTGCCTTCCCACCATACCAAGGCAGTGCCTCCAAGGCGTAGGTTGGCCAGATGAATCTTACTCTTGTCTGAATCGATGCTCTGCACTCTGCAATAAACATAAATCTATCTAATCCAATTAACCAACTTCTCTGCATTCAACTCTCCATCATATATCAACAAATCAAATTTAACATCTAATTTAATCAAATATGTTTTCTTTTTATTTTCAGGGCTACTAGGAGGTGTGGGAAGTTTTTCTTCTTTCCCTTTGCCTTTAGAGTGGTCATGGAAGAGAGATTCTTCTGCTCCTTTATCTCGTTTGGAGTTTGATGGATCTTCTTCTCTACCTTTCTTAAATTCTCTATACATTTCTTCTACCATGGATTTCATGGTCATGAAACCATCCATGAACTGGGATTCTGACTCCAAGGGACTTTCTTCTGACATTTTCCTCTTAGGATAGACTCTTCCAATTTCAAGGTTAGCTTCAATCAATTCTTCTTCTCCTAATTTAAGCTTTGATCTAGTTAGCATTCAACAACAAAATCTAGCACAAGCTTGTTTAACCTTAGTAACCTAGAGCTCTGATACCACTTGATCTGGAATTTATCCAGGACAAAGAATTAAAGGTATTACAGACTCATGTGCATGGATGTGCCTATGTTACTTTATGCAACGATCAATAAGATTGCGAAATACATAGACATTGAAGCAGTTAGAGAAAACACAACAGGAAAACATGTAAATACAACAAGATTAATAAGGAGTTCACCCAATGCTCTTGGGATATGTCTCCTGGTCTAGCCTTCAGTGGTGGCCTCTCTATTATGTTTTCAAAGCAGAGTTTTTACAATAGTGAGCTCAATTCAGGTCTCACTCTACAGATATGAATCAATAGGACTGGAGTACACAGACTCTCCTTGCTAAAACTTGACCTTTACTAGTCACAGTAGTATGAGACCAATCTGAGACTCATACATGATAGGCATATACAGAGGAATTCACTTGAACCTCTCAAGCCTTCTCCGGAGTTCACAAACTCTCTGACTCTCTCTCGTTCTGTCTCGATGCTACCTTTGCTCTGCAGGTCAGCTCGACTTATTTTCTTTGTTATCTTCTCTTAGCTTTCTTACTCGCTTTTCTCACTGCTTTCTAGCTGCTTGCTTGGTCTCTGTCAGTTTGTGGCTTTAAATCCAATCTGCTTTCTGACTATTCATTTCCGCTTCCCGACGTTTTGGTTCTTCTGCCTCTGTCCATTTGAATTCCCCTGTTATACGTCATCATCACTGTGTAACGCTTCATAAGGATGTGGCCACCTGTTTCATAACGAACTGAGCGTCAGTTCTCTTGGAAATGTTTAAACAGATGTTATTTCCGTTTAATACCCAGATTGCTCGTGAACGTGATTCCCCTGCTAACTCATCATTCATGCCAGACTTCAAACTTTATATAACTCGGCATGTTTACCCCGTTTAATCTGGTCATCCATCGGATTGCATGTCCGCCGTCGATCTGGAGCCTCCAGATCCTATAGTCTCCATTCATATCAGGCGAGTAAGTTGCATGATGTTTACCTATCCACTGTGAGCGGTTTTCTCTCTCTTCCACTGGATGTGTGGTATTAGGTGAGACTTGGTTGAAACCACTTACTGCTCAAAGCCCTTCTGATATCCTGTTGCTTTTCGTGTGGGACCCGCCTCTTACGGAATCGGTGAATTCCATATGGTTTTTGACTTTTCGGTTCCGGTCGCTTGGGGCTTTTCCTTCACTGAGGGGTTTGCCCGGTGATATGCGATTAGCGACTTGTCGCTAATCACATATCAGAAACCTCCCCCGTTTCTCCAAAATACCTCCCGTTTTGCTGTTTCGTGGCAGCGCGCATTACCATGGGCCAACGGTCTGCGCGCTTGACCGAGGGTCCTCGTTGCTCCGTGCTGCTCACAAATTACAACTGTTCCAAGGGTATTCCTGATAAGCTCGACCTTTGTAAGTCTTTGGAACTTTGGCATGAATTTTACAGAGTTATGAAAACTTAGAGAGTGTTTTAGGATCCAATTCGGATCAATTTGGTTATGTAATCCATGCACACCAATATGTACACTTTGTTTCTTCATAGAGGGTGGATTTTTACTACGTTGTTAATTTCCCCCATTTTAAATGGTTTGATCAAAACCTAAGGCTGTAGTGGAATCTCATCTGACTGGTTTGGTTGAAATATTTTTAGATAGCTACTCCAACCCCCAAAATACTTTTTAGCATCCCTATAGATGGCGGGCCAATAAAATCCCAGGTGGAGCACCTTGTTTGTAGTCATTTTGTTAGTGAAATGTCCCCCCATAAGGCTTGTTATGGTAGGCTTTGAGATATCATATATTTTGTCCTCTCTGACACATAATTGAATTATAATGTTTGGTCCTATGAGTAAGAGATGAAACTCAATCCAAGAGTACATGGAACTTTGTCTAATAACCCTTTAACATTCCTTTGGTGACAAATATTGTGGAATTTTTCCTATATCTAAGTAACTGACAATGTTTGTAAACCATGATGTGTTAATAGAAAAGGAAAATAAATGTTCATCAAGAAATGTGTCTTCTATGAGAATAACATCACCCTCATTAGTAAGCCTAGGAAGGAAGTTAGCAATGACATTATCCTTCCAAGGCTTATTAAGGATTATGATGTCAAATTCCTGCAAAAAAGGTAAGCATCTAGCCACCCTAGATTTAGTAACCAATTTATTCATGAGATAATAATTGTGGAATGATGTGTATGTGTAAAGAAATGGTAGCTGGTAATGTAATGTTGAAATCTACTAATTGTGTGAACAAGAACCATAAATTCTTTCTTATTTACCATGTATATATATATTTTATAATGGGGTGAGATTCTTATTGATGTAGTAAATGACATAGGGATTTAGTTCCTCCTTTTTTCCTGCAACAAATTTGAGACCAATGTCTAATTCATTAGTGGAGATATCAAAATGTAGATACCAATTAGGTCCTTGCAGTATTGGTGTAGTAGAAAGTTTCTCCTTCAAAGTTTTAAAGGCTATTTGACACTACAAATTCCAATAAAATTCTAGAATATTCAAGAGGATTTAAAATAGCGGTGATGCTATCTTGCTTAAGTTTTTGATGAATTTTCAATATCAACATGCATTCCCTAGGAAACTATGAAATTCTTTCTCCAAGGATGGAATCAAAATCTTGAGGATTACTTCAATGTTTCTAGGGTCTAATTTTAGCCCTATAGGAGATATGTGATGTCCTAACACAATCCCCTTGATGAGAAGCATCTAACATTTTTCATTATTAAGGGAGAGGTTAGTCTCTTGGAATCTTATTAGAAATTTCTCATGATTCCCCATGGCCTCTTGAAAGGTATCCCCATACACCATGAAATCATCTAAGTATATATTAACACAATGATAGATTAGGTTCTAGAATATGTTGAGGACAACCAATTGGAAATTAGCAGGGGCATTACATATTTTTAAGGGTATTACTCAATAGGAATATGTTCCCCATGGATACATGAAAGCAATCTTTTCTTATCTTCAAGAGAGATTTGGATTTGATTGTAACCATAGAATATGTCAAGAAAATAAAAATATTTCTTTCTTGCCAAGGTATCTAGAACTTTATAAATGAAAGGAGAGGGAAAGTAGTCCTTAGGGGTTGATTTGTTAAGTTCACTATAATCAACACATATGCACCATTTCTGACTTTTTCTTAGAAAAAATTACCAATAGTGAAACCCACTTATTATTAGAGACAAGGAAAATAAAATTCATGTCAAACAACTTCTACAATTCATGTTTAACTATATCCATTAGGGATGAATTCATTCTATGTTGTGACTGCTTGATAGGTTGGGTATATTCCTTAAAATATATGTGATGAGTACATAAACTAATATGGATCCCTTTCAAAGTAGTGTAATCCTAGGAAACTTCATTATTATAATTTTGTAGTACCTTTATGAGTTGATATTGTTAGGGGGTGTCTATATTAGAATTTATATTCAACACTTTACTTGAGTTGATATTAATTAATGTACTTTGATTTCTACAATGTTTCACACACGAAATTTAAAATGAACCTCTTCCACCATCTCCTTTAACAAGTAATTTTCCTAGGGTAGTTTTTCCATGATTTGTCTAAGGCAAGGTTATAATGAAGTGAATTTTAGATATATTATGAAATCATATATATGGTAATCCTTAATGTTTCTCTTGAAGACCAATGTTTGTTCCAAAGACAAGATGGGTTAGATGATGGCTTCATGGTTACTCTCATCTACCCAAGAAGGTGTTTCTAAGGATGAGTAAGGCTTATAAAGAGGGTAAAGAGTAGGTATTTAAGTGAGTTCCCATGGAAATTTTCATGTCTCTTAACCTCCAACCAGTGTGGGAATATTCCATTGTTAACTGGCGCCTTGGAAATATTAATGAATATCATTCCAAGTTGTATTTTGGTTGCAAGATCATGAAATTTGTTAGGTATACAAGTCCTCATCCAAACTAAATAAGAAATATAGAGGGATATTAATCAAAATATTTCAACAGGGCCACTCTTATGTCATGATTTTATCAGATTGTGAAAAGGTAGTGATGAAAAAGGCTAATTTAGATGCTAAAAATATCACCCCTATGCTTGAGGAGAGGTTAAAGGATGTTGACCAACTCATGGACATTATTAACACACTTGAAGACTAGACACTTATGGATATGAAGTTAGCGAATAGAGATGATTGCATTTATTCTCTTTTTATGATAAAGGAAAAGCATAGGTGCCTCTTACAAATGAAAGATGAGCTTGAGAAGGTCAAGGAGGTTATTGAAAAATATAGAGCTGAATGGAACTACTTAGGAAGGTTTGGAATCCACTCTTGTTTGGGGAATGAAAAATTGCTAATATCAGATGAAGAGTTTCTAGATAAATTTAAGGCCACTCAACAAGAAATTGGATGCCTTTCTATTGCCAGTTAAGAGGCCATTTCACCCCAGTTGGTGAAATACACTTTATATAGAGATTTTAATATATATTTTTTAATGGATAAAGTGATACAAATACTTCACGTGACACATTATCAACTTAATTCTCAATTAATGGTAACAATAACTAAATACATGAAGGTACTGTGGTTGCTTCCAACAAACTTGGACAAAATCTCCAAAGTTTAAAAAAATTAAATCAACCCAATGTTTTAGATCAAGTTGCATCTACTATGCAAGTAATTCTGCCCATGCAGTTAATAACAAACCAACTCGAGGAACGGGCAGAAGCGGATTTTGATATTGTTCAATTTCCTAAACCCAAAATATGGAGAGCTCAAGGTGCATCACCAACTGCCTCATTGAAGAATCCTAAGGCAACCATTTTGTTCATCAAAATGGAAAAGTGTCCATGAAATATTTTCTTATGTTTTGTTTTTTTTTTGTCAGTCCAAAAATATCATTAATTCAGTAAAAAGATACATATTATAGACTAGTTCATCCTTGCTCTCCCAACTTCACTCTGACTAAATTTGTTAGCTAGAAGACCATTACAAAAACAAAGAAGATACTGCCATGTTTCATATGAGCTCCATAGGAAAAAAATCCATATAATGCAAAAAAATACAACACCAAAAAAAACCAGTAGATGGCATTTACAAAGAAGTATTTGGTGCTTGAGAAACACCTTGGCTTGTAGGGTGGCCATGACCTTCATGCACATGGTAATCTATGTGAGCTAGCCGTGTCTCTATCTCATCATGCCACTCATTAATTCTGTGCTGGATCCAACACACAAAGGTGAGAAGTTCCAAAATTTCACCTTGGCTAAATTGAAAATCATTGATATATGCTATGGTTTCATTGTGGTCCTCATACCTCTGTTCATGCATGACGTCCATACATGCCACAAAATCCTGAAGTTAATCAACAATCGAGGTGAGCAAGTACAGTTGCACCACTCAATCCAGAGATTGGGCATAATTGTGGGAGGCCTCAGCCTCCTCATCCCTACTCCCCTCAACTTCCTCTACCCTTTCTCGAACCACACCCCTATTCTAACACCCTGTTGAGCATGAACCCTTTGGCGGTTCATATTTTCAATGTAGTCATTGCACCAGGTATGTAGAGGGCCCAGGTATCTTGAGTTGCACCCTCTCAACCAATTACCACACTTCAAGCTCTTCGGAGAGTTCTCAACCACCCACATCACATTGTAGCCATGAGTGAAAACACTCCACCAATAATGGTGCCAGTTACCACAATCTCCCATAGTCTAGTCAAAGATATAAGAGGGCCTCCCATCTTGGCCGCTACAGAACCCCCTAGTGACGATAGCCCTCAATGCAACGCCCTTGCATAAGGGGTAACCAACTTTCTCATACCTGCAATGTTGGTAATTACTTCCAAACCACCAGATGAGCCCTGGATTACCTTCTTCCTTGGAAAGAGGGAGGACTTAGTAGTGCCATTCGTGAAATAGGGCCGCCCAAATCCACTTCTCCCAACACCCAAAACTAGTATAACACTAAGAGAAGAAACAACCTAGTACACAAGCAGGGCCAAGACCTTGACCAGAAACAATACCGCACTAGAAGCATGAGACAAACAATAATTGAGACCTAAGGGGAACATCCACCTACAAGAATTTCTAAACTAGCTCGAAAATTATAGCATTGGCCTGACAAGGATGCTTGGGTTGTCTTTGTAATTGTCATGTTTTGGATTACGAACCAACATTGCAAACAACCCCTGCTCCTCACTCCTAGATCCCACACCATCTTGTAGTTCCCCTAAGAAATGAACTCCCTTCCCACATAACTCTTTCCACTAGACCAATGCAAGGTCAAGCCACTCAAACCAAAGGGAATGCACATGGAACGAGCCTGTGCATTCTCAATCTCATTACAACCACACTCACCTCCTACCATACCACGACTACAATTTTTTTGAAACACTGACCATCGTTCCTAAACAATGGAGCATCTGCTTCTTGAGGGTTCGATCCATCCCTCACCACTTGGCATGGTTGTTAACAGATACTTGGACACGAGTCATATTTATTCATTACACTTCTCGGGAGCCAAGTACCATACCATCCTTTCACCCACCCCCATCAGGGCATTTTTCTTATGATTAGTTATTTAAATTAAAAAGTTTGTTTATTTCTAAAATGATAGTTACATTTGTTACAATTACCTTAACTTTTATAAATGGCCTTGTTTATCACTTTGAGGGGGTCAAGGAAAAAAATATTTAATTTTGAGACTGAATGATTTTAATGTACCTGCTACACAGATCTATCATTTTAATCAAATGACTCTTTTATGGGACCTTAAATGAATGCTCTTTTTTTCTTCCAGCATTGTGTGTGTATGTGAAAAATATGGTGTTATGAATTGTGGACTTGATTCATGATTCAAATAAAATATAATTTACTAAATTACCTTGCTATGTGATGTTATATTATCAAGGTTTAGATGTTTAAGAAGTTTAGTTCATGATTTACAGGCCGAGGTTTCACGAGCTTGACTTTGAAATTTTATCCTAGTTGTCAATCAAACTAATCTTAACTGCTCTATGATTGTTGTTTGTTACAACCATGTTAGTTTTCTATATTTATGATTCAATATATGTACCTGATTATCTTGACTTGCTCAATATAACCCATGACATTAAGTTAGTGATATCTTTGTTTCAATATTCATATTATTGGCGCATGTGTTTATCACTTATTTTTACCTTTGTCATTGTAGAAAATAGTTACACTTGTTGTAACGTTCTTTGCAATCATTTTATGCATAAATTATTTTATCTGAATCTTAGGAATCCATTCTATACGTTTCTATTCTTTATTTTTTGTATATCTTTCCTCTTCCTTTAGTTATTGTTCTATCTTGGATATTTATTTAGGTCGTATAAGTAGCATCATTTGATTCATGATATAATTTATTTAGATGCACTGCATTGCTTCTATCCTTGGCACTACATTATTATAACATTTTAGATTCATTCAGTAACTATTCTTTAACAATTCTCTCATTGAAAAATTTACATAAATATAAGTATGGAATACCCCTTGTGGTGTGTGGGAGACCATTCCTAATCACTTGAAGAAATAGGATTAAATTCTCAATGAATGTCTTCTTAAATAATCCTCATACAGGTACATTTTAAGGAACACCATACCCTCAAATTGTGCATCAAATATAGACAATTGACAAAGATTACCATCAAGAACAAGTATTCATTGTCCATAATTGATGACCTCTTTGATCATCTGAGAGAAGCCACATTATTCTCAAAAATAAAGATTTGAGGTTTGGATATCACCAAGTTTGGATCAAGGATTGGGATATAATTTATAAAACTACATTTGGGAGTAGGTATGGGCACTATGAGTTTGTGGTGGTGCCATTTGTACTATCAAATGCACTAACCACCTCTATGTGCCTAATCAACAATATCCTCAACAAGTATTTGAATAAATTTTTATTAGTTTTTATTGATGACATCTTAGTGTATTCAAAGACCAAGGAGGAGAATGATTAACACCTTAAGATGGAATTACAAGTCTAAGGGAGCACTAACTTTATGATACGTTTAGTAAATGTGTTTTCTTTCAATCATCATTGCAATATTTGAGTCATGTCATTTTATAAGAAGTGGTAATAGATTCCAAGAAGATAAAGGTAATAATGGAATGTCTTGTTCCTCGAAATGTGATGCAAGAGAGATCCTTTATGGGATTGGTGAGATACCATAGGAGGTTCATTCAAGGATTTTCACAGGTTGGAAACCCAATTACTTCACTATAGATAAAGAGGTAAAATTTAACTGGACATTGGAGTGTGTAGTGTGTTTTGAAAACTTAAAGAACCTTTTGAAAAAGTCCCCCATACTAAATATTGCAGATATAGATAAGGATTTCTTAGTTTGTATAGATGCTTCCAAGGAAGGACTTGATGGAGTTCTCATGCAATAAGGACATGTGATCTATGTGAATCCAATAAATCAAGTGAGCATGAAAGAAAGTATGTAGTGCATGATTTAAATCTTGCAACCACTATGTATTCTTTAAAAATGTGGATACACTGCTTTCTTGGGAGAAATTTCACATTAATGACAAGTCATAATGGGTTGAGGTACTTGTACGATCAACCCCTATTTAATTTCAGGAAAGCTAGGTGGATGGATCTTATTATCGAGTTTGAATTTAAGGTTTGACACATTAAGGGTAGGAAAAAAAAAGTATCATATGCACTCAATTAGAGCATGCAGATAATAAATATGGAAATAATCAATATATGTGAATCAGACATAAAAGAAGGATTTAGAGAAGTACTACAAAGTGATGAATACTTCAAGTATATAATAAGATTATTTGTGTAAGAGACCAAGGGACCAATGGGAGAAGAGTATGAACTAATAGAAGATGGATTACTGATGTACATGGGAAAACTATACATATCAAATGCAACAAACTTGAAGAGGCTTATAATGGATGAATTCCATAAGGTTCCTTATTTTGATCACCCAAGTTATCAAAATATGAGAATAACCATATTTAAATTACATTATTGGCCCAAAATGAAGAACTAAATTGTTGAATACATTCCTAAATCTTTGGAATGTCAATAGGCTAAGGTTGAACATAAGCATCCAACAGGGCCCACAACAAATACCAATACTGGAATAAAAGTGGGAAGTCATTTCCATGGAATTCATCATTGGTCTACCAAGGGCCACCAAGAAACATGATGGAATCATGGTGGTGTTGGATAATTTAAGAAGGAAATCTCACTTTATCGCTATGAAGTCTACTTGTAAAGAAATTTATAATGGCCATATATTCTTTAGGTGGCATGACATGCCAAATAAAATAATATCTAAATGATAAGTTTTCTTCAAAATTTTGGAAATATTTGCTTGTACATTTTGGGAGATAGTTGTAATTTAGGACTTTAACAACCTTGGGTTAGAAGTTCATTTAATAAAGTTGATAAAAGCAAAGCAAGTCCCATTTCATGGGACACTTGTTCCAAGCTAAATGTCAGGAAAAATATCTTAGTGAGCATCACTTGTTGCGTTTATGGATAAAGGGAAATTGGAAAAGGAAATGGAAAAGGATTTGAAAAGGCAAAGAAACATTAATTGGCATGTTGTTTTTATGAAAATAAAGGAAATTGGGAGAAAAGGGAGGTGAAAGGTCACACGTTGCATGTGAGGAGGAAATGAAGAAAAATAATGGAAAAATGAAGAAATTAGTGGCATTAAGAATAAAAAGACGTCAAAGGATCAATTTGTAGCTTTTTGTCAGTTCAATTTCCGAGTTAGTCTTAGAGAGGAGAAGAGCACCAAGAGGATAAGGAAAAATCAAGAAATCAAAGGAAGGGAAAGGAAAGAAAAGAAAAGATAATGAAGGAAAAGGAAGCAAGGATCAAGCAAGGAAAGGTTGGATCAGGAAGCTTCAGCAGGAATACTTGCAGGTAACAGATTACATGTATGAGTTCCTAGTTGGTTTTGGCATGCATGTGTGTATTTTGGTTTCTTTACTGTCGGTGGCATGGATTTTTCTGGGTTTTGACGATGGTTTTAGCCTTGCCTTTCCATTTATGGATAACCATTGTGTGACGAGATTCTTTATTGGTTGAGCTTTGGATTGCCAGAAGGTTTTGGATCCGAGTGAGGTGGTCTTAGGAAAATCCAAATGGTTGGGGGTGGAGATGGTTTTCTCTGGGAAGCCCTCAATAGGTGGGTGGAGACAAGAAAATTCCACAAGGGATGGTGAAGGAATTATGAGGCATCCAAACTTGGTTTGGTTTTGTGATCTCAAGACCGGTTTAGGTGAGATCATGGTATGGTGAGGGTGGAGGTGGTTTAACCTTTGGATTCCATTGGTTGTTTATGGATTGGTTTATCACATGATATCACACATTCATGCTTGGAATATGGCATGTGGATGATTTCTTGAAAGAAATATTTGGTTTAGCCCAATCTATGGTTGGGTGGCACATGGAAGTACCTGACTTAGTTGGCTTTTTCATATGTTTAATAATATATAAGTTCCTCTTTCTTTTGATGAGTAAATGTACTTTTTATTATGTGGATTTGATGGTTTCTCTATCATTGTAATTTGTCTGGTTATATGTTGGTTATAAGCTTGGTTAATTGACAGATCTAAGTATGGCTCTTATTACATTTCCATTAATGGTGGTTAATGAATGCATGACCTAATCAGTGATATGGAAAATATTGTGGGAAGGAATTGGTCCTTCTTGTTTAACCTTAGAGAAGTTTTCAAATCCTTATTTTCAGATACACATTCATGACCTATAGGTTGAATGTTCATCATGTGTTTGATGGAATGACAACCCTAGTTAGGAGGGGTCAGGTCAAGTCTTGGTTCAATTTTTGGTTTATAAGCTTTGTTTCTATGTCATTTATCATTTCTAGCAGTTTCACTGAGTTTTGGGCAGAGGTCTGAGTCTTGGCCTTGAAAAAGTGGTTCAAAATTCGTGGTCGCTGGCAGATAGGCCTATGGGAGAGGATGGAGGCTTACAGTTGCTTGCATGCCTTGGAAAGGGATAAAATGAGGCTCTTGGTCAATGAAAAAGAGAGTTATCTCAGGGGTTGGACACCTGGAGAGGTTGGGTTGCTCCTGGAGGTCCTGTAGCACCTGAGGGAAGTCAGTAAAGTATTAATTTGTCGACTCCATTTACTTAAGGTCATATAGGAGTGTGAGTCTTATCATAGTGACCCTTAGCTCATGTTTACCCCAACAAGGCAGTGAAAGCGGGTAAATGTGGGAGGAGGCAAGTTACAAGGATAACCTATCATCCTTAGATAGATGGAAAAATCAGAAGGGTGAAACAAGTGCTGGAGGATATATTAAGGACACGTGTTATGCATCAACCCAAGAATTAGAAAGACAGATTAACTCTGGTAGGGTTTTCCTATAATAATGACTACCATGAATCACTTAACATGAGCCCCTTTGAGTCCCTATGTGGTTGAAAATGCATTATACCCATCAATTTGGATAATCCACTAGATTTGCTTACACTTGGACCACACAAGTTAAAATAAATGGAGCGGGAAGTGGAAAATATCTAAGAAAAGTTAAAAGTGGCTCATTATTGACAAAAGAGCTAGCGACATATCATAACTCATAAGGAATTTTGAGTAGGAGAGCATGTGTATCTTAAGAAAAAAATCCAAGAAAATTTATTTGAAAGTGGGATCATGTGCCAAGTTGGAACCACATTGTTGTGGACCCTTTGAGATCTTAGAGAGAGTGGGGACAATAATACAAGATTGTTATACCCTATATTGTAAAAGCACATGATGTATTCCATGTATATTTTCTTAAGAAATATGTGCATGATGCTTAATCATATTATTGATTGGGTTGTGATACAGGTGGAAATTGAAGTAGATTTATAACTAGAACCCTAATTCATTCTCTATAGGAAGGATATCTTTCTCTGAAACCAAGCCATCATGGAGGTCAAAGTGTAATGGAAGCACTTTGGATCAAATGAGGCAACATGGAAAATAGAGGGTGCCATGAAAATGGAATATCCAATTTGTTATATTTATATATTTTTTATATATATATATATATATATATATATATATATATATATATATATATATATATATATATATATATATATATATATATATATATATATATATATATTCTTTTGTAGAATAAGTTCTATGAATGCTAAAACATTGATGAGCACCAGTATTGCAGCAAGAATGCTGCAACTCCTGGGGCTACCAACTTTACTTTATCAACTAGGGGTTCATACAAACTTGGAGGTGACAGTGTTGTATACACAGGAAGATGTGATGGGTCCAATATTTATAGCTACTGAGCTGGCGATAGACCAATATGGTTTCTCAAACCAACCTTGTATTGATTTAGAAGAAGTTTGATTACCAGTGAAGAAAGGGGAATTTTACCCTAATTGGAAGAATGGAAATATTGTCTACTGCAGGAATGAAAAACTAAAGTAAATGCTTTAAACACACCAGTCATATAGCTAATTGCTAAGAGATCTTGCTCCAGAAGAATTTTAAGCTAACATGTGTGTAATCCTAACTTTCCTAGGCATGCAATTTGAAATAACCAAACATTTTACTGCTGTGCATATGAATGAACACAATAACTCTTTTTTCTTTTTGTCCTTTTTTGTGAAATGTGAATGCTAAATCTTCTTGGTAATGTGGCAGGTGGGTTAGAGATGGTGGTGATAGGTCATATGGCTTGGGACGCAAGTAGGGGTCTTCTCCTATCTTCCTGGATGCTTTTTCCACAAATCAACCTCACAACAGGCCACTACAGGTCGTCCTACAGGATGTCCTAATTCTTCCTACAGGATGTCCTAATGCTCCTACAGGATCCGACCGAGAGCAATAGGAGTGATTTGGAAGGTGGTATAGAGCTTAGGGAAGGTGAAGGGTGGAATAAATAAGGCAAGGGAGTGGCTAGGACTTCTTTAGAGTTCAAAACAGAGTTTGTAAGAAGGTTGGATTTTATCAACAAACCTGGAAAGTTGTTCTTATGGATTGATGAATTGGTTGAGGGACTTAGTGGCTTTTGGTGATCATGGATGGATGAGGTTAGGCTAGGGTTGTTGAAATGAGATCTTCCTACACTATTGAAACTCCCGCAATACATAAATCACTGGAATTTATTCATGAATCATATCGAACAAGGAAGATTTCCAATCAACTTAAGAAAACAAAATTTCATTATTTAGTTGCCTAGTTCATGCATGGAAATACTTGTAGAATATTGTGAAACACCATGATATCTAATGTAACAAATTTGGAAATATCAGAAGCAATAACTGAAACCTATTCTTGAAAACTGAATAGATGATGGCCTAACTAGCAGAAACCCTAAATTCCATAAGAAAGCATAATTTTGTCTTTTTTGGGGCTGAATAGGAGTTTTTCCTCAAACCATGGTCCCTGAAGGGAGGAGTGAGGCCAAATCGACCTGCTATCAGCCTTTTTAGTATTCCTTTACCTCTCTAAAACTACTGCTAAAGCTATGCACAAATGGAAGCAAACTAATCAAATTGACCACTACTTGCAAGGAAACAATGCTAAAATCAATTAAACAATTAATCTATGAAATAACCTAAGCATACAATTACAAGAAGAGGAGAATTTTATACTAGGGTTGGGCCCTAACCCAAGAGCTTCATCCCTCTGAGTCAACTCAATGCTAGATCAAGGAAATGCTCATTCTCATCATCATATCATAAAAATTACATAGCAATGTTTTTCCACAAAACTTGAACTAAAAAATGCTTAGTGATATTACATAAAAAAATCTGAATCCTAATGAGGATCTAGGCCTCCTTATTTATACAATTGAAGTCTCCAAAAAATTCCTTAAATCTAGGGATGCTTGGCTATCAAACTCAAGATGAACTGGTTCTTAACTGTCACTTGCTTGACTACCCATGATCTCCATGACTCGGGTGCTTGCAACTCCGAGCTAGTATGATTTGATTGAGGAATATTCGAATGAGTGAGGATTTAATGAGGAGGATCTATCTCCTTTAATCTATCCTCCTTCTCTCATTTGAGTTTCTACCCTTAATCAGCCAAAATTTCCATGATTTGCTCCCAAAAACTTGCAATCAATGCACACTAGACCACAAGACATAACATCTTACTTTTACTCATCTCATTAAGCAAAATATAATTTAAACATGTAAGGAATTATGAGAAGAGTTGATTTTAGTAAGCTTGGAGGTGTATTCAGGTCCATGTAGTTACCCAATGTTGAGGCTCATCATCACCCCCTACTGAAAGTGTTGCTCATCCTCTGAGCAACTTAATCTATATCCATGTCCTTCATTGCTATGGTGGCCTCCTTTACATCCCATGCTTCTGTTGTAGTTTCTTCCTCCTGTGAATAAAATCCTACCTTCCTCTCTATCTCTTCCCACTGCTTTCTTTCTTCTTCTTCTCTCCTCCCTTCTAACATTCCTAAAAGAAGTGGTGGACTGAGTCTCAAGCCAATCCAATTGACTTTGAGTCTTTGTAGAGCCTGCTTATACATGGGTGTTCTATTTAGTGCCTCTCTCATTCTCTGAGGAGAATGGTATTCTATGATTTTCAGGCTGTGAGGCAAGGTGTTCCACCTCCTTTGGAAAGCTTGCATGCTGTCATCTCCTAGCAATCTGAACATATCTTCAAAGTGTGTGGCTGCTTGTTCTTGTGTAGCAAGGTACCTAGGTGCAAGATTAGGATCATTTGCAATGAGGTTGTGGGTGCTGATGACAACCATTGGATTATATTGTTCAGCCCTGATCATGAGGGGTTTTGTCTCTTCTCTTGTCATTACCTTTTTCATCTCTGTAGCTCTTGCCTCCTCGTGATTAATCCATGATGTTAAGGCCATCAATTGCAAGTCTCCTAGTTTTGAATTTTGGATTGTAGCCATTTTTCCTTGAGATACAAGGCACAAGACTTTGCGAGCATCCTGTACTGGATTGCCTCCAAGGATAAACTGGCCATAGTTTCCAAATGGCTTCCCTTTCTTGTAGTTGTCCTCTTAGCCATGCATTCTCTACTTCTAACTGAGATTTCATCATTTCCTCTTTGTCCCTTATGATGCTCAGATCTCTATCCATCTCTTTCAACTTTTCCTCCATGTGGCCTACATCCTCCACTCCTTTCGACTTGGCAATTTTCATCCATCTGTGAGTCATTTCCCTCTCTCTTTCAATCTCAAAGAATAAGGGAATGGAAAAAGTTTGTGGGATTACCCTACCTCCTTCAATGAATCTGTAGTAGGAGCTGAGGTTGGGCTGTGGACTAGGTTCCCTCAATTCCTGGTCTTCTTCCTTTGGTTCTTATGGAGTGATACCTTCTTGGTCCCTTTTTTTCACATCCTGTAGGTTTGACAAAGTTTCCTGTAGGATCGCCTCTATTTCCTATAGGTCTTTCTGTGTCTCCTGTAGGAGACCTTTCCCCTTTGATGAGGCAGACCTTGTGACAGGCCTCCTAACATATGTGATGGGAGATTTGGGAGAGGATTGTCCTGATGATCCTTCCCCTTAATTTTTCTCAAGAGGAGCTATCTTTCCTTGCTGCTTTGGTGAGTCTTCAATGAAATAGGAGTTTTGGTGGGTGTTTGATGTCTTCCTTGCCTAATCCTTGTGCTCTTTCTTGTCCTAAAGTACAATGGTGTTTGTCTTTGTCTTTTCCATTTTGACTTGATAGGTGTACTTAGGGTAGTAAGAGCAGCTGCTGCCTCTTTCTCAGTGGGTTCTGGAGATACCCTTGGTGATTATTCCCTTTCTCTACCTTGAAATGTAGACCTCTGTTCTTCCTTCTATTCTGTTTCCTCTTTTCCATTCTCCTTCTCATCCTTGTCTTTCTCTTTCTTTTCTTCCTCTAGTTCTTCACTCTGATCATCTGTCTCTTCTTTTGTTTCATCTTCTGTCTCTTATTCATTTTCCTCCTCTATTTCCTCTTCATTTTCTCCTTCTGTTTCTTCATCTTTTCACTAGCAGTGGGGCTTTTGTCATATTCAAGAGCTTGAATTTCTCCCTCTACCTACATGTCTTTGAAAGTTTTCCATGTAATAGGGAGTCTTAGGTTTTGTAGAGTATATTCTAGGATAAGTTTTATCAACCCATGATGGGCTAGTTGCTGATGTTTTCCCTCCTGCACTTTGATGCTCATATCTATTAGTGACTGAAGAAGAAAGTAGGGTATAATTAATTTGTTTTGAGGAGGTGTGTCTGCTCCAAATTCAATTCTTAGAGGAGTCTAAAGTGGTATTTATACACCACACTATATCTCCCTTCACATGATATGTATTTAATGAGGTGGTAACTAACTTCATTCCAAGGGTATGGAATGCTTCCTCTTCTGACCCCATTTTTGTCTTCCATTGGCTCCTCCCCTTATAAAAAAAATTCTTCTTTGCAAGGGTGCTGTTACCATTATCTTATTTTCTCCAAGGTAACCCTAAAGGGAGTGTAGTGATTCTGCTTATAACTTTAGGGGTGATTTCTATCGATAGGCCTTTCACCACAGTAGTGGCATGGGTCCTAGTGAGGGGTATGATTGAGTGTTGGGCATGGGATCCCCCAATAGAAGTTTTGGGGCTAAAAGCCCATATTTTGGTCCAATTTTGTAATCCAAATGTAAAGACTCTGCATTTTGTGGTCGCGGAGCGTGTAGATGTTAAAGAATCATAGGGTTGTTCGCCCTTATTTTGGAAATGTAATGTTGGCTGTAGAAGATCTACCCATGGTTCGCGGACCATGGGATTGTATAAATAGAGCTAAGCTCTAAGTAGTTTGAAAAAAGAAGAAGAAGAAATCGATAATCATGAAGGATTGAGTCATAGCTTTAGAGTAGAAGTCTAAGTTTGGGTCATAGTGTAGGTAGAGGCTATGAAACTAAGTGCACAGAGGCCTAGAAGTTCATAGCTGAGTGCATGGACCCCTGCAGCTGAATGCGCAGGGCGGGTCGAGTCTGTAATTATCCGGAATTATCAATAAACATAAGTATTCTACAATTTCTGCGTCTTTATTTCCTGTTTATGCATCTGTTATATTGGGTATGAATTTCACTTACAGTGCTTATATGATGCACGAATGTATGTAAATGTATCCGTTAAGAGAACACAAGTAAGAACATCTGTTTACATGAAGCTAACTAAGATTTGTTAATAAGATAAGAAAGACACTTAACTTAGTTTGGGAGATATCACAGTTCGCTGCCCTAGCAGCTCGAAATTATATCAGCCCCTGGTTAGGGCTGTGCGGAAGCTGATTGTACCCTTTCGCAAAGGTACTAAAGGGTAGAACATAGGGTTAAGAAACCTGCGTGAAGGCAGGTATAGCTGGGATAAATTGACATCACAACCATCTCAAGGGTGCGAAACTTCATTCCAGCATCCCCCCATACTGCTTCGAGTGAGAAGTCCGCGCTTTGCGGGTTGATGCCGAAAGGGCCAATAGTGTATTGATTTTTTTGCTAACTAATGCTGAACCTGGGTTAGGCCCCCACAAGCCAACAATGAGAGAGAAAAGTCCCTATCCACCTCATCATCATATCCTCTCATCCTCTCAAAGAACCCCATCCATTGGTGCCTTGTGAAAATTTCTACTACAGGAGGATGCTGGTGAATTCTGATTGTGTTTGTGGGTTCTCTCTTGTTAAAACCTCCTATCATCTTTCCCTGATAATTGTGGAGGCTTGGATGAATAAGGATCAAGAATTCTGGTGGGTGAGAAAGGATGGAGTTTTAACTCTGCAATACAATTCTCCTAGATTGCAATTTCCTTAATCAAATGATGATTTCTCTTCTTTTTAACAGGAAAACATGGAAGGTATAACTCCTACCTCACTGGTTATGTTCTGTTGAGGACAACCTTTGACTTCTCCTCCCTTAGTGCCCACTGATAATCTTGTAGATTGACTGCTCTGTATCCTGTAGGATTTTGTAGGGTTTCTTGTAGGATCTTGTAGGTCTCCTGCGCTGCAAAATGATAACTGTCTCCTATAGGTGCTGCTTCAAGAAGGCCAAGAGAAACCTCTTTTCGATGAATTCTTGAGATTGCTAATTCTCTCTTTGCATGGGAATCGATGTTTTATTTCCTTAAATGGTTGATCATGCGGGATGGTGTGCTGGATGTCTAAGTACGAGCACCTCCTTTTGGACTGTTGTTCCCACTATCAGTCCATCATTCCACCTTACCTCGTAATCATCTCCAACTTCGTTCCTCCATAACTTAACCATTTTTGGCATTATCTCATTTTTCTTCTGATTTGACTGCTACCACATGTGGAGTGGTCTAAATGTTTTCTCCTCGTCGACTGGCTGAAGGTGGCCAAGTTAACTAGCCACCTTTGATTATAAAACCAACTCCTACACAATGCTACAGTTTTGATCATATCGTACTAATGAGAGAGCATGAGTAATATGAAATACCCGTGGGTAAGATGCTTTAATGATGATGCATGCTTGAGAATGATTTCCTGTGTTGTGTATTTGCTACATATCCTTCTCTGTATTGGCCCATTTTGATGCTGGTTTCTTTGGATGTGCAAGTGCTGGAGAATGATGTGGTGATATTGCTGCTGCTTCTGAGATCAGGAGGAGCTTCCTCAACCTTGGAATCTTTGTGCTGAAGATGGATGAAACCCTGAGAAGTTTCCTTTGTAGGATAGGCTGCTACAGGATTTCCTACAGGAAACCTACAAGATGTCCTATAACTACCTTTCCCCTAAAATTTCATACCTTTTTTCACTTCTGGAGCATGAGGATTGTTGACATGAGTATAGAAGGCTTCTAGTGAATGGTAGGTGAGAGGTACATCCTTCAGGTATTGTCCCTCTATCCTCTGCTCTCACGTTCTTCTATTTGTTTTTTTCTTTTTGAAAACTGCATATAATTTTTTTAATTGACTTATTGGTTGGATGTAGGGGTAACATGGTGTTGATGAGGTGGAGTGAATGTTTTGTTTTTTTTTGACACAGGCTTGTCATCCCCTTTTTCTCTAGGATCACTTTTCTTGGGATTTAAAAGCCATTTTTTCAAGGAATCTTGTAGAAAACACATAGCCTGTGTAAACTGAGTTGGAGGAGTCCATAAATGGAAGGATGGATGAAATAATGAAGAATATGAGATGGAGGGATTAAAATATAGATTTTGTAGGTCCTTCTATTCCTCTCAAGCTACGATGATCCTCCTCTTGCTGACCTGCAAACAACATTTCCAATTTTTTTTCTTTTCTCTCTTTTTATTTTTTCTTTTCTCTTTTTTGAAGACAACTAGTCTGCCTCCAAGGAGGTCTTCATCCAAGCTGCCTGCCTTGGGTGCCTCAAAAGAGTTTTTCATCCTAGTTGCCTATCCTGGGTGCCTCGAAAGAGGTTTTCACCCAGAGATCTTTTTATTTTTTTTTTCCTTTTTTTCAACACCATTGGGCTGCACCAAGAGGTTTTCAGCCCAACAGTGGGACTCATGTGCCTCATGGAGGTTTTCACCTGAGTCTCTTTATTTTTTATTATTTATTTATTTTTTTCAGTGACTTGATGGGGTGGAAGTTGAGACTTTCTCCCTCACCATCACTGTCTTGATGATGCCATTGATGAATTCTTGCTTTGACAAGGGCTTCTTGTATACCTTCAATCTGTACCCATTGGAAAGTAAAGGGATAACCTCTACATCAATGGTTCTTATCTGTACTGAACCATTATCATGACATTTTCCTATGACATAAGGTCCTAACCACCTAGTCCTTAACTTGCCTTTAAAATCCTTGTATCTGGAATCATACAACAAAGCCCAATCACCTTCTTGAAACTATTTGTCCTTTATGTTCTTTTCATGCCAAATATTCCTTTGAACTTGAGTCACCTGTGTGTGCAGGAGGGCCTACATCTTAAATTCATCTAAACCATTCAGTTGGAGCAATATTTCTTGTTGAGCCCTAGTGAAATCTAGATCCAGTTGTGCTACCATTCTTATGGTGTTCTATTCAAATTCAATGGACGGCAGGGCCTTCTTCCCATAGACCAGTTCATAAGGAGTGAATCCAGTGGTGGTCTTCCAGGTGGTCTTGTAGGCCCAAGTGGCCTCAACTAATCTATCTGCCCAATCCTTTCTGCTGCTACTAATAACTTTGGTCAGAATGCCTTCCATCGTTTTTTTGGTTACCTCCGCTTGCCCATTATCTTGTGGGTGGCAAGGAGTGGAGGTTCTATTCTTG
This sequence comes from Pinus tabuliformis, assembly GCA_031772625.1. Classification (NCBI taxonomy): domain Eukaryota; kingdom Viridiplantae; phylum Streptophyta; class Pinopsida; order Pinales; family Pinaceae; genus Pinus; species Pinus tabuliformis. Next base: position 1,306,829,215 of record CM062816.1, on the reverse strand, counting down.
ATCTTGTGCTGGCTTAACAAATTTTCAAACATGTGAGATTTAAACTGTCTGTCTTAATCAGTGACCAATTATCTAGGGTACCCAAACTTATAAAATACATTTTACCTTAACAATTCAACCACTTTCTCTTCTGTTGCTGCTTTGATGGGCTTGACTTCAACCAGCTTTGTTAAATAGTCAGTGCACACAATGGTGTACTACTTTTTCTTGGATGGAAGGTCAGTCAGTCCAATGAAATACATGCCCCACTTGTCAAATGGCTCGAAAGTCACTTGAGGTTGCAGAGGCATTTCATCCCTTGGGGTAGGTTTCCCCATCCTTTGGCACCGATCACACTGACTAGTATACCTCCTCACATCTTGGTGAAGAGTGGGCTAGTAATAACCAGCTTGTAGTACCTTGAATGATGTTATTTTGGTTGCAAAGTGACCTCCACAAGGCCCATCATGACAGGTCAGAAGGATGTCAAAGAATTCCTCCTCCCTGACACATTTTCTCATAATTTGATCCCGGCCTAGTTTGAATAGGTTGCCCCCAATCCAAGTGAATGTGGCGCTCTTCCTTAAAATATTTCTCTTTTTCTTGGAGGACAAATTTGGTGGAAACTATGTAGACACCAAGTAATTTGCTATGTCAGCAAACCATGGAGAGAGAACTAAAATGGCGAATAAGTGTTCATCTGGTAACTGATCATCAACCATTCCTTCCTCCCCTATAGGAAAAGTCAATCTGGATAAAAAATCTGTAACAACATTCTCCTTGCCAGGTTTATAAATAATAGTTAAATCAAACTGTTGTAATAAAGTAACCATCTAATAATCCAAGCATTTACATCAAGTTTATTCATCAAGTATTTAGTTGCAGCATGGTCAACATGTACAAATGTTTGGTAACCTCTAATGTAATGCCTAAATTTTTTCAGTGAATGCACACCAACTAGGAGCTCCTTTTCAGTCAATGTGTAGTTCATTTCGACTTTTGACAGATTCTTGCTGATGAAGTAAATGGCATAGGGTAGCTTGTCATATATCTAGCCTAGGGTTGCTCCTATGGCTTTTTGAAAGGCATCAACATGTATATGGAAAGGAAGAGCCCAATTTGGGCCTCGGAGAATAGGTGCAATAGTCAACTTTTCCTTTAGGGTGCCCAAGGCCTCTTGACAACTTTCTGACCATAAAAATTCAGAATCTTTGGCCAATAACCCAAATAAAGGAGAAGCTAACTTACTGAAGTATTTTATAAATGTCCTATAGTATCCATCTAAGGCTAGAAAACTTCTTACATCCCTCTGTTTTTGTGGAGGTTGGACACTATGGATGATGGCTATCTTATTTGGGTCCACCTGTAGTCCTTTCTGGGATATTGAATGACCTAGAACAGTCCCTGTAGTCATCAAGAACTCACATTTTTTAGGACTAAGGGAGAAGTCCATTTCAATGCATTTGTTCATAACCTTACCCAAGTTGGACAGAGCCTCCTGGAAATCAGACCCATAGGGTGTAAAACCATCCATATAAATTTCCACTGCATCATGGACTAGCTCGGCAAAGATACTCAGGACTACCCTCTAGAAAGTGGCAGAGGCATTGCATAGACCAAAAGGAAGGACCCTATAAGCGAAAGTACCCAAAGGATAGGTGAAGGTGGTTTTATGCTGGTCTTCTGGGCTAATTTGGATTTGATTGTACCTGCTGAACCCATCTAAGAAAGAGAATTTTTTTCCCTTCCAGGCCATCTAACACTTAGTCAATCAAAGGTAGAGGGAAATGGTCCTTCTTTGTTGCTTTGTTCAACTCCCCGTAATCAACACAAATCCTCCAATTCCCATTTTTATTTGGAACCAACACCAAAGGAGAAACCCACTCACTGTCTAGGATAGGGTAAATTAATCCTGCATCCAGGAGCTTTTGCAATTCTTCTTTGACTATATCCTTGAGAGCTGGATTCACTCTTCTTTGGGGTTGTTGGATTGGTTTGCAACCTTCTTTGATATAAATGTGGTGAGTACACACCGAGGGGTGCACTCCCTTCATTTTTTTGTAACTCCAAGCAAAGGCATCAAAATGTTCCCTTAGCATGTTGGACAACTCTTCTTGTTGTACAAAAAGAGAGGGGTTGATTTTCAAAGTTATTTTAGGGCTGAATTCTATTGTCTTGACACGAGTAGGGTTTGAATCAGCTAAGCATAGATCAATTTGATGGTTTCTCTTGGTTTCCTTTACTACTTCCTCTAAGGACAATGTGTTGGGAGTTATATTTTGGAGTATGTGTTCAATCAAATCCTCTTCATCTGACTATCCTCCTCCCATGGCAGTTTCTAGGGTATAGAGTTGGGCTGAGTAGACTTCATCTTCTTCCTCCCATTCCAGACTTAAATGTAAATCATGTTCTAATGATGGTTGATTAGGAGGGTACAATACCAACTATTTGGACCGTTGCCCATTTTTGATAGTCATGTTTCTAGCCATGCAGCTGATGTAGGCATTGACAGTGGCTAACCAAGGTCTCCCAAGTATGAGAGGATAACCATTAAACTTAGCCTTAGGCTGGAGAACTAGGAAGTCTACAGGGTAATCCTAGGAGTCAATGGAGACCATCACATCCTCAACAATCCCCTCAGGGGATACTGTGGAATGGTCTGCAAGCTGCGACTATTGTGGTCTTTCTTAATGAACCCTGGAGATTTAACTTGAGTATGGTGTCTTTAGTCATTACATTAATGGAAGCCCCAAGATCAATCAAGGTGTGTGGGACAATGGTACCATTGATGTGCACATCTACTATAGGGCTTCCAGGATCTAAATACTTTGGGAAAATTACTTGCCCCAACATTAAGTCGGAAAACTATCCAATGACATTAATGATAGGGGTGTCTCTTTTTTGCTTCCCTGGATGTTTAAAACACTTCTCTTTAATCAGTTTGTTGTAAATAGGTACATACTTAATGGCTTGGAGAAGTGGAATTTTGACACACAGATATTTTCAATTCACCTAAAAGTTCATTCTCTTCTGGGGTAGGCTGGATTAGATGAGTTAATCTTTCAGGAAAGGGTTGTGGATTCACTCTAGGCATACTTTCCTCTCTTTCCTCCTCACTCTCCCTAGGTGAAGATGGAGGTTGGTTGTTGTTGGGCATGGAATCCCCCCACAACATGTTTTGGGGCTCAAAGCCCAAGTTTTGGTCAAATGTATTGTAAGACTCCGCGAATTGTGGCGCGGAGCGCGGAGTATAGGTTGAATCATAGAGTTGTTCGCCCTAAGTATTGTAAAGTAATGTAATGTCGTGTCAGGCTACCCATGGTCCGCAGACCATGGGATTGTATAAATAGAGCGAGGCTCTAAGTTGTAAAGATAGCAAATTAGAGAGATAGATGAATATGAATGGTTCGAGCATAGAGTAAGAGTCTAAGTGTATTGGGTCGTAGTAGTAGGAAGAGGCTCTGCAGCTAAGTGTGCAGAGGCCTAGTAGAGTCTATAGCTGAGTGTACGAACCCCTGCAGCTGAGTGCACAGGGCGGTGTCGAGTCTGTAATCTTGAATGAAGAATAATAAAGAGAAGTTGATTCCAATTTCTGTGCATCTGCTTGTGTATTGCCTTCTTTACATTTATACTGTTTTGTTTATCGCGCACACTTATATGATTGCTGGATATACTGTTAATTATCACTAGTCTTACACAAATAAGTTAAGTAATCCGTTAATAATAGGTTAAAAATTAAGGAACTTGGGTATATTACAGATCGCGCCCCGAGTAAGGCTGCGTGGACTGTTGCTGAAAGGGCCAGTAGTACCGGGATTTTCTTAGCTAAATCACCTCTGAACTTGGGTCAGGCCCATAAAAGCCAACAAATGGTTCTGTTTCCGGGACCAGGATCTGCATAAGGGATGTCTGATGTCGTGCCACTAGAATCAAACAAAGAAAGAAATTGAAGAGTGGTTGGACAAGAAGATTCACTAGTCGCGGCGCAGGAAAACATAAACCCACAAGTATCTAAGGAACAGTGGTTGGAGCGCTACTTGTATACGGATATCCACAAAATTTTCTTTGCATCCTTTCCTTTTGAGTTGTATGAGTGGATCACGAAGCTAGAAAATAGTCAGGGAAGGTGTAGGCTCGACAAACCAATCATGTGGACTTTGGAATTAGTACGCAGACTAGAAGCGTCAGGAGATAAGACCTCGCGAGCTGTGGACCATTGGCTCGACCGAATTATAGGAGGATTTATCACTAAGTTCGCGGTAGACACAATTGTCAGCTACAGTGAGGCGGAGCGACATTTCTTCAAGGGACTGCGAGGTAAGTATATTAAATATTTGAACACTTGGATTAAGATGCTATTGTGTGAAAAGCAGGTTATACAAATAAATTAATGTTTGGGACTATGTGAAGTGGGAAGATCTACAGAAGCGGAAGTAGTGAATAATTGAAAACCAGTCCCTTAATTTCCCCCTTGCGGGAAAGCGAGGAAGAGCTCACGAAAGTCTCTTGGAGAAGTGCGGTTAGTCTGATAAGGCAGCGAATTCCGCACCTACCACCTCCACCTACACTTCCACCCGTCTCACCTTCCTCACCTCCATCTCCACCCACCCCACCTCCACCACCACCACAGTTCAATATGGTGAGTGGGATCAAACCATCAGTGTTCATAAAAGTGGGGAATGAAGATCTAGACCATTTCTGGTTCGTGGTAAGAGCATTATGGGAAGCACAAGGCATTGTGGGTGACAATATCAAGAAGGCTACATTGATGAGCGTGTTGTAGGGTTGCGCACTAACATGGCACATCAAGCATTCTAATGACCATACAAACGTAGGAATCTCAAAAATCCAGACCACGCTGAACAGAGAATTTAGCAGGCCAAAGTCAGAAACACAATAAATCATCAGGTTTAAGGAGATCACGATGCTCCTGGGTGAGATCCCCTAGGATTTGGACCAAAGGCTGAAGGGTATGATTTGCGTAGCCAACATGACATTGAAGGCTGGACAGCACTGCGCATGGTTTGTAGTGTTACCAACACCGCACTTACGGACGATGCTGTAACAGCAAAAACTTTCCACCAAGGCTGAAGCTTTGGAGATGGCAATGAGATTGCATGATACCCCTATACAAGAACCTGGTTTGGGAGTCCAATAAATCCACGTGCAACTGCAAAATTTGTGTCTGGAAATGTAGATTTTGAAACAGGACAAGACACCTCGGCCATAGGTGCGCGAGGAGGTATGGTGCATAAAATGAAAAGGTCAGGGGCATGATAAGGACCATTGTCCAGTGTTCACAAATTACTTGGCAGGAGGAGGGCCGATGTCGTTAAGACCTGAGGCATAGGCAGGACCGAGTGTGGTGCTTGAATTATGGTGCGCGATATGTTAGATAGGAGGAAAACACACTACGGATAATTTTCATCTATTGCAGAAGTATACGCAGACGTCCCAGCAATTGTTTTGTAATTTCTGCAGGTCAGTAGGCCATGATGAGCGCACCTGCAGAAGCTATGAAGTAATGATGGATCAGACTCTTGCCTACAGAGTGCAGACCAAAACGTGAGTCCTCGACCTGAATGCAGGAATGGAGCGCACTGGATTTCAGGGGCGCGGTCGAGGATGTGGTGGAATGGGACCAGGAAGGGGTTGCGAACAGTTAATTTGTTATAATTACGGAGGGCCAGGGCACTATGCCTGTGATTGTACAAATTCGACAAGGACATCATGTTTGTACTATACTCAATTTGATGATGAGGTAGAAGATTGCTCTACATTGATAGTGAGACTGCGCGAAAAAGGGGTACTTCAGCCCCCTCCGACTCAGAATTTGCAGATGATGAGGTCTAAACTGTGTGAAGAAGACTCGAATGTAAACATGATTCTTAGGAGCAGTGTGACCACTAGCGATGATAAAGGGAAATAATCAGAAGAAAGTGCATGGGTTCGCAAGGCTCCTAATAAGGAACCTAAATTTGATTTAAAACGTGTGAAGGAGACATTCATGGAAGCTAAGAAGAGCTTCACGGAGGCCTCCACTTCAGGTAGTAAGGATCAACTAGAACCAGGGATGGATCCTTCAATGCTCACTACCTTTCTGGAGACATGCATGAAACAGATACGTGACAGAAAGGAAGTAAAAGGACTACAGGAACTTATCATTAGGTGCGCGGGGTTAGGAGAATCGCGTGTGGTCCAAAAAATGGGAAAGCATGCATTGCGCACAGGAAGGGAAATGAGGTTGACTGAACAAATCGCCAAATATGAAATGGATCAGGTAATCCTAGATCTTGGATCAGACATGAATGTACTGCCAAAACAAACATGGGAACGCATGGGAATACTCGTGCTACAATGGTCTCCTATTTAGTTATGAATGGCGAACCAAAAAAATATCTTGCCCATGGGATGATTGTAAGGGGTAACAATAGATATTGAAGGTGCGAGTGTGCAAGCAGATTTTGAAGTGATAGAGATTATCGATGACAGTAATCCCTATCCCACGCTACTAGGAATAGGCTGGGCCATCGATATGAACAGAGTCATAAATTTGAAGAAGCACAAAATGATCTTTGAGAAAAAGTCACTACACGTAGTGGTACTGCTAGATCCAGCTGAAGGAGCGCGATACATTGAACTGGTGCACGACGATGATAGTGAGGACGATCTTGATTGTATTTACAAGATAACTACACGAGAAGAGGATTGGGGGAATCCGACTGCAGATGGAAGGATTTCATGGGAGCGCGAAAGCTCTTGCACTTCAGATTCAGACGAAGAGATAGAGCAATGGCAGAATTGACTGCATGAAGTAACAACACTTAATTGCAACATGATGGTTAGATCACTACACTGTGTGACAATAGAAGCAAGAGATCTATTGATATATGAGGGGTTGACAACATTGGATGAATTCCTAAGTAAATTTGAAAGCGTAGTACTAGAATAGTAGCGGTTGGATGCGTTGAAGTGGGCACAGCGTGAAACACCTACGCAATGGTAGGGTACGCATCAGGGAAGTTTTGAGGACTAGCGCGGATGCAGAAGAATGATGTGCCTATGATTTGGGAAACCAAAGATATGACTAGTAGACAAATATGACGAATGAGATGATCCATGCACACACCTCTCAAAATGGACCAAAGTCTATGGAGAAGAGCCACAACCTGAATGGGTACATTTATTCTATCATACCCTGGATGTCATACCGATGAATTGGAATACTGAGACAGAGATCTACCATGGTACAAACGAATGGGATGTCTTGTGTGAGGGATTTCCATTAACGTTCACAATTGAAGATTTTTGGTTAGATATTGTTGACGATGCGCTATAGGCAGTAAAAGCCGCTATCTTCAAAACACCCAAGGAGCCAAAGGCACCGCGCCGCTAAAATCAAAGCAAGTAAACATTGGAACAGAGGCGGAGCCAAAGTACGCAACACTTGGGGACTATTGGGACGATGCCATGGTGGATAAGGTTGTTGAGTTACTCCGTGAATACCAAGACTTGTTCTTGACCAAAATTACGAACTTAAAAGGGATCGTTGGCGACTTAGGGATGATGAAGATTACCTTGAAACTTGACGCGAAGCTAGTTAAGCAGCAACCTTACCACTTGAATCCGAAGTATAAAGAAAAGGTCCATGTTGAATTAGATAAAATTCTCACAGCCGAAATTATTGAACCAGTGGAAGAATATGATTGGGTGAGTCCTATGGTAGTGCAGGATACAAAACAGAAAGGCAAAATAAGAATATGCGTGGACCTTAGGAAGCTGAATGACACTTGTGTACACAATCCATTCCTGACACCATTCACAGATGAAGTACTGGAGAATGTTGGTGTTCAGGAAGCATACTCATTCATGGATGGGTTCTCAGGGTACCATCAGATCAAGATCTCGCCGAAAGATATGAGCAAAACAACCTTCGCAACAAAATGGGGCTGCTTTCAATACATCATTATGCCATTTGGACTGAAGAACACGCCAGCTATATTTTCGCGCATCGTTGTGGCCACGTTCAAAGAATACATCCACAAGTTCTTGGAGGTCTATCTGGATGATTGGACTGTCTTTGGATTAGTTAAGCACCATGTAGCAAGCCTACATTTGATGCTGGATACCTGCCACCGACACCAAATTGCGCTGAACCTTAAGAAGTGCACATTCCTCATTCCCTTTGGAAACCTGCTGGGACATGTGGTATGCAAACAAGGCCTGATGGTGGACCTTGCGAAGATTGTCGTTATTCTAAATTTGGAAGCATTGTGAAGTGTTAAAAAACTGCGCGCTACTTTGGGGCACACTGGATACTATAGGAAGTTCATCAAAATTTATGCACAAATAACAGCGCTGATGGAAAATCTATTGAAAAAGGATGTTACATATTGCTGGAATGATGATTGCATGAGGAGTTTAGATGTGCTAAAGGGGAAAATGGCCTCCACTCCAATCCTGGTCTTCCTAAAATGGGATGTGGAATTTCATGTACATGTTGATGCGTCGTGTATTGCGCTGGGAGTTGTCCTTACACAGGAGGGCACGGAGGGCGTGGATCACCCGATCGCGTTTGCAAGTCAAATATTGTCCAAAGTAGAAAAGAACTATTCCACCACTAAGCGTGAGGGGTTGGAAATGGTGTACGCGCTCCAAAAATACCGACACTATCTAATTAGAGGACATTTCAAGATGTATACTGACCATTCCGTGTTGAAATACCTGGTGAATAAGGTTGTGTTGGGGGGGCACATATGAAAATGGCTCTTACTATTCCAAGAATATTATTTTGAGGTCATAGTCAAGTCGGGACGCCTAAACGCAGGACCAGATCACTTGTCATGAATTGAGACGGGCGAGGAACCAACGAATTTGGAGGAGGGACTACTTGATACACAACTCTTTGCAGTCCGCATCGCAGATGGACACTTCGAAGATATAATCCATTTTCTAACAATAGGGACTTCGTTGAAGGAATACTCAGTCCAACAGGAGGTGGAATTGGTGGTGCGCGCGACAGAATTTTTTTGGGGCATCTCTGCAAAATGGGCAATGATGAGATATTGTGAAGATACGTACCTGAATTTGAATGAGGTTAGATCCTCGCGAAAGCACATGGGGGCACTACAGGAGGACACTATGCAAGATGCGTGATCGCACAAAAGATTCTTCGTGCAAGGTTATGGTGGCCAACCTTGCACCAGGATTTGAAAGTTCACTGTAAGGCTTGCGATATATGTCAAAGGACTGGAAAACCGTCACGAAGGGACGAGATGCCACTAAATCCACAAATGACACTGCAGCCATTTGAAAAATGGGCAATCGACTTTGTGGGATTGATCAAACCTCGGGGAAATAAGGGTGCACGCTACATCATCACCGTGATGGAGTACTTGACATGATGGGCGGAAGCGAAGCCGGTCAAGGACTGCACAACCGCTACAACTGCGAAGTTTTTGTTCGAAAACGTGTTGACACGATTTGGCTGTCCAAAAATATTAATGAGTTATCATGGAACACATTTCCTTAATGAAACCATCAGCACACTCACAGAAGAGTTCCAGGTGTATCATCAGAAAAGTACACCGTACCACCCACAAGCTAATGGGACAGTAGAGGAATTCAACAAAATACTGGAGATTGCGTTGACTGAAGTATGTAACACACAACGAAATGATTGGGACCTGTGCGTCCCTACCATATTATGGGTATATAGGACAACGTGCAAGAAATTGACGGGACATACACCTTTCCGTTTAGTCTATGGAACGAAAGCTGTCAGGCCAATGGAATACATTGTACCTAGTCTGCGAATAGTAGTGCTCACAGGCATGACGGACCACGAAGCTCTGGAAGAAAGGCTCGCGCAATTAGAAGAACTCGAGGAAGAACGGTTTATGGCTGGATTTCATTAGTAGGTACAAAAGCAGCGAGAAAAGGCCTGGCACGACCACCATATCAAGTTGTGCACCTTCAAAGTAAATGCCTTAGTGCTGCTGTATGACAGTAAGTTTGAAAAATTTTCGAGAAAATTCAGAATGCATTGGCTGGGACCATATGTGGTTAAGGAGGTCACAGATGGAGGCGCGGTCCAGCTAGTCAAACTAAATGGAGAACCCTTCCCAGGGAAAGTAAATGACAATCGCTTGAAACCTTATACGGCTGGGCCGACTCTCTGACTAACTGGTCGCAGCACAGTCTTCGCGACCCGAGGAGCTGAACAAGGGCACGAGACTATAAACACATGAAATAGATGCCAGTACCAAGGTAAGGACACAATTCAGACAGAGATGATTCATAAGAAAGAATGTAGCAGGTATAGCAAGCATCAGTTCAGTGCACTGCTGACATTCAGGCCGTTGGGACCAGTTGAAGAGACTTCGCGCCAAGATCACCACGGCGACAGAGTGACTCAAGGGCGAGTCATGATGTTTGTGTTGGGGGCCTATTGGGCATGGAATCCCCCCACAACATGTTTTGGGTCTCAAAGCCCAAGTTTTGGTCAAATTTATTGTAAGACTCCGCGAATTGCGGGCGCAGAGCGCGAAGTATAGGTTGAGTCATAGGGTTGTTTGCCCTAAGTATTCTAAAGTAATGTAATGTCATGTTGGCTATATAAATAGAGCGAGGCTCTAAGTTGTAAAGATAGAAAATTAGAGAGATAGATGAATACGAATGGTTTGAGCATAGAATAAGAGTCTAAGTGTATTGGGTCATAGTAATAGGAAGAGGCTCTGTAGCTGAGTGCACAGAGGCCTAGTAGAGTCCCCAGTTGAGTGCGCAGACCCTTGCAACTGAGTGCACGGACCCTTGCAACTGAGTTTTCAGGGCGGTGTCGAGTCTATAATCTTTAACGAAGAATAATAAAGAGAAGTTGATTCCAATTTCTATGCATCTACTTTTGTATTGCCTTCTTTACATTTATACTGTTTTGTTTATCATGCGCATTTATATGATTGCTGGATATACTGTTAATTATCATTAGTCTTACACAAATAAGTTAAGTAATCGGGTAATAATAGGTTAAATAGTAAGGAACTTGGGTATATTACGGATCCCGCCCCGAGTAAGGCTGCGGGGGGCAGCATCACAGGTTGCGAGGGACTAATAGGTGTGTGTAGCGATGAGTGCGCAGGGTCAAACCACAGACCACCATAAGCTCATCAGACATCCCCAGGGTGTGGAAACCTGGTTCTAGCACCCTCCCATACTACTTCGGGTGAGACCTCAGTCCGTGCTCCGTGGACTGTTGCCCATACAAGCCAACAGTTGTCCGGGAGTACTCTACCAGACCTTAGGTTGATTTCCTGAATTTCCATAACATAATCAGGGTAGGATGTCGCTCCACTGTATACTTGTTGTGGCGGTCTGTTTTTCAAGTTTGGATTTGGCTCGGCATGCATACGAGGTTGTTTAGGTGGAGCAGGGTGTAAAAGCTATGGTTGAGTAGGAGGTGAAGGCAATAAAGCTGGAGCATTGTTATGTGGGGGCCTCCACCCCTGGGGTGGTGCATTCCACTGAGGATTTGGAGGATTATATGGTTGAAATGGCTGGTTGGTCAGCTGGGAATGATACTAAGGTGCAAAAGACCAAGGAGAAGGTGTAGACCAGGAGGGATGAGTAGCACCCCCCCCCCCCCCCCCCAAAGAGGGAATGAACGTGTTTTGGTTAGGGTTGTAATATGTATAGGATGACCCTTGCATGCCATGATGGTATAGTTGAGGTCCATGAGGCCTCCTTTGATTTATGTAGAAGAGCTGTTCAGTCACCCCTTCAGTTCCATGATACACAACTTTTAGTCCAGGTAGAGAAGGGCACTATTTTGTGGAGTGGTTTTCTTCACAGACCGAGTAGATTTCTATAAGATTTAATGGAAATTCATTCCTAGGGTGCCTCCTTGTGCATCTAGGGTAGAAAATGGCTAATGCTCTCTCTTCTTCCTCCTTCTTTATCTTGACGTGCATGGTGTCCATCTGTAGGGAAAGGGTTTGCAACATTTCACTCTTGAAATTTTTCAACATATTTCCAATTTCACCTTTTATGGATGTGTTGGAAGAGGATGATGGCCATTGGTTGACTACCCCTACCCTTTTTCCTAGCTTCCCTAGAATGGTTCTTAAAGAAAGTCTTGATATCTTCATAGGATAGTTGGTAGATGTCCCCTCCTGCTAGCAGGTTTAGGGTATCCAAAAGATCTTCCCTGACCCCCTTGAGCAGGACTAGCTTCAGTGACTCAGGATCAAGTGTGCACCTGGCCCTTTTGTAACTAAGCTAGAATATTTCCTCATAATCCTCTAAGGATTCATCACGCCCCAATGTCATTCTAAAAATTTCCTCTTTAGTGTCTTTGGACCTGTGGTAGTCCCGATACTTGTTGTTGAAGGCTTGTTGCATATGAGCCCAAGTTGTGATGTTATCCCCAGGTAAACCCATGAACCAGTGCAAAGCTGCATCCTTGAGAGTGGATTGGAATAATTTCAACTTCTGATCATCAGTGGTGTAATCATAAGTTCTTCATATGACAACAAACTCAAACAAGAAATTATATGGATCTTTTGAGGTCAGGCCATGGAAGTGAGGAAGAGCAGAGGGGCTCATGTTTTTCATCTTGGCATCCCCATTGGTTTCTCCAATGGGAAAATCACCCTCAATTATTTCTCTATTTCCTCTGTCATTTCTATTTTTAGCCCTTAGGTTAGTTGGAATGGGTTCTCTTTCTTCTTCTCCCCCTGTAGGCTCTTCAAAAATCTCTGGTTTCTCGCCTAAGGGGTTGTCCAATTCATAGCCACCGAAGAAGAGGGAAGGTTGGCTATTTGAAGTGGTGGGGGTATTTGGTAGAAAATTCCCTAAGCTATCCCTAGTCCTACGAGGCATGGAAGAAGTGTTTTTGTTTTGTTTTTCAAGCTGTAAGACTAATTACAGAATTGAAATAAGAAACTGAATGAAAACTAACTGCTGAATGAAATCTTACTTGCAGAATGGAAAGGAAAGAAAACCAGCTTACAATTAATTTTGCAGAAATGAAGCTAATAACAGAATGAAGGAGATAACAAATGGAAGAAATAAAGCAGAAATCGCATCTACTCAGACACCTCCCCGACAACGGCGCCAAATAGTGATGAGCACCAGTGTTGCAGCAAGAATGCTGCAACTCCTGGGGCTACCAACTTTACTTTATCAACTAGGGGTTCTTACAAACTTGGAGGTGATAGTGCTGTATACACAAGAAGATGCGATGGGTCCACTCTTTTGCACTGCTGAGCTGGCGATAGACCACTCTTCTATTGATTCAAAATAAGTTTGATTACCAATGAAGAAAGGGGAATTTTACCCTAATTGGAAGAATGGAAATATTGTCTACTATAGCAATGAAAAACTGAACTAAATGCTTTAAACATACCAGTCATCTAACTAATTGCTAAGAGATCTTGCTCTAGAAGAATTTAAAGCTAAGATGTGTGTAATCCTAACTTTCCTAGGCATGTAATCTGAAATAAACAAACATTTTACTGCTGTGCATATGAATGAACACAATAACTCTTTTTTTTTGTCCTTTTTTGCGAAAATGTGAATGCTAAATCTTCTTGGTAATGTGGCAGGTGGGTTAATGATGGTGGTGATAGGTCAGATGGCTTGGGAGGAAAGTAGGGGTCTTCTCCTATCTTCTTGGATGTTTTTTCCACAAATCAGCCTCAAAACATGCCACTACAGGTTGTCCCATAGGATGTCCTAATGCTTCCTATATGATGTCCTAATTCTCCTACAGGATCCCCTGTATTCCTACGGGATTTGGCCGAGAGAAATAGGAGTGATTTGGAAGGTGGTATAGGGCTTAGGGAAGGTGAAGGGTGGAAGAAATAAGGTGAGGAAGTGGCTAGGACTTCTTCAGAGTTCAAAAAAGAGTTTGTAAGATGGTTGGATTTGCTCAACAAACCTAGAAAGTTGTTCTTATGGAATGATGAATTGGTTGAGGGACTTAGTGGATTTTGGTGATCATGAATGGATGAAGTTAGGCTAGGGTTGCTAACATGAGATCTTCCTGAACTATTGAAACTCTTGCAATACATACATCATTGGCATTTATCCATGAATCATATCAAACAAGGAAGATTTCCAATCAACTTAAGAAAACAAAATTTCATTATTTAGTTGCATAGTTCATGCATGGAAATACTTGCAGAATATTGTGAAACACCATGATACCTAATAAAAAGTTGGAAATATTAGAAATAACAACTAAAACCTATTCTTGAAAACTGAACAGATGCTGGCCTAAGTAGCAGAAACCCTAAATTCCATAAGAAAGTAGAATTCTGTCTTTTTGGGGCTGAATAGGAGTTTTCCCTCAAACCATGGTCCCTGAAGGGAGGAGTGAGGCCAAATCCACCTGCTATTAGCCTTTTTGGTATTCCTTTACCTCTCTAAAAATACCACTAAATATATGCACAAATGGAAGCAAACTAATCAATTTGACCACTACTTGTAAGGAAACAATGTCAAAATCAACTGAACAATTAATCTATGAAATAAACTAAGCATACAAGTACAAGAAGAGGAGTCTTTTCTGCTAGGGTTGGGCCCTAACCCAAGAGATTCAACCCTCTGAGTCAACTCAGTGCTGGATCAAGGAAATGCTCATTCTCATTATCATATTAGAAAAATTACATAACAATTTTTTGCCACAAAACTTGAACTCAAAAATGCTTAGTGATCTGACATAAAAAATATGAATCCTAATGAGGTTGTAGGCCTCCTTATTTATACAACTGAAGTCTCCAACAAATTCCTTAAATCTATGGAGGCTTGGATTTCAAACTCAAGATGAATCGGTTCTTAACTGTTACTAGTTCAGCTGCCCATGATCTCCATGACTCGACTACTTGCATCTTCGAGCTAGTGTGATTTGACTGATGAATATTCGAATGAGTGAGGATTTAATGAGAAGGATCTATGTCCTATAATCTCTCCTCCTTGTCTCATTCTATTTCCTTCCCTTTAATTAGCCAAAATTGCCATGATTTGCTCCCAAAAACCTGCAATCAATGCAGATTAGAGGAATGCGTAACCCTTCTCAAAATTCCTTCAAGGAGTTAGTGAGGAATCCTTCAACTTGAGAAAAAGGGGCATATAGGAAATTTTGAATAGTTTCACTGACTAAGGTACATACGAAACTGAGAAAAGGAAAAGCACCGAGGGATTGCTAGCTCAGTGAAAGGATCCATTTTTTGTTGTGGAATTCCATGATGGGAATACTTTTCTATGTTAATAGGCCCTAAATTAAAAATTAAAGAGCATAAACCTGAATCCCTTGTGTGAAGGAGAGCGATCTTTATTTCCTCTACCCTATTTTGAATCTTGTGAAACTCTAAGTGGATATGTTCCTTAAGGTATTAGATCTAGCTTGAGGGTGACCAACTATAATAAAGAATATAGTGTACTTAAGCCTATGGTTGGGTGTATAGTGGCTCACCCTTATTTAGTTTACAACAAATTTAAAAGAGCTAGATACATTTTCTACCATTTTGTTAATAATTTCTATTCATTGTTCCATAATTTGTAAATATGTTGGATTACTATGTATACTTGAAATGATGAGCTAAAATTTGTCATGATCATCTACTAATTATGTTTTCAACGAAAAACTGGAAAAATACTTGATTATGTTGGGTTGTTAGTTATAATTTTCTCATGTATGATATTAATATACATAAGTATTTCCTCTAATTAAATTCTTCCTGTGAGTAATATTGTGATTTAGTGTATATGTATTGTCTGGAGCTATGTTACTATTTACATATACAATACTGTAATTGGACTTTACCAAGCCAGTGGTGGAATAGAATAACTATGGCTGTATCATTGTTTTAAATGATAATAATTAACATTTCATATCTACTTAAGGGGGATTTTATTTTCTCTAGAGATTCATCATGATACTATTCTATCTTTTGTAAGTATTTGAAGCTTGAAGTGTGAAGTTGCAATTCTTAAAGAGGGAAAAGAAGCTTACCAGTTGAGAGAAGTTGCGGATATTTGCAATGGATATCTCTCGTATTCTTGGTGAAGTTGCCTAGTTGAAGGTAATGTTTTGAATGCCTTTAAAGGTTGTTGAATATTTATAAGTCCTCAAAAGTTTTTTCCTAAAGTCCTTTCTCTTTCAAAGCTAGTTTTAAGCCCTTGAAGTCTTTTAGGAGTTTTGGAAATTTGGTGATTGCCCCATTATATTTTTGGGAATCGTATTGTTGAAGTGTTGGAATTTTGGGTATTGGAGTCCTTGGATAGTTTTAAGCCCTTGAAGTCTTTTAGGAATTTTGGAAATTTGGGGATTGTCCCATTATATTTTTGGGAATCGTATGGTTGAAGTGTTGGAATTTTGGGTATTGGAGTCCTTGGATTCATCCCCTAATCGTGATTCAAAAATAGTTTTAACTAGTAGCTTAAATGGAAGGGGATTGAGCCTTAGGATATCGTAATGAAATTCATTCACCTCCATGTGATTATTTTTTAGAGTTAATGATAATTGATTCTATATTATTCATTTTTTTCTTCTTTCCAATTCCTATTTTATTAATTTTCTATTATATTCGATATATTGCATGCGTGCATCAATTTATAAACAATTACTATCTAAGTCAATTCCTAGTCATGTACTAATTCATATTGTGCCCATCAAGTGTTTCTTTGTGATGGGGTGTTGTCACTACTCGATTATGTACTTAATTAGGTTGTGCCTTGCACTTATTGTTCTACAATGGATTGTTGCCAATGTCACTCCCATCATCACACCCTTATGTCTATTCATGATCCAATTAAACACTTAGTAATGTTATGTAACAACCCCTCGATAATTTTCCATGTAAATAAAATAAGACTAAGGTCATGGGACATGTATTCCAAGATGAATGTTGGGTAAACACTTTAGTGGGAATCACTTGTGATTAATTAATGGCTATAGAAGTTGGCAAAGGAAAATAGACAATAAATGACATTTAATTGTGAAAATAAGGAAATCAAGAGAAAAGGGAGGTGAAGAGACACAAATTTGCATGCAAGGGAAAATAGAGGAAAAATGAAGGAAAAATAAGTAAAATGAGACATCAATAATAAAAAGGAATCAGAGAAATAGTACACAAATTTTGGTCATTACAACTTTTGTTAGTACAATTTTGGATAACTCCTTTGATTCTCTCATTCTCTCATACTCTTGCACACTTAGAGTATTCTTGGAGCACTCTAGTATTCTCTTGGATTTGGAAAAAGACAAGCAAGGAAGCAAAAGGAAAACAAAGCTTTCAAGATCCATTCATCTCTATGAGATCAAAATGAGATCAAATCTCGAGCTATTTTTGAACAAAGTTAAAACAAGGAGATCGTGGAAGTAAATAGTAAGCAGCTCTGCTGAATGATCCACTGAATGGGAATTGCCTCAGAGGGTAGGGTGATTAGTGGTCGTCCCCTTACGAGTTATGGTCGCCTTATGAGAGTCCCATCCCCTCTCTGTACCTTTATAGCCTTATAAGGGTATAGCAAGAGTCTCTCTCAGATTCACTGGCCTATTTGAGGGGAGAGTGGAGTGGAAGGCAAGGAAGTGGAAGGAGTTAGTTGGATCAACAACTACAATTGGATTTCTTTGTAGGTAATAGGTTGCATGTGTGTTTTCCTTGCTAGTTTTTAGATGCATGGTATATGCATATGGTTCCTTATTTATGTGTTTTCATTAGCATGGATATTTTCTTGGATTTATAGTGGTTTCAAAATTTCCTTTCCATTTACTAGATAGCCATGGTGTAGTGGTTTTCCCACTTTTTTTTTTTTTTTTTTTTTTGATTGGTTCTTAGGTTCCCTATGACCGTGGGTTGTAATAAACACTCTGGAGCCCTGAAACAAATTGGGTTGAGTTACTAGTTCCTAGAGCATACAGGTTGGGACAAACACTCTGGAGCTTTGTGGGTTGAGTTACTAGGCCCTAGAGCCGTGGGTTGGAACAA
Source organism: Pinus tabuliformis (assembly GCA_031772625.1). NCBI lineage: Eukaryota > Viridiplantae > Streptophyta > Pinopsida > Pinales > Pinaceae > Pinus > Pinus tabuliformis. Next base: position 1,306,811,246 of record CM062816.1, on the reverse strand, counting down.
ACGCTCTAGAGCCTTGGACAACTTGGGTAGAGACCAATTTGGTTGATGTTAGTGATTTTTGGACCGTATAGATGAGATCACTATGGTTGAGGGTTGATGTGGTTTGTCGTTTGGAAGCTCTGGTTGGTTTTATTTTGGTTTAAGCCTTATGATCCCACATTCATGCTTGGAATATGGTACGAGCATGATTGGACGAAAGAGAGATTTGGTTCAACCCAATCTATGGTCAGGTGGTATGTGGAAGTCCCTGAATTGGTTGAAATTTTCATATATTAATATGATATATTTTCCTATTGTGACATATGATCATCTGTAGTGATTATATGACTAATTTGCCATGGTTACCATCCTATTTATATGTTGTATTCTATCAATGGCTCTTGACATGTTTTGATAAATTATTGAATGGTTGATGAACGCATGGTATAACAAGTATTATTTCAACTATCTTGAGAGGGAATTAGACATTCTTGGTGATTCTTAGATGAAATTTAGAAGTTTATGATCAGATATGCATTCATGACCTATAGCTTATATGTTTATCACATGTTTGATGAAATGTCTATCCTGGATTAGGCATGGCTAAGTCAATTTGTTGTTCAAGTTAAGAATGGTAAACATTATTAGCATCTTATTTATGTTTATGGAAAGTTATAGGCATCTCTGGGTAGTGGCATGGAGGCTAGCCTGGAAAAGTGGCTCAAATCTCAAAACTACTGGCACAAAAATGTATTTTTTAGGTTAAAACTGCATGGAAGCAGGTTTATGCATGCGGTTATAGCCTCATAACTGCATGCATGAGATAATATGGGTGCATTTATGGAGTTATGCTAGTAAAAAAGGGCTCCATCTCAGGGATTGGTCACTTGGGGTGGTTACCTAGCTCCTGAGTGGTCTGTAGTCCCCAAGGGATGTCAGGAAGTTTTTAGTTTGTAGGACCCACTTCCATCATTGGAACTTGGAGGTTGGGTCATGCCATATTAGCACTCATCTCATGTTTACCCTAGGGAGCCTGTAAAAGTGGGTAAACGTGGGAGGGTTGGTGATAGATTGGTATCATAACATCCAGGTTCAAACACTTGTACTGGATGGGATAAAATGCATACATTTATGCATGCATGGTAGTTTTTTATGTGTTCATAATGCATGCATGTTAGTTGTCAATGTGTTTTGTGATTGTTTTGGTTATCATGCATAGTAGGTCAAACATCAATCATGGTGGTCATTATTGTAGTTTGTGTCATCATGATGACGATGGTGTCATTAGGTATATATATTGTGCTAATATGGAATTGATTGTGTAGATGAGATAGCCTCCCCTAAACTTCACTAAGGTATGATTTTGATTATGTCTATATTTGGTTTATTTAACATGACATGTTTGCAGGAGATAGAAGATTATATATGACAAGCATAATGGTGGATTATAGTTCACGTGAATATCCTTACAGATCAACTGAACAACAAGGAAATGATTATTCCACTAATATAGCAAATACATTGAGAAGTTTGAAGGAAAATATCAAAATTTATAAAGCAAACAATAACAGGTTGATTGAGTCACAGGAAAGAATTGCTAGAGCTCAGGAAAAGCAATCATAAGTTAATGCGATGATCCTTCAGAGTCTTTCATATTTGCAGAAGTACAGACAATTGAGGATCAATCATGGACAAGAGGAAAGGAATAATGGGGCATATAGTAGAAGGTATCGATCAAGATATAGGTTGGAAAAGGATGATACAATCATAGGTTGAAGATGGTTGGATACAACTGACAAGAGAGGTACTGTTCATGGATTCTATTCTAGTTCTAGTTTTGAGAGACATCATAATAACTACTACCAACATCCTTATAGGAGGAGTGAGAAGCAGTATTTTCCATAAGAGTTCAACAAAGCCAAGCCTCCTATTTTTTACGAGGATGTGAAGAAACCAGAAGATGCAGAAGCATGGCTACTTGGGATGAATAATTTATTTGGATTTCATGATTACTCATAGAATATGAAAGACAAGATAAAAGTATTCAGTCTCAAGAAGTAGATATCTAGTGGGAAGATGTGAAGCATGTCAGAGGAATCAAGGTAGAAGAGTTGAGTTGGAATGAGTTTAAAAGTATCTTCAGGAAGAATTATCTATATGAGAGGTATTATGATGGAAAGGCCAAGGAATTCTACGAGTTAAAGATGGCTTCCATGACATATGAAGAGTACATGACTAAGTTTTTGGAGTTTTTAAGGTATGTTCCCTTTCTCAGAAGACAAAGGTCCAAAGGTTCATCAATGGATTTCCTTTATCATTTAAATATTAGATCAAGTATGATGAGCTCGATCATTGGAGGAAGGCATTGGGAAGCTGAAGCATTTTTATGAGAAGTCAAAGCACAAGTCTGAGCCTAAGTGGGATTGGAAAGGTAATGACAAGACTAAAGGGAAGTGGACTAAGAAGAAAGGACGACCTTGGTATGTAGGTGATAAGGAGAACGTAGCACCTTATAAGAAGTTCAATGCAGTTAATAGAGGACATGGATTCCAGTCTGTGGAGAAAAATAAGGGTGATGGCAGGAAGCCTTTGTAGCATTGGAATTGTGGGGAATAACATCGTAGGAAAGATTTTCCAACACATTAGGGTGGTAGCCCTTAGATTTACATTTCTCAGGAGGCACAAATAGTAGGAGATGTTGGGAAGAGTATTCCTCAGATTCATGCAGTGGTAGATAACAGACCAACTGATCATCAGACATCCAATATTGAGATGGAAGGTAAGCTTTATGATCAAGTTGTTTCTATTTTGATTGACCCTGGATCCAACTATAGTTATATCAATCTTGACCTAGTGGATAAGTGTTTCTTGAATAGATAAGTGCATGCAAAATATTGGTTGGTGCAGTTGGATACAACGACCAAGAGAAGAGTTCATCATCGGGTGAGATCTTATGCATTTGAGCTGAATGGTATGCCTACATAAACACATCTAAATATGCTTCCTTGGTTCATATAATATGATTTTGGGCATGGATTGGTTATAAGATCACATGACTAAAGTGGACTGCTATGATAAGGCTATTGAGTTCCTAGATGATGATGGGGAAAGGAAAGTCTTATAGGGAAAGAAGCCTACATCAGTGAGAATGGTTACAACTATGCAGGAAAAGTGTAGTTGTAGGAAAATATGTGTATTGTTTGTGGTTCATATTTCTAGTGACAAAGGAAACACTGTTGAGGATGAGGAATTCTTGAAGTATCCCGTTTTGCAGTAGTTTTACGATGTGTTTCCAACAAATATTTCAGAGTTTCCTCCTCATAGAGAGGTATTCTTTTCTATTGAATTGATCCTAGGAGAAACACCAACATCAAAGGCACCTTACAATATCAGCACTCCAGATTTGGTGGAATTGAAGTTTCAACTTAAGGAAATTCTTGATAAGAGATACATAAGGCCAAGTGTATCACCTTGGGGTGCACCAATGTTGTTTGTAAATAAGAAGGATAATGCTATCAGACTGTGCATTGATTACATGCAGTTGAACAAGGTGACTATCAAGAATAGGTATCAATTGCCACAAATTGATGATTTGTTTGATTGGTTGAAGGTAGCAATAGTATTCTCAAAGATTGATTTGAGATCAAAATATCATCAGGTGCATATCAAAGAAGAATACATTTACAAGACTGCATTCCATACAAGGTATGTACATTATGAGTTTGTGGTGGTTCCTTTTGGTCTTAATAATTCTCCAACTAATTTCATGTGTTTGAAGAACAATGTGTTGCGTCTTTATCTAGACAAGATTGTGATAGTGTTTATTGATTGTATATTGATATATTCTAAGAATGAGGAGGAGCATGCAAAGCACTTAGTAGAAGTGTTGAGGTTATTGAGAGAGCATCAATTGTACGACAAGCTCAACAAGTGTAGTTTATTTTAGACTAAATTTCATTACTGGGGACATGTTATTTACAAGGAAGGGATAATAGTGGACCTATAAAATATTAAAGCTATCATGGAGTGGCCAACTCTTAGGAATTTGGATGAGGTTAGATCATTCACGGGACTAGCAGGTTACTATAGAAGGTTCATCAAAAACTTCTCATAAATTGTCTATTCTATTACATCTTTGCAGAGGAAAGGGAATAATTTTGAATGGATTGAGGAGTGAGTAACTAGTTTTGAGTAGTTGGAGAATTTGTTTATAAATTCCCTAGTTTCGAAGATTACAAATCTTGATAAAGAGTTCATGGTTTGTACAGATGCTTGCAATGAAAGAATGGGTGGAGTTTTGATGCAGGAGGGGATGGTGGTATGCTATGGGTTAAGTAATTTAAATGAGAACAAGTGGAACTATGTGACCCATGATCTTGAGTTGGCAGCTATAATTCATGCATTGAAGACGTGGAGACATTATTTCCTTAGTAAGAGGATTATTCTAATGAGTGATCACAGTAAGGTGAGGTATTTTTTTGACCAACCCAATCTGAATGCTAGGAAAGCTAAATGGTTGGCTATCCTCAGCGAGTTTGAATTTGAGATTAGATACATCAAGTGAAAGGAGAAAATGGCGGTAGATTCTCTTAGTAGAAGAGTGCAGGTCAATCATATTTCAACTATGAGATCTTATTGGACATATTTGCATGAGAAGATCTTACAGTCAGGGAAACATGATGAAAAGTATCAACAACTAAAGTAGAGGTTGGAACAACAAGGTGAAGGTGATAGAAATGAGAAGTATCACCTCACGATAGATGACTTTGTCAGATTCAAAAACATGATTTATGTTCTAGAAACAGTGATCTTAAGAAGATTATCTTGAGGGATTTTCATGTCAAGCAATATTCAGGTCACTTGAGGTATTAGAAGACTTTGAAAGTAGTTTAGAAGTTCTATCATTTGCCAAACTTGAAGAAATGGGTGGCTGTGTTTGTTGCAACTTGTTAGAGCCTAAATCTACCTCAGGCTGAGAAAGGTAGGATCTAGGGTAACATCAAACCACTCTTAACCTGGTAGCTAACCCTACTAGGTTGGGAGAGGGCTCTCTCCTTGTCAATCTCAGAAAGGATAGCCAATGAAGCTTGAGATTACTGATGTAATGACTGATTTTAGGCTATATATGTGTATAGAGGTGTTTGATTGAGTTTGATAATGTTTTGTTGGCTCAAATGTGAAAGGCAGATTTGGGTCTGGGGAATGAGACTCAGTTTTGTAGAGATCTCTACGGGGCAAGGTAGGCAAGTGATTTGGTACTTCAAGTTGAGTGAGATGGAGAGGTTTTAAACAGATGAGGAGTTGAAAAGGGAATGAAAAGCTCATGGATCCTTTTCAAACAACTGAAAACATAGATAACCAAACAAACCCTAGGTAGAGCACTGCACTTTCAATGTATTCTACCTTTATCCTTGTTTGATTTAATTAAGATGAAATAAAGAGAGATAATGGCATACATAAAACACATGTAGACTTACAATTACAGAAGAAAACACAATACCAAATCAAGATGCCACATGAATCCCATAAAGTACTGCAAACCACTGGTTTATTCCTTAGCCAAACTGCTGAAATGAGTATACAATGAAGTTCCAAGCTTTCCCAAAAGTACAACTCTGCTAATGACTGAAAAATTACAAGATATAGGCAACCAACAACTCATCCTAGCCTCTAGGGGTCGAGCTCATAATATTAGGGTTTATTCCAACAAACTCTAAATTGAGAACTAAAAAGTAGGCAGTGGAACAACTTGCCTCTAAAAACTAGGAAACTGATTCATTCAGTTGCAAACTACCTTTTGATGGATGAATCTACCTCTATGAGTGAAAATTTAGCATAATTACATCAAAATCCATCATGTCACATTAAATTACATCATGAGTTTTACAATTAGAAGGAAAAAAGTCAAACTGTGAAAAAACTAGGCGAAAAACAGAGTTTTTGACCAAAAATGAGCAAAATTCCTCCAATGCGCTATGCTGATTTCCCTATGCGTAGTGCCTTTTTGCATCTAATTTTGGAGGCCTTTCCAGTGTCCAAATTTTCTCCAAGTGGTCTTGCTGGAACGGTCTGCCTATCTACTTTCTAGTACAAGTGGAATTTTTGAATTTTGCCTCCATTTGACCCTCCAAAACGGAGTTCTCCCAAGACTACTTCCTGTGTGTCAAAAAAGAGGCAGAAAGGTCATTTTTGAGGTGTTTTTGACTTTTTTGGAAGCTCAAAACCTGTCAAAATTTCTTGGCCATTTGTGAGCATGCATATTTTTCCATGAAAAATCCAAAAATGCTGATTTTTCCTCAAAAGGAGGTCCCCATCAAAAGCGAGCGCCAGGTGGCGCGACGCATTGGGCAGAAAAGCCTGTTTTTTAAGGCAAAAATTCCAAAATTGCAAAAAGTGTCCCAAATTTTTTGAAATTTGGGCTGAGTGTCCTCCATTAAGTGCTGTGTTGGGCCAAGGAAGCCTCAACCAAGATCTGAAGTCTATCTTGCTCTTTTCACCTCCTTGATGCCTTCTTCAACTTGGCTTTCAAATTCCTGATTCTTGCTTTGCACACCATATTTCTTGACAAGTAGTGGTATGCCATGTTTCTCAACATATTTTTCTCATTGATGGCCTTCTCCAGCATCTTCTCCAAGTGGATATTTTCCCTCTCCAACCAAGATTCACGATCAGCATTGATTTCTTGTTCAAGTGTTGTGAGCTTGACTTTCCTCCTTTTGGCAGCTTGTTGGTTTTCTCGTATGTTTCGTAGCTCCATTATGGTTTGCTAATCCTCTAGCTATTTGTTTCTTTGCTCCAAATATTTGATTATCCACTTGTCTCTTTCTAGGTTGAGAGACAAATGCTAAATGTCATATTTTTGCTCCTGGATGATCTCTCTAAGCTTTGAGCTTTGTGAGCCCAAATCGGTGTCATCATCCTGAATAAGAATAAAATCTGTCTCATGCCCTCTTGAAGGCCCCTCATCATGCAATGGCCACTTGCCCTTGTCTTGTACCTGCTTTGTTGATGGAGGAAGTGAGACCCCTTCCACCTTGGGTGGAGATAATACTCGCTTTGCTGCTGCAAACAACCTCCTAGTGCCCTTTTGGTAGGTGACAAACACTGGCACACTAGCGGTTTGTGTCTCATAAATCTCCCGCTGATGTGAAGGTCCACCTGTCTCATGAAAAGCTGCTGGAGGTACTTGAGGACCTGTGAAGACCTCATGTGAAATGAAATCCTCCCATGAGATGTCCTGTAAACCAAGCTGATGCATGACCAAAATCTTGATTAGTGAAAAATGATATATGTTGTTATACTGCTACTGAGGAGTTTTCCTGTGCACTAAGGTGGTCATCTTCTCAATGTTCTGGCCAATAAAGTAGGGGAGATTCATCATTCTCACCCTAGTGAAGTGTCTCAACAATCTGATATGATAGGCATACAGGCGAGAAAACCGGCCCTCATAGCTGAAATACTTAATTATGAGTTTCATCAAGGGGGCATATGAGTCTTTCAGATACCGGAATGGAAAACCTCTGCTGAGATGTCTTTGATAACTAGCCTTGATGTAAGGCTCATAATGTTCTCTGTCAATCTGCTGCCTCTTATTCCACTACTCATCGACACTGGGAATTCCAGTTGCTAGAGAAATAGACTTTGGTGTTAAGGTGAATGTCACACCTGCTAGAGTGACTTGGCCATTATGAAGATGGAGCATAAACAACCTGGCCAACTCATGATGGTACTGGACTCTCTCTACCATCTCACAGAACTGATAACAGGATTGGTGTTGAAAGCATGTGACAGCAAGAGGACAGGCCTACAGCTCGGCAAGTGAAGTAGGCTCCTCTCTTATATGTTTACCACCCTTGTGAGGTCTCCTTGGTGCATGCATTTATCTAGGAGAATCACTGTGTGTCTCCTCATCTCGGTCATAGGAAGGATCAAACTCCATGTTTGCTAATGTGTGAGTTTTCTTGATGAGTATGAAGAGATTTATGGTGTCTTTTGGTTTTTGCTGTCAAGGATGAAAATGTATGAGGGACTGTGAAGGGAAGTGTATGAGGGGTTTTGGGAATGTTGTTGACAAGTTTTTTGGGAAATAGGGGGTTTAGGGAATAGTATGTAGGCTTAGGGACAACAATTAGGGTTTAGGAATTTGTAACTAGGGTTTTGGGATAGTGGGAATTAGGGATATGGGTTTAGTGAATCTAGGAATATGGGAATTAGGGAATGAGTTGATGAAACTGGAAAATAAATGAAGGAATCAAAGAGTGAGGGAATGGAGTGGACTTGGTAGCAAAAACACAAATTGCAAACCCTAAGGAATTGTTTTTGAGCAAAAATTGCAAGGAGGTAGGGTTTGAGTTTTATCTCATTAAATCACCATAAACTTTAAGAGAAACTCATTCAATGGCAATGGAAGAATGCTTGACTTATTTGCACACCTGAGGATTGAGCGAATTTTGAAATTTGGGAGAGTTTGTGGGTGAAAACTGGCTTGAAACCCAATGCGTCGCGCCACAAACCCAATGCACCGTGCCACTTCAATGCGCCGCGCCTGTGTATTTTTTGCACTGTGGAGGGCGGCCCAATGCACCGTGCCGATGACCCAATGCGCTGCGCCCCTGAAACTTGCACAATTTGCTGCGATTTTGCTCTTTTTCTCCAACACGGCCTTTCTCTTGCTCAGTATTTCTCCTTTTGATGCAAATGAGCTCTTTGAACATGAAAAATGATTTATATACAAGAGATTTTAATTTTTCACTCATAAAACCCACTTTTGTAATGTTTGCATTTTGACTTACTTTTCAAACTCTGTTTTTGGGCAGTTTACTTTATTTTTGCCTTTGATGAACTGAATGATTTGACTTTTTGTTTGCCTTGTAGGTGATGGAGTTTCTGAAGCTTGGCAAGGTGACTAGGGTTGCCACTGAAGTTATTTACATATGAAAGAACTAAAATTACATCAAATTTATACATAAAAACATAAAATACTCTGTTTTTCCTCAAAACAGGGTTTTGAGGAAAAATCAATCACTGAGTGAGTGATTATGGAAATTATTGTTGCTGGAACTTTATTTGACCTCCTCATGTGCCTGCTGACCGTCACTGAGCATTTTGAGACCTTATTGATGAAAACCCTAAACCTAATGAGACCTAAAACCCTAAAAATGACTTTTACAGATTTAAAGACAAAAATTGACTGCAGATGATCTAGATGAATGAAAATGGGCCAACAGGTAAAGAACATGAGGGAAAATTTATAATAAGCCACTACCATCAGATGATCCATGATCCTAATGGAATGCAGCTGACCGAGTGAGACACCTAACATGCAATGCAACAGGATAATTTAATCACTGACAGAGGGATGAAGATATCGACACAAACACAACCTATACCAATTCTAGAATGAAAATGGGAGGTTATTTCCATGTACTTCATTACATTTTTTCCAAGGGCATCCAAAAAACATGATTCCATAATGGTTGTGTGACATAGATTAATGTAGGAACGAAATGAAATACAAATTTAAAAAGAAGCATAGAGCTACAATGAAAAATGAACTTCAATTAATTGATAACAAAGTATTGAAAGCTGTTTACATGCAAAATGGAAATAAACTAGCTCGGGCGATGGTAACTTATCTTTGAGAAGATATGTGGAAGCTACATGCCTCTGAACTATGTTAAAATGAGACTCATAGGACTTTATAATTGAGAAAAAAGGGAAAATCCCAAACATCCAAAAACCTAGCCCCAGGAGATGAAGCTCCAAAATTTTGTGGGCCCCGTTGGGGTTAGTTGGCACACCAACTTCCCAGGGTCGTAACTTTGACATATGATCTATGTTTGACGTGCAAGATACCTCATTAGAAAGATATATCTGAGGACTAAAAAAATCGACTGTAAACCTCTGTCAGTAACAAAACATGAAGGCGTAGAGGTCATCAAGGACATTATTCTGTAGTACGCCATTGCACTAGTCAAATCTCACATAAAACTTTCATGGCTATGGAATAATGTAAATTCAAGCTCCAAGACCATACTAATAGAGGAAATGGAGATAAATATGTAGTATATAGGGGACTTTCTAGTTCTGATCAAAGCCATATCAATGAAGTTCAGGGCATGACATACCTACATTACAAATGAGCTCCATTAGGAAGCAAATACTTTATCAATTTGATGAGCATTTGTCCCATTATCATTTTTGTCTTATTAGGCCACCATATCATATGTAATTTGTCTTATGTAGTAGATCGTATGTAATGAATTCCAAGGGACACATGTGGAATGTGAATAGTCACATATGGAATATAAAAAGTCATGAATAAAATATGAATAGTCATAGAAGTTGAAGAGTCATGAGGAAGCTCAAAGGTCATTGTTATTTGTTATAAATAGCCCCTCATAACTCAGATAAAGGGGTTGGATTCTTGGATTCTTGCCTTTGCTTCTATTATAGTGTATAAGAGATAGACCATACTTTGGAGAAGTAAGTTGTAGCTTCATGTTCCACTATGGATATAAGGTTTCATTCATGTAACAGTGTACTTGGGATCTTTCACTCTTAATCAGAAACTCTATGAGTGAACACTTATTCATACATGCATTATAGATATAGTAGGACTATTCTTGTTATGTTTATGATATATGTTTCTTTAATTACCTACTAAGTTAATAAACTACTTCGTTTCTTAGCTATGGATGTTATTCAATAAGTGTTGTTATGCTGTAATGATTTTTTTTATTATGTGGACTAATATGCAGGTATTCAACAAGCCTTTCTCCTCCTTCCTAGATACCCCTTTAGGATAGTAATATTACTTTTCTAACTGAAGGTTTGTTTTCGTTTACAAGTCATGGATGTTCACTCGTGCACCTTACATTGGGTGTCTCACAAAGCTCACATATTTGCTACCCCAAATAGGTTTTGTGTTCTCTTGTGCATAATCATAGCCAAAGCATATCTTTGAAACCTTTCTAATGGTGGCCAAAAGGCCCCCAGGCTTCAAAGCGCTCTTTAGATTAAAATTGAAAAAAAGATACCCCCCCTCCCCACAAGGGATGGGATTTTTTTTTAATTTTGGGACAAACCTTGTTGGGCTGGGAGTCAAGTCAGTCCCCTCAGGCCCACTCGTTGTATCACCAGGATGAGTGGTAACCACTCTGGTGAGGCCAGATTGACCCGGCTTCCCTAACCATCTGTGGGACAACCCAACCTATGAAGGTCTAGGACCAGTTAGCCCCCACAGGTCCACTAGTTATTATACCTAGACGGGTGGCAACCTCTAGTAATGAGGCAAGGTTGTCTTGGTTCCCTAACCTAAAATGGGGGACACCCTAGCAATGGGATGTGAGTCGTGTCTATCCCCTCAAGTCCACCATCCTAAATTGAGTGGCACTAGTCTATTGAGGCAAGACAGTCCCCTGGCTCCCTAACCTCATCCATGTGCTCGTTTGGGGGTTATTCATTGGGGGGTTTTGCGATTATTTATGATGTAATTCACTGCATCCTAAAAGCACCGAAGGTGCATCCTAAGAAAAAGGGGGCCCCATCCTTCATGAGGCATTGCAATTTGATTGGATGGGAATCCTAAACCAAACAATGTGAGGTCTAATTGGGACTTCACATTGGGGAGATCCCCTTACAATGTTGGTGACATCCAACACTGTCCACTTTTTTGGCACTAGAAGGAGGGCCAGATGAAAAGGTGAGTCTTTGAAATTTGTTTGAATCTCTTAGCTTTAATGGCTTCATCCTAGATCATAATCTCGATGTGTTTTTCCAAATCTTTATATCTTAGAATCCCTGTATACTTTTTACATAACTTTTCACGTTTTAAATTTGATGGCAAGGGGACAACAACCATACTTGATTACATAATTGACCAATTGTTTACCCTTACATTGTATGGTTGTGCAAAGAAATGGTATTATTCTCTACCCATTGCTTCTATCTCATCTTTTAAACAATTGGTTAATGAGATTCTTTGTGTCTTCGAAAACTATGAGTATCAAAATGTTATCAATGAGATTGATCAACTTATATTGGAGTTGAATGAATATCGTGAAAATTTTTCTAATTGATTCCTACATCTTTGTTATAAATTCCTGGACAAGGATTTGGAATGGTAGCTCTTGGATGAGAAGTTTCGTTTCTTAGTCATTATGTTAAGTAAATATTTTGAATCAGGCTCTTCATGTCCTCCTAATCATGAAGAATTTCAACATCCTGTGTAAGAACCGAATACGCCTTTTGTTCCATGTCCTCTGCCTTTTGATGTCTTTATGTTGTACCTGAACCAATCAATAAACCAGAAGATCAATTTGCTGATGAAGAATTGATTTTTATTTCACATCTTGCCTATGATGGTGATTCATCTAGTTATATGACTCAACCATCTTTGAATCTTGATAGCCCCCTAGTCGATATTTTGCCCATTCAACCCTTAGACAACCATGACCTGGATGATTTCCTTTTCTCTGAATTATACAAGAATGACTATTCAAATCACATGAATGAATATTTGTTTCTACAAGAAGATTTATATTTGGAATAATTCCAGATGGATTATAACGTGATCATCAAATATTTTCTTTCAGGTATAACTCCTTTTCATCAAGAAGATGACATGCTTATCATTGGGGAGTTTTGTGGTAATCTAAAAAATCTATCTAATCAACCTCAAATTTTTGAATCTCATAATTTTCATAATGAATCTTGTTTTGATAAGCAGTTGATCATGTTTCCACAAAGTTTAAAGTTAAGTCAGGTGAGTGGGACACTTCAGCCTAAGTTGATATTTATATAAGGTTCCTGTCATCTTGATGGTATTTTTGATTTTGGTAAGGTCATGATCCTTATACACACTTTTATTACTGATGTTATCACGTGGGGTTCCAACTCTCTCCTAAGGGATGTTCATTTCTTCACGTAAAAGTTTTCAACCCTTAGGGAAGAAAGTTTAATTTGAATATTGAACTTCCATCGCTACATCCCACCTCAAGCAAATCTCTAATATGGGACATGTAAACAAAGAAGGGTTTTAATGAATCTTCTACATCATCCATAAGATAATTTCACTTACACGACATCATGGATTGTGGTTAGCTTGATAATGTTGCTTATGATGTGGATTTGTCTTTGATTAACTTTTGCTGTCATATTTTTCCCAAAGGTTGTTTCCATGATCCTATTGCAAACACCCTAGAAGAATTTTATCAGTAGGGACCCATGTCTCATGGCCTGTACTTGTATGGACTTCATCAAGTCTTGTATGGCCATAGGCCTGGTGATTTATGCTATTGTGGAGTATTCCATTCGATAGAGAAGTTGAGTGTATTCCACTGTTGTAATTGCACTTCCTTTTTATTTGTGTCAGTGTGTATGCTTGCATGGTTTTTTCTTTTCACTGCACTATATTTTATTTTTATTTCACACAATCACATCCTTCCACCCAAAGGTAGGGAGCAACTTCTATGGCTGCAATGGAAGTTTCATTCCACATGACCTGACCCTGTACTATTTAGTATAGGTTTGGATAGGTTACAATTAGATAAATGAATTGAATTCTTATTTTGTGTTTCGTTCCTATTTTAATCTATTGGTTTTATTTGTATTTAAATAAAGTTGGTTTTGAGCTTTGAGATGATGTGGCTAAAATTTTCCCTGGTTTTGAAGGCTTGAATTATTTTCCTCCGTCCTTGTGGCATGCACCAGTGCACCCTCCTTCCCTTTGAGCGCATGACCACACCTTGAAGGATTGAAGGATTGAATAAATGTTCCTTCTTCCTTTCAAAGTGCTCTAGTGCGCCTTCTCTATCTCCTTGAGCATATGAGAACACTGTGAAGGCCTGAAGGCCCAAAAAATCACCCCTTCAACCCTTTAGAGTGTTCCAGTGTGCCCTTGAGGTTTCCTTTCTCTTTCTTGAGCACATGAGCGCAATGAAAAGCCTTGAATGACCCTTGACCTTCCTTCATGCTTTGAAAGTGAACCCTCCTTGTTTTCATGCCTATTTTCTTATGCATGCAATTTATTTTATGATGTCGTAAATAGATTTACAAGTCTTTGTAGATGATTTGTGAGATATTGTTGCATGGTTACATTTCATTAAGGTAATACTTTCATTATGAGTGTGCTTCGATAAAAAGGCATTCATGCCACAATTATTGTCACCCTTTCATCATTTGTTGGAGCCATGACTCCCTGTAAAGTGGCCTCTAAAGAAGTCTCAGAGGCTAGCACTAAGGAACCTACTGAAGTAACCAAGCCAACTATTCCTATATATTTAGACACTCAGTGTTTCATTGATAAGTCTACTGATGTCACATGGAGCAAGATATAGGACACATTCATGCAGAAGCAGTTTCCTGACGACTTGGAGGACTTACTAGTGTACATAAATATCAAGAATTCTAGAATGCATAGGATCGCATGTAGATTCCCAGTCATCCCATGTGAAGAAGTGATTGAGTGGACCATTACACATATGGATGACTCCCATCTTGTGCTTTGAAATGAGAGTGGTGGTAAGATCACCACCTATTATTGAGAAGACATGCGAAAGTATTATAATATGATTACGCCCAAAGAATATGAAAATGATGATTTATACATGAGATGGACCAACCTTGACACAAGTGACATTATCAAATAATGGCATCCTGCTAAGTTTTGTCATCACCCATCCGTAGTCTATCCGACTATGATTCTTAGAGATGTATATTAGCATATGATAACCATCTGTCATTAGGAGAATTTTGAGGTCTAAAATGGGCCTTCTAAGGAAATTATAAAATAATAGTGAAAACAATAAAATAAGATTATATTACATCATCAAATGTTAGAGGGAAAAACGAAAAACTATTTTTTCAACTCATATTTTCAACCTATCTTGCTATGGGTTTACTCAAATTTTGAGCAGAAACACTCGTTGGATACAAAATTTGATTCCTCATCCAAGGAATGCCCATGTTGCATACTTTAGATGGACCCTACTACACGAAAAATGAGAAATACATGGAAAAATGTGATTGCAAACACATTTTTCATGTAGTAGGGTCCATTGAAAGTATGCAACATAGGTACTCCTAGGATGAGGAATTAAATTTTGCATCCAATGAGTGCTCCTGCTTGAAATTTGAGTAAAATGTTAGGGTGATAAGTTGAAAATACGAGTTGAAAAAGTAGTTTTATTATTTTATAATCTTTTTTACCTTTTTCTCCAAAAATGGTGAATCATCCCCCATTGTTGACATCATCATCTTGAATCCTACTAGTTCTTATAAACTTTATTTTAGTTGTACATTTTTCTTGGGAGGCCCACTTTAGACCTCAAAATTCCCCTAATGTATTGGTTGCATGGGCACAAGAACGTTGAGGTGTTTGAGGAGAATTGGGTATATATGCTCAATGTGGTGGTTACCCGAGGTAAATATTTCAATTGGGTAGATATATTATCATTTGAGTTGCAACATCATGTCAGGCAGGAAAAATCATCTTTGAGGGCGAATTGAGCGCCTGAATTCTACATGTTTTCATTTCTTCTGTATGGAATCTGTGCACTATATGCCTTCTCAACATTTTTGATCTAGACTTATGTAGGAATGAAACAAAATGAATATAGACACATAACCAAAAATATGAATGAGAAATAAAAATTCATTTCATTAATATCAAAGAACTAAAATATGCTTACATACAGAAATGGAAATAAACTAGGTTGGGCGATGGTAACTTATCTCTGAGAAGAGATGTGGCGGTTTCATGCCTATGAACTGTGTTACAATGAGGCTCAAGGGAATTTTTATTATTGAAAAACAAGGGAAAAGCCTAAACAACCAAAACCATAACCCCAAGAGATGGAACACCAAGATTTTGTTGGCTCCGTTGGGTTTAGCTGGGCAGCCAAATTCCCGGGGTTGTAACTTGGTCATATTATCTCCATTTGGCGCATACGATACCTTGTTGGAAATATCTCTCCGAGTACTAAAATATTTTCCATAGGACCTTTCTTGTGGCAATGGGTCTGCTGCAAACCTAAAAATAAATGTCGTTTAGGGGGTGAAAATTGCTACGGAAGTTTAGGACCCAAAAAATGGCTAAAAATAGTAAATTTTACTATAAAAAGGAAAATGATGGAAATGGAGGTCTAGGTGGAATAGGTGGGTGGCCACTAATATCCACCTAGATCAGTCCTCCCTCCTTAGGAATCAATGGTCCCCATTGTGTGCAGAGCCTCTATGAGGTGAGGAAGTTTTTGTTGAACCTATTCCCTGGTGAACCACTTACCCTGTTGAAGGAGTTGGACCACTTTGACAACTCGATATAGATGGATCCTCTGTTGGCGAGTGTACTTGATTTACATGTCCATGATCCTATTAGTTGCGACCTTTTCCATGTAGTTTAGGTTCAACTCTATTTGTGTGAGTTGTTCTGCAATGTCGAATGTGTCCAATAATGGTGGAAAGTATGGCCGAAGGTAGTCCACATTAGATATTGGGTGCAGGCTTAAGAACGGTGGAATGCTGAGCTTGAAGGCATTGTCCCCTACAACCTTGGTGATGGTGTATGGCCCATATCAGAGCTGGCGAAGCTTGCAGTGGGGCCCAACGAGGCATTCCTTTGGCAGATGTCTCCCACCTAGAACTTTTGTGGCACCCGATATGTATCATGTTCCTACTTGCACTTAGAATTGACTCTGTTCAATATGTCATGGACCTATTGGTGGATGTGCTGAATGCACTCAATGAAGCTACTATTCGTGTCAGCTTTAGATTGGACATGAGCTGACTCTGCCTAAGCAGCTGCAAATGGTATGGCCACATCAATGGGTCATAGTGGTTGGAATCCCCATCCCACCTAAAAGGGGATGTGGCTAGTTGAGATATGGAGAGTTCTGTTGTAGTTGTAATAGACGAAGAAAGTTTAATTTGACTATTGAACTTACACTGATACATCCCACCTCAAGAAAATATCTAATCTAGGATGTGGAAGCAAAGAAGGGTTTTAACGAATATCATGTGTCATCCATTAGAGAATTTCACTCACATGACAACATGGATTGTGGTTAGGCTGCTAATTTTGCTTATGACATGGCTTTGTCTTTGATTAAATTTTCATATCATAGTTTTCCCAAAGGTTGTTTCCATGATCCTATTACAGATGCCCTAGAGTAATTTTATTAGTCTGGACCCATGTCTCGTGGCTTGTATTTTCATGTGCTTCATCGAGTTTTGTATGGCCATAGGCTTGGTGATTTATGCTATTGTGGAGTCTTCCATTCGATAAAGCAGTCGAGTGTATTGAAAAATTGTAATTGCACTTCTTCTTTATTTGTGTCAATGCATATGTTTGCAAGGTTTTTTCTTTTTCACCACATTGCATTTTATTTTGATTTCACACAATCACACCCTTCAACCCAAAGTTCGGGACCAACTTCTATGGCTACATTGGAAGTTCCATTTCACATGACTTGATCCTGTACTATTTAGTCTGGGTTAGGATATGTTGCATTTAGATAGATGCATTGCCTTCTTCTTTTGTGTTTTGTTCTTGTTTTACTATGCTCATTTTATTTGTCTTTGAATAAAGTTGGTTTTGAGCTTCGAGATGATGTGGCTAAAATTTTGTGCAAGGAAAGTTGCGGTAACACACAACCCTTGACTTATCTGTTATGCTCTTCTTTCTTTTGGTTTACATATTTTTGGGTGAATGATTTTTGGATGGAAAATACGATCCTTTAGCTAGGAAGCTGAAAGAAAACCATGATGCCCATAACCATTAAAATTCCAAGTAGGGTAATATAAGGGGAAAACCTTTTAGTGATCAAAGCAACAAAGCTCTTAAACATGTCTCTGAAGGAACAACCTCTTCTGATCTCAATAAGTCGGGATCCCTCTTCCACCCATTTAAGAATAATAAGTCCCTACGCATAATTCTATTAAAAAAGAAAGAAAAATAAAGAGTGAAAGAAGAGAAAGACTTCCTGCCTAGGGAAGTGAAGCAAGCGACTTTGCTGGGGTACTATCCAGGCTCGTTGGTAGCAAAGCAACATTTGTGTTTCTAAAGCGACTCTGCCTGGGTATTGTCCAGGCCTGCTGGCAGTGAAGCAATGCCAAAGATGTAAAACTCATACACTGATTGTTTTAACTCACCATACTATATTACCCTTACTTACATAAAAAATATAATGATATGGCTTGCTTTATGGTGTGTTACACCGAGTGATAGAACAATGAAGACTATATATTTAACTGAGTAAGAGTGACGAGCTAAGGTAACTCACTGATTGAATCAATACTTCATGAAGAATCAATACTTTGTGCCTAAATGAAACCATTCTAGAGAAGTTGGGGTTCTCCTAGTGTGTCGCCAAGTGTTCTCGTTGCGAAAACGACCCTCCAAAATTTTTTCCCCAGTCAAATTTGGAGCCTACATAAACTGTTGTTTCAATACCGCTAGTGTCATCATGTTGTTTGATTTTTTATTTTTGTGTTTTCTCCTAGTGTCGCATCCTCCTAAGTCAATGTTTCTTAAGAGTCATCACCTAACCCTTATAAGCACTTAGGTTATCTAGACCATGACTAGGTGAATTCATGACTTATCTTGACTTAGAAACTTTCCTTTACGCCATGCAGAAACTTAAAATTTCGATGACAAAATCTAACATAATGAATAAAATCAGAAAACTTGTCATAAGTTAAATATTTTTTTGTTTTGTTTTGTTTTGTTTTTAAATTCCAAATACCGTCGAATATATGATGGAAGATAGGTATTGGTTGAATATTCAACAATTATCCTATCCCATTGTTTATCCGATGGTTTCCTATAATCCCTCCTGTCATCAAATATCCAACCTGCATTCTTTTACCATCAGATTGTAGTATACCTAGGGAGATAATATGGGGTACATAGGAAGGTACCCAAGGGAATAATGTAATAATGGGATGTGCCATAATAAATAAAGTGGTTAACTACATCATATAAGGGACCACAAGTAGTTAGCAATAATGTTATAAGCCCATGGTATTAGATATATGGTATTGAGAGACCCATGGTAATGATCCATGGTATTGTACATATGAAGCCTATATAGAGGCTAGAGACTCCCCATGGAGATACGTGAAGGATTATGGTATTGGCAAACATATGGCTTTGGGAGTGTTCTCCTTCCTTAAGGAGTGATTGTATGGTGTTACCCTACCTCAAGGGTTTGATCAATAAAGAAGCATTTCTATATTTTGTGTTTGTAATTATCTTGAGATTATTTACAGTTATTGGGTATATTAGAATCACTTCATATATTTCAGGTTAGATCTATTACAAGTGGTATCAGAGCAATTTCTTGGGCAAGCAGAGAAATATTATTTTTTTTTTAAATTTTTGCAGGAATTTTTTGGGGCGGCAAGTTTTTAGATCAGATCTGAAAATTCTGGGGAAAAATTTGAAGAAAAAAAGTACATATCTGGATTATTTGTGAAAAAATACCCAAATTAAAAAAACATCAGCTGAATCGGAGTCCAGATGAAGGAGATATCATTGATTTAGAAATTTAGCTGTGTGCAGAAATTTTTCTGACAAAAATTCGTGGATGACGGATCTCAAGTCAATTTTTGTAGTTTTTGTGAAGAAATTTGAGAAAATAATTGCAGATATGGGATCCTCTTGAAAAATTACTCAAATTGAAAAAACAAAATCAGTCAAATTGAAGTCCGAATGAGGGAGATATCGCTGATTTAAAATCAACTCTTTTTTCAGAATGTTTTGTGACGGCGGGACAGTTGCAACACAAATTTGAAATTCCAGAGGCCTAGATCGGGATTTCTATCACCAAGGGAAGATGCAGAATAACTGTTCCATTTTTGAAAACAAGATATAATAAGGATTTTGAGCCATATTGACCGAGTTGTGGCCATTTTAAATTTTCCTCATAAAGTAGGTAACTTTTTTTTCTCCTCATTCTACTTCATGGATTCTACTGAGCTGATTTTTACAGGAAAAGATGATGGCCTTACTAATGAATAATTCATAAAAAGGGCAAAGTCAGAAGTTGGGAAATATTGGAGACCTTTAGCAAGGTTTAATTTTAGCAAGGAGGCTACCATATGGTGGCAATCACTTGACTGCTAGAAGCATTTAAGCCTTCCTCATGAAGAGTTTGAAAAATCCATTTTAGACAAATGGTCTTGTGCTAGAAAACAAGAGAATGAGACATGCAAGGGGTTATTTTCTTATGGCATCTGCTTATTACAGGCTCATGGATGTATTCAAAAAGAGAAGATAATTGTGTCTATCAATCCTAATAGAAAACATAATTTTATTAGTGTTCATTTGGCTAAAAGGTTGCAAGTCCCAGCTAAACAAATTGAGCACACACATGTTAATAATGAACAGGTGCACGTTTATAAAGATTTGAAGATTTATATGGATAAGTATGGATTGCATTCTGATCTTTATGCTTCAGATATAGCTAATGTGGATTCTGTTTTGGGATACCCTTAGATGGAATCTGTTGGTACTATTAATATTAATGTGCACAAGGAATTTCTGAAGCTTTGGTATAAAAAGAAGAAAATTACATTACAGGATATTTCCATCAATAAACAGGTAGAGTCCAAGGAGGCTAAAGAAAAAAATGTAACAGGTACTAATACATTAGATGAGGAGTCCATGGTTGAAGTAATACTGGAAGATAAGAAACAATTACAGGTGCCACAACATGTACCAGATACCCATCATTTGATCTGGAAAATCGCCGCCCCAAAAAATTCCTACAAAAATAAACATAAAAATCTTTTTGCTTTGCCCAAGAAAGTGCTTAGATACCACTTGTAATAGATCTGACCTGAAACATATGAAATGATGACAATATACCCAATAACTGTAAATAATCTTAAGAGAATTACAAGCACAAAATACAAAAATTCTTCTTTATTGATCAAACCCTTGAGGTAGGGTAACACCATACACTCACTCCTTAAGGAAGGAGAACACTCCACAAGCCATATGCTTTCCAATACAATAATCCTTTAAATATCTCCATGGGGAGTCTCTAGCCTCTATATAGGCTTCATACATATAATACCATGGATCATTACCATGGGTCTCCCAATACCATATATCTAATACCATGGGCTTATCACATTATTGCTAACTACTTGTGGTCCCTTATATGATGTGGGTTAACCACTTTATTTATTAACTATGGCCCATACCATTATTACATTATTCCCTTGGGTACCTCCCTCTGTACCCCATACTATCCCCCCTAGGTATACTACATATGATCTTCCTTAGGAGCTATAGGATCCCCAGAGGCTAACCAACCACTCCAAGTGCCAAACCCCTAAGTTAACTTTCCTTTTACTAAACTAGACCCCCAGTTGCTCCTATGACAAGCCCTACATGTGTCTGAAACCCTCAAGTTGCTCCCATAGCAAGGCGTCCATGTGACTGCAGTATTTCTCAAGCAGTTCTATCCTAGCAACCCTGAAATTTGAGCCACTTTTTCGGTCCAGGACTCAACCCTCTACCTAAAACTTGATGAAATTTTCATAAATGATAAATAATAAGAAGACAAGTTGGCCTCTACCGCAAAAATTGAACAAGGAATTGACTAGACTGATCCTAACCATGATAGGCATTTCATCAAACACATAATAAACATGTAATGTACAGGTCATATAAACACATTTGAACATAGGGACCTCATAGTTATCTAAGATTCATAAAGAAGACCTGGTGCCCTCTAACAATAGTTTCATTATCATCTATTAGGAAATGTATTCATTAAAATTTCATTAAATAAACAAAACATGATGAGATGCATAACTCAAGTTTGTTGTCAAACCATGGTTATAACCAATAAAATAACAATGATAGAACAATCATTAAAATCAAATAAAGATAAGCATATTTACTCATAAAACTCAAGAGGGAATATTCTTATTATCCATATGCAAAATCCAATCAAGTTAGGGACTTCCACGTACCACCTGACCATAGATTGGGATGAACCAAATATTTTTTTTTTCAATCAAGCACCCCCGTGCCATATTCTAAGCATGAATGTGGGACTTACAAAAACACTGACCATGCTTCTCAGGCTTTACTGCATATCTTGCTAAAACCAATCAAGGATTTATAGGCCTGAAGAAAGTACCAATACAACCAAGCTTTACTGTATATAGTTCCAAGGGATTTCTAGGCCCAAAAAAGAAACATACACTACTAGGATTTACCGCAATCCCACCACATATTTGGTCTAGGGATCACTAGGCCTATACAAGCATGGATGCCTCTGGATCTCTCCACCTAAACTGTGAGGAATTTGTCTATCTCCACCCTCTAGGATTTACCATATATCTTTCCATTTACCGGTTGAGGATTCCTAGGCCTTGTGATTTTTTTTCCTAATACCACCTCACTTAGTTTCGAAACCATCAAACAATCCAGCTCAACCAAATGAAAGAACCCCATCACACCATGGATATCTAGAAATGGAAATTCAAGGATGAAAATGATGGTCACACCTGGTAAAAACCATGCTAATGATATCAAGAGAACTAGATACACACATGCATGTACCATGCATTCCAAAACTAGGAAGGAAATCATACATGCAACTCGATACCTAAGTAATCCCACTGTAGCCGCTTAATCCAACTCTTCCTTTCTTGATATTTGTTTTCCTTTTCTTTCTTGTCCTTCCTTTCTCTAGTGCTAGAGTGCTCCAAGAATGCTCTAAGTGTGCAAGAGTATGAGAGAGTAGAGAGAATAGCGAGAGAGCTCCAAAACCGAACTAAAAAAAGTGTTGGAATCATGATTGTCATTACAGAAAAACTTGCAAGTGTGAGTAAACGAATGCATTGCCAGAGTTAAAGGATCCATGAGAGGTGGTTAAGCCATATCGTGAAACATGTGGGGAGTAATAGATTATCAAATTCGCAACAATCTCTCCCTCAACGTGAGCCGGGTGTTATTCGAACTCGAGACCTTTGGCTTTGATAACACTTGTTAGAATCACGATTTCCGTTACACCAAAACCTACAAGTGTTAGTAAATGGAAGCATCGCCGAAGTTAACGTATCCATGAGAGGAAAATAAGTCATGTCGTGAAACACACGGGGAGCACTGGATTATCTAATGCCAAACAAAAAAGGTTGTGAATTGATCCTCATAAGCCTTTTTATTAATAAGGCCTCTATTTTCTTCAATTTCCATTATTTTCCTTCATTTTCCTCCTCACATGCAACCCACGACCTTTCACCTTCATTTTCTCCTAATTTCCATTATTCTCACAAATTAAATGCCAATTAATGCCTCTTGCCTTTTCAAAGCCTTTTCCATTGTCTTTGCCAATTCCCCCCTATCCATAATAAACCAAATTAACACCCACTAGGTTGTTTTTCCCAACATTCAGTTTGAATATGTGTCCCATGACCTTGGTCTTATTTTGCCATTATTAACTTTATTACATGAAATTTTAATCTGAGGCTGTTACAAACTATTCCCCCCTAGAAGAACACCGTCCTTAGTGTTTAATGAGACCTATTACCAACAAGACCATTGAAAATCAGAACATACTTCCCATGGAGCTTTATAATTTATCTCGATGCAATATTTACAACGATCAACCTGTTGAAAAGAAAAAAAACATGAAAAATATAACAACATAACAATGATAACAACATGGCACCCATACCACTTAATTGAGATTTATAACACAACTCAATGCATTATTTACATCCATATACATATATACATACACCAAAACTACTTTGCTTCAACCAACAAACAATGAAGGATACATAGCCCTCATATGATCAACAATCTCCCATGTAGCTTCATCAGGTCCAAAGTGTTTCCACTATACTTTAACTTCCTCGATTTCTTAGTTCCGTGGCATGAGAATCTCTCTTTGTAAAACACACTGAGGTTCTAGCTAGAATTCTCCTTCTAGTTCCTCAAGCAATACAAACCAATCAATAACATGATCAACATCCTTTACATATCTTTTAAGTAATGAAACATGGAAAATGTCATGGAATTTCAATGTTAGAGGCAGTGCAAGTTTGTAGGCCACTGGTCCAATCCTCTCAAGGACATCAAAAGGCCCACAATACCAAGGTGTTAGCATCACACATGACCCAATCGTCAAGGATCTATTATTGGGATTGATGTGCAAAAGTACATGCTCCCCAACCTAAAACTCCTTAAATGCCTTGTGCTGATCTACATAACTCTTATGTATATCCTATGCTAACTTTAGATTTTGCTTGATAACCCACATTTCCTGTTCCATGTCCGCCAACATGTCTTGTCCTATCAATACAATGTTCATTGGATCACTCCAACTGATGGGAGTATTACAACTCCTCCGATAGAGTTCCTCAAACAAACACATCCTCAGTGACTCGTGATACCCATTGTTGTATGAAAACTCAACTAGTGGAAGACACTCTTCCCACTTTCACTGCTGATGCATCACATACATTCTCAACATATCCTCTAGTATCATGTTGACCCTCTTTGTCTCTCCATCTATCTACGGATGATAAGCTATGCTAAAGGGAAACTTTGTACCCAAACCTGCAAATGACTCCTTCCAAAACTTGGAAGTGAACTTAGCATCCTTGTTTGACACAATCTTCTTTGGAACACCATGTGACCTCAATATATCACTGACAAAGATCTGTGCTACGTCACTAGATGAATACGTAGAATTCACGGGAATGAAGTATGTTAACTTTATCAACTTGTCAACCACAACCATAATAGAATCATGATGTCTATATGTCTTTAGAAAACATGTGATGAAATCCATAGAAATGACCTCCCATTTCCACTATGGAATCATAATCAGCTATAGTAACCCACCTAGATGCTTACATTTTGCTTTTACCTTTTGAAAATCCAAACATCTAGCCAAAAACTCTGCCACTTCCTTCTTTAGATTCATCCAGTAGTAGAACTTCTTCACCGTTGTTAGAGTCTTCTGATATCTTGGATGACTTGAATATGGATTAGCATGAAATTCCCTCAAGATAAGATTTTTGATCTCGTTGTCATCTAGCACATGATTTAGTCCCTAAATCTGATCAAACCATCTGTTGTGGGATGATAGTCCACATCCTATTCACTTGTACCTTATTGTAACCTGTACCTTAGCTCCCTATACATGTCATCCTGTTTTCCTACCTGTAAGATCTGATCCTATAACTCTATCCCATGAGAACTCATAACTACTATATGATTCACCTACACTCTTTTGCTAAGAGCATATGAAACCCTATTTTATTTCCCTTTAATGTACTTGATCTCAAAGTCAAAATCACTAATCATGGCCAATCATCTAGCTTGTCTGGCATTCATATTGAGTTAGTCAAATAAGTATATCAATTCACTATGATCACTCATCGATATGAACCACCTACCAAGAAGATAATGTCTCCAAATCTTTGAAGCATGGATGATCGTTGTCAACTCAAGATCATGCATAACCTAATTATGGCTGTTCTCATTCAACTTCCTTGATTCGTAACATACCACTTGTCCCTCCTACACCAATACTCCATCAAGTCCTCTCTTGAAAATATATGTATGCACCACAAACCCTTTATTAGGAACTAAAATCTTTAGAACTTGAGCATTTTTCAACAACAATTTCAACTACTCAAAACTTGTTACGCATTCCTCTGTGCATTAAAATTTATTCCCTTTTCGCTAAAATGATGTGATAGGATAGGAAATCTTCACGTAGTTCCTGATGAACCTCCTATAATAATAAACTAACCCCATGAATGACCTAACCTCATCCACATTCCAAGGAGCTGCCCATTCCATGATATCCCTTATCTTTACTAGATCCACTATTGTGTCTTCCTTGGAAACAACATGCCCCAAGTAATGTACCTCTATCTAAAAGAAACTGCATTTTCTAAGCTTGGGATACAATATATGTTCTCTTAGAAATCTCAATACTGCTACTAAGTGTTCAGAATGCTCTTCACCATATTTAGAATATATCAATATATCAATGAATACAATAAAAATCTTGTCCAGATAAGGACGCACCACAATATTCATCAAGCACATAAAAGTAGCTAGAACATTAGTCAAACCAAATGGAACTACAACAAACTCATAATTCCCATACCTAGTATAGAAACAAGTCTTGTACATGTACTCTTCTTTGATGCATTCCTGATGATATCCTGATCTCAAATCAATCTTTGAGAACACTTCTGCTCCCTTCAACTTGTCAAACAAGTCATCAATCATTGACAATGGATACTTGTTTGTGATGGTTACCTTGTTCAACTGTCTATAGTCAATACACAACATGAGAGTACCATCATTCTTCTTCAAAAATAATATTGGTGTGCCCCAAGGCGATACACTAGGCCTAATGTATCCTTTATCAAGCATTTCCTTCAACTACAACTTCAATTCCACTAACTATGGATTGCTCATCATGTAAGTTTCATTTGATGTTGGTTCTACCCCTAATATCAACTCAATATAAAAGTCCACTTCTTTGTGAGGGAGAAACTTTGGAATCTATACTGGGAACACATCCTGAAACTGTTGTAGAATTGGGTACCTATTCAATACTTCTGCATCCTCAACATATTTACCTTTGTTACTAGAAATAAGTAATACAAAGAACCCATACCCTTTCCTACGACTGCACTTTGTCTGCATAGTTGTGACCATTCTAATCGATGTTGCCTTTTTCTTACCCTGCAAGATTCTCTATTCTCCATTGTCATCCTATGATGTAGGAAAGTTCCCTCTACGGGTAGAGGCAACCCCTCTAGCCCTAGAGTGGCTCTAGTCACAACAAAGACAATACTAAAGCAAATTTCCCTAGAAAGTTGATGTCATGAAGGCCTACCTTCAGATCCCCGTTTGATGAAGCTCTCATCGTGCTGCTCCAGCTCTTGTTCTTCTAGTCACTTCTATACCTGAAAACAACATACATATAACAACAACGAACATAATAGAATATGACAAAAATGATCTACTTAAAGAGTCAAAGAACTTCAAGCTATCAATATGAAATTTGACATAAGATATAGGAAATAAATTGTTTATTTGTATTAACGTAAACTAAAGTAAAACTTACAACCAAGCCTTGACATCGTAAGTCTCCTTGAATGGTCCCGTCAGCATGTTTCCACAAGCATTCACTCATGAACTATCTCCCAAAAGGATGAATAATTCTCTCTCCTACCAAAAAGGTTGATGCTAGAACACTCTTACAATCAAGCCAACTCCACTCAAAACTATCCCAGGCTAAGTTACATAAGAGGCTACCTCCACACACTAGCAAAACTCTCTACTTTTACTATTGAACTCTTGCTTTGGAGCTATTTTTGAACCCTATGAACTAGCTGATCTCAGCCATGGAGGAAGTATTTATAGGAGGAGGAGCTTCCATAAGAGATGGGAGAAAGAGCTTATCCCTTTGATAGGTTGCACAAAAGGTAGGACAACCATCCCAAAGGAGAGAGGCGAGATCATTTGATCCAACAACCAACCCTAGGACTGCCCACGAAGATGTTACAATTTGAAGTTTCGACAGTTTTTTTAAAAAACTCGCCAAAAGTAGCTCATCGCGAGTGAAACATAGATACAAAGTGACGACGTCACTAGGGCTAGTTCAATCTTGGCCATCTTCACGGGTGGAATAACTACTAACCCACAACGACCCAAAAACATACGTAAAAAAGGGTCTGCTCCAAGAGTAGTGAACTGAGGTATTCTTCCGGAGATGACAAGGAAGACATTGACACATAATTTGCAACATGACACAAGGAAGATGTCAATAACACGGACCGGTAGTGTCTGGGATCAGGGAATGCGGGGTTGGTGACAAATTACTGTGTAACAAATGCCCCCTAAAGCATGAAGGTTGAGAGAGTGGGAGGGGTGGAATTATTTACGAATCCATAAATGAAACACAACACCATCACGGAGAAACTGCACATGCAAGTACAACTAATATCTCTGATACATGAGTACATAGTGAAGGGAAATACATGTGCATAAGGCATGGGCATAGCCATCCAAAAGATAAACATAAATGATCTGTGGTATGGACGCAACCATCCAATCATAAGGACCATATAAAAGACTCAGGTATGGTCGCAGCCATCCAATCAAAAGATTCATGTATACAATCATGACTTAATCCGTGCAACCTGGACTTGTGCAATATGAGCCTAGGGTCTTGAATCCCAACCCGATCATGGTACAAATTCTAATATTCGAATAGATGTGTTGAAGTTAAGCATACTAGAAAATCGCTTGATTATCGGTCAATGATGTAAACCATTAACAAGCGTGAGAGAGACCACTAGTGATGTCAATGGTTCTCAAGGTATGGCTAGTATAATACACAAAGTGTGAAGAATGATCTGAAGTTGAACACCGGTGAAATCACCCAATCGAAGGCCAATAATGAAAGCCTATCGTCGAATGCGAAGAACTTGCCATTAAGGCATGCAAGCTCCAAGGTACCAGAAAGTAGTCTCTAGATCAACTTCCCGGATAATGTGCTGAAGTCGACAGGAAGCGATCAGTCGAAGGAGAGCCATAACATTTCCCACATCATTGATGTGAGACAAAAGAACAAGATGAATGTGGATGAGACAAAGAATCTGAGGAAGGTGTGTAAGGATACAAATTGCAGAAGGATTAAGCTCTTGAACATATTGACGGCACGACTTTGGAGTTTGGCAACATTTTGGTACCAAGGGATCAAAGGTCATGATGATGCAGCAAGGATCAGATGGAATGAGGCAAAATGGATAACCCAAAACCCAGAAGGCCAACGATAAAGTGAGGATATCCCAACCCGACATGAAGCAGAAAGAGTGTTGATGTTCAAGAGTGACAAGTTGCCATAATAATTAATACAACCAACAGAATACTTCCAAATTTCCCCCCACCATTTCTGGCGAGTACCCCAATTATTTTTGAAACACAAGCTTGAAGGGGATAGCATATGCTTGTAATATAAGTTTGTCCTTCGGACAAATCTGACCTAGTAAACTTTAACAAGCCCTAGGAAGGAGAAGCTCGGTCTTGTCATGATGACAAGTCCAATGTCGTCAGGGTTTAACAAGTCCGACATAGGTAAAACTCAGAGTCTTTTTCATATTTAGAGAGTTTGAAAAAGACATGGAAAAGAAAACTCCAAAGGTCCCTTTTCATAAATTTGTCCCTTGAATCCGAAAAGGTAGAAAACAATACCCAAGGGAACCGTTTGACCATTAGCCAAGGAGTACCTTTTTTGTAAATAGTTCCTCCCAGACCGAAAAAGGGGTAAACTTATACTGGGTGCACGACGTTTTGCATCCGTTAACGAGTTTGAAATGATAAGGGCTCGACCAGCTTTCCGTTTTTAAAGGGTTAGAAAAGAGCTGAAACGGATCCCCATTTTTATTCTCTTTAACGAGTTAAAAAGGGAAAAATACTCAGCAATCTTTTCATATTTTACGAGTCAGAAAATAGCTTAAAGGTGACTCATCCTGGAGGAACAAGTGGTATAAAGGGTGGCAAATGGTTCTTGCAATGGTGGAACTACTCAAAACATGTAATGGTCAATAGGCTGGCTAAGAAAACCACTCATCGCCATGGTCCCTCAGGAAAGGAAAAACAACCAAGTGAAAGCATATGATAATCCAAAGAGATGGATGGAATGAAAAAACCAAGGCTCATCTAGCAGAAATCAACTAATTAAAACGGTAATCACGAGATGTAAATCGGGTATGGGTTCATTTTTACATAGCTTGAACCATAGAGAACTCTTCTTGGATTCGTTTTCATGTTTATACAAGCTTGACATGAAAAATTATGCTTGAATAAGTTTTCATGCCCCTAGCATAATGACTCAAATCGAGGTACATGCCCCCCAAGCTTCATTGCATTCAACTAGGTGAATGGAATGAAGGTTCACTTGCGAGATCTTGGAAAGACTCAACTGGGATTTTATGAGATCTTAATCAAAGACTCGATTTGGAAAGGGAGTTGTTTCATTTTTTAATGAGGTTGACACAATAAATAACTATCCTCAAGACCCTTGTTTCATTTTTTAACGAGCTTGACACAAGACAAAGAACTATGCTCTGAACCCTTGTTTTGTTTTTTAACGAGCTTAACACAAGACAAGGAACTATGCTTCGAATCCTTTGTTTCATTTTTTAACGAGGTTGACACAAGACAAGGAACTCTCCTCATCTCTTGTTTCTTTTTTAAATGAGGTTGATACAAGACCAAGAACTATCCTCAAGACTGTAGTTTCATTTTTTAACGAGCTTGACACAAGCCAAAGAACTATGCTCACACCGTTTGTTTCATTTTTTAACGAGGTTGACACAAGACCAACAACTATCCTCCTCACTCCTCTTCATGGACCATATGAGAACATGGCTCCCAAGAGATCCTCACTAGATGGAAGAACCACGCTCTGGGAGGAATACATGTCATTTGGTACCAAAGACAGATCAAGTTCCAATGCCCCCAGTGCATAGTGTACTATACCATCTGTGTGATCATCAACAAATGTGGAGACGGAATGGGTAGCTACATAATTGACATGTGGCAGGGAAGGTACTACTTGCAAACAAGGGCTGATAGAGGATGATGGTTGCAAAGGAGGTGCCTGGTGACCAATGAACGATAGTTGACCAATATTCACAATTATTCCTTCGTGCGGAAAACAAACCACACGGAAAAGCGAAGAAATAGGAGCTCCCATGACATAAACATAGTCGTGTCCGAGGAGAAGATTTAAATCTAAAATACCTTGGAATACCATCACGTCTATGTAGATGGTCTTTCCTCCCAAAGTAATAGGGAACTCCAGAAGGACCCCTAAGGGTTGACTGGTTCCTTCATTGAAAGCCAATAGATTCTGGGTGTCAGGCACAAGCTTTGGGGAGCGCAAAGCTTGCCAAGTAGTAGAAGACATGATGCTAACATACGCACCTTCATCTAATATAGTGCCAGGTACTACCATATTATAGGCTTGTATTGTAATCTGGAAAGGCACATAAGATGGGAGGCAAAAAGCAGTCAAGTGACTCCAAATGAAATAAATGACAGAATTACTTGGTGGGGGTATCAAATGATTGCCCCCATGCCCTACAGAAATAGAAGAAGGACTCTCCTGAACAACTGGGACGAGAGGGTCACCCTTCTATTCATGAGAATCTGAGGAGACGAGAAGAACATGAGAAGTATGATCACCACACTCTTCCGGAACAGAGTGAGCAACTGGAGGCGAAGCCAAGTCGACATTCTTTCCAACCAATGGTTGGTCGGGAACAGACACAAGAGAGTCAGGCTCATGAAGAGCAGGATGGGCAAGAGATGAATCCAAGTCAATCTCTTTACCAACGGGGAGAGGGTCAGAAGAAAGTCTTTGATAACCAACAAGAAGTTGGGGTTGAGGAGTTGCAAGGTCTTCCAAAACTTTGGAAGCTTTATCCATAAGCGGACAAAGGTGAAGAAGATGCTCTCCTTCACATAACCTATAGGGAAATCTAATCTTCCCTTTCTTCTTACCATCACTAGCCAAGTGTGTAGCATCGAAATGATCTCTAGAAGTCGATGGGGATGGTCGAGCCAGATTTTGAGACCATACCTCTAAGACTCTGGGAATGCCAGGACAGTCTTGGAGGAGATGGTCACCCTTACACAACCTGCAAGGGAATTTTACCTTCCGTGGAGGATCAGAAGGTTTGTTTGTGAGAGCTGGATTTGGGTTAATAGTCGCACGATTGGCCTCTTGCTTAGCTAACTTATTCTTCTCCGTCTTCTTCTTCTTCTTCTTCTTAGTCTCCTAGTTACTAGATTTGAAGCTTTCACCAAGCGAAGTAGAAGCAAAAGGTGAAGAAATTGGGGAAGAAGGAGAGGGGTCAACCATAGAATCATCATGCCATGATTCGAATGTAGGAGACAATGGGGAAGGAGTTGAGGCACTCGGGATCATTGAGGTCGAAAATAACCAGACAGGTAAACCAATGGTTAACCCAGGAAGGGACAATGTTGCCATATAAGGAGCACCAACATTTCCAAAAGAAGGAAAAGGACCAGGATTCCCTTCTGAGGGGAATACTTGACTGGTAGACTCTGGAAATGTTGCCATTGTAATCGGCCCTAAAGAATTACTAAGGAAGATAACTTTTACCAGGATTATTTCGTGGGAAGTTAAATTTAGAACACTGAAACAAAACAATGCCTTTTCATGTTTTAAGAGTTGAAAAAAGGACGAAAGATGATTCTATCCTTTTGATTGGGAATGAGATCGAAAGGACAAGTTTTTGGATGATCCTTCTACTTTTATAGAGTCAAAAAGGAACGAAAGTGACTGCTCTAGAACTCTAGGCAAAAGGTTTACCAGGCAAGCGTGAACTGTAGAATACCTCCCAGCGATCCAAGAAGTATGAGTAGGAAATCTTCCTGAATGCTGTGTTCAGTGTATCACGTCTACAAGGTGGTCGACTCAGCTTCCTATGAATGACAAAATTGCAACCTAGCAAGGTCTCCCATCATATATGCGACGGTACAGGGAGCACAAGTCCGTACTAGCACTTATCGAATCACAAAAGGAGGAATCACCCATCCTTAATGAAAACAATAGCCACTAGGTTTAAAGACGCCGGAACACGTCTCTAGCCTAGACCTCTAGATGCAAGCGTTAAGTTTCAATGCTTCCTTAGGTTAATTCAATAGATTTTAATAGTTAATCCTGAATTAGATCTCAATTTCAAGGCCCTATCGAATGTATCTTCAAAAACTCCTACAATGTAACTAAATGAGAAAAGAGACCATTTCTTTTGAATGAACAACTAACAAAGAAAAGTGAGAGGTTCGTTTCAAAGCAATCAAAGCAATAAGCAAGAAAATGCGAGAATGGTATTTTTCATCATTTCTCAAGCAAACCAATCAAGAGGAAAGAGTTATGCTTCTATCTTTCACTAATTTTCAAGCAATCTAATTAAGAAAAAGAAAAATACATCCTTTGCTTTTCAGCTTCTAAATGTCAAGAATTTACTCATGCAAAAGATTTTTCTCATTTCCTAATGCAAAATGAATGCGATATTTTGATTTTTCAAATGGATTACAAGAAACCAAATGCAAAACTCAAAACTATGCTAGTTTTAAGCCCTTTTCAAATGAAATCATTCAATAAGTCTGAAACATTCCACTCAGAAACTAATCAAAGACTCAAAACAAAGAATATGTTTCTTTGCAAAACTTTGAAAGCACTCTAATTGACCAGGAAGCAATGTGATCTATGCCAAAGTGATGGAAGGAAACCAAACAAACAACACTTGAAAGTTTCGATAACCAAACGTCACATACGAGTCAGGAAGATGAAAGAATAGTCAATAAGGAAAAACCTCAAACGAAGCAAGGGATCATTCCAAACACAGCTCAAAGGTCCAAACAAACAAGTAACCCAAGAAAATCTAATGTTTCAAGAAACCCTAAGGTAAACAGGTCACGCAGTTCAAAAGGAGAAGTTTCAAGGGAATGAAACCCGAAGTCAAATATTCTAGCAATCAACAATTTGAAACTAAATAAATAGGCAGAAGACAAGCTCAAAAGGATAGGACACATTGGCCAATCAACAAAAAGAACTTCCAAATTGAAACCTACAAGAATCTTTGTGAGTGTAAAACTAACAAAATGCACCGACAATGAAACGTCACACACCCTAACTAGCCACTTTACGACGTCATTGCAGAAGTACACAAGTTAACAATGTCGAGCCGATTTCAGATCTCTTTGACACTGTGAGGCAATTTAATCGTGCCAAACAGTAGAAGGTGCAACTAATCAAATAGCACAGGTGCGACTACCTTCGCGACTGTCATAAAATAAACTATGACGACCCTAAATCAAAGGAAAAATCTCAAAATCTAGCTGAGGGAAGGCCAGACCTATCACTTATAATAGAGGGAAGACTACCAGGAGTAGTCAAATGACCCATAACATGAAGAATTCATCCAAAAAGTAAAGGAGACAATAAACAAGCAAAACAAAATCAAATCAAGAGACAAAAGACAAAGGTTCCCAATATGGTTGCCAACTTGTGATGCAAGAAAGTTCCCTATGTGGCTAGAGGCAACCCCTCTAGCCCTAGAGTGGGTCTAGTCGCAACAAAGATAATACCAAAGAAAATTTCCCTAGAAAGTTGATGTCATGAAGGCCTACCTTCAGATCCTCGTTTGATGAAGCTCTCATCGTGTTGCTCCAGCTCTCGTTCTTCTAGTCATTTTTATACCTGAAAAAAACATACAGAGAACAACAACGAACATAATATAATACGACAAAAATGATCTACTTAAAGAGTCAAGGAACTTCAAGCTATCAATATGAAATTTGACATAATATATAGGAAATAGATTGTTGATTTGTAT
Organism: Pinus tabuliformis; assembly: GCA_031772625.1. NCBI lineage: Eukaryota > Viridiplantae > Streptophyta > Pinopsida > Pinales > Pinaceae > Pinus > Pinus tabuliformis. The sequence goes on along the minus strand of CM062816.1, from coordinate 1,306,776,830 downwards.
TAATGTAAACTAAAGTAAAACTTACAACCAAGCCTTGACATCGTAAGCCTCCTTGAAGGGTCCCGTCAGCATGTTTCCACAAAAATTCACTCATGAACTATCTCCCAAAAGGACAAATAAATCTCTCTCCTACCCAAAAGGTTGATGATAGAACACTCTTACAATCAAGCCAACTCCACTCAAAACTATCCCAGGCTAAGTTACATAAGAGGCTACTTCCACACTTTAGCAAAACTCTCGAATTTTACTATTGAAATCTTGACACTGAAGCTATTTTCCAACCCTCTGAACTAGTTGATCTCAGCCATGGAGGAAGCATTTATAGGAGGAGGAGCTTCCATAAGAGATGGGAGAAATATCTTATCCCTTTTAGAGGTTACACAAAAGGTGGAACAACCATCCCAAAGGAGAGAGGTGAGCTCATCTAATCCAACAACCAACTTAGGACGGCCCATGAAGCTGTTACACTTTGAAGCTTCGACAATTTGTTTAAAAAACTCACCAAAAGTAGCTCATCGCGAGTGAAACATAGAGACAGAGCGACGATGTTGCTAGGGCTAGTTCAATCTTGGCCATCTTTGCGGGTGGAACAATTGCTGACCCGTGACGACCCAAAAACATAGGTAAAAAAGGGTTTGCTCTAGGAGTAGTGAACTGAGGTATTCTTCCTTAGATGACAAGGAAGACATTGACACATAATTTGCAACATGACACAAGGCAGATGTTAATAACACGGACCGACAGTGTCTGGGATTAGGGTATGCAGGGTCGGTGACAAATTACTGCGTAACACATCCAAGCACTCAATAGCCTTATCATAACAATCTACTTTGGTCCTGTGAAGATATAGCCAATCCATACCAAGCAACATATTGTATGATCCCAACAGAAGCACATTCAAATGTGTTGATTAGGCATACCATTCAATTCAAATTCAGAAGCTCTTACCCAATTATGAACTCGATTTTTTGTACTTGTAGCCAACTACACTAACGAAGACTCTATATGCACTTCTTTATCCAAACAACACTTATCCACTAGGTTAGGATTAACATAACTATAATTAGATCTAGGGTTAATTAAAATAGAAACAACATGATCACAAATCTTATCTTCCCTCTCGATAATAGGTTCCTGGTGATTCGCCTTCCTATTATCCAATGTTGAATAAATCCATGGAATGCTCTACCCAACGTCCCCAATTGTCTGCACCTCCTGAGTACCATAGATATTAGGCCTACCTCCTTGATTCTCCAAATAGTTCCTCTTGATGTGCTCCTTACCACATGTGCCACATTATAGCTGTCGCCTACCATCACCTATGTTCTGTTGTTCTCCAGGCTTTGTTCCATTAAACTTCTTTTAAGGTGGAACATTTTCTTTCTCACCTGCATCCTGGGGTCTTGTTATTTTCAGCTTCCATTTACCTTTAGCTTTGTTTATCCCTTTCCAACCTTGCCAATACTTTGTCTTACAATTTGATTTCTCATAACAATTCTTTAGCTTTCCATTGACTTCTTCATGTGACCGAGTCTCATCATACATAATTTGATATTTAAATGTTAATGGTAATCCACTGAAAAATATGTGAACTTTGGATTTCTCATCCTTAAGATACAGTACAGACCTCAACATCTACAGGAACTTGGTCGGATACTCCTCATCTGTCATCAATCCCATATTTAGCTCATAGAATTCCTTGGCTTTACTGTCATAGTACCTTTATGACAAGTACTTCTTGTTCAAAAGTCTCTTGAATTCATGCCAACTCAACACATTTGTCCTGATGTCTCTAACCCGCTTCACATCTTCCCACCAAATGTCTGTTTTCCCTTTGAGGATGAAGATATCTATTATGGCCTTCATATTCTCTATGTAATGATGCAGCTAAAAGAACTTTTTCATCCAAAGTAACTATGCATCTGCATCTTTTGACTTCTTTAAATCTCCGTCAAAGGTAGGTGGTTTGGATTTATTTAAATCATCTAGTAAATATCCCCTATTATTCCTCCTGTAAGGATGATAATGATGATGACTGTTGTACCTTAAGAAACCAATTTCCTCGCTGTGGAGAAATTGTGCTTAAGACATTAATGATTATTGTTTGTTGTCACTTTATTGTTTGTTGTATTCTTAAATGAAGGACCTGGAAAACTTGGTCTTTAACCCTTAATACATATGTGACCGGAAAATATCAAAATGCCATTTGTTGCTAGATATAAATGATGATTGAAGAAAACTTGAAGGAGAAGTTAAAGATAATATGCTGCTTAACACAGAACCTACTATCCATCACTTAGAAGAATTATGAAAATGAGAACTGAATCATAGACAATATGCTGCTTGACACAGAAACTATTATCTGTGACCCTTGGAGAAGTTAAAGATAATATGCTGCCTTACACAGAAACTATTATCTATAACTTAGAAAGGAAGATGAAAACTTCAAGTATAGGAGCACTCTTTTAAGGGATTTTAACTTTATCTACATAAGCAAATAAATACCTGCAACTTCATTACTATACTTGAAAGAAGAAAACATAAGATGACACATGACAGAGAAGTTACAAAATTATACCCAACAATTCATGGAAACTTTTGATTCTTTCATTAATCAACAACTATATCAGGAATACAATGGCTTAGTCTCCAAGTTCTCCAAAATTTGAACCCATTCTCTGTAAGTTTTCCTCCTTTAATACATTTGTGAAACAGTTTCTGATCTTTGAAACTGTCAAACTACTAAACTGCTTCTCTAACTATCTGAAGTAAAAATTATTACAGAATTTTACAAAGGGTAAAAGACACCTCAAAGAACATACAATAACAAGAAATAACTGAACTAGAAGATGAGGATAACTACTGGCTTTTCGGCTCTGTTAATTGGCTTTTGAGTTCCTCTGTGGATGCTTTACTAATTCTTAATCCGCTTTAACTGTAATTAACTGCGTCAAACTTTGACTGTGCAAAAACTGGGCTTATGCATATATCAAGTGTTTTGATTGGCCAAAATACAAAGAAAACATGCCCAACTGCCTTTTCTTCAGATTTGGTTTAACATTGATTTTCCCTTTATACAACGAAATTAACGCAAACCTTTGATTTATTGTGGAACTTAAGAAGAATTAAATCTGTTGCATAAATCCATCGGTTCCACCTTTTCAGTGCTCTATTGACTTCCCATCGCAAATCGCAATTGGCGCTTTCCATTGTTATATCGACCCAACCCTTAACATTTTGCGATATGAAAGACGCGCCGAAGTTATAAAACATAATATATAAACTATCGGGTCCGAAATCTTTATCGCAGACCGCAATCGGCAAAGGAACCAACACATATGCATTTGGCGCTTTACAGACCCGTCGGCATTATAAAACGCAATATATATTTTTTCGGGACTGCCATCACAAATTGAAATTGGCGCTTTTAAATGGTATATCAATACAAACCTTTATAATCTGCGATAAGACGAACACGCTGGAAGTATTAAACACAATATATAAAATATCGGGTCCATCCATTGCATATCGCAATCGGGGAACCCATATATATGTACGTGAGGTGTTTTGTGATACGACGGATCCACCGAAACTATAAGACACGATATATATGTTTTCGGGTTCGGCCAGGGGTGATTTCATATAACTTCTCATCACAATCGAGAATCACTGATTCCTGTGGTAATAACATAACTGCCCACTGAATTTTTGCGATTGTGATTAACCGCATCGCTTAACACACACACACACACACACACACACACACACACACACACACACACATATATTTTGGTTATGGCCCCATATAATCATTTATGTTATGATTCAACTTGATCGCATGGATATACCGGGGCCGCTTATTTTATTCTTGTTCTTTTAGCGATTTCGATATATAATAAACAAACTACTTCATTTCTTTTAGACTTTGCGGATGTAAAGAAAATAAGGGAGCTTTATTGAGGTTGAACCCCTGCTGTGATTTTAGACCGCACATTGTGATAAAAGTGATAAATAAGCTTAAACACAATATAAGCTACAACATTTGGCTCCAACTGGGGATAGTGCTTATGTTACAGAAACACTAAGAACCATAGATTAGTGCCTTATCGATTGGGCATGGAGTCATATATTGCTTCACCAAGCTTAACTGTGTGAAAATTTGTACAGTGAATAGACACCAATATTTGTAGTGATAAGATGCTTGCGCTTTGATAGAAAAATATTGAGAATCGTAGATCAGTAGCCTTAGTTGGGCATGGAGTCCAAAACTGTGAAAAACCTGAAATTTGACAACTGAAACTTGACAATCTTGAAGTCTGACACCTCTGCAAACTAGTTTCAACTGGGAAAGTCACCCTTATTCATCAACTAATGATTTAACTGAAGCACTGCAACTGGAAACCAAATTCTCAACTCTTGAGCTTATTTATGTACAAGTTCCTACATATGTACATGATTTATCTCCATCAGGTGAAGTCAATATTCCAATGGTGCCAGGTTAGCATTTGGATGCTTAATCTAGAACCATTCTACCAATGAAATTTTAAAAAACAATTCATCTTGAACGGAAAATAAACTATGCATAGGAACAACTCAGAACAAAAAATAGGAGTATATCCACAAAATGATATTTGTAGACTACTGATAAATTCTTCCATGTAATCTTCCACAGGACCTTCAAAAGTATAAGGAAAAATATGGTCCTGATCAACTCCAAAAAAGAAATTCTCTATGTGTGAAGGTTCTTGCTCAAATAAACCTTCTGTTGGGATAATATGTTGAATAGAACAATCAAAAACATCTTTAAGAAAATGATCTATGTCACTTTCATGTCTCCACTTTTCATCTCTAAGCTTTGATTGAAAATAATTTGTAATTCTAACCTTAGGAAGAAAAATAAATTTTTTCTCATTACTATACGACATAGGATCAAATTCAAATAGATTGTTTACCACTAATCCATGGGCATCATTATGTTCTTCAATGCAATGATATACAATCTCTTTATCAACTTTCTTTTTACAAAAGATAACCTCTTTTGCTATGATAGATGGCTCAATATATTGTTGTCCAACATATCCCACTTGCTGGTTTCTTCCTGTATGTTCAACACCTAATTGATGAACTTGAAGAGCTTCGTGCTGTTCCCCATTTAAACCATTTTGATTATAGTTAGGAGGATCATCAAAATTAACAAAATAGGAACTCTGGGGATTTATTTTCAACTTAATTATTTCTTCCTCTTCTGGATTACTGAGCAGAAATTCTTGATGCATGTTTGAATTTTACTCCATCTGAATACTCTCTTGATTTCCTTTATTCACTTGTTTTGCATGCTGAGATTCTTGTGGAGTCGCCTTTGGTGAGGAAGTTGAAACTTGCTACTCACTTTTATTTTCTTGACTTCTTAATCTTTTCCTCAATCTCAAGTCATATTTATTATGTAGTTTAGTCTGCATAAAATTAGAGAATTGCTTCCAATATTCATCAATTTTATTTTCATCATGAATGGCATCCATTTCATCATATTCATACTCTTCTGTAGTTCAGTCTGCATAAAATTAGAGAATTGCTTCCAATGTTCATCAATTTTATTTTCATCATGAATGGCATCCATTTTATCATATTCATACTCTTCTCCTTTGATACCAAGTTCATATTCATCTATTGCATATAACGTAGGTCTATGAGAATTCTTATTTTCTAACTCTAACTTATTCAACTTATTTGACAAAGTTTTAATTACATTACACATATCCTCCAATGTTTGACTTTGAGAGGATTCCATCTTTGCCTTTCCCTTGTCTTGGATAGGCTATGTCTCTGGTGCTTTTCCTGCAACCACTAGATTTGCTTCTATCTCTAATTTGTTTGTTTGGATCTGATTAATCTGGCTATAACCTCTCTAAATGCTTGATATGTTATCAAAAAAATCATTATTTTCATCAACAAGATTATCTTGAGCCTTTAAAGTTTCTTTAGCATCATCATATTCACAACAACCTTGAAAAAGAAACTTGTGAGGATAATAAGTTCTATAAGAAGAATTGAACACTGAATGGAAATCTTTCAAAGATGAAATGCTTGAAAGAGGCAGAGACCTGAACCAAACCCTAGCTTCTAGGTCCAAAGAAAACAAAAACAACTTCATCTTCACATCTTCATGAATGATGCCCTGCTGCTCCATGCATTCATGAAACTCTTGGAGGTGCTGAGCCGGATCTTCATATTCCTTTCTACTGAATTTTGGAAGATACTCATTCCACGCAGAAAATGCAGGCATATCATGAGGATAGCTAGTGATCCCAGTAAAATCAAATGGATCAAATTTATGGACTAAGAATGCAGGGAGAGCCATTAAAACCCAGAAAATAAAACTTCAAAGTGCAATATAGTCGCCAATTAATGTTGTAAGTGAAAATCACAAGTATGAATGTACAACCAACTGCTGAAACTTGTCACTCTCAAGGATCAACTTCAAACTTAATAAACCTATGGAAAAGTGTTCTTATTCAATTATTTTGCAGGTTGTGGTCTCTGTTATTATGGAGTTTCCTTTTGTTCGAAACAACTAAGTATTTCCTCCTCACTGAACAACCAGAGGAAAATGGTGAAAACCCAGGGAAAAGTATTCTTATCTTCTTCCCCGGCAACAGCGCCAATTAATGTTGTACCTTAAGAAACCAATTTCCTAGCTATAGATAAATTGTGCTTAAGACATTAATGATTATTGTTTGTTGTCACTTATTTGTCACTTTCTTGTTTGTTGTATTCTTAAATGAAGGACCTCGAAAACTTGGTCTTTAACCCTTAATACATATGTGATCGGAAAATCTAAGAATTCCATTTGTTGCTAGATATAAATGATGAATGAAGAAAGCTTGAAGGAGAAGTTAAACATAATATGTTGCTTAACATAGAACCTACTATCCATCACTTAGAAGAATTATGAAAATGAGAAATGAATCATAGACAATATGCTGCTTGACACAGAAACTATTATTTGCGACCCTTGGAGAAGTTAAAGATAATATGCTGCCTTACACAGAAAATATTATCTATAACTTAGAAAGGAAGATGAAAACTTCAAGTATAGGAGTTCTCTTTTAAGGGATTTTAACTTTATCTACATAAGAAAATAAAAACCTACAGCTTCATTACTATACTTGAAAGAAGAAAACATAAGATGACACATGCAGAGAAGTTACAAAATTATACCCAAAAATTCATGGAAACTTCTGATTCTTTCATTAATCAACAGCTATATTAGGAATACAATGGCTTAGTCTCCAGGTTCTCCAAAATTCGAACCCCTTCTTTGTAAGTTTTCCTCCTTTAATACATTTGTGAAACAATTGCCGATCTTTGAAACTGTCATACTACTAAACTGCTTCTCTAACTATCTGAAGTAAAAAATATTACAGAATTTTAGAGAGGGTAAAAGACACCTCAAAGAACATATAATAACAAGAAATAACTGAACTAGAAGATGAGGATAACTGCTGGCTTTTCAGCTCTGTTAATCGGCTTTTGAGTTCCTCTATGGATGCTTTAATAATTATTAATCCGCTTTATCCGTAATTAACTGCGTTAGACTTTGACTTGTCCGAAAACTAAACTTATGTATATATCGGGCGTTTTGATTGGAAAAAATACAAAGAAAACATGTGCAACTACCTTTTATTCGGATTTGGTTTTAACACTGATTTTCCCTTTATGTTGGCATTACGACTCAGGTTTGGCGCTATGGCACAGGTGTTGTCCTTGATGGCAACTCACTCAAGTGGCAAATATCTGTTCAGGCTCTCAACAATAATAGAAAATGTGATACCCGCAGGTGAGCCTAACAAATGCTATGGACCCGTAGGTGCCCTGAACAAGAAGTGCGGGCATACCCGCAGGTTCTCCGAACAAAAGGTGTGGACGTCAAATTCACTCACTTTCATGCAGAGAAGCGCGCGCATGTGGGAATTTTTATGATTGGTCCATGGTATCTAGTCCAACGTGTGTGATCCTATGGTTTTGGTCCGTGGTATTGCATCTAAAATATTGAACCCCGGTTTTTGGGTCCCTTGTATTGGCTTTCTATGGTTTTGATCCATGGTTTGAGTAAGGGCTTGCCTATAAAAAGGAAAGGAGAGAAATTGGCTAAGCACTTGTGTGTTGAATATCTTAAGAGGAACAAGATATGAAATAATTGTAATCGGTTGGTGAGTTAGAGTTGAACCTGAGCATGAGAAGACAGATCAATTGAGGGGTCGTGATCTCTTTGGTGCATGATCAGATCTCTGGATCTAACAGTCTGTGGCACATTGGAGGATTGACAATTTGGCTCTATTCGGAGGTCCACAGGTGATCCACAACTTAGGTGCGAAGGTACGCAGTCCAGTAAAAGGAGCAAGTGCAGAGGTACGCAGTCTAGTAAAAGGAGCAGGTGTGGAGGTACGCAGTCCAGTAGAAGGAGCAAGTGCGGAGGTACGCAGTCCAGTAGAAGGCACAGGTGCGGAGGTGCACAGTCCAGCAGAAGCCGCAGTGCGGAGGTACGCAGTCCAGCAGACGGATCAGGTGCGGAGATCCGCAGTTCAGTAAACGGCGTAGGTGCGGAGGTACGCAGTTTAGCAGATGGATCAGGTGCAGAGCTGTGCAGGTTGGACACAACAGAAGTGCAGATATTCGCAGGTTTATATTGGAGAAGTTGCAGACTTTTCTTGAAATATTTGTTGGCTGCCTTTTGTCTATTGCTGCTGAATTCTGGGTTTAGATTACTGGTATTGCTTGTCTGGTTATTGCATTTTGAGAGGCTCATTAGTTGATTGTAAAAGGTTGATTCACATGTACTTGATGATTATTTGATGTTCATGGATCCAGTCTGAAAATTAATGAAACGTGGTCCTTGGAAGAAAAGAAGTAGGTCAGCACCTACGTACTAGTAGCTCAGCTAGTACAAGAGCTAAGGGGGTTGTAGCTCCCTTCCAGGAGAGACTGGAAAACAAGAGAGGGTTGTAGCTCTCTGCAGGTTGCAGCCTGCGTATTGGTAAAGGACTGCACCAGTACAGAATCATTGTAAAAGAAGTTTCTAATTGAAAGAAGATAGAGACACATTGCAGCAGGTGGTTTTCACCCACATTGGGTTTCCACCTTATATCTGGTGTTCTTTGGTGTGACTGTCTGTTTTTCTTGTTCCTGTTCATTATTATATGGTACTGACATTCAAATTAATGGTCAACATCTGAAGAATAAATTAAATTATAAATCTAGAGGGAATATTGATAATACTGATTCACCCCCCCTCTCAGTATTATTTCCAACAATTGGTATCAAAGCAGGTCCTTCAGAAGAAGCTTGATCGCTTGAAGGAAGATCTATCATCATGAGCAACTACAAGAGAGAAGCATTGATCAGGCCACCGATTTTTGATCGGACAAACTTTGTATATTGGAAGGTAAGAGTCACTGCCTATCAATCTCTTGGTACAGAAGTATGGGATATCATAGATACAGGGTACACTTTTCCGTCAGCAACACCTACAGATCCGGCAGGTAAGAAGCAATATGAAACAAATGCAAAGGATGTTAATACTCTATTAGGATGTCTATCTCAATCAGAATTCGTTAAGGTTATGCAGTATAAATCCGCAAAAGAAATATGGGACAAGATTGTTTTGAGCTATGAAGGAGATGAACAGGTAAAATGAGCAAAACTTCAAACCCTCAGAATTCAGTATGAAAATCTCAGAATGAACAATGGTGAAAGTGTGGCTAACTATTTCCTTCGTGTAGATGAGATTGTTAATTGTATGAAAAATTTGGTTGAAGAAGTAAAAGAGGCTATTGTGGTTGAAAAGGTTCTAAGATCCTTGTCCCCTATATTTGAATCTAAAGTTTCTGCAATAGAAGAAAATGAGAATCTACGAAACCTCACTATGTCACAGCTGCATGGAATTCTAACCGCTTACGAAATGAGGAAAGGAGGACCATCAGACAGAAGAGAAGTTGCATTCAAGGCTTCAGGAAAAGGAGATTACTATGAGTCAGGACATCTATCAGAAGAAGACGAAGAATCAAATTTTGTCGAGAACCTTCAACGGGGTGCTGGAAGATTCAGAGGTAAGTTACCTTTCAAATGCTTTGCTTGTGGAAGAGTCGGTCACTATGTTGCAAAGTGTCCTCATAAAGACAAGCTTGATAAAGGTAAGGAACCTGTCAGATGGAACAAGAAACATAATGTAAATAAGAAAAGTTATTACACTCATGAAGACAGTGATGGACTTTCAAATAGTGACAAAGATGAACAAGGTAACAATTATAGACTCTTAATGGCCTTTGAAGATGATGATTTCATGGATTCTATAGATGAAGAAGGTTTGTATGAAGAGATTTCTAAACTCAAAATTTGTTTAGAAGAGAAAAATATGGTTATTGATACTCTGCAATTCCAACTGGCTGAAAAAGAAAAACTTCATGAAAAGTTAGAATGTGAAATTGTTGGTCTTAGAAAAGAGATTGAGAAAACAAAAACTCTTAATCTTAAATTTGTTAAAGGATCTGAAACTCTAGATGAGATTATCAATGTGCAACATTCTCCACTAATCAAGACAAGTCTGGGGTATAATGAAGAAGCATCTCAAGCATCCACCTCCAAAAGTTATCTTGATGCAACAAGGAGGAACGAGCAAAGGCCTAATAGAAATCATCAGGTAAATCAGGGACAGTTTACCTCAAGAATGAACAAAGACTATCAGGTAAATCGGGGACAATCTACTTTAAGGACAAACAGAAGCTACAACCAGCCTCAGGTAAAACCTTCTCAATTTGCCTCAAGAATGGATGTCAATAGAAACTACAATCATTTGGCTGGTAGATTTGATAATCACAGGAGTTTCTTCAATGGCCAATGTTTCTCTTGTCATAACTTTGGCCACAAAGCAGCTCAATGTGTTGCCTATAAGACAATCATGACTAGAGAAGCTCAAAAACAAAGGAGCATGACTGGGATCGTGAAAAGAACCTACAATAACTTTTCTGCTTTTGAAAATGAAATAGAATTCTCTATTTGTAACAACTTCGGTCATGAAGATTCTGAATGCAGGAGCAGGTTTCAGCAGACAACTCAGAAGGAGCAAGCCTCAAGTGTCAAAACATGGAGAATGAAGGAACCACAACCAGAGGGATGTGGTATAGCTTTATATGCAGGAAAGAAAATCAATGGTACATTGACAGTGGCTGTTCGAAACACATGACTGGTGATAAGGAAAAACTCCAGTCATATAGTGCCTTAGAGAAGGAGAAGAAGGTCTCTTTTGGAAATGACACCCCTACGCTCATAAAAGGTAAAGGTTTTGTTCAGTTGAAAGAAAAGGTCAAAGCTAGAAATGTTATGTATTTCGATCAAATGGATGTAGTGTTCGTGATCTTGATATAGGAAAAACAGTGATCAAAGGCATAAGGAATCCAAATAATTTATACATATTCAAAGAAGGACAACATCAATGCTATCTAAGCAAGAACGATGAACACTGGTTATGGCACAGAAGATTGGGGCATCTTAGCTTCTCACAGATAAGGAAATCATGTAAATACCAGGCAGTTCGTGGTCTTCCAGACATAAGAATGCCAGATAATACAATTTGCAAATCGTGTCAGTTTGGTAAGAAAACCAGAACTAACTTCCCCGAGAAGGAAGGATCAGCTAGTAGGCCACTTGAACTTGTCCATACTGATGTATGTGGCCCATCTAGGAAAAGGTCACCTCGAGGAGAAGAATATTTCATATTATTCATTCACGACTTTTCCAGGATGTGTTGGATAGGACTTATGAAGCACAAAGACGAAGCCTTTGAAAAGTTCAAATCATTCAAAGCCTTGGTGGAGAATGAATCAGATCACAAAATTAAATGCCTCAGGGATGATAGAGGTGGGGAGTTTACCTCGAATGAATTTTTTGACTTTTGTGAAGAACATGGAACAAGAAGGGAATTCTCTACAGTTAGGACTCCTCAGCAAAATGGAGTGGTGGAAAGGATGATCAGAACGGTTCAAAAAATGGCTCGTGCTATGCTTGATGAGTCTAGAACTCCCGCAACCTTCTGGGGCGAAGCTGCATTTGCTGCAGTTGTTATTCTCAACAAGACAAATATTCGGGTGAACAACAATCAAACTCCTCATGAGCTCTGGTATGGTGAGACTTCTTCGGTAAAACATTTCAAAATCTTTGGAAGAAAATGCTATATTAAAAATAATGATGAAAATCTTGGAAAGTTTGAACCTAGAGCAGATGAAGGCATTCTCCTTGGTTATTCTCCTCATAGCAAAGCATACAAATGTTACAATAAAAGGCTTGGAAGAATTGTCGGCAGCATTGATGTAGTGGTGGATGAAAAAGAAAACACTCCCAGGTAGGTAAGATCTGAAGACTTCGAAGATGATGAGGACTATCCACCAAAATCAAATCAGATTCATGATGAAGAAGAAACCCATGAGGCACCAGAGGAACAGATAAGGATAGAAGAAAATACTCCATCTAGGTATGTTGAAAAGAATCATCCAGAATCTGAAATTTTGGGGCAAAAGGAGGTAGGCATACAAACAAGAAGAACAATTGCAGAAGCTTCAAGCTATTTGGCATTGCTTTCCTCCACTGAACCACAAAATGTAAGAGAGGCATGCAAAGATGAATGTTGGGTCAAGGCAATGGATGAAGAACTTGAGCAGATTGAAAGGAATAACACTTGGGAATTGGTTCCTAGACCAAAAGATAAGAATGTCATAGGGACAAAGTGGATTTTCAAAAATAAACTAAATGAAAATGGAGATGTGGTTAGAAACAAGGCAAGACTGGTTTGTAAAGGATATGCACAACAAGAGGGCATAGACTTTGAAGAAACCTTTGCACCAGTTGCTAGACTTGAGGCTATAAGAATGTTTCTTGCTCTCTGTAGCTTTCAAAAGTTCAAAGTATTTCAGATGGACGTAAAATCTGCCTTTCTGAATGGAGACTTGAATGAAGAAGTGTACATTGAACAACCAGATGGGTTCATCCTTGGAAATGATCCAAATCTTGTATGCAGGCTCAAAAAGGCTCTCTATGGTCTTAAACAGGCTCCTAGGGCAAGGTATTATCGATTGGATAAATATCTTCATCAACAAGGTTTTATAAAAGGATCAACTGACAACAATCTATATATAAAGGTTGATAATGAAAAGTTGCTAATACTTGTTGTGTATGTAGATGATATCATCTTTGGTAGCAATGAAGAAGACATGAGTCAAAAGTTTTCCTTGGTGATGCAAAAGGAGTTTGAAATGTCCATGCTTGGTGAGCTCACATATTTCCTTGGTTTACAAGTCCAACAAAACAAAGATGGTATGTTTCTATCACAAACCAAGTATCTCAAGCAGATCTTGAAGAAATATGGGATGGAGGATTTGAAACCAGTATGTGCCCCTATGGTGACAGGATGTAGCCTCAGCGCGAATGATGAGTTGGTAGGAGTACATCAACCAACCTATAGATCCATGATTGGAAGTCTGATTTATTTCACAGGTACCCGACCAGACATCAAGCATGCAGTGGGAATTGTTGGAAATTTCAGGCAAATCCAAAGGAAACTCATCTTCAGGCAATTAAGAGAATCTTCAAGTACCTTCAAGGAACTCAAAACTATGGCTTATGGTATCCTAGAGATACAGATCTCATACTTCATGCTTATACAGATGCAGATTGGGCCGGAAGTGTGGATGACAGGAAAAGCACTAGTGGTGGTGCATTCTTCATGGGTCCTAGATTAGTATCTTGGTTCAGCAAGAAACAAAGCTCTATTGCATTATCTATAGTTGAAGCAGAATATGTAGCTGTTGCATCTTGCTGCACACAACTCCTTTGGATGATGCAAACATTGCAAGAGATGCAAATCACTTGTACTCCACCTATCTCCATCTTCTGTGATAATACAAGTGCAATCAGTATTTCAAAGAATCCTGTCATGCATTCAAAGACCAAGCACATACCAATCAAGTATCATTTTCTTCGGGAACAAGTGCTTGAACAAAAGGTCAAATTGGAGTATGCTCCCTCTAAGGAACAAGTTGCTGATATACTCACCAAACCGCTGCCCCGGGAGACCTTTGAAAACCTCAGGCAAAAGCTAGGGGTAGTTGATGCATCATCTTGCTGTTGAATCTTGTCTGTTTCAGAGATTGTTGGTTGTACGAGAGTTTCATATGGGGTATACATATACGTTCGCTGGTTTATGGATTGGTCGAAGACCGAATGGCACAGGTTCAGGGGGAGCATATATTCTTCTAATAATGCATTGTTGGCATTATTGTAGAAGATCTTGGAGGAGCGTGTACAGAAGGAGTACATGAATGCTGATCTGAATATTGCTGGTAATGTTTTGTCTCTATGTCTTATATTTCTTTTGTCAAGGTCATGTAACGACCTATGTCCGGGATGAATGATGTAATGTACTTGGTTGTCATATGTAAATTTCTGATGTACCCCCACTTGGTTGGGAGGATGATCCCCACTTGGTTGGGTGATGAATGTATGTATAGAATCTTTTGGTGATAGGAAGGTCATTTGGTGTATGGTTCTTCTTGAAGAAAATTTCTTTTGCAGATCTGGTCTATAGTCAGGGGGAGTACTATCAGCACAACAGAACAGAGTTTTCAGCATGTTCTCAGGGGGAGAATAACCCTTTGCCCTTGATGACAAAGGGGGAGAATGACTTTGAGGATCTTGGGGTTTCCATCAAGTCCAAAGGGGGAGATTGTTGGCATTATGACTCAGGTTTGGCGCTATGGCACAGGTGTTGTCCTTGATGGTAACTCACTCAAGTGGCAAATCTCTGTTCAGGCTCTCAAAATAATAGAAAATGTGATACCCGCAGATGAGCCTAACAAAAGCTGCAGACCGCAGGTGCCCTGAACAAGAAGTGCGGGCATACCCACAGGTTCTCCGAACAAAAGGTGTGGACGTCAAATTCACTCACTTTCATGCAGAGAAGCACGCGCACATGGGAATTTTTATGATTGGTCCATGGTATCTAGTCTGACATGTGTGATCCTATGGTTTTTGTCTGTGGTATTGCATCTAAAATATTGAACCCCGGTTTTTGGGTCCCTTGTATTGGCTTTCTATGGTTTTGATCCATGGTTTGAGTAAGGGCTTGCCTATAAAAAGGAAAGGAGAGCAATTGGCTAAGCACTTGTGTGTTGAATATCTTAAGAGGAACAAGATCTAAAATAATTGTAATCGGTTGGTGAGTTAGAGTTGAACCTGAGCATGAGAAGATATATCAATTGAGGGGTCGTGATCTCTTTGGAGCATGATCAGATCTATGGATCTGACAGTCTGTGGCACATTGGAGGACTGACAATTTGGCTCTAGGAGGTCCGCAGGCAATCCACAGCTCAGGTGCAGAGGTACACAGTCTAGTAAAAGGAGCAAGTGCAGAGGTACGCAGTCCAGTAAAAGGAGCAGGTGCGGAGGTACGTAGTCTAGTAGAAGGAGCAGGTGCGGAGGTATGCAATCCAGTAGAAGGTGCAGGTGCAGAGGTGCGCAGTCCAGCAAAAGTGCAGTGCGGAGGTATGCAGTCTAGCAGACGGATCAGGTGCGGAGATCCGTAGTTCATTAAACGGCATAGGTGCGGAGGTACGCAGTTCAGCAGACAGATCAGGTGCGGAGCTGTGCAGGCTGGACACAGCAGAAGTGCGGATATTCGCAGGTTTATATTGGTGAAGTTGCGGACATTTCTTGAAATATTTGTTGGTTGCCTTTTGTCTATTGCTGCTGAATTCTGGGTTTAGATTACTGGTATTTCTTGTCTGGTTACTGCATTTTGAGAGGCTCATTACTTGATTGTAAAATGTTGATTCACATGTACTTGATGATTATTTGATGTTCATGGATCCAGTCTGAAAATTAATGAAACGTGGTCCTTGGAAGAAAAGAAGTAGGTCAGCACCTACGCACTAGTAGCTTAGCTAGTACAAGAGCTAAGGGGGTTGTAGCTCCCTTCCAGGAGAGACTGGAAAATGAGAGAGGGTTGTAGCTCTCTACAAGTTGTAGCCTGCGTACTAGTAAAGGACTGCACCAGTACAGAATCATTGTAAAAGAAGTTTCTAATTGAAAGAAGGTAGAGACACATTGCAGCAGGTGGTTTTCACCCACATTGGGTTTCCACCTTATATTTGGTGTTCTTTGGTGTGACTGTCTGTTTTTCTTGTTCCTGTTCATTATTATATGGTACTGACATTCAAATTAATGGTCAACATCTGAAGAATAAATTAAATTATAAATGTAGAGGGAATATTGAAAAGAATTTGATAATACTGATTCACCCCCCCTCTCAATATTATTTCCAACACTTTATACAACGAAATTAACGCAAACCTTTAGTTTATCGCGGAACTCAAAAAGAATTAAATATGTTGCATAAACCCATCAGTGTTGACTTCCCATCGCAGATTGCAATCGACACTTTCCATTGTTATATCGACCCAAACCTTAACATTTTGCGATAGGACAGACACAACAAAGTCATAAAACATAATATATAAACTATAGGGTCTAACATGTTTATCACAGACCGCAATCGGCAAAGGAACCAACACATATGCATTCAGCGCTTTAGGGGCCCGCCAGCATTATAAAAAGCAATATATATTTTTTTGGGTCTGCCATCACAAGTTGCAATCGGTGCTTTTAATGGTATATCAATACAAACCTTTACAATCTGCGATAAGACGAACACGCTGGAAGTATTAAACATAATATATAAAATATCGGGTCCAGCCATCACATATCACAATCGGGGAACCCATATATATGTACCGTGAGGCATTCTGCAATATGGCGGATCTCTCGAAACTATAAGACACGATATATATGTTTTCAGGTCCAGCCAGGGGTGATTTCATACAACTTCTCATCGCAATTGGGAATCAGTGATTACTGTGGTAATAACATAATTTCCCACTGCATTTTTGCGATTGTGATTAACCTCATTGCTTACACACACACACACACACACACACACACACACACACACACACACACACACACATATATATTTTGGTTATGGCTCCATATAACCATATATGTTATGATTTAACTTGATGGCATGGGTATACCGGGGCCGATTATTTTATACTTGTTCTTTTAGCGATTTTGATATATAATAAATAGCCTACATTTCTTTTAGACTTTGTGGATGTAAAGAAAATAAGGGAGCTTCATTGAGGTTGAACCCTTGCAGTGATTTTAGACTGCACATTGTGATAAAAGTTATAAATAAGCTTAAACACAATATAAGCTACAACAATGACCATGGTACCTTTTCTGAACTAGAACTAGAATAGAACATGTGTCCATCACCTCGTCTATCAGGTGTATCCATGAACCTTCCATATGTGATTGTGTCATCCCTATCTGACATGTTCCCACCATGAGACTTGCTACCATATGCCCCATTAGTTATGTCCTCCTATACATGACTAATAGTAAGTGGTCACTGTCTCTACAAGTCTGAAAAAATCTAAAGGATATCTGCATTAACCTTTGCTTGTTTCTACTATGGGTGAATGATTTTATCAGTATCTACTTTGCAACTTCTTATTTCTGCCTTCAAACTTTTCAATGGTTTTGCTATGTTAGGTCAGTACCCATCACCATGCTTCTCATATGATCTATAAGGAGAATCTCAGAAATTATAATTTACCATCTTATTAGTAATCTTTTCTCTTCTTCCTTTAAGTATGCCATGTCATCTAAACCAAAATATAAACATAATAAACATACCTTAGTATTGTTTAGTGGAGGATATATCATCTATAATATCGACCATATTAGCACAATACATGTATAATCATAACCATAAAAATATATAGAAATCATCTCAATCATCATCCAATCATCATGCATGACAATACCAAATGCATACCATGACTTGATGCATGACAACCATGTCGATAGAAATGTATGCATAGAAACATATAGACACAAACATGCATAACAAATGCATATATAACCGACATGCATTCTTAACAAACACATCCCAAAAACAACTTCATCAACTTCTATATTGCAACACAACTATAGCAATGACCATCATCATGCATACACATCAAGCACATAAACAATCTACATGCATGCATGACAATCACATTCAACCCATCCAGTCTAAGTGGTGAACCATGCTTTGATACCACTCTATAACACCCTCCTCCCACATTCACCCAAGATAACTGGTCCACCAGGCTAAACATGTGACAAAGAGTTACTATGATATGATTCAACTCCATAAGTATAGTTAAGGAAGTGGAATTGAAAAACCAAAACCAAACTGACCTTCGTCAGGAGCTACAGGACCCCGAGAGGCTAACCAACCACTCCAGGTGCCTAACCCCTGAGTTAACTTGCCTTTTAGCTAAAATATAACCCCATTCACTCCCATGAGAAGAACTCCATGCAAATGAAACCCTCTATTCACTCCCACAACAAGGAATCCATGTGACTGTAGTATTTTTCATCCAATTCTGTGTCAGTGATCCTGAATATGAGCCATTTTTTCAAGGATAGGACTCAAGCCTCCACCCAGAACTTTATGAAATTATCAGAAATGATAAGTCGCAAGAAGAAAAGGCCTCTAATGTAAAACTTGAATAAGGAATTGACTAGACTCATCCTAACCAAGAAAGGAATTTTGTCAAACACATCATAAACATGTAATGTACATGTCATATAAACACATCTCTACATAGGGACCTCATTCTTATTTGAGAATCATCAAGAAGGCCTGATGCCCTCTCACAATAGCTACATTATCATGTATTAGGTCATACATTCATTAACATTTCATTAACTAATCAAAACATGATGAGAGACATAACTCAAGTCTGTCATGAAACCATGCTTATAACCACCATAATAACAATGATAGAAAAAAATAAAAATTACATAATGACAAGCACATTTAATCATAAAAATCATGAAGAAATATTCTTGTTATCCATATGAAAAATCCAACGAATTCAGGGACTTCCACATACCACTCGACCATAGATTGGGCTGAACCAAATCTTTTTTTTAGCCAATCACCCCGTGTCATATTCTAAGCATTGAAAAGTCTCTTGAATTCATACCAAATCAACTCCTTTGTCCTGAGGTCTCTAACCTGCTTCACATCTTCCCACCAAATGTCAGCTTTCCCTTTGAGGATGAAGATAGCTATTATGGCCTTCATATTCTCTGTGTAATGATGCAGCTAAACAAACTTCTTCATCCAAAGTAACCATGCATCTGCATCTTCTCACTTCTTCAAATCTCCGTCAAAGGTAGGTGGTTTGGATTTATTTAAATCATCTAGTAAATATCCCCTATTTTTCATCCTGTAAGGATGATAATGATGATGACCATGGTGCCTTTCTGAACTAGAACTAGAATAGAACATGTGTCCATCACCTCGTCTATAAGGTGTATCCAAGAGCCTTCGATATGTGATTGTATCATCCCTATCTGACATGTGCCCACCATGAGACTTGCTATCATATGCCCCATTAGTTATGTCATCCTGTACATGACTAGTCGTAAGTGGTCCCTGTCTCTGCAAGTCTAACAAAATCTGAAGGATATCTACATTAACCTTTTCTTGTTTCTACTATGGGTGAATGGTTTTATCAGTATCTGCTTTGAAACTTCTTATTTCTTCCTTCAAACTTCTCAATGGGTCTGCTATTTTAGGTGAGTACCCATCACCATGCTTCTCATATGATCTATAAGGAGAATCTCAGGAACTATAGTTTACCATCTTACTAGTAATCTTTTCTCTTCTTCCTTTAAGTATACCATGTCATCTAAACCAAAATATAAAAATAATCAACATACATTAGTATTGTTCAGGGGAGGATATATCATCTATAATATCAACCATATTAGCACAATACATGTATAATCATAACCATAACAATATATAGAAATCATCTCAATTATCATCGAGTCATCATGCATGACAATACCAAATTCATACCATGACTTGATGCCTAACAACCATGCTGATAGAAATGTATGCATAGAAACATATAGACACCAACATGCATTCTTAACAAACACATCCCTAAAAAAACTTCATCGACTTCTATATGAAAACACAACTGTAGCAATGACTATTGGCTTATTGGGGCCTAACCCAGGTTCGGAAGAGTTATTAGCCAAAAAAATCCTGTGCTATCGGACCTTTTGACAACAGTCCATAGAGCGTGGACTGAAGTCTCACCTGAGGTAGCAGGGGAGGGTGCTGGAACCAGGTTTCCGCACCCTTGGGATGTCTAGATGTGTTCTGGAAGGTTTCTGAACCGATCTGTGGCCTTGCGCCACTCTGCTTCCGCGTAGATCTGGAACAAGGTACTTCCTTAATATTTATTATTAATGAGTTTGTTATAGATCAGATCTACTTCTTACAGTATTTAAGCAAATATTTAATAAAGATATATAAACCATAAATTAACCAGATCCACAATATTTTAGAATCAACACAATATTTCAGAACCAACTTATCTTTATTAATATTCTTGATTCAGTACAATCCACTTCCTTGCCCTACGCACCCAACTGCAGGGGTCCGCGCACACAACTGCAGGGGTCTGCGCACACAACTGCAGGGGTCCACGCACACAACTGCAGAGCCTCTATCCAACCACTAACACCCACGACCCAGATGTATAGACTTAGAGCACAATTACTTGCAAAAACCCATTACACATCAGATCTAACCAAAAAAATACTGCTTTCTACCCTTAGAGCCTCTCTCTATTTATACATTCCCATGGTTCGCGAACCATGGGCAGGCTGACTTACTTCTTATTATTCTATATTATTTTTGGGTGGCCAACCCTTTGATTCGACCTATTACATTTCTTGCTCCGTGCATTTCGGAGATTTACAATATTATTACCCTAACTTATAGGCTTTAAGCCCCAAAATTGTTACGTGGGGCCTCTGCTACCCAACAAGCCCCCAACACAATCATTGTGACTCATCCCAAGTCACTCATCGGTGCGGTGATATGCGCTGCCTAGGCTCCGCGGTCCACCTCCCCGTGAGTGACACACTTCGTTTTGCTTCTCCCTCTTTATCTCCTGCAACTCTTCTTCTCACTCCTGCTCCATTGCTGCCACTAATTTGCACAACTGATGATGCTCATTCTACTCTACTCGGTTAACACAGAGCACCCCCTCATAGGATTTTAGCTCAATCTGGGGTGCCGCATACGAGAACTCTTCGTGCCAATGCAGCAAGTTTCTAATGTCTGGTCTACTATGCGCACTATCTGCTACAACTTGTGTTGCAATTTTTCTAGACCATTACTGTTGTCCATGAGATCCCAAACTTCAAGGTGCATCTGAAATGAACTGTTAATCGCAATTCCACCATTTGTCTTCGTATGTATAGTCTTGCCCTTATCGTTTATGGTTCGCCAGCCAGCCCATGGGTTAGGAAGCAACATCTAGACTAGTTCTACTTCGTGTCTAAGAATTTCTAGCACATCCCCTACCGTCGGTGTTGAACTTTGCACGATGCTTGCAGCTATCAACACCATATTATTCAGAAAGTCCTGCAGCTCCATTGGCCATATCACAACCCTCCTTGAGCATAAATAATGAACAAATCCATATCGGCGGGAAGGCACAATAGCTTACTTTTCTCAAAAGCACAGATCGTTCGGCGGATGCTCCGCTGTGATTTATAAGCATTTCGAAATTCAAATTCATCGGTTCCCTCCTTTTCTAGTTTCGTAACGTTAAGCTTGTGGGAGATCGTTCCAAATCTAGCTCGTACCTCGTCTCTTAATTACTCGCCGCTCGATCCTTTTTGCCATGAGTCAGACATTTTATCATGAATAGTGACAATAATGGTCACCTCTCTGCTTGTCGATGCAGTAGTGCAGCCCCTTCCATGCAACCGCGACCCTTGTGACAGACCAAATCTACGCGCACCCCTGTTGTTGCGCAGCTTCCCCACATACTACTTTATCATCCCGTGCTCTCTTTCAACTGGCTTGAGTGGTGAGATTGTCCTTCAGTCGATTAGTTAGGCGGTCGACCCACTCGTGTAGAGCTTCAGGCGACTGCCATTTACTCTGCCCGGGAAGGGGTATCCATTGAGCAAGGCAAGCTGGACCACGCCTCCATCTATAACTTCTTTGACTACATAGGGTCCAAACCAATGCATTCGAAGCTTTCCAGGGAATTTCTCGAACTTGCTGTCATATAGTAATACTAGATTATTCTCTTTGAACATGCACACCTTGATGTGGTGATCATGCCAAGCTTTCTCTCGTTGCTTCTATACCTGCTGATGGAATCCGGCCAAAAGCCGTTCCTCCTCAAGTTCCTCCAGTTGCGCGAGCCATTCTTCCAAAGCCCTGTGGTCTGCCATGGCTATCATTGCTGCGATTCACAAACTAGGTACAATGTATTCCATTGGCATTATGGCTTCCATGCCATAGACTAGCCGGAAAGGTGTTTGGCCCGTCAACTTCTTGCATGTGGTTTAGTATGCCCATAACACAGCAGGGATGTGCAAGTCCCAATTGTTTCGCTGCACATTACATATCTTGGTCAACGCAGTCTCCAAAATCTTGTTGAACGCTTCGACGGTCCCATTCACTTGTGGATGGTATGGCGTACTCTGTTGATGATATATATGGAATTCTTTAGTGAGCGCGCTGATAGTCTCATTCAGAAAGCGTGTTCCACAGTCGTTCATTAGAATTTTGGGACATCCAAACCTTGTTAACACATTCTTGAACAAAAATTTCATAGCTGTAGCAGCTGTGCAATCCTTAATTGACTGTGCTTCTGTCCACCGAGTCAAGTATTCTGTCGCGGTGATGCTATAGCGCATGCCCGTCTTCCCTTGAGGTGCGATAGGCCCCACAAAGTTGATTGCCATTTTTTTGAATGGTTGTAGTGTCATCTGTGGCTTGAGTGGCATTTCATCCCTCCGCGATGGTTTCCCAGTTCGTTGACATACATTGCAGGCCCGACAGTACACTTTTGAGTCTTGATGTAGAGTTGGCCACCATAGTCCAGTGCGGAGAATCTTCTATACTGTGGTGCATCCTGCATAATGTCCTCCTGCAACCCCCCCATGTGCTTCGGCAAGGATTTGTCCTCGCTCGAATTCAGGTACATATCTGCGTATTATTTCATTGTTTCCCATTTTGTAGAGGTGCCCTGCAATAACAGTAAAGTCTGCTACGTGTATTACCAGTTCTTTCTTCTGCTGCATAAAATACCCCGGCAGCATGATTCCTGTGGTTAAGAAGTGGATTATATCCTCAAAGTGGCCATCCGCAATGCGCACTGCATAGAGCTGTGCGTCAGGTGGTATCTCCTCTAAGTTTGTGGGCTCTTCAGTGTTCTCAATTTGAGACAGGTGATCTGGGTATGCGTTTAGACGTCTCAACTTTATGATGACTTCAAAATCATATTCCTGAAACAATAACAACCATCGACAGGCTTATTGACTAAGTATTTTAACGCGGAATGATCAGTATACATCTTAAAGTGTCCCCCAAGTAAATAGTGGCGGTATTTCTAGAGCACGTACACCATCGCCAACCCCTCACGCTCAGTGGTGGAGTAGTTCTTTTCAGCTTTGGACAATCGTCGGCTTGCGAACACGATCGGGTGATCAATTCCTTCCACTCCTTCCTATGTGAGTACCGCGCCTAGCGTGATACACGATGCATCAACATGTATGTGAAATTCGATGTCCCATTTTGGAAAGACCAAAATGGGCGCTGATGCCATCTTTTCCTTGAGAGTTTCCAAACTTTTGTTACATTCCTCATTCCAACAATAAGTAGCATCCTTTTTCAACAACTGTTCCATCGGTGCCATGATCTGTGCATAGCTCTTGATGAACTTTCGATAGTACCCAGTGTGTCCCAACGTGGCACACAATTGTTTGACACTTCGCGGCGCTTGCAAATTGAGTATGACAATGATCTTTGCTGGGTCTACCATCAGGCCTTGCCTGCAGACCACATGGCCGAGCAAGTTCTCGAAGGGGACGAGGAAAGTACACTTCTTTAGATTTAGCGCAATCTGGTGCCGTCGGCAAGTATCCAACATTAACTGTAAGCTCGCGATATGTTTCTTGACTAACCCAAATATGGTCCAATCATCAAGATATACTTCCAAGAACTTATGTATAAATTCCTTGAATGCAGCTACCACAACGTGCGAGAATATCGCTAGCACGTTCTTCAGTCCAAAGGGCATCACAGTGTACTAAAAACAACCCCATTCGGTGGTGAAAGTTGTTTTACTCCTATCCTCTGGCATGATCTTGATTTGGTGATACCCCAAGAAACCATCCGTGAAGGAGTAGGCTTCCTGTCCACCCACATTTTCCAATACCTCGTCTATAAATGGCGTTGGAAAGGGATCGTTAACACATGCATCGTTGAGCTTCCTGAGATCCACACAAATGCGAATTTCACCTTTCTATTTTTTCTCCTGTACAACCATAGGACTTACCCAGTCGGATTCCTCCATTGGTTCAATTATTCCTGCTGCAAGAATTTTTTCCAACTCTTCGCGGACCTTCACTTTGTATTTTGGATTCAACTGATAAGGCCGCTGCTTGACTGGCTTCGCGTCTGGCTTCAGAGTTATCTTCATCATCCCTAGGTCACCGAGGATTCCTTTTAACTCTGTGATTTTAGTCGGGAATAAGTCTTGATATTCTCGAAGTAACTCGACGAACTTCTCCACCGTGGCATCATCCCAATAGTCCCCAAGCATCGCATACTTCGGCTCCTCCTTCGTACCAATGTTCCCTGTTTTATTTTCAGCGACGCGGTGATGTCGAGGTCCTCGATCGCTGGTCCTCGAACCTTGTGACTCCCCTCTGTTTCTGGAATATTGATGTTTTTGGGGTCGTCCTCATCATCCTCTATCTGCACGTTGTAACATTCTAGGGCCTGGCTCAACTGACGCGACCAATCTGGCTGCACTATTTCTTCTGGTTCCAGTGGTACTTTGAAAATGGCAGCCTTCACAACTTGCAGTGCATCATCAACAATATCCATCCATTGGTCCTCAAATAAGAATGTCAATAAGAACCTTTTGCACAAGATATCCCATTTGCTCATACCATGTCAGAGTTCTGTTTCAGTATACCAGTTCCTTGGGATGACATCCAAGGTATGATAAAATAAGTGTACCCACTTTGGCTAGGGCTCTTCTCCATAGGTCTGGGTCCATCTAGTGAGGTGCATGCGCAGGTCATCATGTCCATCTTATTTCTCAGTTATTCGTAGTTCCGGCTTCCCAAACCTTATCTGCATCATCCGCTTGTAGCTGCACCAGTCTTCAAAGGTTCCTTCATGTTTCCCCTACCAATGCGCTGGCGTCATGCGCAACACCCATTTTAATGCATCAAATTGATGGTGCTTTGGTACCACACGTTCAAACTTGGTCAGGAATTCATCTACCGCTGTCAGCCCATCATACATCGGCAGTTCTCGATCCTGAGCCTTTACGCAATACAACGACCTAGTAATCATGATGCAGTTTAACGTTGTTACTTTGTTCAACTGATTATGCCACCGCTCATCTTCCTCATCTGAATCTGCAGTGTAGGACTCTGTACGCTACCACGATATTCTTCCTTCTGCAGTCGAATTGACCCAATCTTGATTTCGTGCAATGATCTTATAGATACAATCCAGTTCATCATCACTTCCTTCATCGTGCACGGGTTCCGTGTAGCATGCTCCTTCATCCGTGTCTAGCGGAATAACTATGCGGAGTGACTTCTTCTCAAATATCATTTTCCGCATCTTTAAATTAATGAACCCATTCATATCTGTGGCCCAGGCTATCCCTAACAACGCAGGGTAAGGTCTATTGTCATCCACTATTTCTATTACCTAAAAGTTCATTTGTGTGCTCATGCCTTGTATATCCACTGTGATTCCTTGCAGTCTCCCCATGGGAAAGATCTTCTGTTGGTTTTGCATCCAAAATTGAATAGGATACCATTGTAATGCGGGCTTGCCCATGCACTCCCAAGTTTGTTTAGGTAGCACATTTGCATTCGAGCCTAAGTCCAGGATAATCTGATCCATCTCATAGTCGCCAACCTGCGCCATTAACCGCATCTCCCGTCCAGTACGCAAATTATGTTTCCCCAATTTTCGGAACATGCGGGGTTCACCTGACCTTGTGCATCTAGTTATCAGCTCTTGTAATCCTTTAATCGCACTATTATCGCGAAGCAATTTCATGCATGTCTCTAAAAAGGTAGTTAGAAACAAGGGATCCCTTTCCGACTCGGATTGATCCTTACTACCTGGGGTAGAGACCTCCGCAAAGCTCTTCCTAGCTTCTAGATCTATCTCCTTGCAAACCTTGACATCATCCTCAGTTAATTTCCTCTTATCCTCCCCTATGGCTACGCCACTTCTGAGCATCATGTTCACGTTGGGGTCTTCCTCGCGCGATTTGGCCCTCATCATTTGGACATTCTGCGTCACCGTAGGTTGCGCTGCCCTCTTCTCACGTATCTGTGCTATCAATGTGGGGCAATCTATCATTTCATGATCGAACTGCTCGTAGTAAGGGCATGATATTCTAGTCGGGTTGGTACAATCCCGCGTGTAGTGCCTTGGTCCTCCATAGTTATAGCAGATTAGCTACCCGCGGCCCCTTCCTGGCCCCATTCCCTGTCCTCATCTTCACCCCTAGAACCCACCACATGCCATTACTACGGCTAGATCCTGACCTCGCACCTCAGTCTGCATCCTGTAGGCAAGTGTTCGATCCATCAATAATTCATAACTCCAGCAGTCCCGTTCATCGTGGTCCACTTATCTGCAAAAAATGAAAAATAGCTGCTGGGGGGTCTGGGTAAAATTTTGTAGTAGGTGACAGTTGTCTATGGTGTGCTTTCCTCCCACCTGAAAGATTACACACCAGAGCAAGGTGCCGCGCTTGGCCCTACCTGTGCCTATGGTTGTAATGGCATTGGTCCCCCCCTGCCAAATAATTCGTGAATATCAGACAATGATCCTTATCATGACCCTGGCCTTTGCATTTCACGCACCACACTTCTTCCCGTGCTTCTGGGCAGGGTGCCTTTTCTTGTTTTAAACTCTGCATTTCTAAACATAGGTTTTGTATTTTCACGTGGATTTGTTGAACTCCCAACCCTAGATCCTGTATTGGAGTTTCATGCAACCTCATCGCTGTCTCTAATGCTTTAGCCTGGGTTGAGATATTTTGCTATGACAGTGCCATCCTCAGGTGTGGTGTTAAAGATGCCACAAACCATGCACAGTGCTGCACATCCGTCGGTGTCATGTTAGCCTCTCTAACCATACTTTTTAGCCTCTGATCCAGGTCCCAAGGGGTTTCTCCTGGCAGCATTACGATCTCCTTAAACCTGATGATCGACTGCATCTATGATCTCGGCCAACTAAACTCTTTTTTCAATCCCTCCCAGATCTCTGCTATTCTCGCATTCGGGTGATCACTCGAGTACTTTATATACCACGTCAGCGCATGGTCCTGCAACATGCTAACCAGAGTATCCTTTTTGATGTTATCATTCGTAACTCCGTGCGCTTCCCACACTGCCCTTACTACGAACCAAAAATGTTCTAGATCTTCGCTTCCTTCTTCTTTGAATACCGACAGCTTGATCATGCTTGTCATTTTTAACTCCTGGTCTATGCGCGGGTATGCTAGGGCCTACTACGACCTTATACCACTTCTGATCCAAACAATATTCAATCTCTTTCTTCATAGGGCTTCAAAATTCTGACATAAGACATCCCTTAGGCAGATCCAGGTCCCAGCAAAGGAACCATTTGTTGGCTTATTGTGGCCTGACCCAGGTTCAAAAGAGTTATTAGCCAAAACAATCCCACGCTATCGACCCTTTCGATAACAGTTTGCGGAGTGTGGACTGAAGTCTCACACGAGGTAGTAGGGGGTGGTGGAACCAGGTTTCCGCACCCTTGGGATGTCTAGATGTGTTCTGGAAGGTTCGCGAACCGATCTGTGGCCTCACGCCACTCTTCTTCCACGTAGATCTGGAACAAGGCACTTCCTTAATACTTATTATTAATGAGTTTTTCATAGATCAGATCTACTTCTTACAGTCTTTAAGCAAATATTTAATAAAGATAACTAGTGCGCGCACCTAGAAATGTTATAGATTTGCATAAACTTAGAACATAAGCATAAGCGCACAGATCAAAATAGATATATAAACTAGAAATTAACCAAATCCACAATATTTCAAAATCAACACAGTATTTAAGAACCAACTTATCTTTATTAATATTCTTGATTCAGTACAATCGACTTCCTTGCCCTGCGCACCTAGCTGCAGGGGTCTATTGGGTTGTGTTATATTCTTTCCATGACTAGACCACGTAGTTAACTAGGGGGTTATAGGGGGGGCGGATCTCCCCTTTGTTGTGCCGATTGTGTAGCAGGGGCGGGGGGGGGGGGGGGTCATAGGGACTTTGAGGCGTACCTATAACCCCACTTTATGGGGTGTTTTGAACCCTATGTTAGGTTGGGCGGACCCACCTATGGTTTTGTGCATGATTTTTGCACATGTTTTTGGATGCGATGGTTTTTGGTCCATGGTATTGGACGCGATGGTTTTTGGTCCATGGTATTTGATGCTTCAACATGTATAAATATGTATTATAACATTGAAAGGAAAATAATGAAAAATCAAGCTGGTAGTCCCGGTTTTGGAATCCAGGGGAAAATCTCTGTGTATATGTGTTTTATTTGTTATGCTCTCGCATGGTTATTTTATGTGTTTTAGAATTCGTATGCAGGTACTTTATGTACAGGGTTAAAACCTACATTTGGTATCGGAGCAGTTTTGGCTTCAAGGGGACACCTTTGTTGCTGAGGGGTTTAGCTTGGGCCTGTGGTAGACCCTGTTCAGTGGGAGATCTGCGAGATCGATTCTAGTGGTGAAAGAAGATGGCAAGCAGTGTAAAGATAAAGATCAAGAAATTTAATGGTCAGCATTTTGAGTTGTGGAAACTCAAGATGGAGGATTTGTTGGTGGATAAAGATCAGTGGATCGCGGTAGATCTGGGTACTAAACCAACAGGAGTGTCTGATGAAGAATGGAAGAAGTTGGATCGGAACGCAAAGAGCACAATACAATTGTGTGTCTCAGATTTAGTATTGTTGAATGTATCAGGGGAAGCTACGGCGAAGGATTTGTGGGACAAGTTAGGGACTTTGTACCAATATAAGTCTCTGGTGAATGATGAGCCCCAAAAATGGATAATTATTTGGGTTCATTCAACCTCCTAATTTGACTTAATCCACCATTCTCATTATTTTATTGCATGTTTTTGATTATATTTATGCTAATAGAGTGAATTTGGTTAGTCATTATGCCAACAAGTCTAATGGGTGCTTTGTGTAGCCTTTTTGGTCAACTTGGAGACAAAATTGAAGGTCTTAATGAGCACTTGGTAGCCAAATTCGTGGGAGAACAAGGGAGAGGATTTGTAGGAAGGTGTCCCCTTCATTTATGGGCCCTTACCTCGAATTCTCCACCATCAGCTCGGAGTTCAAGGGCCACCGAATCAATCAGCACAAGGGAAGCCAAGCAAGTCAAGTAGGACTGCTGTTAACTACAAGTCTTGGGCAGCCGAGTCCCTAAAGTTTAGGAGGACTGTTGGGGTCCTCAATTTGTATAAATAAGAAGGTTTAGGGCCTCATTTTGGTTAGCTAGTGGTTAGTCATTTTGTAGTTGGTAGTTAGTCATTTCATAGTCTTGTTGTAGTCATTTTGTAGTTCGATTTTTAGGCAATAAGATTAGCTTTGCTTTCAGCTCATTCTCAAGCTCTCCTTGTGGACAATTTTGATGTAACTCTTCATTTCTTGATCAATAAAGATGAATCCAGCTTTTCACCAGCTCTAAATCTCTCTTAGGAGGCTGTAGCTCTTGGGGTTGGGCCCATCTCAAGCGCCCAGTACCTCCTTTGTTTATCTTTATGTGTGTTTGCTGCGTTCTTAAAATAAAATCTGCTCTTTAAATTTAAGTCTTGCTTTGTTATTTAGGTTGCTCTTGATGGTTAAAGTAGCTTTTTATATTTAGAATAGATTGGTAGGAGTTAGTCATGCATTCAGATCTTTTGGAATGTTCTTGCTCACATGTTGTACGTGGTTCTTGTTATAAATAAAGCTGTTGTCCATTCTTGTTACTGTTAGCTAGGTCATATTAGGGTAGCATAACTAGATCTTTGTTTTCTTGCATGTTTTTGTTTGTTCAGTTTGAAAAACCACTTGCAGAGTACCTGTTATCCTTCTCTATCTACCCATAATCCATCTGATAATCTGCTCCAACCCTTAGTCCATGATTCGTACCCTTCATTTGCCATACTTTCCCCACCTTGCCCTGATTACTACATTCTTGTGCATCATCGCTTCCTCCATCCTTGAACAAATCCAATCACTCCTTAGCCTCATCCACCAAGTCCTAGGCCTCTTCAAACCCCTATTTCACCTCCATACTCATTCCTCCATCTTTTTCCCTCCATCCATGCTCCAAAATCCCATTTCGAAACATCCTGTAGAAGAATTACAGAACATCCTGTAGAACCCCTGCAGACTTCCTGTAGAAGCTCATAAACACGGTTTCTTGGTAGCCAAACTTTGTGAGACTCTCTGGAAGGGTGTTAGGGACCCTTTAGACCCTCTCTGAACCTTCCCAACCTTTCCCAAGTGCTTCTCCTCCTTGATCCACCTCTGCACAGTGAAAAGCTAGTTAAAAGCACATGCATGATAATTCTAATAACTTAATCAAAAATACAAAAAGATGTTTTCTTCAGATAGTGATAACTTAGACACATGCATTTTACCTTCCTAGAAGTAATGGCATCTCTTTCAGTAGTTTGCATGCTCTCCTTTGCGTTAGTAGGACTAGCTGGTAGAATTAGGGTTTGCTAGGGTTTGCGTTCCTTTTTGGCTTTCATTTTCTTTTCGCAATTAGATTAGCTTCCTTCGAGTTAGCTTTCATCCATCAATTAAAAAGCTTCTTCTAAGAGCTCATAGAAGTTGGCTTAAGCTCCTAGCGGACTTGTGCTAGCTGACCAAGTGACAGCTGCGGCAAGAGCTAGTACTTGTGCATACAGCACCGTCGCTTCCAAGTTTGTTACGAACTACCGGGTTGATAAAATTAGAGAAGGAAGCTCCAGGAGTTGTAGCATTATTGCTATAATACTGGAGCCCCCCATCTTTTTGGCGCCGTTGCCGGGGAAGCGTCAGAGTATGGGTGATTGCCGCTTTTCTTCTATTTTCCACTACAATCTTCTGCTAAGTAGTTTATTTCATTTCCATTATGCCATTTCGTTTATGCAAAAGTAGATTAGCATTTCCCGCTTTCATAGATTAGCATTTCAATTCCGCAATTTCAATTCTGCAAGCGTAGATTAGCATTTCAATTCCGCAAGCGTAGACTAGCATTTCATTCCTGCAATTTCATTTGAGAAAAATAGATTAGTCCTTTCCTGCTTTCATTTCAATTCCGCATTTTCATTTTAGCAAGATAGTTAGTTGCAGTTCAATCTATTTCAGTTTCGAAGGTAGAAGTAGAAAAAAAAGCAAAAAACAACCAAAAATATTTCATTTCATGCCTTGTAGGAGTAGAGATAAGTTAGAAAAATGATTGCACAGCACCCGCACTGCTTCACACAGCCAACATTCTCTCTTCTTCGATGGCTGTGGTTAAAGAACCCTTAGGTGGATAGCAAGACATATTTGAAGAACCTCAAGGGAAGAAGAAGAAGAAACCATTCCTCTGGAGCAAATGGCTACAAGCATAAATGTTGGGAGCAGCACATTGTCCAAAGACGAATTTGAAAATCAGATCGAAGATTTCAAGAGTGATATGAGACAGTTTCTTGCCATGCAACTGGACACCTTGCGGATCCAAAAGAAGCAAGAAGAAGCCAAGAGGGCTTTGGCCATTTTTTGTCCTAGGTGCACTAGAAAGCATCCTAGGAACGAATGTCCATTGTACTCCATAGAAGTGTGTTTTGTATGTGAAGAATACCATCCTACAGATCAGTGCCCTTCCTTACCCAGAATCAAAGCTGCATATCGGAGAGCCAAAGGAGCCACTGAATCACTCTATTATATGAACCAAAGGAGGCCACATGAACCTAGATCTTATCAACAGGAACTGCAAGGGACATCCGAGACCTATTATGACCCTTATCAAGCCACTTTCATGCCTTCTTGGGGTCCCCCTGCTCATCCTTCCTGGTTCACACCTCCTCCTTGTTCCTTCATAGATCCATATTATGCCCAACCAGCTGCTCATTCGTTTCACTCTTATGCTCAGCCACAGCCTCAGTGGAATGCACCTCATCAGGGGTGGAGGCCCCAGTACAACACTCCTCCCACTTCTTTTCCTCCACCACCTGCTCAACTGCAACCATCACCTCCTCCTCCACCAAGGCAACCCCAAATGCCTACCCAACCACAACCCCATCCACATCCATCTCAAATATACACCCCCACTCAGCTACCCATACCACCATTTCCAAATCCACACATTGGAGTAGCTCAACTCCATTACAATGCTGAGGCACAACATGTCCAAATGACTCCTCTTGAGCTCAACGATCTTCACCATAGCTCAGGAAGAGTGTTGCAAAGTGGAGACTATATCGAAAGCATTGAAGGACCACATCCAGCAAAAGAAGATTCAAAAGAAGAGATCAAAGAACCATGGGCTGCACTTGATGAAGAGAAGAGATCAGAATTAGAGATTGAGAGAGTTCCCTCATGGTTACCATCAAATCCTCCATGTACTCAAGAGAAAGATCAGCAAAAAGAGGAAGATGAGAAGGTCATGATAGAAGGTGACATGAAGAATGATCCAGATCAGCAAAAGGACCAAGGATATCAAAGCTATATTGAGATATGGTTTCAGAAGGTGACTAAGTTGCAGTGGTACTCTCTTCCTCAGCTATGTTTGATCCCTTCAAAGTCAGATTATTTGGTCTCTAAAGTCCGGATAGTTGTCCAAGCATGCATTTCGAGCCTTCACATCATTTTTTCTCTAATCTCGATGTGCACATGGCTCCATTGGAAGTATTCTTATACTTGAAAATGATTTTGTTTTTCAAGTAGGGTAGGGTAGAAGAAAAAAAAAAAAAGAAAAAAAGAGAAAAAAATGAAAATAAGAAGAAAATAAAAATCTAAGGTGAAAACCTCCTCAGAGGCGCCTTAGATTGGCTCATTGATTGAAAACCTCCATGAGGCAGTCAATGGGTTGGAAAGAAGAGAAAATAAAAGGGAATAAGATCCTTGGGTGAAAACCTCCCTTGGAGGCGCCCAAGGCAGGCAATTAGGGTGAAAACCTCCATGAGGCGCCCTAGTTGTTTTTCAAAAAAAAAAAAAGAGAAGAGAAAAAGAAAAAGAACAATAAAGCTAATCTCCATTGAATAATTGCATGTTGCAGCAATGACATTGCAGGTCAGGAGGATCACTCAAAACAAAGACAAAGGAGTTTTTGGGCCTTCTAGAGGAAGTTCTATATTTCTACAGGAAACATCCTGTAGAACCTTCAAGCGAGCCATATTCGACCTTGGAAGGGAATCTAAGGCTTGGAATATATTGTTTAGGCTTGCAAGCACCTCTGTGTCCATCCCTCACCCTTTTCCATCATCTTTTCCACCTCGTTGTGCTTCTTCATTGTGCTTCTACAGGAAGTTCCTGTAGAAATTGTAGGAAGCTAGAAATGGATTTCAAAAAGGTGGTTTGGTGAACATGGTAGCTTCCTCAAGGGTTCAGAAGTCCTCATGCAATCTTCCAACTCCTGCTCCATCATCTCCATACCTGCATCACAGCCCAAATTCATTTTTCATACCATGCAACAAAAATGCAAAATGCCTTGAAGCAAAAATACCTAGAACAAAATTTGTTTTTGCCATAACTTGAAAACCATGCATCCATTTGAAAAACCGTTTTATGTGGAATTGTACAAGGGTGATGGCAACATGCCTGAGCAGTTTCAGCCAATTCCGGTGCACAGTTTCCAAGAAATTAGCCTCCATCACCATCAGCCATTTTTGCATTTTCTCCATATCCGTGCATCCGTTTCAAAAACTGTTTCATGGGGATATGCATATGAGTGATGGTAACCTACCCAAGCAGTTTCAGCTGATTCTGATGCACGGTTTCCGAGAAATCGATCACTGAAATCTTCAGCCATTTTCCATTTTTCTCGAAATCCGTGCATCCGTTGATCACGGTTTTGCTATGGGAGGTGCATCATGATGATAGGAACATGCTCAGCAATTTTTAGATCGATCCGGTTTACTGTTTGGGAGCAATGGCGAAAACAATTTCTGGTCATGTGAAAATTCAGCAGCAGCAGCTTCAAGGTGCAGATCTGAGCTTGGAAATGAACTCCTGCAGCATGCATCTGGCCAGAGGACACCTGCACAAGGAAAACAACCAAAAAATCAACAGCCATGCCACATGGAATCACAAAAACAAATGCATGCAGCGAATGAAAGATCTCAGCTTCACAACAACCATGCACGACTTCAGGTACGTGACTAAAACTTGTTCCTCTGTTGCATGAATCTAATTGAAGAAATGCTTAAACGAATGGAATGGTGGAATTAAAGCACGAATATAGCAAGATTGAGCCGATAAGTTCCTTTTCCAATTCTCTAGCAATCAGCCAAAAATCACGCAGCATACGCGTATGGTCATTCACGTGAAATTTGAAAAAAACACAGACAGTTGTGGATATTCCAAACTCCAGTGCAACTAATGGTAAGTGATTACAGGCAGAGGACTACAGTTCATGATTACACTACAGTGGGGAGCAACAGTCTGCATGGGGCCAACGTGCAGTTGGCCAGCTCACCCTCCATCAACGAAAATCTTCATAATGTCCAATCGAACTCTCACCGATGTTGTTTCCAGTTTATCACATTCCTTGCAGCTGCAACAAGCTCCATACCAGCCCCATAGTAGCAAACCAAGCTTTCTCAGCTATTTTTTTTCTTAAACCCACCTATGCAAGGGCGTTCTACAGAAAATAGGTGGGTCTTCTACAAGAAGTATGACACAGCGTTTTGGAACAAAGAAACCTGAGCTTTCCCTCATCAGATTTGGAGTTCCGAGAAGGGTAGGCTCGAAAGCACTCTTCCACGCATGATATATATTTTGAACGGTGGTGAATTGAACTATCTAGAGCAGGAGAATTAGAGACCAGTTTGCCTGTAAGTCAAAAATAATAGTGTGATTGTGTGTTGCATGGAATTTCTCAGTTTTTCTGCATCTCTCCACGTTTCTGGTCTAAAATTCTCTTATAAAGAAGGCATATGCAGCTGTGAGAGCCAGCCTGTGGATGTAACTTTTAAAATTTTCATATCTGAATTTGTCCTGAGAAGAAAACTTGGTCTCTGTCCTCTATCTGTAGAAGCAAACTCTTCCTCTCATAACCAGATAGCTGAAGAATTCTTAATGTCCTTCAGATCTCTTTCTACCAAAAAAGAAGAGAACAGAAGAAAAAACGTGGTTAGGGTCTTTTGCATGCATGAACATAATTGTTAAAACAGAGTAAGGTATCATATTAGAATTTTATGCAGGTGATCCAGGATTGTAAAGGGATTATGTCACAGATCCAAGCTAGTTTGGAGCTGTCTAAATCGAGAACAGGGGAACACTACTTTGAGAGTGCTTATAAAAGCGATCAGGCTGGGAATGAAAAATTTATTTACTGTGACAGATCAGGTTTGGCAGCTGACAACTAGTTACAGCAAGAAGGATTATTTGAAGGTGGCCAAAATTGCACAAATGAAGAGTTAACAAACATTGGTGCGACTTAAAGTTGACCATAAGACTAATGAGATGAAATAAGTGTAAGGTGGAAATTCTCAAATGCAGAAGTCAAGGCCATTTCATCCAAGTACTTCTATCAAAGGGGTTGTAAAGGTTGGAACAAGAGGTAGCATTGACTTGAGTTCATGTGGAAATACGGGAGAAAAGTCTCAATTGGAACATATGGAAGTCACAGTGTCAGCTACAGAAGGTTCAGTTCATCGGCCAACAAAAAAATGGAACTGCAAGGTTGAAGTATACTGTTCCACAACCATTTGCTCTTGCAACTGACAAAAGGGCTTCCACAGGAGTACGGCTTGTTGATGTAGCAGCTAATGACATGAACAAGCATATGGGTGCAAGAGGTACCCCATCTTCTTCAGTTCCTAAAAAGGACAAGATGTCAGTGAAACTGGATACACAAGTTGCTTGCAATCCTTTGCTCTCTGAAGATCTACATCTACATGACCAGAATGTGAATCCTTCCAAGCAAGTGAATATGAAGCTAGAGGAAGATGCTCATTCTACTTTTTCCTCAACTGCAAGTGCAAAATCAATCAGAGATTCTAAGGGCAAGTCTGGCAGTGCTCCTTCTGGAGTTGTTTTCAGCTTTAGATGTAATGAGAGAGCTGAGAAGCGTAAAAAGTTTTTTTTACAAAATTTGAGGCAAAATTGAAGAAAGGAAACACGCGGAGGCAAGAGAGAAAGGCAGTGGTAAGAAGACCTAGGATAGGCCATCATAGGAAAAGCCACAATAACAACAAAAGGAAAAGCAAGAAAAAGGGCCAAATTGTTGAGGCCAAAACTGTGGGAGGAATGAAGGCACAAACAACAAGGGAGAAATGGTTTCAAACACGGGCAGAGAGGACTAAAAATGTCAAAACAAGTAGGGACACACCCAAGGCAACCACAACACAGGTCAAGGAGAAGGCATCTTCAGTCAAGCAGGCAAAAACATTGAAGACTGTTTCTACAGGAAGCCAGAACTCAGCTACAGGACTTTCTACAAGAAGCTTGGAAAAAGGGCAGCAAAAGGAGAAATTGGCCGAGATTTTAGCTAAGGAGGTAGCCCCTGTGTTGGCCACCCTAAGCACATCCATCCCCTCCATGAACACTCATTCTTTTCAGGGTTCGGACACAATTTAGTCATGGTTCAACTTTCTACAGGAAGTTCTGTATTTTTACCAGAAACATCCTGTAGAAGCCTTTGGGTAGGCTAGAATCAATTATGGAGAGGGATTTGAAGCTTGAAGACTGTTGAGGAGACATGCAACCACTCTTTTCTTCCATCCTCCACTAGTTTCATCTCCTTTCGCCACCATTGCTGCCATCAGATTGAATATACTTGCACACTCATACCAAGGATGAGAATTCACTAGGAAAAGGAACAGGCAGTGGGAAGAAATAAAGAAGCATGGTTTCATGACAGAAAAGAGGACATTACTTCAGAAGCTTGGCATGAAAAGGAGGCCACCAGGGCCATCAAAGATAAGGAGAGAGAATGGTTGCTCAAAGGATGAGCAACACTTTCAGTAGGGGGGTGATGATGAGCCCCAAAAATGGATAATTATTTGGGCTCATTCAACCTCCTAATTTGACTTAATCCACCATTATCATTAGTTTATTGCATGTTTTTGATTATATTTATGATAATAGAGTGAATTTGGTTAGTCATTATGCCAACAAGTCTAATGGGTGCTTTGTGTAGCCTTTTTGGTCAACTTGGAGACAAAATTGAAGGTCTTAATGAGCACTTGGAAGCCAAATTCGTGGGAGAACAAGGGAGAGGATTTGTAGGAAGGTGTCCCCTTCATTTATGGGCCCTTACCTCGAATTCTCCACCATCAGCTCGGAGTTCAAGGGCCACCGAATCAATCAGCACGAGGGAAGCCAAGCAAGTCAAGTAGGACTACTGTTAACTACAAGTCTTGGGCAGCCGAGTCCCTAAAGTTTAGGAGGACTGTTGGGGTCCTCAATTTGTATAAATAAGAAGGCTTAGGGCCTCATTTTGGTTAGCTAGTGGTTAGTCATTTTGTATCTGGTAGTTAGTCATTTCATAGTCTTGTTGTAGTCATTTTGTAGTTCGATTTTTAGGCAATAAGATTAGCTTTGCTTTCAGCTCATTCTCAAGCTCTCCTTGTGGACAGTTTTGATGTAACTCTTCATTTCTTGATCAATAAATATGAATCCAGCTTTGCACCAGCTCTAAATCTCTCTTAGGAGGCTGTAGCTCTTGGGGTTGGGCCCATCTCAAGCGCCCAGTACCTCCTTTGTTTATCTTTATGTGTGTTTGCTGCGTTCTTAAAATAAAATCTGCTCTTTAAATTTAAGTCTTGCTTTGTTATTTAGGTTGCTCTTGATGGTTAAAGTAGCTTTTTATATTTAGAATAGATTGGTAGGAGTTAGTCATGCATTCAGATCTTTTGGAATGTTCTTTCTCACATGTTGTATGTGGTTCTTGTTATAAATAAAGCTGCTGTCCATTCTTGTTACTGTTAGCTAGGTCATATTAGGGTAGCATAACTAGATCTTTGTTTTCTTGCATGTCTTTGTTTGTTCAGTTTGAAAAACCACTTGCAGAGTACCTGTTATCCTTCTCTATCTACCCATAATCCATCTGATAATCTGCTCCAACCCTTAGTCCATGATTCGTACCCTTCATTTGCCATACTTTCCCCACCTTGCCCTGATTACTACATTCTTGTGCATCATCGCTTCCTCCATCCTTGAACAAATCCAATCGCTCCTTAGCCTCATCCACCAAGTCCTAGGCCTCTTCACACCCCTATTTCACCTCCATACTCATTCCTCCATCTTTTTCCCTCCATCCATGCTCCAAAATCCCATTTCGAAACATCCTGTAGAAGAATTACAGAACATCCTGTAGAACCCCTGCAGACTTCCTGTAGAAGCTCATAAACACGGTTTCTTGGCAGCCAAACTTTGTGAGACTCTCTGGAAGGGTGTTAGGGACCCTTTAGACCCTCTCTGAACCTTCCCAACCTTTCCCAAGTGCTTCTCCTCCTTGATCCACCTCTGCACAGTGAAAAGCTAGTTAAAAGCACATGCATGATAATTCTAATAACTTAATCAAAAA
Organism: Pinus tabuliformis; assembly: GCA_031772625.1. Taxonomy (NCBI): domain Eukaryota; kingdom Viridiplantae; phylum Streptophyta; class Pinopsida; order Pinales; family Pinaceae; genus Pinus; species Pinus tabuliformis. The sequence goes on along the minus strand of CM062816.1, from coordinate 1,306,737,821 downwards.
TACAAAAAGATGTTTTCTTTAGATAGTGATAACTTAGACACATGCATTTTACCTTCCTAGAAGTAATGGCATCTCTTTCAGTAGTTTGCATGCTCTCCTTTGCGTTAGTAGGACTAGCTGGTAGAATTAGGGTTTGCTAGGGTTTGCGTTCCTTTTTGGCTTTCATTTTCTTTTCGCAATTAGATTAGCTTCCTTCGAGTTAGCTTTCATCCATCAATTAAAAAGCTTCTTCTAAGAGCTCATAGAAGTTGGCTTAAGCTCCTAGCAGACTTGTGCCAGCTGACCAAGTGACAGCTGCGGCAAGAGCTAGTACTTGTGCATACAGCACCGTCGCTTCCAAGTTTGTTACGAACTACTGGGTTGATAAAATTAGAGAAGGAAGCTCCAGGAGTTGTAGCATTATTGCTACAATACTGGAGCCCGCCAGTGAATAAATTATTCTTGCGGAAAAAGCTGTATAACCTGAGGATGAAAGATGGAGACTTGATGACAGAGCATCTGAATGCATTTAATACTATGGTAAGTCAGTTAGCATCTATGGATATTAAAATTTCAGACGAAGATAAGTGCATCAATTTGTTGTGTTCTCTACCAGATTCGTGGGATAGTTTGGTTATTGCAATAGGTAGCAATGCAATTGCCTTGTAGTTTGATGAAATAGTCTCATCCTTGCTGATGGAGGAGATGAGACGGAAAAATATGGAGAGCCAGAATGGTGATGCCTTGTCTGTACGAGGACGGTCCCAGAACAGAAACAAACATATGTCATCGAGTGGGAGATCTAAATCTCCAGGAAAACCTGTAAAGGTGGTGTGCTGGAAATGCGGAAAGGAAGGGCACTACAAAAGGGACTATAAATCTAAAGCTCCTGATAAAGGAAATGGATCTGATGATGCTCCTTCTGTAGAGGTGAAAACCACCTCAGATGAAGGTGGGGATATGTACTTGTCTTCTTCAAGTACACATGTAGATCATGAGGCATGGTTGATTGACTTAGATGCATCCTTTCACTTCACTCGCCATAGGGAGTGGTTCTGTGAGTATGAGAAATACGATGGTGGTGATGTCTTCTTAGGGGATGATAGGAAGGCTAGAATCATTGGTTATGGAAAAGTAAAGTTGAAGCTGCAATGTGGAAGGGTTAGAACACTTCCGGGTGTTCTGCATATTCTTGCATTGGCCAAAAATTTGATTTATGTAAGCAAGTTGGATGATGCAGGTGTGAAAACAATGTTCGAGAAGGATACCTGCAAAATGGTTTGGGGAGTACTAGTATTGATGCAGGGAGTTCGAATTGGAACTCTGTACAAGCTGCAATGTATCACTGTTATTGATGGGTGCAACAGTTCTGTGGTTCCTGAAAGTGGAGAAGAAAATCTAGTGGTCTCTGGAGAGAAGACCATGCTGTGGCATCAAAGGCTTGGACAGATTGGAGAGAAGGGCCTTCGAATACTTCATGGTAAAGGTGTGGTAGAAGGTATGAGTAATAACTCTCTAGATTTTGATTTCTGTGAAAATTGTGTATATGGGAAGTAGAATTGGGTGAGTTTCCCCTCTGGTAGTAAGAGGGCGAAACAAATATTAGAACTTGTGCACAATGATGTGTTTGGACCTGTGAAGGTTCCATCACTGGGTAATTCTATGTACTATGTATCATTTATAGATGACTTCTCAAGGAATACATGGATATATTTCCTTAAGAAGAAATCTGAAGCCTTTGACAGGTTTAAAGAATTTAAGGCTCTCATGGAAAATCAGACAAAGAAGAAGATAAAGTTGTTGAGGACAGATAATGGTGGAGAGTTTTGGAGCAAGGAATTTGAAGAATTCTGTAAAAAGTGTGGTATAGCACAACAAAAGACCACTCCATATACACCTCAACAAAATAGAGTTGCAGAAAGAATGAATAAGACGTTAATGGAAATGGCAAGAAGCATGCTTAGTGGTGTCGGGTTAGGACATGAATTCTGGGCAGAGGTGGTCGATAATACATGTTACCTGGTTAACAGGTCACCTTCATCAACGTTGGAGGATAAGACTCCACAAGAGGTATGGACTGGTAAGAAACCCTCTCTTTCACATCTGAGGGTATTTGGATGTGATGCATATGTACATGTTCCAAAGGAGAAACGAACCAAGTTGGATAGTAAATTTGAAAAGTGCATCTTTATTGGGTATAAGGATGGTTTAAAGGGTTATAATCTTTGGAACCCAGTCGCACGGAAGGTTGTGTACAACCGAGATGTGGTGTTCATAGAGGTAAAATATGTTATTAAACATGAAGTCCAACCAAAGGAACCTGAGAAAATAGAGTTTGAGCTTAAGGAGGAAGAATCAAATTCTACAACAGAGGAGGAATCAGAAGATGAAGAGCCACAAAATCCAGGTGTGAGAAGATCAGTTCAAGAAAGAAGGCAACCAAAAAGGTATAGTCCATCTGCTTTCTGTTCAAATTTTGCTTTATCTATTATTGACGATGATCCCAGAACTATGAAGGAGGCAGTAGATTCAGAGGATGGAAAAATTTGGAAAGAGGCCATGGTTGATGAAATGACATCTTTGCACAAAAATGAGGCTTGGGATTTGGTGGAGTTTCCGGTTGGAAGGAAACCCATTGGCAGCAAATGGGTGTACAAGAAGAAGACAAATGCAGAAGGAAAGGTGGAGAAATACAAAGGTCGGTTGGTAGCAAAAGGTTATTCCCAGGTGTCGGGAATTGATTTTGGTGATATTTTTTCTCTTGTTACCAAGGTAACTTCTATTAGATTAGTTTTGTCTGTTGCTGCTGCTTTTGATTTTGAGATAGAACAGATGGATGTGAAGATAGCATTTCTTCACGGGGTTCTGGAAGAGGAAATATACATGAAGCAACCTGAAGGCTTTGCTGTGAAGGGTAAGAAAGAACTGGTACGCAAGTTAAATAAGTCTTTGTATGGGTTAAAACAGTCACCAAGGATGTGGCATCAGAAATTTAATACATTTATACGGGGACTTGGCTTCACTAGAACAAAGTAGATCACTGTGTGTATTTTAAATTTATTGGTGACCATGTTATTTATTTGGTTTTGTATGTGGATGATATGTTGTTGGTTGGAAATGACAAAAAATTATCTAGGATTTGAAGACCCAATTGTCCTCCAAATTCGACAGGAAAGATCTTGGTGCTGCAAACTATATTTTTGGCATGGAAATTAAAAGAGATCGAGCAAAGAGGAAGCTCTGGTTAAACCAGAGGAAGTATGTCGAGACAATACTACAGAGGTTTAATATGCAGGATAGTAAACCAGTGAAGGTTCCTATTCTTGTAGGTGTGAGGTTATCTACTGAACAGTGTCCCAAGACACAAGAAGAGGAAGAGGACATGTCCCATGTTCCATATGCAAGTGCAGTCAGTAGCCTAATGTATGCAATGGTCTATACTAGACTAAACATTGCACATGCAGTGGGAGTATTGAGCAGGTTTATGCCAAAACCAGGGAAGGAGCATTGGATAACAGTGAAGTGAGTTTTCAGGTATTTGTGTGGCACTAGTGATTATGGTTTGTGCTACCAAGGAAGATCAAGATTGGATAGAATGTTGGATATTCATGGCTTTGTTGATGCAGACTAGGCTGGAGGTCTGGATCAGAGAAGATCTACAAGTGGGTATGTGTTTAAACTATTTGGAGGTGCAGTTAGTTGGATGAGTAAGAAACAATCTGTAGTGGCACTATCAACTATAGAGGCAGAATACATGGCAGCCACTCATGCAAGCAAGGAAGCAGTTTGGTTGTAGAGATTGTGTTCAAGTATGGGGTTAGTACAGGTAGCTATAAGGATAGACTATGATAGCCAAAGTGCAATTTTCTTGGCAAAGAACCCCGCATATCATTCAAAGACAAAGCACATTGATGTTTAGTATCACTTTGTGAGGGATATGATAGAAGATAAAAAGGTGTTGCTGGTAAAGGTGGACACTTTGAAGAATACTGCAGATGCATTGACAAAATCTGTGAGCTCTGAGAAGTTCTCTTGGTGTAGAGAGAAAATGGGTGTTTCAGGGCTGGAAAAATGACTAAAATTTCTGTGGCCCCCTGTGGAAAGAAAACAACAAGTGGGAGAATGTTGGGTTGTGTTATATTCTTTCCATGACTAGCCCACGTAGTTAACCGGGGGGTTAGAGGGGGGGTGGAGCCCCCCTTCGTTGTGTCGATTGTGTGGCGGGGGGGGAGGGGGGGTCATAGGGGGTTTGAGGTGTACCCGTAACCCCACTTTATGGAGAATTTTGGTTTTGAACCCTATGTTAGGTTGGGCAGACCCACCTATGGTTTTGTGCATGATTTTCGCACATGTTTTTGAACGTGATGGTTTTTGGTCCATGGTATTGGATGCTTCAGCATGTATAAATATGTATTATAACATTGAAAGGAACATAATGAAAAATCAAGCTGGTAGTCCCGGTTTTGGGATCCAAGGGAAAATCCCTGTGTATATGTGTTTTATGTGTTATGCTCTTGCATTGTTTATTTTATGTGTTTTAGAATTCGTATGCAGGTAATTTCTATATGAGGTTAAAACCTACATGGTCCGCACACACAGCTGCGGAGCCTCTATCCAACCACTAACACCCACGACCTGGACGTATAGAGTCAGAGCACAATTACTTGCAAAAACCCATTACACATCAGATCTAACAAAAAAAAACTGCTTTCTACCCTTAGAGCCTCACTCTATTTATACATTCCCATGGTCCGCAGACCATGAGCAGGCCGACTTACTTCCTATTAATCTATATTATTTTTGGGTGGACAACCCTTTGACTCGATCTATTACATTTCGCACTTCGCGCATTTTGGGGATTTACAATATTATTACCCTAACTTATAGCTTTAAGCCACAAAACTGTTACGTGGGGCCTCCGCCACCCAACAATGACCATCATCATGCATGCACATCAAGCACATACACAATCTACATGCATGCATGACAACCACATTTCGCCCATCCAGTACAAGTGGTGAACCATGCTTTGATACCACTCTGTAACACCCTCCTCCCACATTCACCCAAGCCAACTGGTCCATCGGGTTAAACATGTGACAAAGGGTTACTATGATATGATATAAATCCGTAAGTATAGTTAAGGAATTGGAATAAAAAAACTAAATTCAAACTGACCTTCCTTAGGAGCTACATGACCCCAAGAGGCTAACCAACCACTTCAGGTGCCTAACCCTTGAGTTAAATTTCCTTTTAGCTAAACTAGACCCCCATTCGTTCCGATGATAATATTTCCATGTGAATGAAACCCTCTAGTCACTCCCACAACAAGGAATCCATGTGAATGCAATATTTTTCAGCCAATTCTATGCTAGTGACCCCAAAATTTGAGCCATTTTTTCAAGGATAGGACTCAAGCCTCCACCCAGAACTTGATGAATTCTTAGAAATGATAAATAACAAGAAGATAAGGTCTCTATTGTAAAAATTGAACAAGGAATTGACTAGACTCATCCTAACATGAAAGGAATTTTGTCAAACACATCATAAACATGTAATGTATAGGTCATATAAACATATGAACATAGGGAACTCATACTCATTTGAGAATCATTAAGAAGGTCTGATTCGCTCTCACAATAGCTAGATTATCATATATTAGGTCATACATTCATTAAAATTTCATTAACTAATCAAAACATGATGAGAGACATAACTCAAGTCTGTCATGAAACCATGCTTATAACCAACATAATAATAATGATAAGCAATCATTAAAATCACATAATGACAAGCACATTTACGCATAAAAATCATGAGGAAATATTCTTGTTATCCATATGTAAAAGCCAACGAAGTCAGGGACTTCCACGTACCAACTGCCCATAGATTGGGCTGAACCAAATCTTTATTTTAGCCAATCACCCCCATGTCATATTCTAAGCATGAATGTGGGACTTACAACAAAAATGACCTTTCATATTAGGATTTAGAGAATATCTCGCCAGAACCAGTCAAATATTTTTAGGCCCGAAGTAAGCACCAATAAAACCAGGCTTTACCGTATATCCCACCAAGGGATTCCTAGGTCCAAATAATAAATATACACTACCAAGCTTTTCCACAATCCCACCACATACCGGTCCAAGGATCATTAGGCCTATACAAGCATGGATGCCTCTAAATCTCTCCACCTAAGCCATGAGGAATTTGTTTGTCTCCACCCTCTAGTCTTTACCATACATCCCATCCTTTACCGGTCGAGGATTCCTAGGCCCAATGAGGGAATACAAAACCAATATTTACTAGAATCCCACCTTTACCTATCGTGGATCCCTAGGCCTTGTGATTTTTTTCTTGAGACGACCTCACTTAGTTTTGAAACCATTCTACAATTCATATCAACCAAATGAAAGAACCCCATCACACCATGGCTATCTGGAAATGGCAAGGCAAGGCTGAAAACCACTATCACACCTGGAAAAACCATGCCAATGACAACAAGAGAACCAAATACACACATGCATGTACAATTCATGCAAAAACTAGCAAGGAAATCCTACATGCAACTCCATACTTACAAGTAATCCCGCTATAGCTGCTTGATCCAACTCTTCCTTGCTTATTCTTTGCTTTCCTTTATTTTATTGTCCTCCCTTTGCCTTTCTTTCTCCAATTCTAGAGTGCTCCAAGAATCCTCTAAGAGTATGAGAGAGTAGAGAAAATATAGAGAAAGCTCCAAAAATGAATTGACAAAAGGTTGTGAACTCATCCTCATAAGCCTTTTTGTTAATGCGGCCTCTATATTCTTCAATTTCGATTATTTTCCTTCATTTTACTCCTCACACGCAACTTGCGACCTTTCACCTGCTTTTTCTCCTAATTTCTATTATTTTCATAAATAAAATGCCTCTTTCCTTTTCAAATCCTTTTTCATTGCCTTTACCAATCTTTCCCCAGCCATAATAAACCAAATCAGCACGCACTCAGATTTTTTTCCCAACATTCAAATTGGAATACATGTCCCATGAACTTTTTCCTATTTTTCCTTTATTAAATTTATTACATGAACTTTTAATTCGGGGTTGTTACAGTTCATTCCAAATAGACTGGCCTCCCATTGCTACAACCTTGTCCACCATTAAGGAGAAAACAATTGTAACTTCTATAAAATATAATTAGCCTTACCAATCACCTGTAATTAATAGCCAAGGTTACAACATGTAAATTTACAAGAATATTTGATACCAAAATAACATGTAAATAAGAGTTTGACATGCTGTAATTATGACAAATAAATACTCATTTATTACCTCCCCTCTCCCTCCAATGGATTTAAAGGCCATCCTTGGCTAAAGGTCACATCATTAATTAATGAGGGGTCAATTGGTTGGTTACTTCGATTGATTGAAAGGTATATCCTTACTTCATAATGATGTTTCCACGTAAAATTGTAAGGGATCTGTCGCCAATTTTTTTTAAAGATCTATACAATGATTAATCCACCTAATATTTATTTATGGAGAGAGAATAAAAATGATTAAAAATGCAAGTGGATAATTGCAAAATATAAGGGAGAAACATTTAAAAATTCACCCCAACTGATACCAAGGATGTGAGTAGAAAAGGGAACTTTTGAAGGCTTTAGATAAGGATCTCTTTATTTCAACCTGAAATAATAGGAGCTGATAAATGATGAGTGATTGGGAAACAAAACTGTATTTGGTTAAAGATACGAAACATATAAAAAAAACAATGATAAATTAGGTGATACAAAATGTAAAATCTAAAATATCCTAAAATCTTTGCCCCTTGACATTTAAAACATAAACCATTAAACCATAACCATCATCATCTAAGTACTAGTTAAAATTTACCTTGCAAATTATATGTTCTAGCAAATTTTATATATACAATAGTAAGTTTTTGTCGAAAATTAGTTCTTGAGAACACAAGGTAGCCAAGTAGATCATAATATTGAATTAACTTATATACCATAGGCATGGCCACTGCTGCCAGCAGACGTCCATAGCCTCGTCAGGGATGCCCTTTTAACCCATTAAGATGCCATTGTCCCCTCTATTAGAATTAAATATATAATTACTACAGACCATTTAAATATACATTGAAGATCACAGTTCTAGCATGGTAGCCTTTTAATAGCAATGCCTTTCACAGGAGCTAGCAAAAGTGAACAAGTCGGCTCGTGATGAGACCTCTTATTCTTCAGCTTTACAATCAAAGGACATTACCTTAGCTTGGTGACTAGTAGTGGTAATGTCACTTCATTAGTACCTATGATCATGGTAGGTTGATTCATGATGAGACATCTTATCCTCTAGTTGACTCTTCGTGTTTAAAATTCAACTATAATTATCATTAACCAACATAAATTGCTTAATAGATGGGGTGGCAAGTCAAATCCTTAAGAGTTAAGGATGGCGCAATTTTTTTTATAGTAACTATTTTCAACTTGGCTATTATTGCTTCTCAAATCCTAATGGATGATAAAGAGTATTAATGGCATAGTCACGATAAATAAATTAATGAAAAATACACTCGCCCAAACTGAAATCTTTTATGTCTTTGAAAAATGGGAAGTAGTAAAGAAGGGGAAATAATGGTTTGAAAATATAAGTGAATAATGATTAGTGGGTTTTCATCAAATTCTCCTAAAATTTTAATAAATCAAAAAACTTGTGCTATTTTACCTTTGTGAAAGCTAGGAATGGCATGGATGGACTAATATTATTGAAGCTGATATAGGCCAAATTGATGTTGAAAGTGATGCTAAAGGTGGAAGCCATGCAACTTGAAAGAAAGAAATCATAAAGTGTAATAATGCTTCCTTCCCCCAAAATGATTAGTTTCCTTCTCATCAAGATTTCTATAACACATCTCATGAGAAGCCTCAATTAGTAATTCATAACCTTAATAGCTTCACTATATATAAAAGTGAAATAATAATATGTTGAATGCCATGGGATAAAAATGGATGAAAATGGAATATAAAATAGGAGAAAAATAATGACAAAAGATACATTCCCCAGAGTTATCAATTTTTGTTGTTATGGGATGAATTAGTTATCTCAATCTTTGTCTCTCAAAGTCTTAGCAATTTCCTAGCATTCACAATCAGAATTATGGTAACAACACATAAATAATGACAAAGTATATGGTACTAGAGTAACAACACATGAATAATGTATCAGCATGTGGCAATATCACAGGAAAGAAGAAAAACAACTTTTGAGATAAAGACCCTTCCCAAAGAGATCAAAATCATGTAATCAAAACATATTTCCCATGCATAAAGGTCAATAAATAGTAGTAGGATACACCAATAACCAATCAATTTTGGCTAAAAGAGGAAACTTTTGAAAAATTTAAGTGAGGTCCCCTTTATTTTACCCTAAAATAATAGGAGTGTTGTTGAGCTACCAATAAATGATCACTGATTGGGTGAACCAATTATCTTTCTTTAAACATATGAAACTTGTAGAATAAAGGAATGATAGGTTATATGATATAAAATGCAAAATCTCAAATATCTTAAAAAAAATTCACCTAACATGTAAAGTGAATATTTCGAATTCATTAATAGACATGAATCATAACCATCATCATATAAGAACTGATTAAATATAACCCCATGAATCATTAGTTCTAACAAACCTTATATATGCAATGGTAGGCTTTGTCAGAAAATAGTTATGAGAAAACAAGGTAACAATAATCATGACTTAGGCAAGATAAACCTTGACTTAGGTAAGAATAGTTGTGAATCAACATCTACGATTTAGGTAAAAACAACTGTGACTTATGTAATATCAATGGAAATATTGACACAAGGTAACCACAATTGCGACTTAAGGAACAACACTTGTGATTTAAGTAATAACAATCATGACTTATGTAACAATAATGGCAATTGTGACTTAAGAAACATTAATTATGCCTTAGGTAACTGTAATGGTGACTTAAGTAACAACATTTATGATTCGTGTTACATGGATTGATTGACCATTGATAATATTTTAGGCAATGGGGGAGAAAAAACTATGACTTTAGTTATTTGTTTTTTTTGGGTGGATTCAGAAGATAATTTCGTCCCACTATGAGTTGTAGTTGTTGAAAATTTCTCAGGTTGAGTCTTCTCTTTATTTTGTTTTTCGTTTTCTAGTTGTTTAGAATCTGTTAAAGGATTCCCTGTGGAAATTGTTTGATTTGATATCAATCGAATTTCATTACATTCCAAAGAGGGAAAACAACTGTTAGGAGTATCTACTATTTACACAAGTTGTACAAGCCTATGGTTTGGGTTGGGATTCAACTGTGCCAGGAATTATGGGCATAATGGTGGCAAGGTATTTGAAGGTAACGAAAATTGTGGTTGTGATGATGATGGTTGTGACTGGGATAATGCTCCTAATGGTTGATTAATAGAACGAGCAGGGAATTTCCAATTTTGGGGACATATTGGCTGTTGAGTGGTCTCATTAATCCATTAGGAAGGATACTACATAATTTGCAATATTTTCCCAGGCGACCCAAAGTATTGTTGGTTTATCCATGTGGGTCCAAGGTATGGTTGATTTGGCCAAAATGGTGTAGTGTATTGTTTTTTTTATAGGATGATCCAAGATATTGCTGATTTTTCTCTAGGGTATTGTTGTTAACTAGAGAAAAACATAGAAGGGTCTTGAGGCATACCTAAAGGCATATATTTCCATTGACGTCATTGATCCATGGTGTAGGATGGCTCAATTTCTTCTCGAACTTCCTTAAAAATAGCCTTTAATCCTAGGAGGTTTGGACAGTTCTCAGTTGAATGGTACTTCGCAAAAATAGTGCATACTTTAATCACATACAATGGGCACTCCTTGCGACCATGTTTTTTAACATGGACAAAAAAATTCCAATGCATGTTCTTGTTCTGCTTTCTATTGTTTTATCTGAAAAACATCAAATTGTGTAGTCAGAGTACTCAAGATATCAGTTTTAAAATTCTCTAAGAAATTACCAAGTTCTGCTCGCATGAATCCTCCACTTGCCAAGTCAGAGTAGAGTATCGTTGAGGTTTGAGTGATTGATGTATTTATCTGACTTTCCATTTGGTAAAAATATTTCCACTATCTCTTTGGGATTCCAAAATGAGAAGGTAGCAACTAAAAGGGATCAGTATAACAACGAGACTATGGACATTGTCTGGGCCTTACAACAATATTTAAGTTAGGAATTTTGATTCCTTCCTTTAATATGGGTGTAACAGGAGGTTCTTTGTTGGGAGGTTGAAAGTTTGAGTTACTCATTTCACCTCATCCCTCTTTTATGTTACAAGAGTTCCCCTCGCTCTCGTCAGGAAAATTGGAATGATCTTCAGATGAGGCTTGAAATCTTTCTTCAGATCCCAAGATTCTATTGTAGATAGTAGATCCATTTTTGGATAGTGATCGAAACCTTACTAAAGCTTAAGACTCTGCTTTCTTACAGATTTCCTCCATGAAGGTCAATCATCCAAGGATAACTTGGCCTTGGTTTCTGCTGCTCGTGTGAGCGGATTTTGGATTTCTCTTTTTTATTCCTACCTCTAGTTCCTTTTCTAGTCATTCATACTAAATGACCCGAAACTTTCAAAAAAGGGTAGACACCGCCACAAGCTTTAGATAAGGTGCATGCACATTCCTACCTTCCATCTTCAATAACCAACTCTCAGGTAATAATGTATGCATCTACGACCATTCACTCTAACAGTAACACTCTTTTTACAGTCTCTCGGGAAAAGACACCAAAATGTTGGGACTATCAACTATTTGAATAAAAAATTAAATTACCAGACGCTAATCTATCAACTAGGGGTTTGTCTTTTTATTCCAAGATAGTCAGGAAAGTCTATGCAAGAGAAATAAAACTGACTAAGACTAATGATGGCACTAAAATGACTTATTTCTTGGAAACGGAAGTCTAATACGTAATTAATCTTATGATTTAGAAACTATAATCAAGAAACAACATAAAGACCATTCTAACATTGTTTTCACTCATTCATCTAATCATCAAGTAAATAAATACTTTTTCTAAAGAACGGTTATGTCCTAAGGAACAAAAATATAAAGAAACAAAAATGAGACAACTATGATCATCAACAAGAAACATCCATAAAGATCAACACAAACAATCTTTTCGTACTTTTGGGAAAAAAAAAAAAAAAAAAAAAAAAAAAACTATTTAATAATCCTATCGTGGAAATACCAATTACATTGCAGAAATAAGACAAAACATAATTAAACTAGTAATACAAATAAAAGACATAGTCTCATCTAGGAAGCAGGCTCAACCACTAGGAGAGGACTGCCTTTGAAGAAAAACTCAGACCAACAAAGTAACTAATAAAAGTTGTGACTTAATAAAAAATTATTTGCATTAACTTGTCTAAAGAGTAATTACAACCAAAGTTCAAGAGATGTTATGTCTCCAAATTTTCAAAATTTTCATTACTCATGTTATGTCTGATGTTGAAACCTTCAAGGAAGGTAGCACAGAAACGAACAACGAATCTACTGTGGAAAACTCGATTTCACCAACAAAAAACAACAAGGAAACAATTCCAGACAGCGTAGCCGATGATAACATTTTCTCCTGCACTGTTCGCTACTACACACCAGAACACATGGCTGCGCTGTTCCCTGCGACTGCGCTGTTACCTGCAACAAAACACCAAAACTGGAACGTTGTTCCCATGCTGTTCCTTACACCACCAACAACTTGAAGCGGGCCTACAGCACCAACAACATGGAACACACATGTATTAGCAGCATTAACATTAACTCGGTGAACACCGCATGTATTAACATCATCAATACATTGAGCAGCGTGGAACCCTGTGCTGTCTCATGTATTGACTCCAGCAAAGCTGTCGACTCCAGCAACGTTGGCTCCAGCAACGCATGTATTAATACATGTATCAACAGCATCAACACGGTGGTACCTTGCGCTATCTCATGTGCTGACTCCAGCAGCGTTGTCTCAAGTGTTGACTCCAGTAGTGTTGACTCCAGCAGTGTTGACTCCAACAACGCTGTCTCATGGGTTAACTCCAGCATCGTTGGCTCTAGGAACGATTACACTAACAACGCTATCACATCAGGTCACAACATTAATTTTAACCAATGTAAGCATAAATGATGGTATTGAATCCGTTATTAGTAGGGTTGAAACTATTAAGGAGGTTGGAATCAAGGACATTAGCATTGATGCTAGAGAAATCTTGGAGAATGGGAATTCTATAGCACACTTTGCAGGTTGTAGAATTATTAAAAATGATAAAGCTATAGGTGATAATCAATTTAGGGCAAAATCTAATAATTCTGACAATGGTAGGTATGTTATTGGGAACCCCAATGTTCCAAATAAACATGATAAGAGAGTCGTTAATCTCTCATCCATAATGCTCACTTCTGAAGAAATCAATATCCTTAGCAAAGGATTGGGATTTGCAGTCTCTCCTAAGAACATGCTATGTTGAAGCCTAAACGCCCAAAGAGTAACCTGAATAGAGAGGGGCGAGAGGCTCTTATATCTCTCCAAAATAATGATAAGATAGTTGTTCTTAAAGTTGATAAAGGAGGGGCCACTGTTGTGTTAAATAAGGAATATTACATTCATAAAATGAATGAGAATTTAAATTGTGGGAGTTATAGAAGAGTCAGCTCCAACCCTATTCCCAAGTTCATAAAACAGGTCAAGAAAGCCATCATGGAAACAAACCTGGAAGATAAAATAAAAAAGAAGCTGATTCCCTCCTGTGAGGTTATTCCTAGAATCTATGGATTACAAAAAATCCATAAGGAAGGGGTCCCTCTTAGACCAATTGTTAACACCATTGGTTCCCCTACCTATGAATTAGCTAAGTATGTAGCTAAGATCCTAAAACCTCTGGTTGGTAACACAGACTCTTTTATAAAAGACTCAAATGATTTTGTAAAGCTTATCAAGAATAAAAGGGTGGATAAAGATGATATTCTAGTAAGTTTCGATGTGGTTTCTTTGTTTACAAAGATTCCTCTAGATGAAGCCGTTTATGTTATAAAGATGGCCACCAATCCTGAAATAGCAAAGCTTGCAGAAATTTGTTTACGGTCCACTTTTTTCAGTTTTCAAGATCACTATTATGAACAAATATCTGGAGTCGCCATGGGTTCCCCACTCTCACCTATTGTCGCCAACTTATACATGGAGTACTTTGAAAGAAAAGCCTTGGATTCATACCCTCTGAAGCCAGCATGGTGGAAAAGATTTGTTGACGACACTAACCTGAATTGGACTCATGGTAAGGTGGAACTGGAGAAGTTTTTCAATCATATTAACTCTATATCTTCCGAAATCAAATTTACTATGGAGCTTGAAGAGAACGGTAAGATCCCCTTTCTTGATGTTCTGATCAGTAGAAAAGAGGATGGTACTTTGGAACACCAGGTCTATAGAAAGAAAACTCATACTGATAGCTATCTTCATGCTGACTCTTACCATCATCCTTCCCAAAAATCTGGCGTATTAAACACTCTAGCTATTAAGGCTTTCAGGATTTCTGACCTTGATCACCTAAAAGAGGAGATTGAACACTTAACCTCTGTCTTCAAAAACCTTGGATACAGAGAGCGGAGTATCAAGAAAGCTATAACAAGAGCTCAGGATAAGGATCTCTCCAGGCATCCTCCTAAAGACAAGAAAGAAAATTATGGCAAAGTTTACCTTCCAATCATCCAAGGGGTTACAGATAAGATTGCAAAATTTTTAAGGAAGAATAACATAAACACTCAATTTACAGCATGTGGAACTATAAGACAAATGATGAGGTCAGTAAAGGATAACATTGATCGTCAACAACTCAAGGGTGTGTACAAGATTGATTGCTGTTGTGGCAAGAGTTATATTGGGGAAACAGGTCGATCTCTGAAAATAAGACTAAAAGAGCACGCAGCTGATATAAAGAATGAGAGATCCTGTACATCAGCCATTGCAGAACACTCTTCCAAAACAAAACATCATATGTGTTTGGAAGACGCTAAAATAATTGCAAGAGAGGATAGTTATCATAAAAGAAAAATCAGAGAGGCCATCGAAATTATGAAATTTCCTCAGAACCTCAACAGGGACAATGGGAGTGAAATTAGTGGAAATGGGCTTCCCCTGATCAGACAAATAAACCCCTCCAGTCCTTTGGAAGCATAGTATCAGGGTTTTCATTTTAATTAATTAATTAATTTTAATTTTAAAAAATAAAAAATAAATTAATTAAATAAAAATAGAAATTAAATAAAATAAAATAATTAATAAAAAACCAAAAATAAAGATTAATTAATTAATTTATTAATTAATTTGACAATTATGGTTAAACCTTGAAAAATGGTAAAATGGTTAATAACAATAATAAAATAAATAAAAAACAATAATAAAATAAAATAAATTAAAAAACAATAATAAAATTAATTAATTAATCAACTAGATTTAAATTGATTAATTAAATAAAAATTTTAATTGATTAATTAAATGATAATAAAAACTTTAAAAAACAATAGAAAAAAAAAATTATAATTAATTAATAAAATAAAATAAAATTGATTAATTAAATAAATAAAAGCAATAGAAAGAATTATAAATTGATTACTTACTTAATTAATTAAAAATTAAATTTAATTAGATTAATTAAATCAAAATTAATTAATTTAATCTAATTTAATTACATCAATTTTAATTAATTCTAATTAAAATTAAATATAATTAGTCAATTAATTAAACTAAAATAATTAATAATAACGAGAGATTTGATTAATAAATAAAATAAAGATTATAAATAAATGAATAAATTAATTAATTGATTAAAAAAAATAGGATTAACAATGAAAAATATGGTAAATAACAATAAATAAAAAAAATAAAAATTATGGATCAAATTGAACTAATTAATTAATTATAAACTAATAAATTAAATTATAAACTAATAAATTAAACTTATTTATGAATTAAAAAAAAAATAAAATTAGGTTCCAGAAAAAACTATGGGAATAATCAAGGCTAAATAATTAATTTAATTAAATAAAAAATTTATAAATAAAATAATAATAAATTAAAATAAATTAGAAATCATACATATAAGTGTCGGCTTCCTTAAAAATTAGGGATCTAGGTTTATTTATTCCCAGGTCGATAGACTCTTCTCTCAATAAGATTTCATTCATATTCTATCTGAATTAGTCCTGATGATGGATCCTCTTTGGGGTTTGAAACATCGACAGAATGAACACAAAAATGTGGATAATCCAGATCATGCCACTTCAAGAAACTTCCACAGAAGCCTAAAATCTAACATAACTTCCCTGTACGGAGGGGAAACATGGAAGGAGATCTGTCTTCTCGAAATCTTGAGGATAAAAATTGAGAGGAGAACTGCTGACCTGCAATTTCTGAAACATTGTAGAAACAAGAAAATCATTCCTCCTTTTGCTAAGGTAAATCATAGATTATTTAATCATTACAATGATAAATCATTTTTGAAATTAAGTTTGGCCCTAATCCGAGGTGAAATCAGAAGAACCAGGGCAGCGTTAGACAGGCTCAATCGCTTGGCCCTTTCCACTCATCTAAAACTTACTATGATAATTAGCTTCGATCTATGGAGAATAATTGATGCAAAAGCTGCATTGAAGGCCCAAGCAGAGGGTAGAATCGCCAGGGAGAGACAGTCCAGGAAGCTGGCCAAGTTAGAAAGAGATGTGGGTTTACAACTAAACGCTGATGTTAAAACCTTCATGGAAGGCAGCGCATAAACGAACGTTGATGTTGAAACCTTCAAGGAAGGCAGCGTAGAAACGAACAACGAATCTACTGTGGAAAACTCGATTTCACCAATGAAAAACAACAAGGAAACAATTCCAGACAACGTAACTGATGATAACACTGTCTCCTGCACTATTCGCTACTACACACCAAAACACATGGCCTGCGTTATTCCCTGCGACTGCGCTGTTACCTACAACAAAACACCAGAACCGGAATGTTGTTCCCACGTTGTTCCTTACACCACCAACAACTTGAAGCGGGCCTGCAGCACCAACTACATGGAACACGCATGTATTAGCAGCATTAACATTAACTCGGTGAACACCGCATGTATTAACGCATGTATTAACAGCATCAATACAGTGAGCAGCGTGGAACCCTGCGTTGTCTCATTTATTGACTCCAGCAAAGCTGTCGACTCCAGCAACGTTGGATCCAGCAACGCATGTATTAATACATGTATCAACAGCATCAACACGGTGGTACTTTGCGCTGTCTCATGTGCTGACTCTAGCAGCGCTGTCTCAAGTGTTGACTCCAGCAGCACTGTCTCATGGGTTAACTCCAGCATCGTTGGCTCTAGGAACGATTACACTAACAATGCTATCACATCAGGTCACAACATTAAATATTAACCGATGTAAGCATAAATGATGGTATTGAATCCGTTATTAGCAGGGTTGGAACTATTAAGGAGGTTGGAATCAAGGACATTAGCATTGATGCTAGAGGAATCTTGGAGAATGGGAATTCTATAGCACCCTTTGCAGGTTGTAGAATTATTAAAAATGATAAAGCTACAGGTGATAATCAATTTAGGGCAAAATCTAATAATTTTGACAATGGTAGGTATGTTATTGGGAACCCCAATGTTCCAAATAAACATGATAAGAGAGTCGTTAATCTCTCATCCATAATGCTCACTTATGAAGAAATCAATATCCTTAGCAAAGGATTGGGATTTACGGTCTCTCCTAAGAACATTCTATGTTGAAGTCTAAACGCCCAAAGAGTAACCTGAATAAAGAGGGGCGAGAGGCTCTTAGATCTCTCCGAAATAATGATAAGATAGTTGTTCTTAAAGCTGATAAAGGAGGGGCCACTGTTGTGTTAAATAAGGAAGATTACATTCATAAAATGAATGAGCATTTAAATTGTGGGAGTTATAGAAGAGTCAGCTCCAACCCTATTCCCAAGGTGATAAAACAAGTCAAGAAAGCCATCAGGGAAACAAACCTGGAAGATAAAATAAAAAAGAAGCTGATTCCCTCCTGTGAGGTTATTCCTAGAATCTATGGATTACCAAAAATCCATAAGGAAGGGGTCCCTCTTAGACCAATTGTTAACACCATTGGTTCCCCTACCTATGAATTAGCTAAGTATGTAGCTAAGATCCTAAAACCTCTGGTTGGTAACATAGACTCTTTTATAAAAGACTCAAATGATTTTGTAAAGCTTATCAAGAATAAAAGGGTGGATAAAGATGATATTCTAGTAAGTTTCGATGTGGTTTCTTTGTTTACAAAGATTCCTCTAGATGAAGCCGTTTATGTTATAAAGATGGCCACCGATCCTGAAATAGCAAAGCTTGCAGAAATTTGTTTACGGTCCACTTTTTTCAGTTTTCAAGATCACTATTATGAACAAATATTTGGAGTCGCCATGGGTTCCCCACTCTCACCTATTGTCGCCAACTTATACATGGATTACTTTGAAAGAAAAGCCCTGGACTCATACCCTGTGAAGGCAACATGGTGGAAAAGATTTGTTGACGACACTAACCTGAATTGGACTTATGGTAAGGCGGAACTGAAGAAGTTTTTCAATCATCTTAACTCTATATCTTCCGAAATCAAATTTACTATGGAGCTTGAAGAGAACGGTAAGATCCCCTTTCTTGATGTTCTGATCAGTAGAAAAGAGGATGGTACTTTGGGACACCAGGTCTATAGAAATAAAACTCATACTGATAGCTATCTTCATGCTGACTCTTACCATCATCCTTCCCAAAAATTTGGCGTCTTAAACACTCTAGCTGTTAGGGCTTTCAGGATTTCTGACCCTGATCACCTAAAAGAGGAGATTGAACACTTAACCTCTGTCTTCAAAAACCTTGGATACAAAGAGTGGAGTATCAAGAAAGCTATAAGAAGAACTCAGGATAAGGTTCTCTCCAGGCGTCCTCCTGAAGACAAGAAAGAAAATTATGGAAAAGTTTACCTTCCATTCATCCAAGGGGTTACAGATAAGATTGCAAAGATTTTAAGGAAAAATAACATAAACACTCAATTTACAACATGTGGAACTATAAGACAAATGATGAGGTCAGTAAAGGATAACATTGATCGTTAACAACTCAAGGGTGTGTACACGATTGATTGCTCTTGTGACAAGAGTTATATTGGGGAAACAGGTCGATCTCTGAAAATAAGACTAAAAGAGCGCGCGACTGATATAAAGAATGAGAGATCCTGTACATCAGCCCTTTCAGAACACTCTTCCAAAACAAAACATCATATGTGTTTGGAAGACGCTAAAATAATTGCAAGAGAGGATAATTATCATAAAAGAAAAATCAGAGAGGCCATCGAAATTATGAAATTTCCTCAGAACCTCAATAGGGACAGTGGGAGTGAAATTAGTGGAAATTGGCTTTCCCTGATCAGACAAATAAACCCCTCCAGTCCTTTGGAAGCATAGTATCAGGGTTTTCATTTTAATTAATTAATTAATTTTAATTTAAAAAAATAAAAAAATTAATTAATTAAATAAAAATAGAAATAAAATAAAATAAAATAACTAATAAAAAACCAAAAATAAAGATTAATTAATTAATTTATTAATTAATTCGACAATTATGGTTAAACCTTGAAAAATGGTAAAATGATTAATAACAATAATAGAATAAATAAAAAACAATAATAAAATAAAATAAATTAAAAAACAATAATAAAATTAATTAATTAATCAATTAGATTTAAATTGATTAATTAAATAAAAATTTTAATTGATTAATTAAATGATAATAAAAACTTTAAAAAACAATAGGAAAAAAATAAAATTATAATTAATTAATCAAATAAAATAAAATTGATTAATTAAATAAATAAAAGCAATAGAAAGAATTATAAATTGATTACTTACTTAATTAATGAAAAATTAAATTAAATTAGATTAATTAAATCAAAATTAATTAATTTACTCTAATTTAATTACATCAATTTTAATTAATTCTAATTAAAATTAAATATAATTAGTCAATTAATTAAACTAAAATAATTAATAATAACAAGAGATTTGATTAATAAATAAAATAAAAATTATAAATTAATTAATTAATTAATTAATTAAATGATTATAAAAATAGGATTAACAATGAAAAATATGGTAAATACCAATAAATAAAATAAATAAAAATTATGGATCAAATTGAACTAATTAATTAATTATAAACTAATAAATTAAATTATAAACTAATAAATTAAACTTATTTATGAATTAAAAAATAAATAAAAAATAAAAAATAAATTTAGGTTCCAGAAAAAACTATGGGAATAATCAAGGCTAAATAATTAATTTAATTAAATAAAATTTTTATAAATAAAATAATAATAAATTAAAATAAATTAGAAATCATACATATAAGTGTCGGCTTCCTTAAAAATTAGGGATCTAGGTTTATTTATTCCCAGGTCGATAGACTCTTCTCTCAATAAGATTTCATTCATATTCTATCTGAATTAGTCCTGATGATGGACCCTCTTTGGGGTTTGAAACATCGACAGAATGAACACAAAACTGTGGATAATCCGGATCATGCCACTGTAGGAAAAAGTGATTACAATAGAAAATATCTGGAATAAGGAACGATCCGAGAATCGATGATTCTTAGATCATTCTTTCTTAATTGAGATAAGTCAATATATTCAGGGGGAGAAACCAAGAATATTATCTACAACCAACTCCATAGTTTATTAGTGGCCTTTCTTGAATTTTCCATGTATAATCTTGAATAGTGGCAACTTCCATCCATCTTCAACATGCCCTCATAACCGTTGTTTATGATAAATTCTTCAAACAACGAATTAGTATAGTAACTCATTTTATAAGTAAAATAATTTTTATTTTATTTTATTTAAGGTGAGATTATGAGAACGAATTAATTCTGGATGAAGCTTCAACTATACTAAACAATGAATAATTATGAAGAAAAAAGACAAGAAACTGATATCGAGGCTTAAAAATCCAAATGGTAATATATAACAATTATAAGGCTCAACGTCAACCTTAGTAAAGGTCTCCCATATTGTCTACTTATAAGACATGAAGAATTTTAGTGGACACAGGTGCTAGACTATGAGAATACGACTTTTAGTGGACACAAGTGCTAAACTATGAGAATACAACTTTTAGATGTTGAACTTGCTTTGAAATAAGTCATCTTCAGAACTCCTGCCCATAAGAAAAAAAGGTGCCAGAAAAGAAAAAGAGGCAATTTTCAAAGAATAAAGGATGACAATTTCCAAACAACACAAAAGATAAAGAAAAAGAGCCCCAAGGACAATCATCCAAATTTAGTAGTATAAAATAAACCTTTCATCCAATCAAATGGTGGAAAAGGGGACAAATCTAGACCAATGGATACCACCTTGAAGGGGATAGAATTAATAGATCTCATTGTTCTAGAGTAGAAAAAAGAGAAATTACCCATAGAAAAAGATCTGAGAGCCACATAGAGACCCAATGTAGAAGTATCCCCATAGATGGATGGCAAACAATTAGCAATAGTGACAACCACTTCAAATCAATGAGTTTGGTGAAAAGTGGAAAAAAAGGAAGATAAGTAAATTTTATTACATTTAGCCCATTTTTTAATTTTATTTATATTTTTAGTTTTATTAATAAAGTGCATCAACTGCAACGTTGATATAAATGAATGCCTTCAGGTATTTATGGAATGTAATCTTCCCCCTCTTTTAAGGTTGAATAAAAATACAAATTTTTCCAAAAAATACTAATATTTTAATTAAAATTCTAAAAATTATATCAATAGAAATACCATCGACACAATAAAATAAATAATAATAACTATCTAATAATAATGAATATTTAAATATACTAAAATCAAATATCAAAATTATTATTATTAAATTAATAAAAATATATCATTTTATTATTTATCTCTTATATTATTAATAATATAAAAATATTAATCCCAAAAACTCTTTATTATTAATATTTTTAATATTATAAAATATTAAAAGCATTTTCATTTTAATATATAATATAAAAAGATAAATAATAAAGAATACTCAAGAAAATTTATAAATTTGTTGAATATAAATGATTTATTGTTTGAGAATATCTATCTTATATTACTAAGGGTATTATATTTTAAGTGTAAATAATTTATTATCTTACATTTCTTTATATAGCAACTTTTTTATTCATTATAAAGTTCTTTCATAAATTAGAATTATCTTTTTAAATTTATTATAATGAAAAATTAATATTAATCAATTAAATCCCAATTTTTAAAATTTCAAAAATATTATATATATAGGTTTTTAACGATATTTATTAACAATATTATATAAAACTAAAAAACTTAAAATAATAAAAATAATATCTTTTAAAAATTCAAACTTACTAAATGTTTTAAACCCAAATAGTTTAATGATTTTAAAATTTCTCAATTTTCTGTTATAGAATTTTTATCATAGAAGATTGTCTAGCCTTGTTTGACACACTTGGTGCTTAAGAACTTAAAAATGGTGTAAAATGATAATCATTTTTAGTATACTAACTATAATTAACATAATAGTTTGAAAAGTTATTAATTTTGTGGGAATATTACTTTTATTAAAATGATTTTTTTAATAAGTTTAATTTTTTAAATTAAATATAGTTAATAATAATTATCTTAATATTGATTGACCACAAACAAACTTGAGCCTTCTTGTTATTCTTTTATATTTTTGTGTGCTTTTATTAGAGTGTGTGAATATATAGTTAAATTGGCTTTTTTTAATAGGTTAATTATATATGGTGAGTTTATTTTTCAACTAAATATTTTTATTTCTAAAAAAATAATAATAGATATCTAATAAGACGTAATGAATATTTCGAAATTCAAAATACATATGTGCAACAATTATTTAAAATAAATTTGATGTTATTATGTCTGTGTTTTACACTAGGAGAGCTCAGCGTCTTGTAGAGACAACAATTGCTTTCTTCTTGGATTTGATTTTATCATGGTAAGAGCTATGTCTAAGATTGTTTTCTACCTTCAATATCTTCTTTTATTTTTGTGAGGAAATTAGATAACAATTTCAAATCTATTGTGTCATTCAACGCAGACTCCCCAATAGCCCTCCAATGTCATTTGGTGCTAGAGGAACATTGATTGCAAAGTTTCATATTTCTCATTGATGAAAGAAGAGATGATCCATAAGATCACCCACCAGTTTGAAATGGAGTTCCTTATACTCTAAGGCCATGGAGATTGATTTGAACAACAACTATGCATAGTATCCTGGGCTGCCCAATTCTTGAATGCATGTCTTGCTTCGTCTGCATCTCTCACATGGAAGTACTCTTTTAGCAATGATTGTTTCGCGCATTGACTATAATTAGGTGTTAATTTCTAGGCCTTGTACTCTTCTACTGGATGAGCAAAAGAATAATCTTGGATCTTCTCTTCTTGTTTTTCATCACTTGATGATATTGACAGTTTTTTTGCACCTAGAGGCAAGACTAGCTTCTCTTCTTCTTTTTCAACACCTAATGATATCAACAAACGCTTTTCACTTGGAGGAAGGAAGGGATTCTCATCCTTTTCATGTGAGAATAATAAAAATCTTTTGTTGTTTATAAATGGATAGGGCTTTAAGAATATTTTGGAACTCAATTTTCCACAAGGTAATAGATTTGCATTTGAAGTGGAATCAGTTGCTTAATGTGTAGGAGGTTTATATGCAAAAAATGAATTCAAAAGTGGAGTTAAAACTGATGTAGACATAGTCATCATCTGAGTGGGATGAGGTGTAGACGAGGATGACAAGTTTTGTGAATGAATATTGTTGTTTGATGTTTTACCTCTCCAAACATCGTCCCCCAATGGGGGTCTCATCATTTTGTTATCATCTGGATCCGAGGAACTTTGCATCAAATTGTAATTGTCAACTCATGGAGCGTCATTAAGTTTTCTTCTTGTTCTTTTAGGCCTTGGGCCCAACTTTCCCTCAACTTTTGTATGGATCTCGCTTATAGTATTTTCCTTAACCTAAAATTGAATTTTTAGTGGACAATTCATATGTACCTTTTCTCTTTTGGGAATGAAGGAATAATAGTCTATAGTTAATGGTTTAGGGAACATAGTTTAGTGGCCCATGGTAATATGCTAGTTGTAATTGCTTGTAATGAAGCCTATAAAATAGCTTATTTATTTCCATTGTAATGTGCCAAGAGCCAAGGTGCCAAGGGATGAGTAGGGCTCCTCAGCTAGTGTAAGGGGCCAAGAGTTGAGAAGGGTTCTTTAACTGGTGTGAGGGGCCAAGGGTTGAATAGGGAGCCTCTGTAGGCTTGGTTAGGGTTTTGGCCAGAGACTAATGGAATTTCGTTAGGCTGGGTTTTTCCTCAGAGTTTTGGGTTTCCTAGGATATTTCTTGGTGTTCTTTATGTGTGTGATTTCTTTTATTCATGTTCATGATTATATGTTTATTAACTTTTCCTTTTAATACATAATAGTGGTATCAGCGCAGGTGTAATAATTTTTTGTTGTGTGTATGGTTTAAATAATCTGAATATGTTGTGTAAAGTTTGATTGTGGATAGATTTACATGTGAAGAAGCTAGACTTGGTCAGATTTGGTGTGGATTTGCAGTTCAGAGCTAAAAGTTGCCTTAAGGGGGGCACCTCTATGGCCAAGGGTTTGCTTGGCCTGATAAATAAACTATCATGCATGTTCAAATTTGCATCATGGATCATTTTCCGTACACTAGTTGGTAGTGTTAGTGAATTTAGAAAAGTATTGAAAAATTGAGCTACCGCCCAAGAGTTAAGAAAATTGGGACACCTATGCCAAAATTGGACGCTGCGTCCCCTCCTTTGGAGAACTATAATAAAATAGGGAAAGGTTTTCCCTGCTTGAATGCATAATCTATGAGTATGAGGGAGGAAAGGAATGAATGGTAGTGGGAGTGCATCATGTTGCTAGGCAGAAAGAATGGTTAGCAGGGGGTTTATGGGCCTAGTAGGGTTTTCTAATGTAGACTTTGAGGTGCACATTGTTGGATAGTTGACATTGTCTAGATGGATAGTGGCTTCAAATGTGTTGGCATTGATGCCAACAATCATGTTGGGTGATGTGTTGGGAAGTTGGCATTGTTAAACCATTAGCAAGAGTGTTGGAATTGATGTCAACCAGATAGCATGGATGTTTGTGGTAGAAGATGTTGGATTTTATGTTCCCTAGCCTAGATGTGATGGTAATTGGGCTATTTTGATGTGCTTGATGTGTCAAGCTCAGGGGGAGACCCACAGTTGTGACAATGATTTGTAGAGAATCATCACAATAACAGGATTATTGGAGAAGCCATAAAAATATGACTATGATGGCTTGGAGTCCCAAATTTTGGAGGAGGTTCTACCTCAAGAGATCAACTCAAATACTATTGGAGGTTAGTGCTCGGAAATATCACTCCAATAGTATGTGGAACCTTTCAAAATGCCTCTGAAGAGCAAGTTCTAGGAAAAAGAAGAAGAGCCAACGTGGAAAGAATGACAGAGAGTTTGAAACCATCTTTCAGGAAGAAAATGGGATCAAATCCTACATCAAACCTTATTCAATGGAATGTTATTTGAAATAGATTTCGAATGGTATATGGAAGTCTATAAATGGTCCTGGAATCAAAAGCTATTGATTCTCAAAGTAAGGACCTTGAAAGTCCTTAGGAGGAGGCCTAATTTAAGACCCTGAATTTTTGGACCTCAGAACCAGGGCAATAGGAGAAATCGAGACCCGATACTAGAAGGAATGAGCGGGTCCTATTAGAACCTCGAAAGGTTGAGACAGTCAGAATATTGGAGGTTTAGAACTTCACAACTCATTTATAATTCGGTTGAAGAAAAGTTATGATTTGATACCTGAGTAGGAGAACATTGAGACCCAATATCGTAACCTTGAAGCAGGAATTTGCTGGAACATTGGAGGTTAGAGCAGAAGGGAAATTTGGAAGGTCGAGGCTATTAGAACCTTGGAACCTTTTAAGTCCTTATAAATTGTAATTCTTTGAAAGCATTATGGTTTGTGAGGAAGAGGAATTAACAAAGGAAATCATTGAAAAACCAAGGACCGATGGTCCCTATCTCTTTCCTCCAATTGGACACATGGTAGTAGTTGATTGGCCTTGGGGAGTTGACATTGAAGATGATGTCATCATGATGTGGTTGTGTGGTGGACACATGGCATTTTTATTTGGCATTTTTGGGGTCCTAATGGGGAAAATCTAGGTGACATGTGTCACCACTAAGGATGTGCTACATGGAGTGATGAAGACAACATGATGTCATCTCAGAGGTCAGCATTTTGGAGGAAGGAAGGGGCTCCGATGGTGTTGGCACACGGTTGTCAGTTCCCATAGAACAAGGGGCATATAAATAATACTAACACCTGAGTGTTATGAGTATTTCGAAGGTCAGAATTTCGAAACTCCTTCGAAATTGAATTATCAAGGAAGTCATGATACAGTGAGATCTAATGTGGTGGTGCTTGTTTTTGGGGGACCCAAAGTACCAAGGGTGTAAAGTGGGGTTAGCACCTAAGTGCTATGAATAATTTCGGAGCTTGGAGTTTCGTAACTCCTATGCAAATTCTTTATGAAAAAGTTATGAGGAAAGGAGATCCGATGTATGTTGGTGTATAGATAGAAACAAAAAAGAACCAAGGGTGAGAGAAGTCACTAAAGGAAGATAGGACCTTGGAAGGATATGAAGGCCTTAGCACCTTATTGCTAATCCGTTGGTCACAACTTTTGGTTCCATGGTGTAAAAAAAGGAGTTGAGCAAAAGGAGCTAAAGGTAAAATTGGAAGCTTGTGATTTAGGAAGGTCATTAAAATGAAATTTCCAAGATGTAGTAGCTTTGATATTGTTGTATGGAGGTATATAAAGGCGTATGAGGATGAATGGGTCAACAACTAAGCAAATGTGTGCAGAAGGTTGGTGTCACAGGAGTAATGACGGTTGCAAAAATTGCTAGGTCAAGACAAAGACAACCATGATTTGCATAGGTAGCAGTTCAATCCAAAATGACCATGCTTGAGCTTTCTTACATGTTAACGAAGAATTAAATGTAAAATATGGCCAAGTACAAAAGTGTTAATCACAGTACAGGAGAACCATGTCGGAAGTACATCTGATCTTTGTGAGCAGTTAAGAATAATGGAGAGCCATGCTATGTGTGAAGACATAATTCACGATTTGTCTCATTGGAGTGTGTAGATGGAATAAAGATTTAATTCTCAGTATGGAGGATGCTCAGGAGCCCATTCTCATGATTTAATGTAGTTACCTAGTTAGATGCCATAGTAGAATGGAGAGCCATGCAGAGGTAAACTCGGGCAGTGTGGAAATAGGTAGTAGAGGAAGCATCAAGCAGAGTGCAGTAGAGGAACAAGACCCAGGATCTTAGATGAGAAAATGAAGAAAAAAAACATTGTTGTGAGAGAGATGAATAGAGAGCTCAATGTTGAGAGTGCATTGCTACGTGTGAGGCTAAGTGTGATTTTTTCAGTTGTGAAAGGTTGAGAGTGCCTAAGTAGAAGAAGGAGACCCCGAGAAAGAGTCAGTGATGTTATGAGAAAGGTCGAAGGTGCCTGTGCAGAGGGAGAAGGCTGAGAGAGCTCCTGTTGTGGTGTAAGAGGCCAAGAGAGCCTAAGGAATAGAAGGTTGAGATCTGAGTGTGTGCTGATGAATAACAAAGAACAAAGTGTTGGTTGGGTTGTGATGAGTGACTGTTTTTGAGCAGGTTAGTGGGATGCTATAGAGTGAGACAAGTGAGAAGAGTGCTGCATGGGCCAAGGGTTGAAGAAAACAATGTTGATATTAGGCAGCGTTGTTTCCAATTACAGTGAACATTAGTTCATTATTGAGTGTGGGTTGGATCCTACATATAAGAAGTTGGTGCTTCCATTTCTAGTGGGTGCGTGAGAAGGCTTTAGGGTTGGTGCATCTTGCAAGTTGGTGCTTACATAAATCCAAGGAGCTACAAGTTGGTTCTTGCAACAAATATGTGAAGTTGGTGCTTCACATTGTGCTTCTGGTAAGTTGGAAAAATGTCTAGAAAAGGAGGGAGTTGGTGCTTCCTGCTAGTATGTGTTAGGAAAAATCAAAGGGTGTTGGTGCTTCATGTGAGTGGTGGCTCACAAAACAAATTGATGTAATATAGTACATGCTCTTATTTTACATCAATAACAACAAGATTTGGTGGTTTTTTCCTGAAAGGTTTTCCACGTAAAACCTTCATGTTCATGTGTTTGTTTCTCATGTTGTGTACGCTTGTGTTGTGTTATGGCTGATGTTATGGTTGTTGATGGTTTCTCTCATATAATGGATGCCATGTTTCAATGAGGAAGAATAAATTGGCTTAAAGGTAAAAATTAGCCTTAATACTGATTCACCCCCTCTCAATATTAACATTTTTTCCAACAATTGGTATTAGAGCCTGGTTCATTCAGGAATAGCTTAACCACTAGAAGGTAGATTTAAGGGAAACAATGGCTAATCAAACTTGGATTACATCAGAAGGAGTTCAATTCTTAAATTGATCAAAGTATGTATTTTGGAAGGTTATAATGAAAGCCTATTTAATGGCCTTGGATTTTGATGTATGGTGTTGCGTATTGAATGGAGAAAAGAGTGAGAAGAATGAAGAAGCCAATGAGGCTATCATGAAAGGGAAGTATAGGCCAGATGTTGAAAAATTAAGGCATTGCAAGACAAAAAGGGAAATTTTGGAAAAAATGTAATGTTTGTATGAAGGAGATAGCCATATGGCTCAAGAAGAAGTTAAGGAACTTTTTTTCTCAAGTAGTGAACCAGAACATGTAGTTTTTGGTGAAGAAGAAGGCCTGGATGAGAGGCCATGCAACTCTAAAGAAAGGTCTAAATTTGTATAAGTAGAAAATGAGAGTACCTTAGAGGAAGAAGATATATCCCAGGTGTGCTCATCCGTATGAGAAAATACTAGTACTCCTAACAATGATGAAAAAGGATACCCCTTAGACCCATGGAAGACTCCATGGACACAAAGATGGGTTTAGATCTCTGTGGTGACTCAGCTAGAACCTATGATAGTGAAGAGAAGGATTTGAATGAAAGGATATAATTTAGAAAGAAGTTAATCTATGCTCTAAAGGAGATCAAGGACCTCTCAGAGGTAAATCTCAAGAAAGAGGAGAAATTAAAAATTTATGAGCTTGAGAATGAAAAGTTGAGAAAAACAAGAGTAAATATTAATGCTCAATAAGAAATAGGCTAACATGCTAAGTGGCATCTTAACCAATTAGTTGAGTGAGAAGGAAGCTTACTGTAAGAGACTACAATTTGAAGTAGTCTCATTAAGACATGACTTAAAAAAGTCAAATAAAGAGTTGTCTCAATATCAGAAGCTTGAGGAGAGCAAGAAAGTCTTGGATGAGATGCTTGGAAAGAAAATATCCCATCTCATCAAGGTTGGTTTGGGTTTCAAAGAAAAACCAAGCTCCAAGATTTCCAAGGCTGAAGGGTCTACTTCCCAGGTAAACACGGCTTGAGGTTCTAGCAACAAAAGAGGAAAATATGTTGTTGAACTCCAACATCAAGGAAATCAGAAACAACAAAAGAAGGAAAGGAAAAAGCAAAAGGATAAGAAGTAGAAGCAAGTAGAGCAGCAAAAAATATCAAGGTAGCTACAAGAAAGAGTGCAAGGAAGCAAAGCAAATTGTCATGAAAGGCACATGAAGAACTAGCAAAGGACATGTTGTTCCTTAAGAAACCAATTTCCTGGCTGCAGGGAAATTGTGCTTAAGACATTAATAAATATCACTTACTATCACTTATTGTTTGTTGTGTTCTCAAATGAAGGACCTGGAAACTTGGTTTTAAACTCTTAATACATGTATGACAAGAACATCTCAGAATGCCATTTTTTTCTAAATATAAATGATGGATGAAGAAAGTTTGAAGGGGAAGCTAAAGATAATATGTTGATATTTCACAGAAACTACTATCTGTAACTTAGAGGAATTATGATAATTAGAACTGAATCATAGACAATATGCTGATCTTTCACAAAAACTATTATCTATAATTTAGAAGGGAAGTGAGGACTTCAAGTATAGGAGTGCTCTTTAAGGAATTTTAACTTTATGTACATAAGTAAATAAAGACCTGTTGCTTCATTACTATACTTGAAAAGAAGAAAACATAGCATGACACATGACAGAGAAACTTACAAAATTATATGCAATAACTCATGGAAACTTCTGATTCTTTCATTAATGAACGATCATATCAGGAATATAGTGGCCTAGTCTCCGGGTTCTCCAAAGTTCGAACCACCAACCCTTTCTTTGTAAAATTTCCTCCTTTTATACATTTGTGAAACAATTGTGAAAATGTCAAACTACTAAACTGTTTCCCTAACTATTTGAATTAAAAATTATTACAGACTTTTACAGAGGTTTAAAGACACCTAAAAAAACATAAAATAACAGAAAACAACTGAATTTAGAAGAGGACAATAATTGCTGACTTGCTCTGTTAATTCGTTGTTGAGTTTCTTCTGTAGATTCTTTAACAATGCTTAATCCGCTTAAACCGTAATTAACTGTGTTGACCTGTGTAAACTTGGGTTTATACATGTACCGGGACCTGTGCCTTTAATGATCTTCCGATTCAAACTTTAAATCCATAATGGTTAAGGCCCCTTTCATAAACCCATATGTGGAATGATTTCTTAAACCCAATGTAGACCTTATCGGGACTCAAGCAACCCTTCTAAACCTTCAATATCCCTTTATTAACTCAAATATATATATATATATGCCCGCTTAAGTCACTCCTTAACATTAGTTATGTTATGGTTTTCACCTATAAACCCTTATATTGGCGTTAAATTCATTATAAACCATCTATAATAAAAATATCCATAAAGCATGCATTTCTACATTTTTCAAAGCCTCTGCACAGTTCTCTAGGCAATAGATTTTCCTGATAGATCCCCACCATAGATCTACACTTAGTGGATCAGACATTTTATAAATATTTTGGGTGAGACATAAGCCCTGAGAATACCCACCCGAAATGGGCGGTTTTCTCTTTCCCCCAGTTGCTACGTGTCAAACAATAAGTGGAGTCGGGCGAGCCCATTAAAAACTGCTTACCACTTCGCATCTGCCTGAAATTCCGCCTTTTAACTTAAAATCTTCCTTTTCTTCAGATTCGACTTTAACGCTAATTTTTCCGTTTACACAAAAAAATCAACACAAAAAAATAAAGCGAAACTGAAACGGAATTAACCCAATTTAATAAATATATCAGGTCCAGAACTCAATCAAAAATCGCAATCGGCATAGCCACACACACACACACAGATATATATATTAAGATTTATGCAATATCGCGGACCTGATGGGAGATTTAAACAATATATATGTAATGTCGGGTCTGGCCAATGCATATCGCAATTGGCAGAACCCACCTCTATATGCATAAAGGCTTTGCGGACTCAATGCAATAATAAAACACAATATATATTATATCGGGTTCGGCTTACCCATATCTCAATCGAAGCTTATTTCTAATATAATCCCTTTATAATAGAAATATATAGAAATGCGTAATCATAATGTATATGAGGGACTTTTGATATGGCGAACCCAAAGGGACTTAAAACCACGCTATATATACCTTTCGGGTTCGACTATATATGTTTTAACACTTTTCCTTTGTAAATCCGATATTTCTTTATTTCTTTCTCATTTTGATATGCGCTTATATATATACATATCTCTCCATATATTAATATAGCTCCATATAACCCTTTATATCCGATTCTTTTGCATTTCTTCCTTTAGCGATGCCGATATATAACAAACAAAATATTTCATTTCTTTTAGGCTTTTTCGGAAGGGTAAAGGATATAAAGGAGTTTTATGACTCCCGATAGTGATATAACTAATAAATAAACCTCAAGCACAATATAAGCTACAATACGTCCCTTCATCCTCAAGGACAAATCCCTCAAAGAAAAGGTATCTTCATTCCTCAAAAGCCTTTTCATGGTTATTGTTTTTCTTGGAACAATTTTGGACATAAAGCCATAGATTGTATATGGCATGCAATAAAACGAGATGTGTTGGGTAGCAACAACCCAATAATGTGTAAAACGACTTGGAGAAGTCACGTTGGTAGTGATAGGAGTCATGACAAGATTGCTGATAGATATGGTAATTCCTCTGCCCCATTTTTAAGCCATATCTAATGCTACAATTGTGGCAATATTGGGCACAATAGAGCAATTTGTAGATATGAGAAAAAATGGCATGCTTCTTCACATATGCATACAAATGTAAAAAATCAGGATTTGATGATAAGAAGAAACAATGGAGGTGAGGAATACAAGTTTATCTTTAGTGTCAAAAGAGAAATATGAAAAGAGGATGAAGAAGTCAGATGAATGATCCTCTTACCCTTGTGGTTGAACCCTCTGTGATGCAGAAAGGTTGTAGGAATATTTGGGTGAAGAAAGAGGAACAAAAGGAGAATATTCCCCTAGCCATGTGCAACCAAGAAAAGGCCCACATCTGGGCAAAGATGAAGCTGGAAGGAAAAGCCTCTATCAAGACTCAAGTTTTGAAATTTTGGAAGAAGAAGAATGATGATATTCTCATGGGGAGTAGATCCTCTGTTTCTCTTTATTAAAATAAGAGAATGGCCTCAAGGGAGTTTGAATGAGTCAAATGCTAAAAGTTAGAAAGCAAAGAAAGATAGGTGCATCTGATTTTTATAGGTATGGTCTAGTCCTCTTGTTGATTACGGTAATGTATGTGCTTATTTCAAATGTATCAACATTGAAAGAGAGAGGAGGTGTTGGAATTATGACAAAGATTTGGCACTATGACACAGGTGTCGTCCTTGATGGCAACTCACTTAGATGACAGATCACAGTTCAGACTCACAGAATGAAGAAAGAGAGGTATACGCAGGTTCCTCATTGAACAAGCCATGTGTACACGCAAGTTAGCAGAACAAAAGGGGTGTAAACGTACACACGCATTTTCACAGAAGTAAAGGCGCGTACATGTTGGAAAACTAAGTTTTTGTCTGTGGTATTTGGTCCATGGTATTTTGATCCATGGTATTGGTCCAAGGTATCTGGTCCGAAGTGTTGACCCCAGGTATTTGGTCCAAGGTATTTGTCCTAAGTGGTTTTGGTCCATGGTATTGATTAAGGCCTAAGACTATAACTGGAGGAGAAGATCATTAGGCAAAGGTATTTAAGTATTGAATATCTGATGAAGAGAAAGATATAGTATACATGTTATTGGGTTATGATGCATAGATGGATCTGAACCACAGATGAACCTTAGCACTTGATGAAGGATAAGATCTAATGATGGGTCAAGATCTTAAGGCTTGAAGTGAAGTATCTTTGTGTGGTTTTGATCATTTATCTAAATAACTGGCGCACGTTGTAGTCTGTAAATATGATGATCTGGGTATAACTGAAGTCTCAAATTTTTGTAAAGTTTAAATCATCATTTATAGATCTGTACGTAGGTTCACTTTAGAAAAGGTGCATATACACGCTGGTTCTGCATATCAAAACAACGTATACATCTTACATTTGATTTGCAGATTTGTACACAGGTTCACCTTGAGAAAAGAGCGTATGCACGCAGGTTCGACATGTGGAAGTAGCATATACCTCATAAAATATGTTTTAGCTGCTTCTGTTTGCTGTTGCAGTGTTCTGGGTTCAGGCTTGGGTTCTGGTTACTGCATTCTGGTTTCAACATTCTGAAAAGTGATTGATTGGTTCAGTTGAGGTTGGTGCAAAGGAGATTGGTTGATGCAAATATATTTGATGTTTGAATGATGTTATTGATGGATCTAGTCTGAAAATTTATGAAACGTGGTCCCTAGAAGAAAAAAGAAGGTTGTAGCCTTTTGTAGGTAGGCATCTATGTACTAGTAAACATATCAACTAGTACAAGAGCTAGGGGGTTGTAGATCCCTTCCAGGAGAAGCTAGAGAATAAGAGAAGGTTGTAGCCTTCTGCAGGTAGAAGACTATGTACTGGTATAAGACTGCACCAATACAAAAATTGTAAAAAGAAGTTTCTTATTAAAAGGAAGACAGAGATGATTGCAGCAGGTGGTTTTCACCCACATTGGGTTTCCACCTTATATCTTGTGTTCATATGTGTGATTGTCTGTTCTATTTTTACTGCACCTGGTTACTGTTTATATGGTTCTGATGCACTGATTAGAGATCAACATATGATGAATTAACCGAATCATACGTTAGCAAGATATACACTAGTTGCCTTAAATGCAATTGCATATACACGCAAGTTCCATTAACTGAAGTAGCGTATATGAATTTGATTATGGGAATGAAAAATTATTGACTTGCTAATACTGATTCACCCCCCCTCTCAGTATTATTTCCAACAAGTGGTATCAGAGCAGGTTCTTCAGAAGAATCTTGATTGCTTAAAGGAAGATCCATCATCATGAGTAATCAAGAAGAAGAGGGATCCATCAGAACACCAATCTTTGATGGAAGCAACTTCGTTTATTGGAAGGTAAGAACCACAACCTATCTTCAATCACTTGGAACAGATGTTTGGGAAATCGTGGAAGGAGGATGTACATTTCCATCAACAATTCCTACAGATGCAGCAGGTAAAAAGCAATATGAAACCAATGCCAAGGCTGTTAATACACTATTGGGAAGTCTGTCACAATTAGAATTTGTCAAAGTTATGTAGCTCAAATCTGCCAAAGAAATATGGGACAAAATTGTTCTAAGCTATGAAGGAGACTCTCAGGTAAAACGTGCAAAACTGCAAACTCTCAGAATTCAATATGAAACTCTCAAAATGCACAATGATGAAAGTATAGCTAGTTACTTCTTACGTATAGATGAGATTTTTAATTGCATGAAGAATTTGGGTGAAGAGATAAAAGAATTTACTTTAGTTGAAAAGGTTTTAAGATCCTTGTCTGCTAAGTTTGAATCAAAAGTATCTGCCATAGAAGAAAAGCAGGATCTTCAGACTATTACTATGACACAGCTACACGGAATCTTAATTGCTTTCAAGATGAGAAAAGGAGGTCCATCAGATATGAGAGAAGCCACATTTAAAGCTTCAGGAAGAGAATAACTCAATGAATCAAGACATATTTCAGAAGGAGAGGAAGAAGCAAACTTTTTCAAGAACCTTCAACAGGGTTCCGGAAGATTCAGAGGTAAACTACCTTTCAAATGTTTTGCTTGTGGAAGAGTCGATCATTATGC
Source organism: Pinus tabuliformis (assembly GCA_031772625.1). NCBI lineage: Eukaryota > Viridiplantae > Streptophyta > Pinopsida > Pinales > Pinaceae > Pinus > Pinus tabuliformis. The sequence goes on along the minus strand of CM062816.1, from coordinate 1,306,702,431 downwards.
TGCCAAATGTCCTCATAATTATAAGCTTGATAAAGGTAAGGAATCAGCAAAATGGAATAGAAAACAAAGTGTAAGTAAGAAGAGCTATTATATGTATGAAGATAGCGATGGTTTATCAATTAGTGATGAAGATGAAAATAGTAATGACTATAGACTTCTGATGGCTTTTGAAGATGATGATTTCTTGGATGCTTTAGATGAAGATGACCTTTATGAAGAAATCTCTAAACTCAAAATCTGTTTAGAAGAAAATAATATGATTATAGATACTTTGACATTCCAACTTGTTGAAAGAGAAAAACACAATGAAAAACTAGAATGTGAAATTGTGGGTCTAAGAAAGGATATTGAGAAAACAAAAGCTCTTAATCTTAGATTTGCTAAAGGATCAAAAACCTTAAATGAAATTATCAAAGTGAAATGTTCTCCTCTAATAAAGACAGGTCTTGGATATACTGAAGAAGCATCTCAAGCACAGAAGCCGTCAACCTCCACTAAAAGCTATCTTGATGCAGCGAAGAGCAATGAACAGTTTGACAATCTTCAGCAAAGGCATAAAGCAAATCACCAGGTAAATTAGGGTCAATTTACTTCAAGGATGAACAGAAGCTACAACCAACCGTAGGTAAATCATACTCAACCTGTTTCAAGAATGAATATCAATAATCACCAGGTCAATAGATTTGATAATCACAAGAAATTCTTTAATTGCCAATGTTTTTCATGTCATAACTTTGGACACAAAGTTGCTCAATGTGTTGCTTACAAGACCATCATGACTAGAGAAGCACGAAATCAAAGGAATGTGACAGGGATCATGAAACAGGCCTACAATAACTTTTCTCTTCTTGAAAATGAAATAGAATGCTCTATCTGCAATAACTTCGGTCATGAAGAATCTGAACGCAGGAGTAAATTTCAGCAAAGATCTCAGAAGGAGCAAACTCCATTAAATCCAAAAATATGGAGAAAGAAAGAACCGCAAATAGAAATATGTGGTATAGCCTTGTATGCAGAAGGATAAGAAAATCAGTGGTACATCGATAGTGGATGCTCAAAACATATGACAGGTGACAAAGAAAAACTTAAGTCATATAATGCCTTAGAAAAGGAAAAGAAGGTCTCATTTGGAAATGACATTCTTGCTATCATAAAAGGTAAAGGCTTTATTCTCTTAAAAGAAAAAGTTAAATCTGGGAATGTTATGCATGTTGATGGTCTAAAGCATAACCTGTTGAGTGTTAGTCAAATGTGTGATCAAGGAAATGAAGTAGTATTTCGATCAAATGGATGTGTTGCTCGTGAGATTGATACAGGAGAAACCGTGATCAAAGGTATAAGAACTCCAAACAACTTATACATACTCAAGGGAGGACAAAAACAGTGCTATCTAAGCAAAAATGATGAACACTGGCTATGGCATAAAATATTGGGGCATATAAGCTTCTCTCAAATAAGAAAAGCATGTAGATTCCAGGCTGTTCGTGATCTTCCATATATCAGCATTCCAGAATATACAATATGAAAATCATGTCAATTTGGTAAGAAAAACATATCGCACTTCCCTGAAAAGGAAGGATCAACTAGTAAGCCTCTTGAACTTGTTCATACTAACTTATGCGGAACATCAAGAAAAAAACCACCTCGTGGAGAAGAATACTTTATATTGTTCATTGATGATATTTCAAGAATGTGTTGGATAGGACTTCTAAAGCATAAAGATGAAGCATTTGAAAATTTCAAAGCCTTAAAAGCTTTGGTTGAAAATGAATCAGATCGTAAAATCGAATGCCTCAGATTTGATTGTGTAGAAAATTATATATTACGGAGCAATGGAACACATAAAATATTGCAGAAATATAAACACAAAAATGCATAAGACAAGAGAGACACAGATATATGTGGCTCACCCAATTTGGGCTACGTCCACCCCGAACAGCCAATCCTTCCTTTTTATTATCCAGCAAAATGAAGAGACACAACCTACATTAGATCCGTTGTAATATCCTCTGTTTTCTCTCACAGTCTCGCCTCTCTATTTCTCGCTCAAAGAATACACCTCTATTTCACAGCCTCAAATACAATGCCCTCATACAAAGAGAGGGGGTTGCCTTTTAGGGCAAAAAACCCTAAACTAAACATAAGTTCTACCGTCAGATCATCCGCCTAATGAACGGCCCAGATTGACTAGAAATTACTATACTTTTACAAGGCAAATTTACATCTATTTTTGGCTTCGGGGGCACTGCCCCCGAGCCCCCGCCGGGGGATCACTGGCCCCTAGACCCCCGCGGGGGGGACAAGTCCCCCCCACACCCCCCTGTGTGGAGGGGTGTACAAACTTCTTGGGGTATACATACGGCTGAAACAAAGACCTCTGAACAATCATGCTCCACACACAATAGATCGAGGAGGGGAATTTACCTCAGATGAATTCTTTGAATTTTGTGAAGAACATGGAATAAAAAGGCAATTCTCAACTGCAAGGACTCCTCAGCAAAATGGAGTGGTAGAAAGGATGAACAGAACTGTTCAACAAATGGCTCGTGCTATGCTAGATGAGTCTGGAACTCTTGCAACCTTCTGGGGTGAAGCTACATTCGTTGCCATCACTATTCTCAACCAAGAAAATATTCAGGTAAACAACACTCAAACTCCACATGAACTTTGGTATGGTAAGACTCCTACTGTAAAATGCTTCAAAGTTTTTGGAAGCAAATGTTACATCAAAAGGATTGATGAAAAACTTGGTAAGTTTGAACCCAGAGCAAATGAAGGTATTCTCCTTGGTTACTCTTCCCGAAGTAAAGGATATAAATGCTATAATAAAAGACTTGGGAAAATTAATGAAAGTATTGATGTTGTGGTTGATGAAGCATGCAAAAATCTGAAGAAAATAAAAACCAAAGATTGTGAAGAAGATGAGGATTATCCTCCCACATCAAATCAAACTAATTCTGAAGAAGAAACCAATGAAGCACCAGAAGAAGAGACAACGGTAGAAGAAAAGACTTTGTCTAGGTGTGTTTAGAAAAATCATTTAGAGACTCAAATTTTGGGACAGAAAGAGGCAGGTGTGCAAACAAGAAGAACTATTACAGAAGCTTCAAGCTATCTAGCATTGTTATCTTCCACTGAACCTCAAAATGTAAATGAAGCATGCAAAGATGAATGTTGGGTCAAGGCCATGAATGAAGAACTTGAGAAAATTGAAAAGAATAATACTTGGGAATTAGTTCCTAGACCTCATGATAAGAATATCATAGGAACTAAATGGACATTCAAAAAAAAGCTGAATGAAAATGGTGAAGTTATTAGAAACAATGCCAGACTTGTTTGTAAACGATATGCTCAACAAAAAGTTATAGATTTTGAAGAAACTTTTGCACCTGTTGCTAGACTTGAAGCCATATGAATGTTCCTTGCTCTTTCTAGTTTTCAGAAATTCAAAGTATACCAAATGGATGTAAAATCTACCTTTCTTAATGGAGACTTAGAAGAAGAAGTCTATATTGAGCAACCAGACAGATTCATTCTTGGAAATGATGTAAAACTTGTATGCAGACTCTGAAAGGCTCTCTATGGTCTAAAACAAGCTCCAAGGGCCTAGTATTACCGTCTTGAAAAATATCTCCATCAACAAGGTTTTTCAAAAGGATCAGTTGATAGCAACCTAGTTACAAAGATTGACAATAATAAATTAATAATACTTGTTGTTTATGTTGATGATATCATTTTCGGTAGCAATGAAGAAGCCATGAGTCAGAATTTTGCTTTGGTAATGCAACAAGAATTTGAAATGTCCCTACTTGGTGAGCTTACATATTTTCTTGGTATACAAGTTCAACAAAATAAAGATGGTATTTTTCTGTCACAAACAAAATATCTCAAGCAGATCTTGAAAAAATACGGCATGGAATATTCTAAACTAGTATGTACCCCAATGGTAACAGGATGTAGTCTTAGCTCAAATGATGAATCAGCAACAATACATCAACCAACCTAGAGATCCATGATTGGCAGTCTGCTTTATCTAACAAGTACCCGACCAGACATCATGCATGCAGTAGGAATAGTTGGAAGATTCCAAGCAAATCCAAAGGAATCACACCTTCATGCAGTCAAAAGGATTTTCAAATATCTTCAAGGAACACAGAATTTTGGTTTATGGTATCCTAGAGATACAGATCTTACACTTCATGCATATACATATGCAGATTGGGCAGGAAGCATTGATGGCAGAAAAAGCACTAGTGGTTGTGCATTCTATATGGGTTCCATATTAGTGTCTTGGTTCAACAAGAAACAAAGTTCAATTGCATTATCTACAGTTGAAGCAGAATATGTGGTTGCTGCATCTTGCTACACACAACTCCTTTGGATGATGCAAACATTGCAAGACATTTAGATCACATGTACTCCACCCATATCCATTCTATGTGATAATACAAGTGCCATTAGTATTTCAAAGAATCCAGTCATGCATTCCAAGACCAAGCACATACCCATCAAATATCATTTTCTACGTGAACAAGTGCTTGAACAAAAGGTCAAATTGGAGTATGTTCCCTCCAAAGAACATGTTGCTGATATATTCACCAAACCACTGCCCAGAGAGACATTTGAATATCTCAGATAGAATCTGGGAGTAGTTGATGCATCATCTTGCTGTTAAAACTTATTTGTTTCAGAGCAAGGTGGTTATACGTGAGTTTCATGAAGTGCAGTCGCATACATATGCTGGCTTTTGTGGATACAGTTGCGTATATGTTGGTTTGAGGAAAATTAGTGGGCCAGAATTAGGATGAAAGGAGTCTGATATGGTTAAGTGAATTAACTGTTATGCTTGATGATGGTTACAGTCTGTGGATGACATGTGGAAATATGTTGTCTCTCATAAGTTGTTGATAACTTGATGTATATCTGATTGATGATGATGCCTTGATAACTCTTCTACTATATGAAATGATCAGATCTGATAGTGATCATCTGGCACAGGTTCAGGGGGAGCATATACTTCTAATAATGCATTGTTGGCATTATCTTAGAAGATCTTGGTAGAAACTCACACAGTTGTTTTTTATTCAGGTGGAACACGTGCAAGGGGAGAACATGGTTGTTGGTCTAGATGCTGATTGACAGATGATGCTAATGAAATTTTTTGATTTGCTCTCTATTATTTATGTCATGTATATCTTTTAATGTAAAGGTCATGAAAAGACCTATTTTGTTACCCCAATATGCATGGGATGGATGATGTAATGTTCTTGTTTCAACATGTATAAACACTTGGTATATCCCCACTTGGTTGGGTGGATGAGTCAAACTTGGTATATCCCTACTTGGTTGGGAGATGGATGTATGTATGAGTCATTGGTGATAGGAAGGTCATTCATGATGTATGTATAGAGTCATGTTCTTCTTTTAGAACATATGTTTGTAGACCTTGCTTATATTCAAGGGGACTATGGGCTCGATCATGGAGCTCAATAATATCACTTCAGCATATCAGAGAATTCAGCATGTACTCAGGGGGAGCATAACCCTTTGCCCTTGATGACGAAGGGTTATGCTCCCCCTATGGTTCTAATGCACTGATTAAAGATCAACATGTGATGAATTAACTGAATCATAAATTTGCAGGGTATATGCTATTTGCCTTAAATACAGTTGCGTATACACGCAAGTTCCATTAACTGAAGTAGTGTATATGAATCTGATTATGGAAATGAAAAATTATTGACTTGCTAATACTGATTCACTCCCCCTCTCAGTATTATTTCCAATAGGAGGAACACAACCAACATGAAGAGTACAAAAAAATGTTTTTATGTTGTGGGAAGAAGAAGATGGGTTGGAACAAAAGTGTGGAATCTCAGGAAGCCCACAGTCAAATTAGATCCACAGGATCAATCCCCACAAAAAAGTGAAGAAGTAGATGCAGGAGATCAAAGAGGATTGGCTCAGGGGGAGCTCCTTTAATAAAAATGGCAGGCGACAATTATCAGCCTCAGGAAGAAATATTTTAGAGTAAATGAAAGTAGTACCTATTGTAGAAGTATGATCTCAAGGGGAGAAGTGATTAAAATTATTAGGATAAGTGAGAATATAGGATGAAGCGGAAACCTAAAGCATTCAAAATAAGAGAAAGTAAATGGAGAGGCAATATAAGTTCAGGGGGAGCATATCACACGTGTCCAATTTATAGCAAAGCATCTAGACCCTCAGTGATTGCATGGGGAAGAAAGAGGTAGCTTGTAGCCCTTTATCATTGATGTCAAATGGGGAGATAATTTGTGGAGAATATATGATGTACCATGCAGAGGAGAGAAATCCATTGGTGGCCCAAGCTTGGAGAAGTGTGGAAGCAACATGAGGATTTTCCATCAAAGTGAAGTGATGAGGTTGAGGCATTGTTATCAATGCTAAATGGGGAGATTATTAGATAGATGGAATTGTCTGGATCTCTAGTGGCTGCAAGTGTGTTGGAATTGATGTCAACAATCATGTTGGGAGATGTGTTGGGCAATTGGCATTGTCGAACTATTGGAAAGAGTGTTGGCATTGATGTCAACCAGATAGCAGGGATGTTTATGGTAGTAGATGTTGGATTTCATGTTCCATAGCTTAGCTATGATGGTAATTGGGTGCCTTTGATATGCTTGATTTATCAATCTTGGGTGGAGACCCATGGCTATTGCAGTGCTTTGTAGAATCATCATAGTAGCAGGCTTATTGGAGAAGCCATAAAAATATGACTATGATGGTTAGGAGTCCCAGAGTTTGGAGGAGGTTATGCCTCAAGAGATTAGGTCAGATACTCTTGGAGGTTAGTGCTCTATAATATGTCTCCAATAGTATGTGGAACCTTGTAAAATGCCTCGAAGAGAAATTTCTAGGAAGAAGAAGACACAAGGTGGAAAGAATGGCCGAGTGTTTGTAGCCATTTTTTAGGTAGTAGATGGGCTGAAAGCCTACATTGGACCTTCTCCAGTTGAAAGTGCTCTGAAATAAATTTCCAATGTATGTGGAAGTCCATGAACGGGTCCAAGAATCAAAAGCTATTGATTGTTGAAGTAAGGACCTTGAAAGTCCTTAGGAGGAGGCCGAATTTGGAACCCTGAATTTCGAGACCTCGGAACTAGGGAAGAAGTCAAAATCAAGACATGATATTAGAAGGATTGAGTGGGTCCTATTGGAACTTTGGAAGGTGGAGACTGTTGTAACATGCATTTTTGTTGCTTGTAGTATTCATTTTTCATTCAGTAACTTGAAAATATTTCAAAAAAAATAAAAGCAAGAGGAAGAAGTGATAATGACATAGCGGAATTGCTAAAGGAACAAGTATAAAAGGACCGGTCCCAGTATACCCATGCGATCAAGTTAAAGCATAATATAAATGGTTATACGGAGCCATAATCGAATATATATATATATATATATATATATATATATATATATATATATATATATATATATATATATATATATATATATATATATATATATATATATATATATATATATATCCAAACAACTTAATGAGTATTTAATAATGTAACTTGAAGTGAGGAACCAAAAAGTCCGTTTGTCAATATCATGTATGGGTAATACTACCCAGGAGGTTTGTAATTGTAATTTTTCGACCCACAAATGATGCCTTGTGAGAGTTAAGACTAGCATCATAGATGTCAACCTATGATGAGGTTAACAATTGCATATGACCATAAGGTGCAACAATACTAAATAACACAAATAGGTGACCAATTATACATGACATCATTCATATATATATATATATATATATATATTAGTCTATGTTGATTATGAGCAGGTGACAATAAAACCCAAAAAATATTACATAAAAAAATATTGTCTTATTTCTGTTTTTCTATGTGCAGTTATCTTCCTTTCAGCCAACACCTGTGCATTTAAAAAGAAGATTCAAAAACCATGAAAAAAAATTATAATAGGAGCATTGATATGGAATGGTTAACCCAATTAAAATATGAGAAGTCAAAGGCTTACCTATTTTCCTTTATAAAAAAAACACGCCATACATACCAACAACTTTAGACAATACAACTCATTCCATGGAAAAGGTACAACTTTTGCTGATATCATTAATGCATTTTACTCGTCCCCGTTGTCATCATTACCTTTATCTTGACCTCCACCTCCATTCCTTTCCACACTTAATCCAATATCAATTTCTAATCAAACACATCATACCTCTATGGAATCCACCATTCCATGTTTTCATCCATGCCCTCACCATAAACTACTAAACATATCGATTATGAATTCCATTCTCCCTCATCCTCTCCTTAGCCCATATGAACAATTTGGGTTCAAAAATAAAAAGAAAAATAAGATATTTCACCTACATGATTTCCTATAGGAAATCATAAATGTGTACAAAAATTCTATATAAGAACCATTTTTCACTCAAATCAATTTATGTATCATTAAAAAGTGTCACCATGATCAAAGGGACCCTTAGCAACAATTTTTTTTAGGATTATTGATCTTCTATAGGATCCCCTCTTCACTAACAATATCCATACCCTCACTACACACTACCAAACATGTCTATTTGATACTCCCTCATCTTCTCCTTAATCCCTGTGAATAATTTGGGGCTCAAAAACCCAAAGAAAAAGGAAGAAATTATACCTACAATATTTCCTATAAGAAATCCTAAAGGTGTGCAAAGATGCTACAACAAGGACTAGTTTCCACTAAAATAATTTTAGTTATCAAGAAAAAGTGTCCCATGATCAAAGGGACCTTCAAAAACAACAAAAATTAGGATCCTTTATCTTCTATAGGATCTCCTATGCACTTGTAAGATCCTTGCAACCAAAAATTCCATAGAAGTAGCATAGTTTCATCATTAAACACTTTTAATTTCTACCCCAACATTCCAAGAACAAAGCACCCCATACAAGTATGACCTATTCAATGAAAGTGTTCTATAATTTTCTTGTAAACATCATTTCATATATTTGCAAGGTCTATTAAAATGTATAGAAAATAAATAAATAAAAAGCGTAGGTCCTCCACTTGATATTATCAAAGAAAGACCCAATGGAAAGACGTGTAAGCAGGAAAGCTTATGACAAGATGTCACAACCTCATAATCAATGAAGTAACCACCACTTCACCCAACTATACTAGAATAAGGATGACTAATGTTAGAAAATATTAGATCACATCATAAAATTAAATAAAACATGCTATTGAAATGACTCCACCATGATGATGTCATTGGGTGACAAATCAAAAATCAAATCACCACTTTTCAGGAGAACAATTAGTAAAACAATAAACCCCCATGCAATAGATAATCATGACCCAACGCTAACCCTTGGCTCACAAGAAACATCTAATAAGTTTTCTGCTTCTACATGAATCCCACAACACTATGGGATAATGACACCATAGTCAACAACAATTCATAGATCACTATATAATAACAATAGGGAAGCAGGTTTCTCTCTACATCTAGTCTCTACTTTTTAAATCTTTGTGTCTCTTCTCTAATAAATTAGTTATCCAATAATCAAACTCTTCCCAATATTTTTATTTGATGTCCTCCATCAAGTTTTTGAATTAAAAATCCTTGTTGTCTATAAGTTAAAAATCCATTTAGAAAAAATCCCTCCATCCCAACTTATCTACAAGAACCCTCTATGGCATCATATTTCCTATAGAAAAAGATATCCTACATAATTCTACAAGATGGGAGTAGGGTTCAATAAGAGATAATTTATAGATTCATTGAGGTATATGAGAGCCCAGTGGTAGGTAAAGGATTTAAAATAGGCCGCTTGATAGAGAACTTTAACGGAATAAGAGGATATGGTGATGGAATTGCTAAAAAGATTCCATGAACTTCCAAAATATTAGAGAGAGTGAATATGTTATTGTAGTCATAAAAGTGAAAAGTTTTGTAACTGAAGAAATCATTAGTAGTGTATCTAGGCTCCAAATATTATCAACTTTGGATAAAGAGGAAAGTAAATAGGCTACCCTTTGCAAGAAAAAATTCTTCCTCAAACATGAAGAATTTCTAGAGGACAAGCATGGAGTAAAAAGATAATGTATACATTTGTTGTGGAGTGGAGTAACTTGCTACATTTTGAAATATATTTCCTATGAGGGTAGACTAAGTTTGGTTTATTCATATTAATTTAGGCTTATTTACCAACCAATACACCTATATCACCTACAATAAGTTGAATCCCTCAACTTACTTACTTTTTTCAACAATATATTAATGAAAAGAGAAAAGATGTGTAAGGATGAAAACATGAAGCACTAGCCCATCGCGGTCTTATCAAGTTGATAGTTCAAAACACCCTAGGAAGCTTAGAACAAAAGGTACCATGGTGTTATTTCAAGGACATGGACAAACAAGCTTTTCTAGAGACTCAAGAGGTCATGAAATGATAAAGCCTTACAAGGAAAGGAAAGGGGAAAATCCATAATCTAGGGTATTCCAAGAAAAATCCATAAAATCAAAAAGTCAAATGGAACCCTCAAAGAAGGAAGTAGATGCAAATTTAATTTCGTAGAGAATTCCACCAAATCCAAAAGGAAAGAGACTAGTTTTGCAACTAAGCACTAAATTCTACAAAAGAAAAAGGAAAAGATATCAACTTCATCTGATAAAACGATAAAACTACCCTCTAGCATAGTAGTCCACATTGAAGGCTCACCATCTATTGCAAAGGACCCATATAACAAGAGGAGGAAACAAAGCATTAGAATATACCTCAAGAAAAATAGGAATCATTGGCAACAATACTAATATCAAGCACAATTATAATCACACTAGCCTATATTTTACCACATACCATGTTGGAGCTAGAAAAGGATAAAAATAAGGCTCCTAAGTGGAATAAGGTAGAAACAAATCAAGGAAAGGGGGATATGATGAAACTCCATGATCATTTGGAGCACTTGAGGGAAGAAATGATGGTATTAAAATGACAAGAAGAGGCAAACAACTGACAATTCATAAAAGAGAACCAATTTTTTAGGTGGGAGTTAGAGAAGGGAAAAAGAGAGGTAGCTACCAAACTTGATTAAATTGGGACATAGGTAGCTTCTTTAGGAACAATGGCCCATTTAGCCATGGAGATGATAGAGTATATGACACCTACCAAAAATTATTTTGTATTTCTCAAGGAGAAATGGTGTAAACAAAAAATCTCCAATTTGACATGACAAAGTGAATTCAACATCTAAACACTCAAAGCATTGACACAAGAATTTAAAAAAATCAATATGGAAGAGTGAGCAAGATTGTGTCAGTTTTACCATCACAATTTTTTCATCTTTCACCCACTTTCTTGGGATCCCAATTCTTATGTGAGAAATGTACAACTATTGGCCTTAACCTCATGTCTCAAGAATTGATAGCTATGAATAAAATAAGTGAAAAATTATAGGGAGGAAGAATCATATAAATTCTTAAAAATAAGAGTAGAAGTTCCTAAACCAGAAGATATTGTAGTAGCTCATGAGACCTTATACTATTATCAAGTGGTGGCTCCAATATGGAAGAGAAGGAAGGAAAAAGTTATATCCCATTTTAAAGATACTTTAAAGATGTTGGGGGGTGAAGTTGGCATAGCCTACCAATGGAGATGGAAGTATTTTCCCTATAGTCTTGAAATTAGGGGGCCTTATTCTCCCACCACTCTATAGGATGTCATATATTAGACACCTTCATACAAAATATTAGTGAAAACATTTGGGGATAAAATGGACTGGATTAAAATTGAACCTCCCACTGTTCCTTAAACAATCAATATAATTTGATCAACAAAGAGAAGAGAAAGAGTGGGAGGAAAGAGAGGAATCAACATGATTTTGTCACCAAACCAAAAAAATTGCATATTTATTATTTTCAATTGTATACAAAGCTAACTAAGGCAATATTTACAATAACCATATAGGTGTAGCTGACCAAGGAAACCTTAACATTATATACATGAATGTCTCCTGACCAAGACCATCGATGTACTCTGCAAGATGACTGGGGTCCTTAAAATCATCTACTGAATCTCAAACATAGACACCTGGTTCTCCAAGTTGCTTGAATTTGCTTGAATTCTTGAACCCTTTTGGTTGACAGCCAGGGTTCTTGTACATATGACTTAGAATTAAATTAAATTATGGTCCAAAATTAAGTGGGAAATTATTTGAAATTTAAATATTTCAAAAAGGGATTAAGCCCTAAAAATCCTCCAATGACTACGCTTAAAAGACCCTTCTAAGTTTAAAAAAAAAATAGTCCTATTCACCTCCAAATGCAATGAAAAAGTTCAAAACCCATCTAGTGAATAATACTCTAAAATTTCTAGCCTTTGTGGAGATTGTCACATCAGACAAAGATGGTGAAATAGTTTGTTTTTGTTTTGGCTCAGGGTTTATTTTAGGTTGATCTCTATTTCAATTTGAAGTTTAAACCTTAGAACCAGTTAAGGAACTATCGTAAATGTTGACTCTATTTCTCTCCTTTTGGCCAACATACACTACAATTTTTGGCCTAGGGTTTCTTAGTTCCCTGTGACTATTGAGACATATTGTTGTAGCATTAAGAATGGCCACTTGTAGAAACATTGTGGCCACATTAATGTGAATATTTTATTGATGCTTGAAATCAAAACCATAGCATGCTTTTGGCTTAGCTTATAATCCTTCCATTAAACCCTGAATTAGTGAAGGAAAGATAGAACTAGTCTCTACGTCCTTAAATTTGAAGGAACAAGGAGGGAATGGTCATGGTTAATACATGACTATTTCGTTTTTTTTTTAAGGTCATTCATATTTTATCAACCTTAGAACAAAGGAATTAATATGATACTCTAATCAGAGATATACTCAACGTTCACTTTGTGAATATCTTGCAAATATGTGGTTTGATCAAGGGTATTAAAATTTGATATTTGAAGTGTTCTTTGAGGCATATGAAGGTATGTGAAGAAAAATTATAGTGTCCTAAACAATTGTTCTAATATATAATCTACCCATGGTATATCACTAGAAATTTCGGCCTTTGAATTACGACAAAAATCTAAGGTGTTTAATTTGGCCCTACACTCGCACATCTTCATAAATACATTGTTGACTTGAGATCATAAGAAAATGTAGATTGGATTAAAGTTGAACAATATATCACATTCTAAAGAATATTTATTTTCTAGTACTTCAATGAGACCAACAATAAAGAAAGTTTGTAAAATCAATGTTACGTTTGCAAGCAATTTTATCATTTCCTTGCAGTACTATGATTCAAAGGCTATAAAAATATTTTTATCTGAGCTTGAATCATATAGGTTTGAAGATATTGTTGATACCTAAATATGAAAAATAACCTTATTTAAAATATTGTAACCTTGTATGATAGTTTTATAATGCTAGTAGTGACATGTATGGCATATTGTGACCTATGTGAAGTTCCTTTTTGAGACAAGCAGTAATTGACATAGCAAAAGAATGGTTGACATTATTCTACAACAGTAAGAATACCCTTGATGATTGATGGTGTAGTCACATATATAATAGTCAAATATCACTCTTGTGACTTTAAATTAAACATCAAAATAATAATATCTGAGACATGGTTGCGACCTTATGATTTGTAACATGATGACATGGTAATAGTTATCTATACAATATTATCCTTGAAATATGAACAATGATCATGTAGTGGAACTTATATGATAATTATTTGATAGAAGTAATTTACAAATAAGTATGATAGTGAGTTGATGAACAATGATTTCATATGTGATAACTGTGAATAGCTTATATTGATAGTGATGTTTGACTATACCTCTCTTGATGACAATGACATATTATATGACATTGAATCCTTGAAAGTAACATTGACTTGACTTTATAGTATTGATGATTTTGTGATGTGATGATGTGACTAGGTTTAAAAAGCCTTGTTAATAGTATATGTGTAAGTGATTTACTTGACATGAAAATACCTTGCTACCTATAACAAATACATGGAATATGATAGTGACACCAAAAAAGTTGAATACAAAAATAATCTTAATGCAATGATTAACTTATTAGATGGTGACCTATAGATATACGACAATACCTAGAGTTTGAGACAAAATAAGGAGCTTGCATAGTTGTTTTACAAAAGTTTGACTATTTATGGTTGCGCACAGGACAAAATGGATGCATCTAGGATTAATCCATCATTGGAAATTAGTGCTAGCAACATATTGATTGATACATCCTTCGAGTACACTGATGCAACAACATAAGAGTAAAATTAGTTTGACACAATTGGTTTGGGAAACTAATCCATGAGTTTCTTAAAGCATATTCATTCATGAGAATTGAAGTGTTCGTGGCCTGATATAGTTACAAGATACATTCCTCTTCATTAGAGTGACTACTAATCATAAAATTTTCAAGTAAGCATAAGGGTGTCTTGAGAGATATTTTTGAATATATGATGCAAATATATATTATGACACCAGATGGGGATTAAAGTTGACTAGGGTTTGGATAGCTATGGATGGACACTTACGTTGGTGTACTTCAAGTCTTTCCTAGTGGTTTCAAACCGAAGTAGTAATCGTGGTCACAAGCTAATATTTTATTCAAATGAGAATAACTTATTTCCAATAAATGATATGAACGTTAAAACAAAAAAATGATATGAATGCTTGAACTATGTGCAGAAGAAGTATCATATGTATATATATTCATTACAACTCAAGGATTAATCTCAGGATATTACATTATGTCCCAAAATCAAGACTCTTCCACTCAAAAACTAAGACTGTGAATCTAACATTCAATGAAATCTCAAAACGCCTTATGTCGATTGCATAGTCTAGAATATTTTAGAAATTGAACAAGCATGAGAAAAGCGAATCAATTGAATTTTATCACACCCATTTTATTTCTAAAATATTCTAGAATATGAAATTGATGTTGGCATTATGATACAGGTGTTGTCCTTGATGGAAACTCACACAGATGGAAGTTCACAATACAATAGGTTAACAACAAAGGATTACAGATTAGCCTCCAGAGGTTGAAGAAAGAGAGTGGTTTAAGAAGTATACGATGTTTCAATTTATCCAAGCAACGTATACACATGGGTTAACATAAAAAAAAGGAGAATATATGTGTACACACACTTTCACAGAAGGAAAATCGCGTATAGGATGGAAAATCAACATCTTGGTCCAAGGTATTAGTCCGAGGTATTTGGTCCAAGGTATTTGGTACGAGGTATTGGTCCAAGGTATTTGGTCCAAGGTATTGGTCTGAGGTATTGGTCTGAGGTATTTGGTCCAAGGTATTGGTCCTAAGTGGTTTTGGTCTGAGGTATTGAGAAAGGCCTAGAACTATATAATGAGGAGAATATCATTAGGCCAATATGCAAGCAATGAATATCTGATGAAGAGTGAAAGCAAATATGCATGTTATGGGTTTCTGGTGCTTTTCTTGATCTGAACTAAGGATGAACCTTAGCGGTTGATGAGAGATGAGATCTAATGATGGATCAGGATCATGAGACCTAAAATGAATTGTTATTATATGGTTTGATCATGGATAGTCTAGATCTAATTGCTAACGCATGATTTACATTGTAAATTTTTTGATCTGGGTATGACTAAAGTCTAGAATAGTTGTGATGTTTTAAGTTAGCATTTGTAGATCTGTACACTGTTTCACTTTGGTAAAAGCATGTATACACACTGGTTTTGCACATCAAAGCAGCGTATATATTATGAAATATGATGTTTGAAGTTGCAGTTGGTTCTAGTTGTTGATGAAGAGTTTTGGGTTCTACTTTGTGTTTTGAGGACTGTATTTTGGTGATAGTGTTGTGAATGTTCAGATTAATTGATTGTGATTTTCTTTCATGATGATGGGTTTTCAGTGATTTATTCAATTGCGGTTGATTCAGAGATTTTCAATTGAGTTTCAGTGATTTGTTGATCCAGATGTATTTGATGGTTGTATTGCAGTGGTGATTGATTCTGAGCTTCAATGTTACTGATGGGTCCAATATGAAAATATGATGAAACGAGGCCTTCAGATTGTGGTGCTCTGTTCCAGGAGTATCCAGTCTAAAAATTTATGAAACATGGTCCCTGGAGGAAGAGAGAAGATCGTAGCCTTCTGTAGGTCGGCGCCTACATACTGGTAAACATATTGGCCAGTACAAGAGCTGGGGGGTTGGAGCTCCCTTCCAGTAGTAGTTGGAAAACGAGTGAAGGTTGGAGCCTTCTGTAGGGTGTCGCCTATGTACTAGTAAATGGATCAACTAGTACAAGATCTAGCGGGTTGGAGCTCCCTTCCATTAGCAGCTGGAAAGTGAGTGAAGGTTGGAGCCTTCTGTAGGTTAGCGCCTACGTACTAGTAAACAGATCAGCTAGTACAAGAGCTAGGGGGTTTTAGCTCCCTTACAGTAGAAGCTGGAGAATGGGAGAAGGTTGTATCCTTCTGTAGGTGGGTGCCTGCGTATTGGTGTGAGTCTGCACCAGTACAAGATTGTAAACAATTTTTTCTTATATTAAATGAATACAACAACAGGTGGTTTTTGTCCTGCATTGGGTTTCCACCTTAAATCTTGGTGTTCATGTGTGTTTCTTATGTGTGATGGTTTGTTCTATTATTACTGCACATGGTTACTATTTATATGGTTAATGAAGTATTGATGCACTGATTAAAGATCAACATATGATGAGTTAACTGAATCATAAGTTGCTGGATATACGACGGTTTCCTTAAATACAATTGCGTGTACATGTGAGTTACCTTCATTGAAGTAGAGTATATAAATTAGAGTATGAAAAGAAAAACTTATTGATTTTAAGAATATTGATTCACCACCCCCTCTTAGTATTATTTCCAACAATTGGTATAAGAGAAGGTCCTTTGGTAGAAGCTTGATCGCTTGAAGGAGATTTGTAGAAACAATGCGAAATAAGCTAAAGAAGAAAGCGCCTCAGAAGAAGAAGACATCTCAAAGGAAAATTGACAATAAGAGAGAAAATGGTCCATCAGGTGGAAGCAAGTATTCAGATTCAGAATAAGCAAAAGAAGTATAAGATACAAATTTTTGGTCTTCTAGTGATACTTTTCTCTGTTCAAGAAATATTGAAGATATTGAAAGTGATCATGAAAGAAACATAGAAGCAGAAGTTAAAAGACTTGCAGATAAAATCAGAGATCAACAAGATCTATTTAACAAAAGGGAGTGTGCCTTCAGAGAATAAGTTACCAGATTAAAAGCTGAGTTGGAGGAAGGAAACAAAGTAAGGAATCAATACAAGGAAAATGAAGATCAATGTCAAAAGTTGCAGGATGAAGTAACATCATTAGGAAATGAAGTAAATGAAAAGAGTACAATAATCAAGAGACTTAAATATAGATCCAGTTACTATGAAAATATTGAAGCTGAGATCCTCTCTCTAAGAGAAGATCTTGAAAAATCAAATAAGCAGAATGAAGAACTACCTCAAGTTGATGAAGAACAAGACAATGAGATTCTCAAATTAAGGTAACAAGTGGAAGAAGGAAGAAAAGCTGAAGAAATCGTGAAGAAGCAATATCTTGAAAAGGAAGAACAATATCAGGTTGAGGTAAATATCTTAAAAGGTAAATTAGAAGAAAAGGATAAATTGTTATGATTTCAAGATAGTACTAAGATTTTGGATAATATTCTTAGTAGTCAAACGTCTCCTACCATCAAAAATGGTCTTGGTTTTCATGAATCTGTTGAAGGTGAATCAACTCTCAAGATGAGGAAAGGAACTCCAATGCAAAATATGAAATTCTCAACAAGGAGATGAGAGGTCAACCCCATCAACAACCAAGGAAAGAAAGTATTGAAAGAAAATATTTTACTCCTAATTATGGAAGTGATAGTCAGTTATTTCTCTGATGAATAATGTTGAATGTTTTATATTTCATAATTTGGACATGTTGCAGTGAGATGCAGAAGTAGAATGGTTCAAAACCATCACACAAAAATATCATTAGTTTTCAATTACTTTAAGGGATATTGTTTTTCTTGCAATATGTTTGGTTACAAATTCGTTGACTGTTATAGAAGGAATATGAAACATGTAAGATGTTGTGCATGTAACAAATTTGGACATATATCAGAGGAATGCAGGAGAAAATTTCGGGCACATCATCACACTTGGAGATATGGAAGAAGAAGGAAGTGCAGTCAGAAAGATGTGGCATAGCACAGTGTACAGACATAACAGACTTAGGGGGAGCTGAAAGTGTGAAACTTCAGTGTTCTAAATCTCATACACAATTTTCATGAAGACAAGTCACATATATACATGATTTCAAAGCTGCACAATCACGTATATATTGGTTTGAGGAAAAAGCAGTGGGACAGACTCAGAAAAAGGGGTCTGATATGGTTCAGTCAATTATCAAATATCTTCTCTTTTCTGATTGATGATGATTATAGTTTGCTGATAATATGTAGAAGTTCTCTTGGCCCTCATAAGTTGTTGATGAATTGACATATATCTGATTGATGATGATGCCTTGATGATTCTTACTCATATTTTAAATGATCAGATCTGACAGTAAATAGCTGGCACAGGTTCAGGGGGAGCATATGCTTCTAATAAAGCATTGTTGGCAATATGGTACATGAAGATAATTATATTGCTTGACACACATAGTTGTTTGATTCAAGTGACTCATTTGATGATGGACATATACAGGATGTTGATATTGATTTTGTTGATAGATGCTGATAGTGCAGATCATATATGGTGTATGATAGTTACTGATGAATATCATGGTATTGTTTAGATTGTTGGTCCTTGTTATAAATGTCATACATTATATCATTTGATGTAAAGGTCATGAAAAGACCTAATTTGTAACCCCACTATGCATGGGAAGGATGATGTAATAATTTTTATTCCAGTCATGTATAAACATTTGGTATATCCCCACTTGGTTGGGTGGATGAGTCAAAATTGGTGTATACCCACTTGGTTGGTAGATTGATTATGTATGATTCATTGGTGATAGGAAGGTCATACTCACTGAGTTGAGTTATAGAGTCATGTTATTAGTGTGAAAATGATTTCTACAGACTCTGCATGTGCTCAGGGGGAGCATGGATGGTTTAGTACATCTCAGCATGTACAAAGGGGGAGCTTAATCAAAGATTTCAGCATGTAATCAGGGGGAGCATGGATAGCATAATGTATATCAACGTGCGAGAATATCTTGGTCTGCCCTTTTCCCTTGATGTCAAAGAGGGAGATTGTCTTGGTGTTATTGTTTTGTTGCCATCAAGTCCAAAGAGGGAGATTGTTGGCATTATGATACAGGTGTTTTCCTTGATGGAAACTCACACAGATGAAAATTCACAGTATAACAGGTTAACAACAAAGGATTACATATTAGACTCTAGAGATTGAAGAAAGAGAGTGGTTTAAGAAGTATACGCTGGTTCACTTTGTCCAAGCAGCGTATACATGCAGGTTAACATAACAAAAGGAGCGTATACGTTTACCCGCACTTTCACAGAAGGAAAATCGCATATGGGATGGAAAATCAAGGTCTTGCTCCAAGGTATTGGTCCGAGGTATTTGGTACAAGGTATTTGGTCTGAGGTATTGGTTTGAGGTATTTGGTCCAAGGTATTGGTTTGAGGTATTTGGTCCAAGGTATTGGTTCGAGGTATTGAGAAAGGCCTAAAACTATATAAGGAGGAGAAGATCATTAGGCCAATATGAAAGCAATGAATATCTGATGAAGAGTGAAAGAAAATATGCATGTTATGGGTTTCTAGTGCTTTTCTTGATTTGAACTAAGGATGAACCTTAGCGGTTGATGAGGGATGATATCTAATGATGGATCAAGATCATGAGACCTAAAATGAATTGTTATTATATGGTTTGGTCATGGATAGCCTAGATCTGATTGCTAATGTGTGATTTACACTATAAATGTTCTAATCTGGGTATACTGAAGTCTGGAATAGTTGTGATGTTTTACGTTAGCATTTGTAGATCTGTACGCTGGTTCACTTTGGTAAAAGCATGTATACACGCTGGTTCATCATATCAAAGTAGCATATACATTATGAAATATGATGTTTGAAGTTGTAGTTGGTTTTGGTTGTTGATGCAGAGTTCTGAGTTCTGCTTTGTGTTCTAAGGACTATATTCTAGTGATAGTGTTTTGAATGTTCAGATTGGTTGATTGTAATTTGCTTCCATGATGATGGGTTTTCAGTGATTGATTCAGTTGTGGTTGATTCAAAGATTAATGATTGAGTTTTAGTGATTGGTTGATGCAGATGTATTTGATGGTTTTATTGCAGTGGTGATTGATTCTAACCTTCAATGTTATTGATGGATCCAATATGAAAATATGATGAAATGAGGCCTTCGGTTTGTGGTGTTGTGTTCCAGGATTATCTAGTCTAAAAATTTATGAAACGTGGTCCCTGGAGGAAGAGAGAAGGTTGTAGCCTTTTGTAGGCCAACGCCTACATACTAGTAAACATATCGCCCAATACAAGAGCCAGGGGGTTGGAGCCCCCTTCCAATAGCAGCTGGAAAATGAGTGAAGGTTGGAGCCTTATGTAGGCTGGCACCTATGTACTAGTAAATGGATCGGCTAGTATAAGAGCCAGTGGGTTGGAGCTCCCTTCCAGTAGCAGCTAGAAAACGAGTGAAGGTTGGAGCCATCTGTAGGTCGGCACCTACGTACTAGTAAATAGATTGGCTAGTACAAGAGCTAGGTGGTTGTAGCTCCCTTCCAGTAGAAGCTGTAGAACGAGAGAAGGTTATAGCCTTCTGCAGGTGGTTGCTTGCATACTGGTATGAGTTTGCACCAATACAAGATTGTAAATAGTTTTTTCTTATATTAAAAGAATACAGCAGTAGGTGGTTTTTGTCCTACATTGGGTTTCCACCTTAAATCTTGGTGTTCATGTGTTTCTTATGTGTGATGGTTTGTTCTATTATTACTACACATGGTTACTATTTATATGGTTAATGAAGTACAGATGCACTGATTAGAGATCAACATATGATGAATTAACTGAATCATAAGTTTGTTGGATATACGTTAGTTGCCTTAAATATAGTTGCGTGTGCACGCGAGTTACCTTCATTGAAGAAGCATATATAAATCAGAGTATGAAAAGAAAAAGTTATTGATTTGACTACTACTGATTCACCCCCCCTCTCAGTATTATTTCCAACAATTGATTTATTCTCAAGTGACATAATCCTCCTAGGTAGTTGCCTCTCCTATTCAAAACCAACTACCCCATTATGTGAATCAATGGGTCAAACACACATAGAATAAGAACCTCCTAGGTAATTTCTATGTCAGAACTCCATCAAATATCAAGCATCCACCCAAATTAAGCCATCCATATGTCCATCAAACATCACTAGTTAAGTTAAAACACTTTTTGAGTAACCCCATAATTTGATAATCTCTAATAGAGTACCAAAATAGTGGATGAAACTGAGTACAAATTATTACCACATGTAGTATCGTGGGGAATATGGACAACTAGAAATACTATATTTATTTTGGGATCTATCCTTTACTCAGATTTTTTTTAGAAGATGAGATATGTTTATGAAGATCTAAAAATTCCTCCCAAGCAAAAAGAAGACAAAAGAATGAAATCCACCTAAAATAGATAAATTTAAGAGCTAGGTGGGAAAAATATGGCAATGGTGTTAACCTACACCATGCATCCCTTCCATCTAATCCCAAGGCCAATTCATGCATTTGGTAGGAATTGTTGGGCAGTAGATCCCCCGTGTAATGGTTTTGGGGCTTAAAGCCCACAATTTTTGGTAATGGTATTGTAAAGGCTCCGCGAAGTGTGCGGAGCATGAATTGTAAAGGGTCAAGTCAAAGGGCCGTCCACCTAAAATATTGTAATTTAATATAGAATGGGTCAGCCTACCCATGGTCTGCGAACCATGGGAATGTATAAATAGAGCAAGGCTCTAAGTGTAGAGGCAGTTTTTTGCGATAGTTCTGATATGAAGTGTATGGGTTTCTGAAAGCGTTATTCACTTGGAGTTTATAAGTCCGAGTCATGGTTGGTAGTAGTAAGAGTAGGCTCTGCAGCTGTGTGCACGGAGGCCTAGTAGAGTTCGCAGCTGTGTGCACGGACCCCTGCAGCTGAGTGCGCAGGGTGGAATTGGGTTGTACTAGAGTAGAAGATTAATAAAAGATAAGTGTTTCTGAAATATTGTGCATCTAATCGTAGATCTGTGTGTTTGTTCTTTTGTTATGGTTTTATGCATCTCTTTAAAGTTTATGTTTATGCACACTGGTTATAAATATTGAATGATTGATTAAGACTATTGAATTAAGTCAGATCTATAATAATAACTTAGTAAGGAAAAATGATCTAGACAACACCTCATCGTGCTCCGTACAGAGCTATGTGAAGGCCAGATAGTTGCGCAGAGCAGTACAAGCACACAGGATCGGATCGCGATCTCTCTAGACCTCATCAAGATATCCCTAGGGTGCAGAAACCTGGTTCCATCATCCCCCCATACTACCTCAGGTGAGACTTCAGTGCGAGCTCCACGGATTGTTGCCGAAATGGCCAATAGTGCAGGATTTGTTTGGCTAAACATTTCTGAACCTGGCTCAGGCCCTAATAAGCCAACAAATGGTTCTGTTTCTAGGACTAGGATTTTCCTAAGGGATGTCTGATGTCGGAACACTGGAACCCTACGAAGAAGGAAATTAAAGATTGGTTGGATCAGAAGCTTCATGAGTTTGTGGTACAAGAAAAAAAAAATCCACAAATATCCAAGAATAGGTGGCTGGATCACCACATATATATGAAAATCCACGAGATCTTCTTCTCAACCTTCTCTTCAGAGCTATATGATTGGATTGCGAGGCTAGCTGATAGCCAAGGAAGGTACAACCTTGATCAACTGATAGTGTGGACTCCGAAGCTAGTGTGTAGACCATAGGCATCGGAAGATAAGATCGCATGGATCGTGGACCACTGGCTTGGCCGGATAATAGGAGGGTTTATCACTGAGTTCATGATAGACACAACAGTGAGCTATAGGGAAGCAGAGTGACATTTTCTCAAGGGATCGTGAGGTAGGTACATCAAATCCTTGAATACCTGGATTAAGATGTTGTTATGTGAGAAGAGGGTTATGTGAATACATTAATGAGTGGAACCAAGTGGAGCAAAAAGATATATAAGGGGATCGAAGGGTTAGGAAATAGTCCGTTAATTTCACCTTAGTGAGCGAGTGATGAAGAGCGCACTTGGGTTTCCCCAAGAAGTGCGGTCAGTTTGATAAGGCAACGCATTCCATAGTTATCACCTCCACTTACACCATCACCCACTTCACCTACTTCACCTCCATCTTCAACCACCCCACCTGCACCAAACCTGTAGTTCAACATGGCGAGCACGATCAAGCTACCCATATTCAAGGGAGTAGGGAATGAGGATCCAGATCAGTTCTTGTTCGTAGTAAGAGCAGTGTGGGAAGCACACGGGGTTATGGATGACAACATCAAGAAGGTCAAATTGGTGAGTGCACTGTAGGATCGCGAACTGACATGGTATATCAAGCACTCGAATGATTACCCAAATGCAGGAATAGAAGAAATCTAGACTGCGCTGAACAAAGAGTTTAGCTGGCCGAAGTAAGAGACTCAGTCAATAATTGGGTTTAAAAAAATCGCTATGCTTCCAGGCGAAACCCCCTGGGATCTAGATTAGAGGCTGAAAAGTATGATCCATGAGGCTAACATGACATTGAAGGATGCACAACACCACGTGTGGTTTGTGGCATCTTTGACACCACACCTAAGGATGGCACTGTCACAGCAGAAGTTTTCAACCTAGGCAGAAGCATTGGAAATGGCGATGAGGTTGCATGAAACTCCGATATAGGATCTTGGGTTGGGAGTCCAATAGATCCACGCGCAACTACAAAACCTATGCTTGGAAATGCAAAGTTTGAAGCAGGATAAGGTGCTCTGGCCAGGAGCGTACGAAGAAGTTTGGTGCATAAAATGTAAATTCTAGGGCCACGATAATGATCACTATCTAGTATTCCCGAACTATTTGGCAGGAGGGGGACCAATGCCATTGAGACCAGAGGCACAGGCACGGCTAAGTGTGACACTTGTGCTCTGGTGCACTATCTGTCAGGTGGGAGGAAAGCACATGATGGACAACTATCATTTATTGCAGAAGTATACTCAGACTCCCAGCATTTGTTTTGCAATTGTTGTAGCTCGGTGGGCCATGATGAGCGTACATGTCACAGCTATGAATTAATGATGGAATAGACCCCAACATATAGGATGCAGACGAAGACGCAAGGCCTTGACCAAGCCGTGGGGATGGTGCATGCTAGATTTCAAGGGCGAGGTTGAGGACGAGGAGGAATGGGGCCAGGAAGGGGCCGCAGACAGCTAAGCTGCTACAATTACGGAGGAACACGACACTATGCTCGTGATTGTACCAACCCAACAAGAATATCTTGTTTGTATTGTGAGTAGTTTGATCATGAAATGGTAGATTGTCCTATGCTGATTGCTCAAATGCGCGAGAAAGGGGTACTGTAGCCTCCTCCGATCCAGAACATCCAAATGATGAGGTCTAAACCTCGCAAAGAAGACCCCAACGTAAACATGGTGCTCAGAAGTGGTGCGACTACAGGGGAATATAAGAGGAAGTAGCCCGAAGAAGATACGTGGGTTTGCAAGGCTCCTACAAAGGAACCTAAGTCTGACTTGGAACGCGTGAAGGAAAAATTTATGGAAGCTAAGAAGAGCTTCGCGGAGGCCTCTACTTCAGGTAGTAAGGATCAACTAGAGACAGGGATGGATCCTTCTATGCTAACTACCTTTCTAGAGACGTGCATGAAGCTGTTGTGCGACAATAAGGTAGTCAAAGGACTACAAGAGCTGATCACCAGGTGCGTAGGGTCGGGTGAAACACACGTAGTCTAGAAATTGGGAAAGCATGCACTGCGCATTGGGAGGAAAATGAGACTGACATCGCAGATTGGCGAGTATGAAATGGATCAGGTAATCCTGGAGTTGGGTTCGGATGCGAATGTGTTACCAAAGTAGACGTGGGAACACATGGGTAGGCCCGCGTTACAGTGGTCTCCTATTCAATTAAGGATGGTGAACCAATAAAATATCTTGCCCATGGGGAGATTGTAAGGAGTAACAGTGGATATTAAAGGTGCGAGCACACAAACGGACTTTGAGGTAATAGAGATTGTGGATGACAGTAACCCTTACCCTGCGTTGCTAGGAATAGACTGGGCCACTGATATGAATGGAGTCATCAACTTGAAGAAGCAGAAGATGATTTTCGAGAAAAAGTCCCTACGCATGGTAGTCCTGCTAGATCCAGTCGAAGGAGCACGCTACACTAAACTTATGGCGACGAGGATAGTGACGATGAATTGGACTGCATTTACCAGATAACGGTGCACGACTAGGATTGGGTGAATCTAAAAATGGATGAGAGAATCTCATGGCAGTGTGACAGTTCCTGCACTTCAGATTTAGATGAAGAAATAGAGTGATGGTAGAACCAGTTGCACGAAGTAACAACGCTGAATTGCAATATGATGTTTACATCACTATGACACGTGATGACCGAAGCAAGGGAAATGCCAACAGATGATGGCGCAACAAACGTGGAAGAATCCTGAGGCCAGTGTGAAAATGAAATACCATAACAACAGCAGTATGGTGCGCAAAAAGGGGCATTGTGTGCGACAACTACATAATGGTTGAGCACACATCAGAAGACTAGGTGGAATTGGCGTGAATGTAGAAGGAGGATCCATGTACGGTTTGGAAGTCCCCAGTGTCAAACATGATTTGGGCAGCAAGGATGAAGCGGTTCGAGTGCCCACCTACATCGAGGGATGCAGACATGTGCTATGCAACCACCTCCTAATCTAAGGATCAAAAATCAGAACCTGATGTGGTAGTAGGGAAGGCAACGCACTCCACAAGCAGTCCGCAATGGAACATTCAAAAAGCTATGCAAAGCAATTAACAGAGTTCACCAGATGAGACGAACCAACTGGGACCTGTGCATACCTGTGGTTTGATGGGCCTATATGACCATAAGAAAAAAGAGGAGCACAGAGATGACTCCATCATTAACAAGAAGAGATGAAACTAGGAGGACGAAGAGGAATCCCTAGACCACAACTCTCGTAGTTGGGACAGGACACGAGGACCTGGGTAAAGGGATTAGGCAGTTATAAGAAGCCATTCGGCGAGGGAGCTTGAAACTTTGCGAACTTGAGGAAGAATGGGCATGGTTGAGGAATAAAAGCATGACATTGGATGGAGAAATTAGCAAAGTGGAAACGAGAATCATACAAGCGGGCCACAGCATGATGAGACCAAGTCTAGCCAGCCTTACAGTAGCATTGGAAAAAGTTACGACCCTGCTAGCATGGCTGTGACCGCACCTTACTAATCAAGGGAATGTACCATACAAAGAAGAACGTGATGCACTACCAGACACAAGGGTATTTCAAGGGTGCCTACAGCCCAGGCCAGCAGGAAAAGTGAAACCCCACACTGGGGATGTGGCCACCTGACTATCTGTAGGAAGCACAGTCTCAGCGCTCTAAGAAGTTGGAAGAGATTGCGAGACTATAAAAGAGTATGTATGGGAGTTGCACGGCCCGGATGTGGTGCACAAGATCAGTGTGAAGAATAGATCACGTTCGCATACAAGGGACTGTGCTTCTGCATGGATGGGATGGAAAGTGACCATTAGAGACACTGTTCATGACAAGATTTCCAATTTAAGGCACCGAGGAGCGGACGGCAGGCAACTAAGACACGGGGTGAGAACTAGATTTGAAAGGATCTGCCACCAAAATCATGTTAATGAGGCAAGAAAGGGGGGAATGGTAGAATTTGAATTCAAAGAGGCCTATAAATCACAGGTGGCCCATCACCAAACAACCCTTGGCATTTTTAACATGTGGCATTATCAAGCGAACATGAACACGATGAACTTAGAGGTTGTAAAAGCAAGTCCTTGGTGTGAAGCATTGCCAAAGGATACACAGGAGTCCTTGATCAGAATAATGACAACAACCAAGGGAGCCACTCAGAGTTCTACGCCGCTGGTAGGTGATGTACCAGAAATCCCTAAATCACCCCAACGCCGAGGCCCAGAAAGGACCCATAGGCAACAGGACCAGTCCATATGTCTCCATGAAATCCACGATTTGGTAAATTGTCAATGGAAGAGAAGGGAAAAAAGTTAATATTGAGAGCGATGATGAGGAAGAGGATCCTCTGACATTTGTCGAAGAAATGGAACCAAAGGAAGAGATAGAAGAAGACATCCAGCCAGTATGCGCCACAGCAAAGCTGCCAAAGTATGTCCAGCCATGGAAAAGGAGGGTAAAGGTCCCTAAAGATTTGGATGTCGTCAAGAGCACACTCAACACCCCATTCCTCCCCAAGGGGATTTTGTTTGAAGGAATGGTTGTGGGTTGCGTGCCCACTATGAAGTTTGAAAACTAGGACCTCACGGATCGCGAGAAGTTTCCTCATCTGGAAACTCGCCAACTAATGGAACAAAGCATGGAGGGGGTAGTTACAACACTACAACCATGGACATGGCTGCGCGAGGTAGAGGAGGTTGGGCTACTCCACCTCCTATCAATTCCACACTTCCATCGGGCCCCAATCATGATATTTATTATCAAGCAACTGCTTTGGCTGGTGCACGATGGGTACTTGTGGCTGGACGAGCCCATTCCCATCACGGCTGAGCTCATTCATAGGATTTCTCGGCTACCCTATTCGGGAAGGGACCCCACGGAAATTGCCAGCACAAGTGGGGACTTGGCACTTGCGGAGGCTATGAAAAAGAAATATAAGTTGGAGAAAAATTAGAGGGGGTACTTTATTACTAGTATTCAGAACAAAGGGGTCTGCATCACTACCCAGTTGTTGGTAGGAAAGGTGATGAGAAAATGCTAGGGCAATGAGGTACTAGCAATGGTCATCGCACTGGCCGAGCAATGTGCAGAAGGGGTACAGTTCAACTGGGCGCAATTCCTCTGTGAAAAGTTTCTGACAAACTGTAGGGAGGCCCAAGAATAGGGTAAGACCTTCCACTGTGTGTGGTTGCTCTTATCCATCCTGTTGGTTACAAGTGAATTTCCTGAGGATAGTCAGTTTCCTCCCCTTCACCAGGACTGGCCAGAGGCAGCAAAATATGTGTCGATATGGGTCACGAAGGATGCTATTAGAATCAAAGAAACCAAGATCTTCTGGGTACTAATGGAGGCAAGCATACAACTGTGGATCAACACATGACCACGCCTATCCACCTCGGTATATGATAGTCTGAAGAAATTTGCAAACTTTAAAGCGGATATGCACAATGTATATTTCAGGGCACGAAGGGATCCAGAGCAGAAGTGGACCACACTCCCCTTCATCACCATCGATGACACTGTTTTCGCGGTGCTCGATACATGGCCACCGGAATGGCGTGCACCAGATGTGGTAGTGTGCGACAAAACAAAGATTCAGAAACAAAAGGCTGCTGCCAAGTGGCTAGCACAACAGAAATGGAATGAACAACTAGCTGCAGAAGTATGGGCATCTCAGGAGGCAGCGAAGGCCACTGCGGAAAAGGCTGCAGTAGTAGGGGACACTACGATGTAGGAAGAAAGACGCTCGAACATAACCATAGAACAAGGGACAGATGCGACAATGGAAGGCGTGGAACCAAGCACCACCTTGGCCAAATTAAAACGACTACACGCAATAGAATGAACAGGGCCACAAAAGAAGACTAAGGCTTCTAAGTTGGAGGGGGAGCCTATTACACTGATCGAGGGTGACCTATATGACATCGGTGACACAGTTCGAAAAGTCACCAGGGAGGTGCTCTAGGAGGCAATGAAAAAGCAGCAGAATGTGTTGGGGGAGCTCCGGGCACAACTCCAGGAACTTCAAGTGTGGGCCCCACAACAAGAAACGATAGCGGGCGATACGAGTACATTAGCAACCGAGCAATTGCTGCAAGCCAAAATGGAAAATACCATTGCGTTGCCGAAAGGAGCACTGATAGCGGCTGATACGAAGAATAGAGCTACGATAAGCCAGCTCAAGGGACTTGATTTAAACTTGGCTGCCCTGCTGCGAGAAATATTATACCAATTGTTGGATGGAGCGACAACAGAGCTCCGCGCTAGGGAAGGACATGCAGTCCAGGTACTCAATGAATAGTGAATCAACATCGAGCAGCCGATCCTCCAATGCAATGAAGCGGTAACATAGGCTCAACAGTTGGGGAAAATCATCGAGGAAGCATCTCGCCATGTCCCCAAGCTAGAGATTATAGTAGACTTACTAGTGGGTATCAGGATCCACAAACTGGCCAGTGGATTCCACCAGGCACAGGAGGAAGCAACAAAGATTCAGCTGGACCTCAACCTACAAATCGTGGAGCTGAGGCTGAAAGCACAACCCACTACACTGTGGGAAGTCAGAGAGCCGCGGAACCATGACATTCACTCAGGGTTGGAAGCAATAGAGCACACCATATAGGAGTGCATAGGCTTGTTAGATCAGTTACTCTCCACCCTCATGTCACTACAAGAGGATCCCATGCTACAGCGGTTAGAGATAGAAGCATGGGAATTGCAACATGGCTATGACAATGTCTGGGGCACCGCGTAGATGGTCTACCTGACTCAGCAACTGGCCAAGATGCGGGAGGCCCAGGCTCTCAAGGCGCAGGTGGACGTCGTGCGTCAAAAATAAGTAATGCTTAAAGAATGCATCCAACCTTGGCTCGAGGAGGCATTCATGGTCACAGCCAAGATCGAGGGAAAGTTGGCACACATGCAGGGCGTATACGCACTCAGGCAAGGAATTGCACCCACCAATGAAGCATTGGAGATACGCGCACAACAGGTACAACACACAGTAGAAGAATGTGCTGCGGACATAAGCGAAGTGCAGATGTTGCTGGATGGACTCCGAGCAAAGATAACTGCACCAACTGAGTGACTCATGATGAGTCACGATGATTGTGTTGGGGGCTTGTTGGGCAGCGGATCACCCGTGTAATGGTTTTAGGGCTTAAAGCCCACAATTTTGGGTAATGGTATTGTAAAGGCTCCGCGAAGTGTGTGGAGCATGAATTGTAAAGAGTCAAGTCAAAGGGTTGTCCGCCTAAAATAGTGTAATTTAATATAGAATAGGTCGGCCTACCCATGGTCCACGGACCATGGGAATGTATAAATAGAGCAAGGCTCTAAGTGTAGAGGTAGTTTTTTGGGATAGTTTTGATTTGAAGTGTATGGGTTTTTGAAAGCGTTATTCGCTCTGAGTCTGTAAGTCAGAGTCGTGGTTGGTAGTAGTAAGAGTAGGCTCTGTAGCTGTGTGCGCAGAGGCCTGCAGCTGAGTGTGCAGGGTGGAACTGGGTTGTACTGGAACAGAAGATTAATAAAAGATAAGTGTTTCTGAAATATTATGCATCTGATCACAGATCTATGTGTTTGTTCTTCTGTTATGGTTTTATGCATCTCTTTAAGGTTTATGTTTGCACGCACTGGTTATAAATATTGAATGATTGATTAAGGCTATTGAATTAAGTTAGATCTATAATAATAACTTAGTAAGGATAAAGGATTTGGACAACGCCTCATCGTGCTCCATACAGAGCTATGCAAAGGCTAGACAGCTGTGGAGGATTGGATCGCGACCTCTCCAGACCTCATCAAGACATCCTGAGGGTGCGGAAACCTGGTTCCAGCACCCTCCCATACTACCTTGGGTGAGACTTCAGTCCACGCTCCGCGGATTGTTGCCGAAAGGGCTGGTAGTGCAGGTTTTGTTTGGCTAAACATTTATGAACCTGGTTCAAGCCCCAATAAGCCAACAGCAATTGATAATTTATCTCTTAGAGAGTGTCACTTTAGCGTCCAATGGAGATATGGGATTGCACAAAATTTTCAAATGCTTCCTCATCAAATGAAGGAGGTTGTAGTGAAATCTTACATTCTAATAAAAATCAATCATAATCCACCAAATGTTAAATGCTACTAGGGCATATAACTCCAAAAAAGAGTATTAAACATAAAAATGGATTTTAAATTCCAGTAATACAATATAAAGTCAATGTCACAGAAAAATTGGCTTCCAACCATGCATCTATGAGATCGTGATAGACCAGTGGATCACCTAATGCAACTTGGGAAACAATACTTTTTATCCTTCAAATAAAAATGAAAAATACTTACAGAATGAACTCATCATGCACATCCCTTAAGAGGGCTCTGATTAAAATGCAATGACATAATTTAATTAATTAGAAGAAATTAATAAATACCAAACATGTCATATATGGGATTTATAAAAGAACATATCATCAATTAGATTTTACATTCAATATTAATAATTTTTTTTCCAAACAACTGTAGGGATAATATGCTACTAGGGTATTAAAATACCATCATGCGAAGATTTTGTACCATCTCCTTGGCGCTCAGTTTCTTGATAGGTTCTTTCGTGTCTGCTGCTAACCTAAAAGGTGAACATAAAATATATGAGTGACACCAGAAATTTATGAGAGCTTAATTCATTCACAATATAACAATGTAAACTTTGAAACCAAACTATAAATTCAAAACAGGAACTCTGGCCCAAAAACCCCGAAAAAACATAAAAAATAGTGCTAAAAACGAAAACTGTGTATACTGGAACGATGGTTTTTCTTTTAGGGTCAATTTTGAACATGTTTTAAAAATGGAAGTGAAATCGATTTTTTTGTGGAAAAATTGTGCAAAAAACACCTTGAAAATGAAAAGTGTTGATACTGGAATGATGGCTTTTTTTTAAGGGTCAATTTTCAACATTTTTAAAAAATGCCAATAAAACCGAATTTAAAATTTAAAATTTCGATTTTTTTTTTTTTTAAGATTGTTAAAAAAAATAAATTTTATTTTAAAAACCAAAAAAAGACTCACACTACCCTATAAAAATATAAATATAATTTTGATTCAAATTAAAAAATTAAAATAATAATAATAATAATAATAATAATAATAATAATAATTATTATTATTATTATTATTAGATAACACTCATAACATATTTCATTAAAAATATTAATATTATGTGTATGTTTTTTTAAATTGAATGTTTTAGTTTATATCAATACATAATACCCACACACACACACACACACACACACATATATATATATATATTCACTCTTTAACCAGTTTAACATGTTTTAATAAATTTAATTATAAAAAATTATATATATTAATAAAATATAAAACACCTAAATATATATATTAAAGTGTAGATATCTTAATATAAACACAGTATTAATTAGTCATATTTCTTAATTTTTGGTGATGGCATTTAACAGTAAAGTGTTTTATTAGTTGTTTTATTTTTGTGATAAAATATGTCTTTATTATTTTTTTAATTTAATTAAAATATATTTAAATTAAATGACACCTACTAACTACTATATAAATTTTATTATAAATTTATATAAATTTATATATTTAAATTCAAATTATTATATATTTATTTTTATTTGAATATGTTATACTTTAAAATTATATAAAATACTTACATTCAAATCTTTCATTCCATTTTTTTTTTAATTTCATGCATGTGTAATCAAGATATTTCTATGCGTAGAATAATAAACTTTCATGGAAATTGTCGTTCAATCATTGTACTGGGATCTCTATATTTAAAGTTTTTTCAATAATTTTTTTATTGGAAATAACAAAACTTCATCAAAACAACTGTTTAATCATTGTACTAGGATCTCAGTATCTAAAGCCGTTTAATCAGTGTACTACGATCTCAGTATCTAAAGGTTTTCCATTGTTAGAACATTTAATAAACATCCTTTGCAATAAACAAAATATGCCTAGATACGACAAAGGAAGAGGAAGGCTGAAGGTTTAGCTTTGTTATGTTTATCATATTTACAGCTAAGTCATTTAAGAGATAAATGACTTTTCGTCTATTCATTCACTATTAGAGTAATCACCAGAGTTATCAAGATTGTTTTAATTGGAATCATCCAAGTTGTTCTTCACTAATCGAGTAATCACCAGAGTCATCCAGATTGTTTTCATTAGAATCATCCAAGTTGTTCTTGGACGATTTCTCAAAATAATGCTCACAATAGATTCCAATATATTTGATAGATATCATATACAATAATTTGAGTTCTGATAGATATAACTTACAATAATTTCAGTTCTGACCACAACATCAATATGGATTTGTTATCATGCTATCTATGCCTTCATAATAAATTTGAAATGTTTTTAGGGAGAAAATAAATTCAAGGAACAAATAGTTTGACCAAGTAATCTCTTATCAATTACATGATATAGAAGTCCTAACTGTCTAAAAGCTGCTTCGAATCTCAGTCTAGTTGCTTTGTTATTCTAAAAGGCTTGGAGTCTTCTTTGATTTAGATTAAAAAATGATAATACTAACTTTGTGTTTTCAGATTATGACAAATCCGGATGCACCTACTCCTAGCTACCCTATCGCACGCGAGTATTTACACTGGTATTTATTCATAATATTTTAAATTTAGGAATTTTAATTTGAATCTAATCCCTCTAAATTCCTAAATTTAAAATATATTGGCGTTGGGTGATTCTGAGAATCACCCAACTTAAACTTGCTAGCTTTTGGGAGAAAAGATTTGACTTTGTTATGTTGCAATTTTTTTTTATTTTTTAACAAGGACGATTAATGTTTTTATTGCCAAAAGTGGAGCAAGCTCCTATTACAATCGACATTAGCTTTTAAAAACTGAGCAATGAGAATGAGTTGATGGTAGTCCCTTCTCCTATGCTTATATTCAAAATTTCTATGAGTTCTTTAGCTATTCTTGTTTTTTGTCTTACATATTATCTCTGAAAGAGCAATTTCTGCGACCTTTTCCTTGTGTTTTTATTATTGTTGTTCCTTTTTCTATTGTTCTTTCTTCTTGTTGTTCCTTCAGCTTGTTGTTCCTTCAAGTGCTATTCCTTCGGCCTGTTGTTCCTTCGGTCTGTTGTTAATTCGACCTGTTGTTCCTTCGGATGTTGTTCCTTCTATTGCTATTCCTTCGGCTTGTTGTTCCTGCTGTTCCTTCAAATGTTGTTCCTTCGGCCTGTTGTTCCTTTGAATGTTGTTCCTTTGGTCTATTGTTCCTTCGGCCTATTGTTCCTTCAGATGTTGTTCCTTCTATTTCTATTCCTTCGGCCTACTGTTCCTTCTGCTATTGTTCCTTCTGATTTTTTTTTCTTTCTGCTGCTGTTCCTTAATCTGCTTGCTGTTCCTTCTGCTGCTACTTTTCCTTCAGCCTGATGTTCCTTCGGATGTTGTTCCTTCTTCTGTTGTTCCTTCTACTTGTTGTTCCTTTTGGTGTTGTTATTTATGCTGCTGTTCATTCTGGTTGTTGTTCCTTCTGCGGCTCTTCCTTCTACCATCTGTTGCTGTACATTTTGATGTTGTTTCTTTTGCTTGATAATCCTTGTGCTTGTTGTCCCATTTGCTTGCTGATTGGCGATCTTGAATGTGGTTTTCAAGGTTCAAAATACTACTCTCCCTTTGAAATTGGGGCCAGTGAGAGCATATCTGCCTATTGTAGATTTTCTAAGGCAAAGGATGAATCGAGCAAGGTCCTCCATTAAGGCTAAGATTGCCTTGAGATAGATGGTAGCCTTTATTTGCTAGCAAGTCTGCTTGTTTGTTTAAATCCTGTAGAATATGGTATGAGTCGACCGTGTCGAAGTCTTTCAAAGTGTTTCAAATTCTTTGCAAGGTTTTGTTTAAAGCTGTGCTGTGAAAATAACCTTCGGAGTTTAAGAGCTTTATCAAAAGCTCCGACTCTCCGAATATTTGGATTGTTTTGTAATCTAACTCCTTTGCAATCTGGTAAGCTTTTAGGAGACTGTAACTCTCTTCTTGATTCTTCGAACTTATGCCTAGGCCCCAATCGAAGCTGGTTATTTTTTATCTGTCTCGGGAAATAATAAATCCCCCTGCACCTTCAGTGCCTAGATTCCCCTTGGACACTCCATCAAAGAAGATAGTGGCTTTTGGGGTCCCCTACCACCACGTAAGAAAGTCACCTTTAATGAGACGCAGGCACCAAGTAGGATCTTTCATCGGCTTTTTGATTGAATATTTCCTTTCTCCTAACACGCAGGGTCCTAACCATGTAGAGACTTCTACGGATAATATAAAGGCATAATCTGATTTACCTATTATTTCCAACAAGAGATATTTTACTTTGGCAGCCACTTCCACTGATTTCGGGATCCTGTTGTTGAAAACACACTCATTTCGAGCCAACCACACTTTCCACCAAAGGAATTTTGGAATAGCTTGCCAAATGTTTTTCCAGCCTGCGTTTTTAGATTTTTTCTCAGGGTTTTGATCTACCCAGGAGGTGTAGAGAGAAACGACTGAAATCTGGGAGGGGGTGGGAACGCTAAGTCCATGGAGGACCATCTTCCAGACTTCTTGAGTGAAAACACAGTCAACCAATAAATGGTCAGAGGTTTCGATAGCAAAAGTGCATAGGCAGCATCTAAAGGGCCCGTGGAAGCCTCTTTTGTTCATATTTTCTCCTGTTAGTGCCTTTTTATGCATGAGTACCCAAGTGAATAAATTCACCTTTGGAAGGCAAAAGGGAGACCAAATGGATTTCCAGAGCTTTGGTGTCAGCAAAGATGTGTGTGTGGCTTGTAATGAGGAGAATCCTTGAGCTGCTATATAAATTCTGGTTCTTTCCCACCCCCATTTATCTTTGGATGTACGATGAACAGGGGCAAGGCCGGAGAGTGTTGCATAAAGCAAGTTTGTTTGTGCTTCCAGAGGGTTAGGAACCCCTGGAAAAGTCCATCCTGCCCAATTCCCTTTGTTGTCCCAAGAACATATGTTTGCAAGCTGGAGAAGTCCTTTGTTCACTAGCAAGATCCTTAAATCGTTACACAAAGTTAGGGTGGCCAATGGGGCATTCCCTTGAATGGCGTCCTCCCACAATAATGTTCTCTATCCATTACCCAGTATTCTGTATAAATGTTGTTGTATATGGTCAATGCTTCTTCTAACTAAATTCCATATTGCTATTCCTGTTGGAGTAGAAGCAGTTGTGAGGTTCCTCAGGGAGCCTCCCTTTAGGTATTTCTTCCAGAGAATCTTGATTTTTAATTGCCATATGATTTTTCCACCAAGAGCCAGATTTTCTAATTTTGGATCTCGTATCTATAACCGACCTTGCTTGAGTGGTATATTCATTATATCCCATCTTACTAAATGTAACTTGCTCTGATTTCCCTTGCCCCCGTTCCATAGGAAGTTCTGAATCCCAATGTGTAGGAAATTCGAAGGATAGTTGAGTGATCTACATTCCAGCCATAAATCACACTTTTTCTCTTATTGATCAAGGCTTTTGTGATTAAACGTAAGTGTTGAAGGATTTATTTGAAAGCCTTTGCTATCTTAATTGAGGCCCCTCCCAAAAGGAAAGAGTCATCCACAAAGAGGGCGTGATTTATAGGGTTCACCCATCTTGCTACCTTGATACCTAGAATAGTGCCTACTTCCATTTCTGTTATCATCTTTCTGCTTAGGGATTCTACCAAAAAGATATAAAGAAAGGGTGAAAAAGGGCATCCTTGGCGGAGCCCTCTAGAAGCTTGGAAGAAGTTAGAAGGTCTACCATTGACCAGGGGGGCTATCTAAGGTTTGTGTGTGCAAGCTTTTATCTAGTTGACAAAATCAGCACTAAAACCGAAGGAGAGGAGGACTTTATAGAGAAATGAGAGTTTGACATATCCAACTTGATGAGCATACTTTTTTCCTTCCAAGAGTGGCTAGAGTGGAGGGCTTCTTGCACTTGGATCACATTATCTATGAGGTGCCTTCCTTTAACAAAACTGCCCTACATAGGGGAGATCAGGTTCCCTAACAGAGGCTTGAGTCTATTGGCTAAGAGTTTGGCAAGGATCTTGTAGGAGGCATTGCATAGAGAGATTGGCTGAAATCTGTCGAAAGTCTCAGGGTTAACTTCTTTCGGGATTAGGGCAAGGAAGGTGGAGTTGGTGCACCCCCCCACTTTGTCTTTCTTTTGGAAGGCTTTTACCATTCTGAGAAGATCGAGTTTTATTACATTCTAGCAAGCTCTGTAGAAATGTATGGTGAAGCCATCTGGCCTAGGTGCTTTATCTGGCTGCATTGACCAAATGACTTTAACTATCTCTTTTTCAAAAAAAGGCTTCATTAACCCAATGTTTACATCTGCAGTGACAAGAGAGGGGATGTTTGACAAAAAGTCGGCAGCCAGGCCGTCATCGAAAGAACCATCATCCTAGAATAGATTCTGATAATTGGTTGTGGCAGCCTGTTTTAAGAGAGACTATCCTTTGATAACTTCCCCCTCCTTGTTGGATATTTCGGAGATGTGATTCCAAGAGAGACGAGCTCTGCATTATCTGTGAAAAAAAGCTATGTTTCTGTCTCCAGCTTGGAGCCAGAAGCTGCGAGACTTAAGGCGCCAGTATTCCTCTTCTTGTTGAAAGGAAAGAAAGGAATTGAACTGGGTCTTCTGTTCATTGATTAGCTGTGCTTTGGTGTTTTCAAATCCTTCCATGCCTAATTGAATATCATCTAGAGCATGAACTGTCTTTTGTCTATGGCTCCTAGGAGTGGAAAGGGGTTTTTTATTTTCCCAGAATTTTAATGCAGACTTAGTGTATTTGAGCTTTTGTTCCCACACTAAGCTAGGGGATCCTTCAACTGGTTGCACCCAAACATGAGCCACTATGTCCATAAAGCCATCTCTCGATACCCAAAGAGGGTTGAATCTAAAGGGAATATGGCCCAAGTCCTCCTCTTTCTCTATCAGCACCGAGATGGGGTTATGATCAGATGTTATTTTGGGCAGAATTTTTGTAGAGATTAAATTCTTCCCCTCTAATAGAGTACTTTGAACTAGGAACCGGTCTAAACGGGCAACAATGTTGGCATTACCAACTCTATTGTTGGTCCAGGTATAATGACCTTTCTTAGGTTTGTGGTCCAAAAGGTCCCATTTGAGAATCAAAGACTCCACCGAGGCATGGAAGGGATCTTTACCCCATACTCCGTATTTTTTCTCATATGGGTCTAGAATGATGTTGATATCCCTAGCCAGAATGATGTTTTTGGGGGCATATATTTCTAGAAAGTCTGAGAGAGAATTCCAGCAGTCCCTCTTTTCCAGGAAATTAACAGGAACATAAAGATTGAAGAGAGCTAGAGAAATCTTACTTGGGAGATGAAGAAGATCTGTATATATCCAGTGTTGGGTTGCAAAAGAGCTTTTAAGTTGGAACATATCCTTTGACCAAAGGGTTGCAAGGTCCCCTGAAGTACCTCAGGTGCTGACCGCTTTTCCAGAGTTCCTTTTCCATTTGGTTCGACTTAAAGATAGAAGAGCATCTTCTTCTATCTTTGTCTCTTGGAGCAAGAGAATGTCTGAGGTTTCCATTCTTAATAGATCTTTTACTGCTTTAGCTTTCAGAGGGTTTCCCAGACCCCTGCAATTCCAAGAGACAATCTGCATTATTTACTAGAGGGGGGCGGTGCAGACCCACCCTTGGGGGGTCTAGTTCTTTTGTTCCTTCCTAGTGACATTTCGATTATGGACTAACTTCCCTACATCTTTAGTCTCTCCTCCTCTTCTTCTTTGATCTCCTTGCGAGACTTCCTTCCTGCCTTTTTGTTTGATTGCTCAAGAGGTTCGTCTTCGGAAGAACCAGGAGTATCTATCAGCTTTTTATTTTTGGTCATTTCTACATAAGAGGGTAGGGAAGTGGCGCCTCCAGGAGGGCCCTGATTTTCCTGTTGGATTGCATCTCCATAAGGGGTTTCTAAAATGGCTTCTATAGTTTGTTCATGAGATCCTGAGTTTATTTCTGCGTCTGTTGTTTGTTTCATATTCCGTTGCACCTCTCCCTCTTCAAGTTCTGGTTGGTCTTCTGGGGAGTTTAGAGTAGCAAAAGGATTTGTTGAGATGGTGGCATTTGCTGTGGCTTGATCTTCGGTTAAACTCTTCCCAGCAGAGGGTCCTTTGGTCTCTGGATTCCCTCCTTTCCTTTTCGCTCTGTTGGTCTATTTAGTTGTGGCGGTTTTTCTGGCTTGTGTCCACTGTTCGCCCTTTTCTTTTTCAGATTCTTCCTCAGTTTTCTTCTTGCAGTTTCGAGTGAAATGGCCATAGCCATGACAATGTCGGCACTTGAAGGGGAGCGATTCATAATCTAGTTCGTGAATGTGAGACTAGCCATCTATGGTCAACTTGATCACCTCAGGCAATCTTATCTCCAGATCGACTTTGACACATATTCTGGCACACAAATATTGTTCTCTCCTTTCAGCCCTATCAATGTATTTTCCTAATTTGTTCCCAATTGTTTCCATAGATTCTGGGTTCCAGCAATGAAGAGGAAGATGGGTAACCTTACTCAGACAGGGACGGCTGAAGGAGTTTCCTGGAAAGGATCAAATTCCAGCATCCATT
Source organism: Pinus tabuliformis (assembly GCA_031772625.1). Lineage (NCBI taxonomy): Eukaryota > Viridiplantae > Streptophyta > Pinopsida > Pinales > Pinaceae > Pinus > Pinus tabuliformis. Next base: position 1,306,662,776 of record CM062816.1, on the reverse strand, counting down.
TATTCAGATAGAGCCCTTGGGGGCCCATGAAATATGGGCCGTTTCGGAAAATGAGATCTTGATCTTCTACTGATTCGAAAACAAAAACATAATACCCTCTGCCTACCATATGGCTTCATATTCCTTCAGAGCTAAGGGGCCTCTAGTTTTGTTGGACCCATCCATCAATAGCTTTGGGAGAGGGTTAGAGACCTGTGAGTTGTCCAATGAGCCCTCGTTCAACTAGGTTCAACACAGTCTAGCATGGGTGTTTCGTTGGCAGTTCCACCGGAAGGATGGATTCAGATTTCTTAACAGATTTCTACCGATTCTAGTTTGCTTTCCTCTTGCCATAGAAGGCTACCAATCTTTTGAAGGCAACAATTTCAGGAGGGGGGCACCCTCTGACGTCCATACTTATCACACCCCTACACTAGTGGTAGTCTTTCAACCACTCTATAGTGAGGTGCGGCACCACCGACCCTTTTCTTTTCACTAATACTCATGGTCATGGACTACGGCTAACATTCATACTTAGTTTATTTTTCATTACCAAGTATTATCTTTATCCTTTATACAATATGAAAACCATAACCATTCATCATAAACAACAATAACATGAACAATTGCACAACAGTATAAAGGGAGGGGCAACTCCAATGTAAGTCTGCCCGAATCAATATATGTATAATCTTCAATTTTCATAACATAAGCTAAATCTTGGAGGAAACCCCAAATTTACACTTAGCCAAATTTTCACAACTTCAGCAAACTCGGTTGCCTAGCTCGTCGGCACCTCCGAATGGTCACTGCATGACTCACCCAACACTTTATTCACCCGTCACACGTCTCGTGTCTATTTCCCAACTTGGGCGCGCTTTTTGTGCCCATGTCACCCACCTTGGGTGCCCTCCGCACGTCCTTGTCACACCTTCATTTTCCAACCCACACTTCACACTTTACCGGGTGCCCGGCGCACCCAACCGTGGGTCGCCCTTCACCCGTTCACCAACTCATGCACAACACGCCCAACTCGGGTTTCCCGTCGTACTTCACCTGGTTACTGCACGAATCATTCAACTGATGCCTTCCATGGGTCGCCCAGCCTGCCCACTGTGCACACTCACCCGACCATTGCACGTTCGTTTGGTCGGCGCCCAATCGAGTCTCCCGACCTGCCCTCCATGCATGCTCACCCGGTCACTGCACGCTCATTCAGTTAGCGCCCAACCGGGTTGCCCGTCCACCTCCACCGACTCGATTGCCACCTAGTTCTGCACGAACTCTGCTCGTTTAGCCTGGGCTCATGCGCACTTGTTTCTGCATCCAATTGCAGCTCCTACGCACTTCACTAGTTTGCACTTTGTTGAATGCCTTGTGAGTGAACGTCTCCAACTTGTCAAACTCATTGGCATATATATGGTCGCCACATGTTTCACCGTTTCCTAGTCGACCTACCCAACATGACATCATTTAGTCTACTTAACACGTCGGCCCACGCAATGTGTGGGTGTCCACCCAACCATCACATTGTTTCGCCATTCTAGCTCGTCGACCCACCGCTAAGGTGACTCGCCCATTGCTAGGTTGGCTCGTGGGTATGTCCACACTCTCCCACTATAAACCTTCTCCACGCCAACTATCGCCCGCACAATTGCCTTGTCAACTCGCCAAGTTGATCTGTGCCCATGCCTTGCCCGTGTCAGCTCACCGTTTCACCCGAACTACTGTTTCACCTGCCCAGTGGGCGCACTTGTGGGTCGCCATGACCACAAGGCATTACGTCCTCCCTCACCCAAGGTCATTTTCGTCCTTGGTAATCCGGTCATCCAACATCGCCAAAACCAACAGTGATCTCCTTGATCCATGATATAAACTAGTCCATATATTGCAAACATCCCTGCAACATATGAAAAACGATCATCTCCACCATGTGTCATCCTCTCATGAACTGTTGTCATGATAATCCAACATAATGTTGACACCTTTCTGCACACTGTCGACCCCCATGACTCAAACTAGTCAGGTGATCAGTCCAACTGTCACGCTCAAATGATAAGAATGCACATCCTTATGCCTACACCAGTCTTTTCTCAGTCTCTGCCACATCTCAGACTCATCAAGAATCTGCTCCAAACCCATTCTCAGGTCCATGGAAACTCCATCCCATCTGCAACATGTCATGATGCTAATGCCAAACCATTCTTGCACCATCTACCTATCATGCCTGCTCAACTTGTTTTAAGGGACTCATTGCCATGAGTAGCTAACAATGAGCCCCATCTTGTAAGTCATCTAAGAATATGTGGAGGGAGTAGAGCCTGAAGTCTCTCCCTCACTGATAAACTCAATCCACCTGTTTGGATCTTCTATCTCCATCCTCTGTAGATATGCAACCTGATCCTCCTCCTGGACATTTGGCCTCACATAAACATCATCATCATCATCGTCATCCTCAACTTCCTCCAGCCTCTTAGACAAATCCAAGATACTATCAGACAATGTCTTGATAACCTGTGACTGTTCCATAAGCTTTGCCTCAGCAGTAGACAACCGCTTACATACCTCATTCATATGCTTCTCATCCTCCATCTACATTACTGCCAACTTACATTAGGGTCTCGTCACACCAATGGTTGGAACACCAATGGGTACATCTTCCCTTCCATCGTAAATGTACAGCTTCTTCAAATGTGGAACAATCATCGCATCATATTGTTTTAAAAACTCCATTCCCAGTATAGCTTCATAGTCATCTATCCACACTATAGTGAAGTTGACTTTCCTGGTCCACTCACCTAGTGTTGCATCCACCTTCTCAGCCACACCAATCATGGAATCAGGAGGAGAATTCACTGTCTTAATCTGTGCCTTCACCAGTACAAATTTCATCCCAATCCTTCTCGCAACATCTTCACTCATGAAGTTGTGAGTAGCCCCACTATCCACCAAAGTGTGTACATCCGCACTCCCAACCTTCATCCGAACATACTCCAAGTTGTTCCTTTCTGGATCTCTTCGTGAGATCACTTTCATAGCAGCTGCAGCTCCAAGAATCTGCATCACCCCCACAGAAGTTTCTTCTTTCTTCACATTAGACTATGCCATCGTAGCTACTTTCAGTCTTGAAGGACAATTCTTCACCCTATGTGGTTCCGCACATATCCAACACTTCAATGGTTTCTTCATCTTCAAATTGTCATTCGATTTCAAAGCATCATCTTTCGTACTTTTCTCCTTTACCTTATCGAACTTCTTTTTTTTCTCATTAGAAGTTTTGTCATAATGCTCCACCAAATGATCCACATCAGCAAAAGCTTCCTCAAGTGTCTTAATATTCTGCCTCTTAACTTCATTGCATGCCCAAGGTTTCAGCCCAATAATGAAGTTGAACACGTTGTCCCTTTCTGCCATGTCTAGAAGTTCCAAAACTGCACTTGCAAACTCCTGCTAATATGTATGCAGACTTCCCATTTGCTTTATATACTTTATCTTCATCCTTGCTTCCCAAGTTTCATCCTGAGGACTGAAGTGGGTTTGCAAAGCCTTCTTCATGTCATCCCACGAAGTTATGTCATCAGCACCACCATTGGTAATCTGATCCATCCATCTTCGCCACCACATCTTAGCATCCTTCGTCAAGAACTAAGAAGCCACTTTCACCTTAGTCTCCTCATCAAGTAAACCCAAGTGTTCCAAGTATTGCTCCATGTCCCATAGAAAGTTACCAAGAGTCTTCGCACTTCTTGTACCATCATAAGATTCTGGTTCCTTGACTTTCACATGAGACACTCCTCCACCTGAGTTATGTCTCACAGCCTTCTTCAACACTACGATCTCATCCTTCACTTCGTCAAGAGTTTTCTGCAAGTCCAAGATTTCTACCAAGCCTTGGTCTCTTGCTTTCCCAATCTCCTTGACTTCCTCTTCAAGTTGTGTATACTTCCATTCAATATACTCATATCGGTCTCGGAGTTCATCGAATTCCTCTCTCATCTTTGCATTGCCTTCTTGATCTTTAGTGACCCTGGCCATCTTCGAAGTCTAGAAAGAATCCAATTCTTCCATCCTTTCCAATATCCTGTTTATGAAATCTTCGGTTGCATTGTGGCTAGATTCACCCACAACATGAGATTCACCTGCCATTTCTGCCATCAGCTTCCTTCTTTGTGATCTAGTATAGACCATCCACCATTCACCTAAATCACCCTTGACACCACCTGTCACCTGCAAAACTTGAACTTCAAGTCTTCGGCCTTCATAGAATCAGCTCCTTGATTCAGTTCACCAGCTCTGATACCACCTGTCACGCCCCTACACTGGTGGTAATCTTTCAACCGCTCTATAGCGAAGTGTGGCACCACCGACCCTTTTCTTTTCAGCAATACTCATGGTCATGGACTATGCCTAACATTCGTACTTAGTTTATTTTTCATTACCAAGTATTATCTTTATCCTTTATACAAGTTGAAAACCATAACCATTCATCATAAATAGCAATAACATGAACAATTGCACAACAGTATAAAGGGAGGGGCAACTCCCCAATGTAAGCCTGCCTGAACCAATATATGTATAATTTGCAATTTTCATAACATAAGCTAAATTTTGGAGGAAACCCTAAATTTACACTTAGCCAAATTTTCACAACTTCGGCAAACTAGGTTGCCCAACTCATCGACACCTCCGAATGGTCGCCACACAAATCGCCCAACACTTCGTTCACCCGTCACACGTCTCGTGTCATTTGCCCAACTCAAGCACACTCGTCGTGCATGTTTCACTCACCTTGGGCGCCCTCCACACGTCCTCGTCGCACCTTCATATGCCAACCCACACTTCAAACTTTACCCGGTGCCCGACGCACCCAACCACGGGTCACCCTTCACCCATTCACCAACTTGTGCACGGCGCGCCCAACTCGGGTCTCTCGTCGCACTTCACCCGGTCGTTGCATGAATCATTCACCCGACACCCTCCATGGGTTGCCCAGCTTACCCACCATGCACGCTCATTCGGTCGCTGCACATTCGTTCGGTCAGCGCCCAACTCGGGTCGCCCGGCCTACCCTCCATGCATGCTCACCTAGCCATTGCACACTCGTTCAGTGGGCACCCAACCTGGGTCGCTCGTTCACCTTCGCCAACTCGACCACCACCCAATTCTACACGAACTCCGCTTGTTCAGCCCGGGCTCATGCGCACTTGTTTCTACGTCCAACTTCAGCTCCTTCGCACTTCACCATCTTCCACTTTGTTGAATGCCTTGTGAGTGAATGTCTCCAACTCGTCCAACTCGTTGGCATATATATGGTCGCCACACGTTTCACCATTTCTTGGCCGACCTACCCAACATGCCATCATTTGGTCTACTTAACACGTCGACCCACCCAATGTGTGGGTGTCCGCCTAACCATCGCATCGTTTCACCATTCTAGCTTGTCGGCCCACCGCCAAGGTGACTCGCCCATCACTAGGTCAGCTCGTGGGTATGTCCACGCTCTGCCACTATAAACCTTCTCCACACCAACTCTTGCCCACACTTCTGCCATGTCAACTCACCGAGTTGATCTGCGCCCATGCCTCGCCCGTGTCAGCTCACTGTTTTTCCCGAACTACCGTTTCGCCCGCCTAGTGGGCACGCCCATGGGTCACCATGACCGCAGGGCATTACAATACTGGTTGGACTCAAATTTTTTATGAAGAGGCTCACTGCGCAGGTCTATCTCCTCACTCTTACTGGATAGTTTCAGCAGCGAGAGGCCGCCGAGAGAGCTCTGTAGGAGCGACAACGACATGAGCATGCTCTAGAGCCGAACCCTAATCCCCCTCTTTTCACCTACATGACACTTTTAGATAGTCAACCATGTCACGATTGAAAGTCTCTCCATTTACACTGGTGTTTTCCAGCCTTTTTAAATAATGTTGCAATTATTTTATTTTAAAATAAAAATTGATATTAAAAAAAAAAGCTAATATTTTATTAAAAAAATACATTTAATTTTTTCAAACAAATAACAGTTATTTAAAAAAAAAGTTAAATGTTTTTCATATGTAAGATATTGCGTCATAAAGGACGGAGGTGTGTTAGGATTTATTTTCCTTCTTGGTACAATGATCTAAAAGAACTTTGTCCTTCCATATGATTGAATACTTTGTTCATTGAATTATTTTTATTTCAAATTAAATGTGACACGCAAGATATTGGGTCATTCAGAAAGGAGAATGTGGGTTCCGCATTTGAAAATCCGTGGAAAACGGACTTGAATATTGTGGAAACAGACTTGTCAGGAACCCACACAAATAAAAAAAAAATGAAAGGTGTGTGCATGGAGTTCAAATGTGTTACCACGAAAATGATCTCAATGATATCTTATGCTCGGTCATTTATATGATCTCTATTAATAGAAACCTCTAAAATAGTTTTCTCTAGTTATATGCACGTCGCTTGTGACCTATTGTTGTATGTGATGGCATAATTCACGACTTTGAAATTTATAAAAGATTAAACTGGGAGAGTGGATGTGATTCATATCTTAAAATGTGTGTGGAAAGTTCCCACATAGGCCTGGAATTTCATTCTCTCTCCTTGTCAAATTTTAATGAAAATTTGATGACTTTTTTTGCATTTTTTTTTTATGCATGTCATTTTACGTTTTAATCCAATCGAATTTGTGAGCATCTACCTGCTTTTATTTGAAAACTTTCTTTCAACAACTCTTATAAATTTGTTTTATAATACAAAATAATTAAATTCCAAGCTAATAATAACTATTATTTATAAGCATTCATTTTAAATTTCCATCATTTACAAATATTTAATAATAATTTTTTTAAATGAATTTTTTTTCAAAAAATCATTTTTTTTTTCTAAAAAATAAATTCTTGGATTTATTCTGTTGCAAAATTATGCAGCTTGAGTGATATTGTAACACCTATGTTGTAATTAAAACTGTCAATTTTTGTGTCTCGTTTATTATTACTAGTGGTTTAATTAGGGATTGAGATTAGTTAATTATGGTTGGAAAATAATCTTTTTTTGAATTAATAAATAAGTGTTAATAAATAAAGTTTGTTGTTCTATGGTTGAAAATCATAATGGGTGACACTAGAATAAATGATACTTTGCCGAAATTTAGAGGAATTAGATTCAAATTAAAATTCCTAAATTTAAAAATATATTGGTAGCCGGTATTATAACTGTAACCACTCCAAAATGATGCATGTAAATTTATTTGATTCCCTATTAATGTTGAAAAAGTATCATGTTATTTGATTCCCTCATAATGTTACTGAAGTTACTATTTTATCATTTTAACTCTTGGATTTTTAAATGAGGAATTAATAAAGTAGATTAACAACTTTGGTATCACTTAAAATATAATGATAATAGTTTGGACATTAAGGGTTTTGATTTAACCTAAAACATTAGGGATTGAGATTAGTTGATTCTAGTTGGAAAATAATATTTTTTTGAATTAATAAATAAGTATTAATAAATAAAGTTTGTTGTTCTATGGTTGAAAATCATAATGGGTGACACTAGAATAAATGATACTTTGCCGGAATTTAAAAGAATTAGATTCAAATTAAAATTCCTAAATTTAAAATATATTGGCAGCCAGGCGATTCCGGGAATCGCCCAACGTAAACGAGAAAAGATTTGATCTTGTTATGTTGCAATTATTATAACTGTAACCACTCCAAAATGATGCATGTAGATTTATTTGATTCCCTATTCATATTAAAAAAGTATCATGTTAAAGCTTTGATCTTGTTATGTTGCAATTATTATAAATGTAACCACTCCAAAATGATGCATGTAGATTTATTTGATTCCCTATTCATATTAAAAAATTATCATGTTAAAGCTTTGATCTTGTTATGTTGCAATTATTATAACTGTAACCACTCCAAAATGATGCATGTAGATTTATTTGATTCCCTATTCATGTTAAAAAAGTATTATGTTATTTGATTCCCTGTTAATGTTTCTAAAGTTACTATTTTATCATTTTAACTCTTAGAATTTTAAATGAGGAATTAATAAAGTGGATTAACAACTTTGGTATCAATTATAGAGTTCAGGCTTCTGTGATCCATATCAAGTTTGTGAGAGATTTTTTGGCGAAAATCACATGGAATACCATTTGTCGACGCGTTTCGAACCAACTAGTGTGGTTCATCGTCAGGACAAGTTGAAGAAACAGATCAAGCTTAGCAAGTTAAATAGTCTGAGCAGAGCCTCCAACGGCTAACTTGACCAACGGCTAGTTTGACTCTAGGACTGGGGTCAAAGTTATTTTATTAATTTAATTAGTAATATTTAGGACCAATCCCTTAAAATATATATAAAAATATATAAAGGCCCTAAGGATCTCGGACAAGAAGAGCTTTGAGAAAGAAAAATCCCATTTGCTTGATGTCTTTGTTGAGAATGGTTATAGTAGATACATGGGTCAGAGGGCTTTCCTTAAAGCTTCCAAGAACTCTCTGACTAAAAGGGAACTGAAGGAAAGAATTCTAGGTGTCCATCTTCCGTATGTTCAGGGGACCTCTGATAGAATTGGAAGGATTCTCAGGAAGCATAGTATCCTTGTGACCTTTAGGCCCCTGAACACCATTCGTATGCCCCTCAGATCGGTGAAGGATCCTATCGACCCTAAGGATATGAAAGGTGTTTATATGATCCCTTGTTCCTGTGGGACCCCCTATATTGGGGAGACTGGTCGCTCCATCAATCAAAGGATTAGCGAGCACGCAGCGGACCTTAAGCATAGGAGAGCTAAGTCTTCCGCTTTAGCTGAACATGCTGAGAAAACCAATCATCATTTTTGTATTGAGGAGGCTAGTGTTATTGCTAGGGTTTTGCATTTCCATCATCGAAAATTTAGGGAAGTGCTTGAGATTGAAAAGAGGCCAAGCAATCTCAACAGGGAGGATGGCTAGAAAATCAGTAGGTGTTGGGTCCCTGCACTCTCTTCCTAGTCGTTTTCCGCCCTCCTCTTTAGGTCTTTTTTTTTTTTATTATTATTATTATTATTATTTATTTATTTATTTTTATTTATTTATTTATTTATTTATTTATTTTATTTTATTTTATTTTATTTTTTATTTTATTTTTTTATTTTTTATTTTTTAATGACTTTTATGTTTTCTCATCATTATTTTTTCATTTAATTATTTATTTATTTTTAGAGAGTTAATTTTTTCATTTCTGATTATAAGGTCCTTTGTGACTAATTTTTCATGTGAATTCTAATTAGCTTATAATTTTAATAATTCTTCTAAATAAACTCCCATTTCAATTATTTTTATATATATAGAAGGTCCTTTATATAACCAATTCTCCATTTAAATTCTAATCAACTTATAATTTTTAACTAATTTTCTAACTAACCTAGCATCCTTTTGATTTTACTTTATTTTATTCAGATATTATAAAATCCTTTATGTAACTAATTTTCCATTTAATTATTAATTAACTTATAATCTTTGATAATACTTTTTTACTTTATATATTTGTATTTAGGCATTTAATTTATTCATATATTATAAGGTCCTTTATTTAACTAAATTTCCTTTTAAATACTATTTAACTTATAATTTTTAATAATATTTTTTGAACTAAATACCCATTAAAAATATTTTATATATTTTTATATATATTTTAAGGGATTGGTCCTAAATATTACTAATTAAATTAATAAAATAACTTTGACCCCGGTCCTAGAGTCAAACTAGCCATTGGTCAAGTTAGCCGTTGGAGGCTCTACTCAAACTATTTAACTTGCTAAGCTTGATCTGTTTCTTCAGCTTGTCCTGACGATGAACCACACTAGTTGGTTCGAAACGCGTCGACAAATGGTATTCCATGTGATTTTCGCCGAAAAATCTCTCACAAACTTTGGTATCACTTAAAATATAATGATAATAGTTTAGAAATTCGCATGCTGAGAGAATTCACTTATGAATGATAATATTTTTTCACATAAAATGTGTGTGAAAGAAGAAAATACTCACATGTAAAACATTAAATTTATATATTGTCTACACGTGAACATGTTAACTAGAAATCGAGCATGTAGTACCTCTACCATGCGAAGGAGACCTAGCAGAATTGTGTCCACTCGTTCCTGAAGCCCTGTCAGAAGATCTATATGAAAGGGTTGTAAAATTTACATGAAGTTGTCAATCACAAGTATGAGACACGTGCAATAAATTTTCATGCATTAAACATCTCACTTCAAGATTTATATTTAGATTTTACCTGAACCAACTCTATGAGATAGTTTCTTTCTTCTCGAAGGTAGAGTACCAAAATCATTAATGCCAACATCAAGAGAGAACTGTGCACCAATCAACAACGATATGTTTCACATTATACATGTGTCAAATAATATTTTTCACATGTTCAACATTGAATTTATAATAAAGCGTTGAAGATGTTTACTAGAAATCAATTTTGTACATGTATGCCCAAAAGTCCCATTGGAATGTTGTCTAATATGTTTAGTTGAACATAACACAACTCCTCCTTAAAAGGTCCCATTTGAGGCGTTCTCCGATGCCATTGTTCCTATATAGAAGAAGACCAGTTATTAATATTAATATTGAACATTGGCATTCATAAATAATTAAAGTTAAATGGATTTAGATATTTTTATTATTTAACATAAAAGAATAACGGTGCTAGAAAAGGGTTAGTATCAAAGAAATATGTATCAAGGCATGACCTAGCTTGGAGTCAAGAATGTGACATTCTGTGATCAAAGCCTTGGTTTTATCAAAATATCTATATGGGTATAGGTCGATGTGGATTTTCTTAAGTTCTTTGTTGTGATGCATCTCAAAAATCATTAATGGAGTTCAATGACTAGTTCCTTCATCATTTCAAAGATTTAGTTGATGTCTTCAATAGCCTCACCTTTTTGGTGCTTCACATGGTTGTTTCAAGGATATACAAACAATGACATGGTCATGTGTCCACGATGTAGCCTAGCCAAGTTGTAGGGTAGTAGGGATGATATGGAAAAATATGCACAATCTAGGCAAGAGGTATGGTATCATAACACCAACAATCATATCAATTCATTTCCAACTAAAATGTGCAATATTTTTAATTCAAGTGATGTTGGAGTTCCAACACATGATGTTTAGGCATGAAAATATCCAAGTTGTGTAAGTGAAAATTTGGATGTAAGCTATGAAGGAAAACATAATGTTTGGAATATGACTCTTCCAGATGTTGACGTATGAAATCAGTACTAGGTATTTCAAAAAAAAATGATGAAAATCAATTACATCTTATTTATTCAACACTAAAAGATGCACAACCTAGGCAATAAATATGGTATCTTAAGGTCAACAATCACATCATTTCATTTACAACTAAAATGTGCAATATTGTTAATTGAAGTGATGTTGGAGTTCCAACAAGTGATATTCAAGCATGCAAATAGCCAAGTTGTATAAGTACAAACATGGAAGTAAGGTATGAAAGATCATATAATGTTTCGAATATGACATTTTGGGATGGTGACATATGAAATCAGTACTAGGTATTTCGAAAACAAAAGGCTGACAACCAATTACATATTATTTCTTCAACACTAAAAGATACTCAATCTAGGAAATAAATATGGTACCTTAAGTCCACGAATCACCTCAATTCATTTGCAACTAAAATGTGCAAGATTGTTAATTCAAGTGATGTTGGAGTTCCAACAAGTGATATTGAAGAACGCTAATAACCAAGTTGTGTAATTGCATACATGGAAGTATGGTATGAAGGATAACATAGAGTTTGGAATATGACTCTTTGCAATGGTGACATATAAAATCAGTACCAAGTATTTTAATAAAAAAAGTTGAAAATCAATTACATGTTATTTCTTCAACACTAAAAGTATTTTGTGTAACAGCATGTTATAGTACAACAAAGAAAAAAACTACAGGATATAAGCATGCCTTGCAACTGAATTTATTATCATATAGGCTTTCAATTTCATCTCAAAGTAAGTTCTTCATGTGTAACTCATGCAGAGGTCATGGCACTTATACCATAGACTAGTCGGTACATTCTATTATATATATATATATATAGTAGTCACTACATTCATTATGAATTGCTTTGGAAGTTTTAGAACAATAATATTTTGAGAATATATAATTTCAAAACTAGGATATCACATATAAATATCTCATAAATGGTTTGTTGGAGAAACAAATTATTCACCGAACTACTGAAACAAACATTCTTGATTTTTATTTTTTTCTTTAGTTAAGATATATGAGTTAAACCATTCCAGTAATGTGAATTCATTGATTTTAATGAGATTACAAACACAAAGAGAACCATTCCAGTAATGTGGATTCATTGATTTTATTTCTAGATAGTCATATGTCATCTAGTTCGATAAGGTTTAGTGATGGGAGAGGAATACTACAATACATATTGTGTCCAAGGAAGGAATTTGATAGGGTTTGGGGTATTGGCATATTATTGAATCCATAGAAGGGCATGAATGCCAATATCATCATCCATATTTAATCTTCAATTAAGATTCTTTTCCAGCACACATGGGGCTATCAGATTTTAGAACCATCCTTTGGTATCTTTTCATATTTATATATGATAGAAGACCTCCTATTTAATCTTGACAGTTTTTCTCATGTGCAACAATGAGACCATAGTTATCAAGTTCGACCCTTTTGGCTCAAAAAATTGGGAAATTTTAATTTCTAATGAGTTCATTTCAATAATTGGGTGATTTGAATTCGTTAGATTAATAAAAAATTATATTAAAAAATAAAACACTAAAATAAAATCAAATAAATTGTGAGTTCCCATGATGGACTTAGGAGTTTCTTTCATTCAAGGAATTCAAGAGACCATAAATCGACTAGCAATTTCGTTGGCAATGGGGATGAGTATGGGAATTACGGAAAGAGTGCATCAACATTCAGCATGAGTACGCATCAACTAATGGACAAGCGTTTGTACTTATAAGTGAATTGAAATTATATTTTTGATGACTTGAAACTTGTGGGGGATTCTGTCGAAGGCTTTGATATCCTTTCCCAATTCTCGGATGAGCTTGGGAAGTCATTCCCCATTGATGAGCACCAATAGCTTATTAAAATTTATGTGTGGTCACACAAATATGAGAATAATTGCCTCTATTTTATCTATTTTCGATATTATGGGCAAATAACGCAACTTGAATTTAGCTAAAAGGGGAGATTTAGAATTGCAAACGTAAGTGATAGAGGGGTGATACTAATGAACAAAGAATGGAAAAAGTTTTTTTCTTAAAACTTTTTCTGATATCATTGTCTAGATTATTTGTATGCTTCTCAGTAATACAACAACATGTTGTTTAATATGATAATCAACGTCAAATATTACTTTTCCTTGAATTACTTCTAGTAGTTATGAGGTCAAGACTCATTTCGTGTGACTCTTGTATTTTTTTTCCCTAATGACTATTAAAATCAGATGTCTAACAATTTCTACTAACACATTTGAATGAAAAATGCAATTATGTGGTTATTTAGTCAGCAGTTCGAGTTTGTCAATCAATTGGGTTCCATAGTTGATGAAAAGGAGGTTAAACTTTGTGAGGTATCTATGTATTTTCTTCATATGCGAATAACATATTTCCAATAAATGATATGAATGTTCCTACAGAAAAAGGCTATGTACGCTTGAACTCTATGTAAAAGAAATCTATGCTTGAAGGCTATGTTATCTTGGTCACAACTTAATATTTTCTTCATATGAGAATAACATATTTCCAATAAATGATGTGAATGTTCCAAAAGAAAAAGGCTATGTATGCTTGAACTCTATGCTAAAGAAATACCATATGTATATATTCATTACAACTCAGGGATTAATATCAGGATATTACATTATGTACCAAACTTAAGACTCCTCCACTCAACAACTAAGACTGTGAATATGATGCTCAATGAAATATCGAAACACCTTATGTCAATTCCATATTCTAGAATATTTTAGAAAATGAACAATCATGATTAAATAAAATCATTTGACTTTTCTCATGCCCATTTGATTTCTGAAATATTCTAGAATATGCAATTGAATTATGCTCAGGTGACATAATCCTCCTAGGTAGGTACCTCTCCTAATAAAAAATAGGCACCCCATTGTGTGCACCAATGGGTCAATCACACATAGAATAATAACCTCCTAGGTAAGTGTTATGTTAGCACTCCATAAAATGTCAAGCATCCACTCAAATTAAGCCATCCATATGTCCTTCAAACATCACTAGTTAGCTTAAAACACTTTTGTAGTAAGCCCATAAATTGATAATCTTTAGAATACTACCAAAATAGCGGATGAAAGTGAGCACAAAGCCTTGTTGGGTTGTGTTATATTCTTTCCACGTAGTTAATAGGGGGTTTGAAGGGAACCCATAACCCCACTTTATGGGGTCTGGGGCAGCACCCTGGAAAATTTTGGTTTTGGACCCTATGTTAGGTTGGGCGGACCCACCTATGGTTTTGTACATGATTTTCGCACATGTTTTTTTAGATGCAATGTTTTTCGGTCCATGGTATTGGACGCGATAATTTTCAGTCCATGGTATTGGATGCTTCAGCATGTATAAATATGTATTGCATTGAAAGGAACATAATGAAAAATCAAGCTGGTAGTCCTGGTTTTGGGATCCAGGGGAAAATCTCTGTGTATATGTGTTTTATGTGTTATTCTCTTGCATTTTTTATTTTTTGTGTTTTAGAATTCGCATGCAAGTAATTTCTGTATAGGGTTAAAACCTACAAGTCTTACCACACATAATATCATGGGGAATATGGACAATTCGAAATACTATCTTATTTTGGGATACATCCTTTACTCCTTGGAGTTTTTTCAAAAGATGAGATATGTTTATGAAGATCTAAAAATTCCTCCAAAGCAAAAGAAGACAAAACAATCCAATCCACCAAAAATAGGTAAATTTAAGAATTAGGTGGGAAAAATATGGAAATGGTGTTAATCTACACCATGCATCCCTTCCATCTAATCCCAATGTGAATTCATGCAATTGGAAGAATTGCATCTCTTAGAGAGTGTTACTTTGGCTTCGGATGGAGATATGGGATTGTAAAATTTTTTAAAGTGATTCCTCATCAAACAGAGGAGGATGTAGTGAAATTTTACATTCTAATAAAAACCAATCATAATCCACAAAGTGTTAAATTCTACTAGGGTATATAACTCCAAAAAAGTATTAAACATAAACATGACTTTTAAATTCTAGTAATATAATATAAAATGAATGTTATAGAAAAATTGGCTTGCAACCATGCATCTATGACATATAGATAGACAAATGGATCACCTAATTCAACATGGGAAACCATAATTTTATCCTTTAAATAAAAATGAAAAACACTTAAAATATGAACTCCGCATGCACATCCCTTAAGATAAATCTAATTAAACCATAAGAACATAATTTAATTAATCAGGAGAAATTAATAAATACCAAACATGTCGTATATGGGATTTATAAAAGAAAATACCATTAGTTAGAGTTTACATTCAATATTAATCAATGTCTATCCAAACAACCAGATGGATAATAGGTTACTATGGTATGAAAATACCATTAGGCGAAGATTCTGTGCCATCTCCTTGGGGCTTATTTTCCTAATCGATTCTTTCATGTTTGCTGCTAACCTCAAAGGTGAACATAAAATGTATAAGTGACACCATAAAATTTATGTTACTTTAGTTCATTCACAATTTGAAGCAAAATATCTATATACATGTAATACCTTGTGTGTATGTACATCAACAAGTTCATTAAGCGGTAATTGTTCCACTTATTTAAACTGTATTTTTTCATTCAAAAATGACAAAAACTACATAAATTCGAATAAATATATAATCAATTTTTGGAGACAAGATGTATATATAGTTCAACATAATAAATTTTTATGTAACAAGCATTATAGCTAATCTTCTAAGTGTGATTTTATAGTTCATTAATCATAGCCTCCTAGAACATGCCTCGCCCAAGCTATGACTATCACATGCTAAGGATTTCTCCGCATGATCTCCACAAGATGTTTCTTATCTCTTGAAATCTTGTTGATCCATCTCTCTCAGCACCTCATCCAGAACATCAACAAATGGTGTAATTTTCTCCTCACTCTCTGAATGTTTCCTCATTCCTACCAACTGACATTGCTTGAAAAACATCCTGAACAATGCTATGATATTATCCAAACTATGCAAAAGTATTTGGAGACAATCACTAGTAGAGCTATAGAGATTTATATTTTCTAGATCATTCTACAATCTTACTGAATGCACCTTGAAGTCATCAAGAGAAAGAGTGGTGATGTTGCCTTCCCAAGGCACCTCCTCAAGAACATCTCAAGGATGGGGGTAAAGAGGGTCATAGTTTTGATTTTGGGCATACTGTTGGGTCCTATGACCTCTCCCACCATGACGACATCCCATAGGAGCACAATCAAACCCTGTAACATGATAAATGTTCACACACTATTTAAATATAAATTAATTTCACTTGGATAATTTTCATTAAAAAAAATGTCTACATTTAAAATTACCTGGTCCATGAACTCTCTCATTCTCAGAGTCATCATTCAGAGGACAATTTCCCCTCCTAAGGAAACAAACTCAAAGCTATTATGCCCTTTACAAAACAACAAATTTCCAATCATGCATAAGTATGAGAGATGGGATAAATTTTAACATTAAACATATCTTGAACAAGATTTAGGTATGCTCCTCACCTGAATGCTCTTACAAGACTCGTTGAGAATCAACATGACCATCCTCATGTTGACAGAATTCACTTATGGATGATGATATTTTTTCACATTAAATGTGTGTGAAATAAGAAAATATTCACGTGTTAAATGTTCAATTTATATATTGTCTACACTTGAACATGTCAACTAGAGATCAAGCATGTAGTACCTCTACCATGTGAAGTAGACCTAACGAAATCAGGTCTACGCGTTCCTGAAGCCCTATCAACAAATCTATATGAAAGGGTTTTACAATTTACATGATATTGTCGATCACAAGTATCACACATGTGCAATAAAGTTTCATGCATTAAACATTTCACTTCAAGATTTATATTCAGATTTTACTTGAACCAACTCTATTAGACAGTTGGTTGCTTCACGAAGATGGAGTACTCAAATCATTAATGCAAACCTCAAGTGAGACTCGTGCACTATCAACAATGATATGTTTTAACATTATACATGTGTCAAAGAAGATTGTTCACATGTTAAACATTGAATTTATAACATAGCGTTGAACATGTTTATTGGATATCAATTTTATGCATGTTGTATGCCAAAAATCCCCCCTGGAATGTCATCTAATATGTCTGTTGGAACCTAACACAAATCCTCCTTACAAGATTACATTAGAGGGGTTGTCCAATTCCATTGTTCCTATATAGAAGACAACTAGTTATTAATATTAATCTTGAAGATTGGAATTCATCAAGAATAAAAGTTAAATGGATTTAAATATTTTTTTTATTTAATATAAAAGAATAACAATGTGTTGATGTTGGTAGACCTGCAAACATTCAGGAGATATCCCCAATAAGAAATCCAAACTAGACCTCAAACTGTTTGGATTAGGAGTCCCAACAGTGGGTGTTAATGTAATGCCTTGACCATGGTAGCGCGTAGAGATAAGTATGATAAATTTGGGTGGAAGCAAGTGTGTGACCCTACAAAGAGTCAAATGTGATGCATGAAGGTTTTGACAAATGGCGAGAAAATCAAGTGTGCCCCTTAGAAGCCTATAATAGTACACAAACTGAAAGGAACACATGAGCGAAATGACATCACAAGCTAAAATGAAGAATAATCCACAAATTAAAGTCACAGGTTAATCCAAAAACACGCATCCAACAAGATTCATACAATTTCATACAAATTAGTCCATAAGCAAATGTGTAAGTTAAACAACATACATTGCTAAAGAAACCATAATAGGTCAACTATAATAACAACATATGCATGAATGCATGCTCGCTCTGTTATTATTATTATAAGTGAAAGTTCCATCATACATACACCATTGATGACCACTAGCCCCAATAGTGGAACATTACAGTCAAGAACTCCTTATCCTCCAAAGAAGTATACTCACTCTACGTTGTGGAGAAGCCAAGGCTCTTCACAATACTCCCAAGCCTTTTCTAAGCCTAAGCTTAGCCAAAAGCTTGGCTCCCAAAAGCATTTTCTATGAGTTATGAGGATCTATTTATAACAAAGGGTGGGGTGACCCTTGACATTCCCCTTTGTGACTCTTTGACTGCCCTCATGAATCTACAACTTCTTTACAAATAACTCATTACATAACATGATGACCTTTCACATTCCACTAATGACACTTGGAATTTCACTTATAATATATTTACAAATAATATTACATTTTCCACATGTACCCATGTAAGAAAAAATAGGATAGAGATAGCCTAAAAAGACAAAACACTATGACTCTAAAGTTTTGGGAAAGGCCAACTCAGCAACCTCAAGCATGTGCATCATGGTCTTAACAATGATAGGACCACCAATATACTTCTACATGTTATGTGCACTTAGCTCCAAGTCATTCCTGGTGGCCTCTCACCTTAGCTTCTCCATGTACCCACCGATCTCTAGTTGGACTTGGTTCTTGGGTCTAGCATTGGTGAGGGAACTGATTGACAGGATCCTGTGCATTCTCACCATGACATCCAAACTCTTGCACAACCGTGCATATGAGGCATATATGCTGCTGATAAATGGGGAAAGATGCTCATAGTTCTATATCAACATCCCGACCTTTTCTTTCTCCATCTCTGCTAGTGGTTTCTTCTTCTTTGGCAAGTGAAGTGAGACACCTTTATACCACATTGTCCACTCTTACACATGGGTGATGGCAGCATGTACGTTGCTAGTGATTTCCGGAATCATACTATGTAAATAATGTTTTAACAAAAGAGTTTGCACAAACGTTTTACTCCACTGTTGTAAGGCATGCACAGGGATAACTTATTTATGCATGGTGACAAATCCATCATAGAGCTTCCACACGATAGTCTCAAGTGTTGATACTTTAGTAAGTATCACTTTCTTCATCTCTATCATTACAGAAACAACACTATGATGTTGAAGATGTTCTGCCTCTTTCCTGGCAGCCTACAGATTCTTTGCCAATTGTTCATTCTTGGCTAATAGGAACTTAACATTTTAGCTTGTTGTTCTTGCATAGGCCAAGGTAGCATCGGCAAGGGTAGATGGATGCTTTCTGATATCTAACACTATCACCCTTTCCTTCATGAATGTAGGTGATGCGTGATCATCTGGAAAGTGCTTCCTCCGTGCTTGTACAATATTTTTCTGCAACTCGTCAAATGATAGATTGTACACATCCATGATTGGATCATCATCAAGGTGAGTATCCTCCTCTTTCTCACTCGGGACTGGTTCTGACAATGGAGGTGGTGGAGTTTTAGTGGTTACCTATGGTGCTCACGACATAAGGCCAATGTCTTCATTCTGTGGCTCTTGCTCCAACTCCATGTCTCTCAATTCAATCAGTTGCTCAATATGTTGAGTAAGCTCCCGATCCTGCATATGTTCACCCTCTTCTTCCATTGTTGGTTGTTTTGACTCCTCAACCTATATGGGTGTTGTTTTCTTTTTCATTTCACTTTTCCTTTCTTCTTCCTCCTATTTCTTCTTCTCTTCTCTTTCTCTCCTTCTTGGCTCTTGCTCTTCCTTCAACTTCTTCTCTATTTCCTCAAACTTTAGTTATGCTTCCTATAACCTTTTCTTTTCCCTCTTCCTTTGCTCTGCTCTCTTTATCCATTGCTCCCTCTTTTCCTCCACTACCAAAGCTTCTTTCTCCATGATAGGATCTGTGCTCATCTTGCAGCTTTTCTCTACCTATGAGTTCTTGGAAATCTTCCTCTTACCCTTGTCCTACAATGGATTTCTTCTTATTGTTATTGTTGTTTTTGCTTCATGTGTTGCTACTTCTTGTAGAGCAACCTTCAGAGTTATGGCTATAGTAACTAGCTCATGGATCTTGGAGTCATTGTAACAATACCTCCAAGGGTCCTCCTCGTGCTAGTGAAATTTCCCCTGGATCCATGGATAGTACACCTTCGTGCTGTGGTTATTGTAAATATCGTAGGTATCATACAGATTAAAGTATTTGGTACTGAAATCGAACTTCAATATATCCTTATCTTTAGTATCTGTTAGCGCTTGAGATTTCACCTCAGGCTGAGAAAGGTAAACCTCAAGGCAACATCAAACCATTCAGCCCCGTAGCTAGCCCTACGGGGCAGGAGAAGGCTCTCTCCGATCAATCTCGGTAGATCTTCAATTGATGAGATGACCAAACGGGTAACACTGATATTAGGCTAGTAAATTGATTAGAAAGATTGATTTGGGGTTTTTAATTAAATGACGGGGTTTTTCTGGGCTGCATGGGCAAAATCACAGCTTGAACAGAGAATATAATGAACAACACAGATTATCGACTGAGGCAAGGTAGGCAAGAAGTTTAGCATCAAATCTAGATTTAAATGGGATGGAAAGACTGGTGAGGAGCTAAGGAGGGCAAACAATAACTTTGAATCCTCCTTAAACAGTAGAAAACATTGAATTGAACAAACTTAAAAGCAGAGCATGGCAGGCATGAATTCTTACTTTAACACTTCATTTGTTAAATTAGAAATGATCATGTAGTGAAATGAAACATAACAGATCACATATGAAACACAAGAAACACTTATGCTAAATTAACATACCACAGGGATCTCAGAAGTCAGAGCTATGTAATTTCATTAAATTTTCTGCCAAAAACTGTACATGGTAAGCTCTGTTCTCCACCAGCTCTCAGCACTCAGAACTCTCCCCTCTCTTCTCTCTACTAACTCCTTGCAAATTATTTTTTTATACATTAAATCAACTAAAACAAAAAACAACAGATCGATCCCCAAAACCGGGGCGCTGTTTCAACTAAAGCCATAAAAATAGAGCAGATGGAAACAAGAAACAAGAGGCCCCTTGTTCAATCAAGCGTTTTCACAGTTCAGAGCCGTCTTAATTTGGTCAACTGTACAGGATATGAGGCTATTGACAGTTGCAACCGACCCTAAAGATAGCTTTGCTGTTGGCACATAGTCAATTAAAATCTAGAAAGCCACAGTCCACAACGAGCCACTAGAGATTTTGTCATTAATGACATTGCTACCCAAGCTCGACTGTGTGCCATCAGGCAAAATAGCAAAACCCGATGGTAAAAGAGCCACGTAGTTGGGATCACTACCGTTGAGAACGACATTCATGGCCACTATATCAACGGGAGCATAAATAACGTAAGAGCCACATACATCAGTGCAGCTCTCCTGGAGAATAAGCATGTTACCCTGATTCGAATTCAAGTTGTTGACACGCAAACGAACCTATGAATGCCACTTTGCAAACTGCGCCCCAAATCTGGAAATGCGTTAGCCATTTTAATAAAACAACCTTTAAGCTAACATTCTATCCTTATGATGACAACTGTACTGAAAGAGGTTTGCGTGGTTGCACTCAGCGTTTAATTCAGATTTATACTGTGCCACTCATCGATTTCCAACACATCCAACCACATGCTATATGGTAGCATCGGAAATAGCTCACAGTCCGTCTTCTAAGAGCCACATCGCCCACAAAATCTCCAAAGGATCAATCGCTGGCAGAAATCATGGAACGGAATCCCATCTGTCTCAGGCTCCCTGTGATCTGAAACTCATCATCTGTTTACATTGAAAGTGACTTTCTTGGTATAGAGCTGTGCAGAGGAGGGGCGCTACTCCATTTTTGGGCTAAGCATAGGACTCATCTGGTAATACTTGCGACAATTTTGCCGCACTCTGTCCAGAACCATACGCACACACCTTCGCACTACCATCCAGAAGAGTAATAGTATAGAGACGGAAATACACATGAATAAATTTGATTTGCAGAATGCCCACAAAGGAATAATTCTAGTTTTAACAGTGAAGCTCGATACATCTAATGAGAACCCTGCAAACCTGTGTAAATTAAAACAAACTGAGAGCGACTACCACTATAGTGCCAAAAGGAATGGCAGCCAGAGAACCATAGAATGATGTTTCAGTACAAATCCAATGCCAAAGCGAAGAGAGATGCCGTAAGAACCATTGGCTTTGTCCAGCGCTTGCCATCATTTACAATTGAGCGAACTCGGGTAGCATATGAAAGAAAATTATGGGTCTCATCCATAATGGATTTCACTGAGGATATATTTTCAAACATTAATGTTTTGGTATCGCCATCAAGTGCATCACTTATAAGCATCGTGAGCTTGTGATTTTTGTATGCCGCCCTCAGAAGCCAGTGCACGCATAACGTCCCCCAGGGCTGAAAGAGACCGATTGATATTTTGAGCCACTTTCATTTGATTGCCTGTTGATCCTGTTATTTTATGTTAACTTAATGAAGACTTCAACTTGCAGCACTTTACAAGGCCCACGGAACCTGAAAAGATCGGTAAGGCATTGATTAAGGATTGATAATTCAATTACATCAGTGCTGTTGTGAACTAAGCATGACTCGGCATGATAAATCTCATTTTCATCGAGTACTGCAACCTCTGTCTCAAAAACAGAACAACAAACTGGCTTGAAAACTTCATCTCTTAATTTTTCATTTGCATCTTCAGGCAACTTTGCACAGTATTTATAGATAAGACTGACACTGGAATCATAGGTGACGGTAGCTCCAGATGATGAAACACGATAAACATTTGTTTCAACAGAACTTTGCTCTTGAATACAAGGTATATGATTTAGGTTGCTATTCACAGTCGTCTCCTTCATTGATTCCTCACTCCTGATTATCTCATATAATAACTTTTGTTGCTTCTCATTACCTCTCTCAAGAAGAAGGATAAAATTTGATTTGTTTTGACGAACACGCCCACGAGATTGAACAAATCTCCTTACTGTTTTTGGCAAATTAAAACGAATGACACAACTACAATTTCGCACATCAATGTCTTCTTTAACAACATCGGTGGCTACCAAGACATTCACCTTGCTATGCTCCTCCATTTGAATATTGGTAGATCCACCTTGGTCCCATCTGATTTGCAACACATTTCATTGTCGCAGGAGGATAAGAACAGGCATAATTGCAGTGAGGGCAGCAATTTCAAGAATTGATGTACCATTCAAGTTGCTGACAAAATCTTTTTTAATCTGCTTGTGAGGATTGAGGCAAGTACTGTAGGACTCCATTGATATATTTTGAAAAGTGAATATTCTGAATTGTGCTTGTGCAGGGATAGGAGCTTGAAGTCGCTGCCATTTGAAGAGCAGGTGAATCTGATACATATTCTAAAAACACAACATTAAATGATTTCTTCTTCAAAACCCTGTTTTGAAGAAGAATCAATCTCACACTGTCATAAGACGGAGTCTAACATTGGCTCCACTTGGGATGGCAGCTGCCACTCCGTGGAGGTGCCAAGAACCGCAGAACTTTGGGAGAGCAGACAGTGCCTCCACCCATTGGGCAATGGAGTCATCATCGACACAACTCTTGACTTGATCTTCAAACTGAAACTGAACTCAAACAATCTTCAAGCAAACTAAAACAAGATGCTGCCCTTATGGCTGCTTATTTATTTACAAAGCTAACCTACTTTGCTGTACAAACACTAGATCAGGTGACACTAAAATGCCAAATTAACCATTCAAGTAAACCTGAAAATGATGCCGGTTGAGAAAGCTGCCACGAAGTCACAGATGTAATTGCTGGCAGCCCTTCATGCACGTAATGACCCTGGTCACGGAAAAGATAACCTGATTTGTCAATCAAATTGAAAAACATGTCCATGTATGCCGCAATAGGATCACGGAAGCCAGACTCCGTTGGCTGCCCCAACTCTGCAACACATACTTCCAGCTGCACACTGTCAATGTAAACGACTGTAGGCAATTCTACGATTTCTTGTTGCGAAGGAGGAAGGATTTCCAAGAACTTTTTAGGGTCTTGGAAATCATATGACTGAATCTGCTCATCGAGATACTGAATCCTTTTCAACTCTTTCAACAACTAACTCACAAAATCTAGTTTTGCTTTCAAGATGAAGCTTCGGAGATTTCAAACATTGAAGGAAAATACTGAAAAATTCTTCATTAATTTCAATATCTACTAACCACTCTCTAACTCCGTTTAGAGCTTCACAAAGTGCAGGGTCTGCCACATACCCTACCATTGCGTTGGAATGTTTGGATCGAGTTGGAGTCGCCAGGTGAATGGTTCAGCTTGTATAAGTGTCTGACTGCTGTCCACCATCAACATCAGATCTGCACCTTGATTGCATGTACTGGGACAAGACAATCAACAAATTGAATGTTCTCCCCAGTATGGTCGCCAGTATGTTAGCGCTTGAGATTTCACCTCAGGCTGAGAAAGGTAAACCTCAAGGCAACATCAAACCATTCAGCCCCGTAGCTAGCCCTACGGGGCAGGAGAAGGCTCTCTCCGGTCAATCTCAGTAGATCTTCAATTGATGAGATGACCAAACGGGTAACACTGATATTAGGCTAGTAAACTGATTAGAAAGATTGATTTGGGGTTTTTAATTAAATGACGGGGTTTTTCTGGGCTGCATGGGCAAAATCACAGCTTGAACAGAGAATATAATGAACAACACAGATTATCGACTGAGGCAAGGTAGGCAAGAAGTTTAGCATCAAATCTAGATTTAAATGGGATGGCAAGACTGGTGAGGAGCTAAGGAGGGCAAACAATAACTTTGAATCCTCCTTAAACAGTAGAAAACATTGAATTGAACAAACTTAAAAGCAGAGCATGGCAGGCATGAATTCTTACTTTAACACTTCATTTGTTCAATTAGAAATGATCATGTAGTGAAATGAAACATAACAGATCACATATGAAACACAAGAAACACTTATGCTAAATTAACATACCACAGGGATCTCAGAAGTCAAAGCTGTGTAATTTCATTAAATTTTCTGCCAAAAACTGTACATGGTAAGCTCTGTTCTCCACCAGCTCTCAGCACTCAGAACTCTCCCCTCTCTTCTCTCTACTAACTCCTTACAAATTATTTTTTTATACATTAAATCAACTAAAACAAAAAACAACAGATCGATCCCCAAAACCGGGGCACTGTTTCAACTAAAGCCATAAAAATAGAGCAGATGGAAACAAGAAACAAGAGGTGCCTTGTTCAATCAAGCGTTTTCACAGTTCAGACCCGTCTTAATTTGGTCAACTGTACAGGATATGAGGCTATTGACAGTTGCAACCGACCCTAAAGATAGCTTTGCTGTTGGCACAGAGTCGATTAAAATCTGGAAAGCCACAGTCCACAACGAGCCACTGGAGATTTTGTCATTAATGACATTGCTACCCAAGCTCGACTGTGTGCCATCAGGCAAAATAGCAAAACCCGATGGTAAAAGAGCCACGTAGTTGGGATCACTACCGTTGAGAACGACATTCATGGCCACTATATCAACGGGAGTGTAAATAACGTAAGAGCCACATACATCAGTGCAACTCTCCTAGAGAATAAGCATGTTACCCTGATTCGAATTCAAGTTGTTGACACGCAAACGAACCTATGAATGCCACTTTGCAAACTGCACCCCAAATCTGGAAATGTGTTAGCCATTTTAATAAAACAACCTTTAAGCTAACATTCTATCCTTATGATGACAACTGTACTTAAAGAGGTTTGCGTGGTTGCACTCAGCCTTTAATTCAGATTTATACTGTGCCACTCATCGATTTCCAACACATCCAACCACATGCTATATGGTAGCATCAGCAATAGCTCACAGTCCATCTTCTAAGAGCCACATCGCCCACAAAATCTCCAAAGGATCAATCGCTGGCAGAAATCATGGAACGAAATCCCATCTGTCTTAGGCTCCCCGTGATCTGAAACTCATCATCTGTTTACATTGAAAGTGACTTTCTTGGTATAGAGCTGTGCAGAGGAGGGGCGCTACTCCATTTTCGGGCCAAGCATAGGACTCATCTGGTAATACTTGCGACAATTTTGCCGCACTCTGTCCAGAACCATACGCACACACCTTCGCACTACCATCCAGAAGAGTAATAGTATAGAGATGGAAATACACATGAATAAATTTGATTTGCAGAATGCCCACAAAGGAATAATTCTAGTTTTAACAGTGAAGCTCGATACATCTAATGAGAACCCTACAAACCTGTGTAAATTAAAACAAACTGAGAGCGACTACCACCATAGTTCCAAAAGGAATGGCAGCCAGAGAACCATAGAATGATGTTTCAGTACAAATCCAATGCCAAAGCGAAGAGAGATGCTGTAAGAACCATTGGCTTTGTCCAGCGCTTGCCATCATTTACAATTGAGCGAACTTGGGTAGCATATGAAAGAAAATTATGGGTCTCATCCATAATGGATTCCGCTGAGGATATATTTGCAAACATTAATGTTTTGGTATCGCCATCAAGTGCATCACTTATAAGCATCGTGAGCTTGTGATTTCTGTATGCCGCCCTCAGAAGCCAGTGCACGCATAACATCCCCCAGGGCTGAAAGAGACCGATTGATATTTTGAGCCACTTTCATTTGATTGCCTGTTGATCCTGTTATTTTATGTTAACTTAATGAAGACATCAACTTGCAATACTTTACAAGGCCCACGGAACCTGAAAAGATCGGTAAGGCATTGATTAAGGATTGATAATTCAATTACATCAGTGCTGTTGTGAACTAAGCATGACTCGGCATGATAAATCTCATTTTCATCGAGTACTGCAACCTCTGTCTCACAAACAGAACAACAAACTGGCTTGAAAACTTCATCTCTTAATTTTTCATTTGCATCTTCAGGCAACTTTGCACAGTATTTATAGATAAGACTGACACTGGAATCACAGGTGACGGTAGCTCCAGATGATGAAACACGATAAACATTTGTTTCAACAGAACTTTGCTCTTGAATACAAGGTATATGATTTAGGTTGCTATTCACAGTCGTCTCCTTCATTGATTCCTCACTCCTGATTATCTCATATAATAGCTTTTGTTGCTTCTCATTACCTCTCTCAAGAAGAAGGATAAAATTTGATTTGTTTTGACGAACACGCCCACGAGATTGAATAAAGCTCCTTACTGTTTTTGGCAAATCAAAACGAATGACACAGCTACAATTTCGCACATCAATGTCTTCTTTAACAACATCGGTGGCTACCAAGACATTCACCTTGCTATGCTCCTCCATTTGAATATTGGTAGATCCACCTTGGTCCCATCTGATTTGCAACACATTTCATTGTCGCAGGAGGATAAGAACAGGCATAATTGCAGTGAGGGCAGCAATTTCAAGAATTGATGTACCATTCAAGTTGCTGACAAAATCTTTTTTAATCTGCTTGTGAGGATTGAGGCAAGTACTGTAGGACTCCATTGATATATTTTGAAAAGTGAATATTCTGAATTGTGCTTGTGCAGAGATAGGTGCTTGAAGTCGCTGCCATTTGAAGAGCAGGTGAATCTGATACATATTCTAAAAACACAACATTAAATGATTTCTTCTTCAAAACCCTGTTTTGAAGAAGAATCAATCTCACACTGTCATAAGACGGAGTCTAACAGTATCTACATATTTCAAGATCTTAATCTCGTATAATCTGATCCATAAAGGAAGAGAGGGCCATGGCGCCTTCTTCTTCCTATGTAGTCCTGCAGATAACCCTGTGGAGAGGTGATATGAGACCTCTTACATGACCAACCTGTCTATGGCATTGGTAGAACATGTGGAGACTTCTCTCCACCAAACACTCTAATGAAGGTGCTACCAGGTGAGGCATACCAATCTACAATGTTATGTATCACCTCCATTGCTTCTTGGGACATACAAGGAGGATCCTACTCAAAGATAAGCTTATACAATGGAATGATGAAATGATCAGTCAACCTTTCTATTACTCCTTGGTAGTTGTAGTCGGAAAGAAACTTGCAATAAATGTTGATGAGAGTCTCTTTTGGTGTCCATGTTCATCTCATGCCAGGAAACTGTTGTTGGGCACATATTGCATCTAGTAAGTATGCAGACATGTAGAATCTTGCTTGCTCATCGATGGGAAGATTCTGCACATTAGTCACATGGATTTTCAACTAATGAGCCAACAAGTCTGACCAGTTAAATGGTCTTCCATCACTCTCCAACTGGTCCAATACAACTGCCCAACCTTTAGGAAAGGTCTTTCTGCTCTCTTGACCATATATTCGGCATGTAAAGATGATCAAGAAATGGTAAGCCTTCCTGAGAGACTTTGTATTGTAAACATTATTGGGTGTATGCCTGAACTTTGACAACTCTTTCACCCAGTGCTTGAATATATCTCTCCTGATCACCTAGCTATGGGTCGCATAGAAAAGTGTGTCCATGCGAGTTTCCTGCTAAAGTAAATGATACATCTAGTGAAACTTCTCTGTCCTGAAGGTGGCAAGATCTATCCCGCTAGAACTACTCAATGTCATAGTCTCTGGATATGTGTGTGAGACAATCTAGTTGATAATGTACGCATGTGAGAAGGTGGGGTACCTTCATGCAACCTTATAAAATCCTGACCACTAGATATTGATATATACCTGCCAGTCCTCTAAGTATTCCTTGAAGTCCTTTGTAAAAGTATCCTTTATTTGCTTCCAAGTCAACTTTGTGCCCTTCTCAATGAACAACTAAACATTTGCATAAACAAGTAGATTAACTGACATCTACTCAAATGCTTCCCCAGTATTTCCCTCAAAAATTTCCTTTTGATGCAGCTCTCTTGGAGGCCATCTTAACTATAACTACTAGAGATATGCTCAACAAATATTTTACCTGGAGACAGAGAGGAGACTCATGGCAGGAAAATTTTAGCTTAAAACTAAAAGCAAATTCAAGACAAGAGAAGGCAAAAAACTAGGCTAATGATGGGATAAACTACACAATTCTGCTTTACATAGGTCACTGGCTTCCTACTAGAACTATGCATTGTGTAGTCCCAATAGTCATTGAGGGATGCTTGCTAACTGGAACTGCACAATGTTCAATTCAGTCTGGGCATAGGCTAGGAGAGATTGCGCACTGTGTAGTTTTAGTGGCCAAGATTGGGAGGTTGGCTCCTAGAAATTTGTAGTGCACAACTAGAGCTAAGAGAGGGAAGCCCATGTGCAATTCCAGAAGCCAAGGAAAAGGCCTTGACATTTGAGAATGTGTAGTTCATGTAAGGGAAAGCGAGATCTGGGCAAGGGGAGTGTGAAATCGAGAAAATATAAAGGATGGTTTGATGCTAAGTGTAGATATTACTTTGTGATTATGCATGCAAGTGAAACAAGTGTAGGAATCAATCAAACTAAAGGAAAATGAAGTGTGTGAAGAGAGTTTATGCAATGACGACCATTAGTAAAAAAACGAGGTAATGCATGCGACACTTGGGAAAGGAAATGTAAAACTTGAAACAACACTTTTAAAAGATAAAACAAGTTAAAATTCCAGAAATCATTCAACAAAACAAGTGAAACAACACTCTCATAAGATAAACAAGCAAAAGTGATAGGAAAAGCGGCAAAAAACTAGAAAAGAAAAAAAATTCCTAGAAAATTGATGAGGGTCACACCGAAAATTCCTTGATCTCCTTGGGAATGCCAGAGATCCAAGATTGAATGTGAAAATGAGCTCTGGCAACATCTATTAAATAGTTTTGGTCAATTTAGGGTTTATGACGTGAAGTCCAAAAATCAAGGAAAAAGCGATACTTGGCAACAGTTTCCAAAATAACTCAAGTTCCTCCTTCATACTACTAAAAATAGATCCCTATTTTTTAAGGATATTTTTTCAATTTTTCTTTTTTCTTTTTTTCCAGGAAAAGATGCCATGCATTTCCTAAAGAGATTGTGCGATTCTAGGAAGGAGTAGGAAACTCACTTGCTCATGCACTCAATAACTTATGAGAAAATCACTTACGCAATTTTTGGGTTGAGTGGCTCTGGGTTGCCTCTCATGCTCTACGCAATTTCCCAATTGAAGGCTGATTTTCAACTAATATTGTGCAACTTGAGCTCAAGGCTCACTGTCAGCTTGGACTACGCAATTCCTGAGATTAAGGTTGGTTTCCCTCAAGGATTGTGTAGTTCTCTAAGGCAAGCCCGAAACTGGATGGAAACCAAGTCAAGAGATCGGTTTGTGGGTTAGATAGTAAACCAAGTAAGAAAACACAAGCCATGATGCAAAGGATAAGGATCAATCAAAACACAAGTACCTCCATCAGTGCAAGATGAACTGCTATGGTTTAGAAGGGAAGCTCCAAAATAAAGCATGGCTAAAAGTTTGTAGGTTGGTTGTAGTCACTACAACATTAGTGACACGCTGGTAGAAATCCATGTCTTAGTATGGACCTTGTCTTTTGAAAAGTGAGTCTAACTCCTCTGGAAGTATTGTTCGAATCTTTGATTATCATAGCTTCTTCACTAGCTTGGGTTAAATATGTAGCCCCTATAATTCTATTTATCGGTATCACACATACCAAGCCAATTCAAACTAATTTTTTTCAATTATGGATGAGGGGTATATAAATACACAAGTAATATGGACTGTTAGAGTTTTAGTTTCATCTATGGTGTTGCTCTACTGCCAACAAGCCTGGATAGTACCCTAGTGGAGTCACTTCAGGAACACTAGCATTGCTCCACTACCAGCAAGATTGGATAATACCCCAACAAAGTTCCTTGCTTCACCTCTCTGTGTAGGAAGCTTTTCTCTTCTTTCCCCTTTTATGTAATTTTTCATTTTTTTTCATTTTCAAATAACTGTGCATCGACACTTATTTATTTCATGGGGTAGAAGAGGGATCCCAACTTATTGAGAGAAGAAGAGGTTGTCCCTTCAAAGAAAGATTTTTATATATACCTCTGATATTTATTTATATATACCTTTACTTGACTTAGTTGACAAGCTTTACCCGAATATAGAAAATTGATTAGAGTAGGCGATACTCGTTAAGAGAGAAAGCATCATGATTCCACCATGAATATCTCTGAAAGAAATGTATTTTCCATCAAGTTATCATTGATTAGAATAAATGCAAGATTCTCATAAGGAGATACAATAGACAAATAACAAAGTGTTGATAGTTTTACAAGTTCCTCTTGGATTTCACTTTGCTTGTTTAAGAAGCCAAACATGGCTTCATGCAGAAACTAACCTATGGGCGCGAAAGCAAAAAAAAGAAGGAAAAAAGCAAGAAAAAGAAAAGTGAGGTAAGAAAATCAAGAAACAAAGAAGAAATAAAACACAACTCCTACTCCTAATCTAATCAGAGCATAGGCCAACTCATGTGATTGATACTTCCAATGCAGCCATTGATGCATTGGTTGGCCCATGTAGGGGAAAACATGATTGATAAGAAAGTTATGCAAGAAAACCAAGAAATAAAGATATAATAATGTAAACCAAAATGTTTGAATCTTGAATGCATCCAGAAAAAAGTAAAGACATAAATCACATGAAAGGAACTCTATGGACATATGATGGTGTCCTGTCACATTGCACGTGGAAGAAAATCATGTACACACCTTCGAACTTGAAAGATGAGAAAAACATAAAGAAAGAAGATAACTTATGTTTTGCCACAGTTATTTCTACGTATGAATCCTCCAATGCATGAGCAATAGGATCATGTGATTTTGATGGAGGATGCAAAAACTGTGCAATAAATTGATTTTTAGTGTAAACAACAGAATGATGAGGAGCCTAGGGAGATTCAATCGATTTCTGATCGGAAGTGGAACTAACATCAAGGTTACGAGAACCTATCATAATCATCAGCCTAGGCTGAAGTCTCTCTACAACTTGAGGAGTTTCCAATTCATCAGGAGATGGATCATCAAATGTCGATGGCTTAGAAAGATCAACAGTAGACAAATCAAAATTGTGATTTGATGAATGAATGAAAAGAGCACGACAACCACGATCGAAAAACTAAAAATGATGGACAATGGCATCCTCATGATCTGGCATATCATAAAGAGGCGATGATGAAAAATGAGAAGTTTCACCCTCTATGTTTCTAGAAATGTGAGATGAGAGATTGGGAGGATCTGGAAAGAGATATTTGTCCTCTCCACAATAGAATGAAAATATAGCATCTCACATGTTCCACGAATGATTGGAAATAGAAAAACCTGGAAATGAATTTTCACAAGATGGAACAAAAATGGCAGAATCGTGGAATATATTAGGATAATGTGGATTAGGTGCAGACAAAGCGAGATCATCCTTCACCACAATTTCTTGTTTAGAATCCCACATATACTCATAAAAATGATAGCGTGGGTTGGCTTATTAACACCAAATCTATCAAAAATTTGATACTCGTGAATAATACATGTGGAATCCAGAACGGATCAACACAACACACCAAAATACGGAGGATCAAAGGAACTAGAGGATGAAGGCTGAGGAGATGAGACGAAATGACAACCATAAGGCTTATAGTCCAAATCTAGGTAGAAAACATAAGCAAGTGGGTAGGGGGAGATGGTGAAAGATAAATAGGTGAATTCTTAGCTTCTCCCACCTCAAACTGTGAAGTTAGAGATGTTTGATGAGAAGGGGACAGGGGGCCACTTGGGGCATAAACATTTTTTGTCACATATTTGGAAGCTCTAAAGCTGAGGTATGTTAGGAGAGGCTCAAAAGATTATAAATCATGTGGGTTCTTAGAAATGTGAACAACATACTGAAATATTTCCTCCAAAAATTCCCAATCAACTTCATCTTTAGGATAAAAATAATAGTAATGAAGAAAACGATCATGAAAATGCTTAAGAGATTCATTAGGTGATTTTTACAATTTTTAAATCTTTTGATTGAGTGCTTTATGGTCATAAAGAACGAAAGAATGACATAATTATCTGAACATGTGATCAAAAGAGTGTATAGAGGTTTCAGGAAATGTGTGACACCATTGCTTTATGTGCCCTTCGAACGTGAAAGCGAACAACCCACAGGAAATGTCATTTGAGGGGACATCATTCCTATCACAAAAGCATGCAAAGGAAACTGTGTGCCTAAAGAGGGTTGTTCCATTATCACCATTGAACTTATATTTGGACAAGTCATCTATAATGCTCATCGGTGCTTCAAAATCAATAGTGTGAGAGAAACATGTCAGATTTATGATTTCAACAGAAGTCATGAAATATGTGCAGAAATTGAAAACTGACTTCAAGGGTTCGACTTTTCATCTGGCCCTCCTTTTAGGGCTAGAAATGTTGACAGTTCTGGACCCGAAAACATTTAGGGGATCTCCCCTATAATAAGTCCCAACTAGACCTCAAACCCTTTGGAGTAGGAGTCCCACTAGTGGGTGATAATGTACTTCCTTGATTGCAGTAGCACGCATAGATAAGTATGATAACTTTGGGAAAAGGCAAGTGTGTGACCTTACGAAGAGTCAAGTGTGATGCATGGAGGTTCTAACACATAGAGGGGAAAAGTAAGTGTGCCCCTTAGAAGAATGTAATGGTATGCATCTTGAAAGGAACACACGGGCGAAATGATATCACAAGCTAAAATACAGAATAATCCACAAATTAGAGTGAAGGGTTAATCCAACAACATGCTTCC
Organism: Pinus tabuliformis; assembly: GCA_031772625.1. Taxonomy (NCBI): domain Eukaryota; kingdom Viridiplantae; phylum Streptophyta; class Pinopsida; order Pinales; family Pinaceae; genus Pinus; species Pinus tabuliformis. The sequence goes on along the minus strand of CM062816.1, from coordinate 1,306,629,037 downwards.
AACAAGATTCATACAATTGCATACAAAGTAGTTCATAAGAAAAAGCATAAGTTAAACAACATACATTGCTAAAGCAACCATAATAGTCTAACTATAATAAAAACATATGCATGAAAGCGTTTTGGCTATGTTATTATTATTATAAGTGAGAGTTGCATCCATACATACAACATTCATGATTGTTGTACTTATTTCCTGTAGGCATTCCTTGGCTACAAAGACTACGCTAGGAAACCAACTCAATGAGCCTTTAGGTTCAATCTAGCCATTGTACCAGAGGGGGCTCCCTCAGGTGTTATAAGGCTTTGTTTAACATTGTTCACCTGTCACTGAACAACAACCTTTGAAGTATAATGGCCAGATTTATGGTTTTAATTGGGGGTGGTTGGTGATCAATGATAATCCCTATCCATGATTAAAGGATTCTCTCATAGGGTCCCTTTAGAATGTGTCAGCTTCCAGCTTGACAAAATAACTTAGCCTTTCAAGGATTATGATAGAAGAATATATGGAGATTCCTAGTAATTGAGGAGTCAGAAAGACTACTTAACAACTAGGGAAATTTGGATGTGTGTAGGAGATTTCTATAGCCCAACAAAGCATATTCAGAGTATTCAAGAAGGCCAAACTGAAACCAATTCTAAGAGGAGATATTTCAGACAGATTGTCCAATAAGCTAATATCTTTTAATGGCTATCAGAAGGCATAAAGCAAAAACCAGTCAAAGAGGAGTTATCTTGGACAAACATTCCAATAAGCTAATCTCTCTTTCTAAAGGTTATTTTTTTTCTTAAGCAAGAGTAGTTCCTTCTATTTCATTAAACCAAAAATAAATTTACAGAATGTACAATAAGCCTGACCTCCGAAAGGACTCAGGAAAACCAAGGGCGTGCTGCCATAGTGAATCCCCACCCCTCTACAACAAACAAAATTAATCACTCAAATCAAACCTTAGGTTGAAAAATGAAAAATAAAAGCCTAATCAAAGGCTTCACTAACCACCCACGTCTTTAACCTGACAAGACCTAAAAGACCCGTGGCCCCACAAGAAGCACTTGCAAATTTGACTGTTAGATCAACCAATGAAATCAGATGGCACGACGAAATATCTCACCACATAAGATGTGCAAAACTTAACGCGTGATGGAGGGTGGTTTCATCACCCCTCCCTAGCCATGTGGTGGGAGCCTAGTGGAATCACTCCCAAAAAAGGTAAACCACTTACCATACAAAAGTAGCACGATCACCTGTAAACCACTTGAGCCTGATTTTCCGACCAGTGAGAGTAATGAAGGGGGACCGCCTTTGCCGGGAAACCAGAACCCTGTATATGCAAAAGAGACCACTGTTGACTGTGGATAGAACCCTGGAGAACAATCTGAAGGGAAAGGGACCTGGTTACTTTTCACCAGGGTGTTAAAGGACTACTTTGTGTATGTCCATCTACCAGGTGCCACCCCAAGAACTAAGATATAACCTGTTTAGACATCATTATACCATATCTTTCCTTCTGGCCCAATGTTTAAAAGTTTCTCTACCTTCTGTCGCTTGTTCTTCGCAAAGATATTTTACTCTGCCTTGAGTCATCTCCTGCCAGTTCATTTCAAATATGCTCTCTGAATTAATCACTCCTTGGTTGGCTAGAGTGTCCAGTAGTTTGTTGGCTTCACGTCTAACATGTATGAAACTAATAGTTCTTAGACTCAGGAGATGCTTTTGTATTCTTTGATACACTTGTATTAGTCTCCAGTGTTTTGAGACCTTCTCCGGCGCTGCTCCACAACTAATTCTTTTAACAACTTTTATTGAGATCTCTGAGTCTGCCTCTATGATGACATTTGAACTATGACTTAGATTCAGTAGTTCTAGGCATTGTTCTAAGGCCATTAATCCGGCCATGTTATTTGTGGATTTACCTAAGTGGCAGTGGAAAATGAAGATTATACTTACATCTTCATCTCTTAACAACCCTCCATATTCGGCTATTCCAGGGTTGCCTTTTGAAGCACCATCAATATTGCATTTCAGGTATCCTTGCGAAGGAGGCTGCCAGAACTCTTTTTCCTTTCCCAAATTTCCTTCTCTTATACTAAGTCCATTGGTACTGATCTCTTGCATTCTCAGTTGTCTGAGAGTTCTCATCTCACTTTCTGTGGGAGGGTTTTTGGGATAATTTTGAACAGTGGTACTAATTGTCTCCTTAATCTGCTCCAAGATCAAATCCATCAGGTGAAGAGGGCTAGTTTTTTCATCCTTGAAAATTATTTTATTCCGTTCTTTCCAAACATTCCAGATGATGAAGCTTGGCATAAAGGCCCAGGCGAAATTGAGAATCTCATTCTCCGAAATTTTCCTTCTCCACTTGTTCAGGGTATTGGTGATACTTCCCTTATCTCTGTCTGTCTATTGAAAAATGGTGGCAAAAGAATCCCACAACTAGGTGGTAAAGGTGCAACTATTAAGAAAATGCTCCATTATTTCCTCTTGAGCTTCACATAGCTGACATCTAGAAGGCCCAATAACTCCTCTTTTCCTGATGTTGTCCCAAGTTAAGATTTTTGTGTGGTGAACTAACCACATGAATAGCTTGATCTTCATCCACCCTTGGTGGCTCCAAAGTTGTTGCCAAGAATTCATTGCATTACTGGAATCTAGGTTCAGGATAATCCTCTTAGCTTCCTTAAGATTAAAGGAGCCTTCTTTATTGAGGCCCCATCTTAACTGATATTTCCCCTTTGTTACCAAGATTTTCCTTTGGCTTAGCATGCTCATAATTTCCTCAGTTTTTATTTTTAGGGGGTTGTCATCTCTATAGTCTAGGCTCCTCCAATTTCTCCATTTTCCTGAGTTATGAGGAAGATTCTAGAAATATTTAACTTTGGTTAGTCCCTGGGAATCTGTTTCCTGCTTGAGGTTCATATAGTCCTCTTTTAATAGCATTGGTTCTTGTTGCCATTTGTCCTCCCAAAAGAGAGAAAGATCTCCTTCTCTGATTTCCTAGAAACTGTGGTCTTGAACTAGGTTTCTATTTTCCCAGGCTTTATTCCAGATGTAAGAGCCCTTTATGTTGCTAGACATTCTAATAAGATCATTAGTTTGCCATGAACTTGCATATTTTTCTTTCCCTGTTTTAGCCCATTGAGCTTTTGGTTCTTTAACCCATCTCCACCAGAGTTTGGCTCCTAAAACCTTACTTAAAATTTCTTGATCATCTAATCCTAGGCCTCTGTGACTCTTAGGTTTGAAGATTTTATCCCAAGAAACAAGGGCCCATTTCTTCCTTGTTTCTTCCTTGCCCTAGAGTAAGTCTCTCTGGATATTCCTGAATTGCTGTAAGACCCCTTTGGGAGCTGGGAGAGCTAACAAAAAGAAAATCGAGATTGACTACAGAATGACTTTTGTCAGTATCGACCTACCCACCAGGTTCAATGATTTGATTGTCCATTTTTTAACTTTGTCTTGCATCTTCTTGAGCACCGATTCCCAAATGCTTTTGTGTAGGGGCCTGGCTGTAAGGGGAATTCCCAAATACTTTGAAGGGAGGGAATCCATTTGAAAGCCTAGAATTCTTGAGATATTTCTCTGAATTGCAATGTTTGTATTTAAGAAAAAAAAATTTGATTTGGAGAGATTGACTTCCATACCTGTAGCCAAGGAAAAGTTATTCAGGATTTGTTTGTACGTTGAAGCTTCTTCGATTGTAGGAACTCCATGCAGCATTGTATCATCCACAAATTGTTGGTGAGTCATTGTTTGACCATTCTCCGATAATTGAAGGCCCTTAATTTTTCCCAAGGCTTTAGCCTGCTTAATGGCTCTACCCAATCCTTCCATCATGAGGATAAAGAGAAAGGGGGAGAGAGGGTCGCCCTGCCTGAGACCTCTAGAAGGAGTGAATATATATGCGGGAGATCCGTTCACCAGAATAGAAAAGTTGGAGGATGTAACTAGAGCCATAACCCATCTGACCCAATTGTGATCAAATCCAAAAGAAACAAGGATCCTCTTGATATAGAGCCAGTTTACCTTGTGATAGGCTTTGGCAATATCTAATTGCATGATCATACCAGCCTGTTTTTTGATGGTTAGCATGTGAACTGTCTTGTGGGCCAGAATGATATTGTTAAGGATTTGTCTGCCTTCCACATAACCAGATTGTTCACCTGAGATTAAAGGAAGATGAGGTTTGAGTCTGCTATCCAATACCTTGGATATAATCTTGTATACCACATTACATAAAGCAATGGATCTAAACTTATCAGCAGTCAGGGCTGAATCCTGTTTGGGGATCAGAGAGATAAAGGAGGTGTTGAGGGCTTTCAGAATAGTCCTGCTTCTTCTAGAATCCTCCACTACATTCAGAATGTCCTGCTTAACAATGTTCTAGCAGGCCTTAAAAAAATCCACATTGAAACCATCTGGACCTGGAGCTTTGCCATTTTGCATGTCCTTGATAACCTCACTGACTTCCTCTTCAGTGACTAGTTTGTTCAGGTTAAAATTGTCATCTCTTGACACCAGCTTAGGGATATTTTTTGTAATTTCTTTGATACATTGCTCTCTATCTGGATTGTTTTCCTTAGTGATACATCTAAAATGTTGAACCAACACATCTTCGATATTCTTGTGAGAGGTCTGGAGCTGCCGGTTATCATTCAAAATCGAAGAGATTATGTTGTGAGCTCTATTAGCTATGGTGGATCTATGAAAAAATTTAGTATTACGTTCACCTTCTTTGAGCCATTGAATTCGAGACTTATGTCTCCAAAATATTTCCTCCTATATGCATAATTTCTCCCATTCTTTATGGTGTTTATCAGCTTGTTGACTTTTGACGTTATCAAAACCCTCTGTGATCAATGCTTGATTGAGTTCTTGTAGTTTGTCTTCCATTGCCTTTTTATCCACAATTTTTTTTCCAAAAACCTTCTTGTTCCATTCTTTGAGTCTGAATTTGAAATGCTAAAGTATTTTGTGTAGGGTGAACATATTAGTGCCCTGGATCTGCAGACCTTCTACCCACCATTTTTCAATGTTTCTAATGAACTTTGGGTGGGAGAGCCAGATATTCTCAAACCTGAAGGGTCTACTCCTGGGAGAATCAAACCCCTTGAGTTCTAGTTGGATCGACCAATGATCAAAACCACCAAAGGGTAGAACTTTAGCTGTTATTTCTCTATTTGATAGCATAAGCTCCTCTGAGATCAAAAATCTGTCTAACTTGGAGGCGACTTGAGCCTCACCTCCTCTTTTGTTGTTCCAATTAAAAAGGCCATTATGCGTTGTTGAGTCAACCAAATTCATATCATCTGTAAAGGTTTGGAACAATTCTAAGTCTTTATTAAGCAATCTGGTGCCTCCTTTTTTCTTCTGAAAGTGATTTAATCATATTAAAATCTCCTCCCAAGACCCAAGGTATTTGTTCATGTCTGCTTCTAAGTTTTTCCAAGGAGTTTAAGAGTCTTATTTTATCCTCTGTTCTTTGTGGACCACAAACATTTGTGACGAGGAAGGTATCCACAACTCCCACTAGTTGAATAATTACAGATAAATAATTTCTTGAAGCCTCTTCATCTAATATGCTAAATTTTTGGGGATTCCATAGAGTGAGGATGCCTCCCGCTGTGTTTTCTGCTTTCACTTCGAGAAAATCAAATATGTCCATTCATTTGCTATGGATTTGCTTTAATTTATGAAGGGAACACTTTGTTTCCTAAATAAAGATTATATTCAGTGTTTCTATTTTCATTCTGTTACTTAACATTCTTTGTTTTCTTTTATTACCTAGATCTCTGACATTCCAAGAGATGAAATTCATAATTAAAGATTTGTGAAAGAGTAACTGGTTAGGTCTTTCATCTTACCTGAATCTATCATTAGCTTTCCACATTCCATTAAGAGCTCATTTTTCTTTTTCCTGCCCCTTTTCTTTCCTGGATTTCTAGTTGCTAATCTTGGAGTTGATTTCATAGTTTTCACACCTCTGTGCTCTTGCTTGTGAATACTTTTACCTTTATCTGACCCTCTTTCCTGGGTTTTCAATAAAAATAACTATTGTATCCTAGAGCATTCTTCAGGAGGTATTGATTCTATTCCTCCCTTGGATCCATGCCTCAGGAATCCTTCCAGATCCAGGTTTTCCTTGTCTAGAATTTCCTGTAATTCATGATCTTCCAGATCTATTTCACTTTGGGTCATTTCCTGGTCCATCTCCATTTCTGTCTCACTCATAACAACTTCATTTTGATGACCCATATCTTGAGATTGTTTAATGTTTTCTTCCTTTTCTTTTTCATTAGGATCTTTCTCCTGAGAATTATCTTCCTTCGTGTTTTCTTCATGCACTTCCGACACTTGAAACTTGTTCTGACTAGCCTTTTGCCTTTCGTTCTATTGTTGCTTTATTCCCTTTTTTCCCCCTTTACCTTTTCTTGCCACTTTCTGAAAGCTCTCTGTCTCCTTCGAAGTATTAAGGTGCCCTTTTTTGTCTAATTTACTGAGAGGGCATTCTCTAAACATATGTCCATGTTCATGGCATCTACGGCATCTGAATGGGACATGATCATAGTCCACTGTCTGCACCCACTCCTCATCAAAAACTTCCAAAATAACTTCATCTGGAAGAGCTTCTGAAAGATCCATTTCCACACATATTCTTTCAAATGAGGTATATTACCCTCTTCTTGTGGCTTCAGAAACTTTGAAAAAACGCCCTAGTTTATTACCAATAGCTGCTAGCAATTCAGTTTACCAATAATCAAAAGGAAGAGAATATAGCCTTACCCATACTGGAACCGAGGTGAAGGTCTCCCACTCTAGGACGAAGTTCATTATCCAAGGCCTCATATAGAGACCAGTTGTTGCATAAAAGTAGGGTCCTCCTTCGAATATTTTGTCTTTGTCTTCAATGTTTGAGAACACTACTGTGAAGAATCTCTTTGACCCAAGATGTAGGTCAATGCTTCCTTTGGGTTTCCAGTGATACTTGATCCATGTTTGTAAAGCTTTTTCAATGAGCCATAGTCCCATGAATTTACAGATAATGACATAGTTCCCCATGTGTTCTCTATGCGCTTGCAGAGCAGGGTCATTTAATATTACTCTGGGAGTGATTTCCGATTTAGGCTTGCAAGGTCCCTTTTGCCTATGGTCTCGTGAACCATGATTTTTGTCTTCTTACTCTTTGTCCTTTATGCTACTGTTTACCTTGGTATTAGTTACCTCTGTCCTCTTATCATTATCACTGTTTTTTTCCCCAGACACTCCTTTGTTGTTTGTCACCATTGCTTTGCCTTTGTTGGATACCACATCCTTGTAGGAGGGAGTCGAGCTCCCTACTCTGCCACCCTCCATTAGAAACTGGCTCTGCTATTCTCTATACCATCGCTGCTCGCTCCCACGTCTCCCGCTTTTAATAGCACAAAAGAATTTCATCTCTTTCTAAAGGTTATGATTTTGCAGGATATTTAAGAATAAATTGATACTCAATCTACACTTACCGAGACCTTCTTATAAATGCTTTGAACATGTGAAGAAATAAGATACAAAACACTAGAAAGACATACTAGAAAACACAAAATTCTGTCAAACTGAAGCCGGAAGGCTTTCATTAGAAATCCTATAATAGAAGCTATTACAAAGTGAAGAGCCTTGGAATCAAAAGCCCACACATATTACTTCAATTGATGAAGTATTTATACAATTTCCTCACAAAATATCTTGATAAAAATATCAAGAGCTATTACAAATCTCTGAAAATTGTATCACAAAAATATAACAAAAATAAATGTAAATAAAACTATTTGAAGAGTTTTGGTATTATCCTTGAGGATTCTTGTTGATAAAGAAGAGAAATTTGAATTTGATTGAAACTCATATTTGATGAGGTGGCCTCCAAGTCACTAGTTGTCTTTGATTTTTTTCCTCCCGAACTTCTGAAACATAGGGTCTTGCAATACCTTTGCTTCTCCCAAAACATAGCATCTTTTAGAAAAATGAGAGCAATTTTTGTAAATGATGATGTTGGTCACAAAAAATCTTTCATATTTTGAAAATTCATTTCCACCTGCTCGAAAACCGCATTTGAAAACATTGGCTAAAAACAGGAAAATTCGGGAAAACATGCCTGCAAAGATTCATTTGAATCTCCCAAACCATAACCTATGTTACAAAACTGAGAGAAGGTTTTGTATATTAGAATCTAGGGAACAAAAACATCCTCCAGTTTACCACAATTCATTTCTTATTATCCACAATATTCTCCGCACAAATGTGACTTAAATAGGAAATTTCTGGAAAATATGCCTTTAACGAATCATTAGAATATCGCAAATCATAATAGATGTTAGAAAACTGAGAGAGGTTTTTGTACGTGAGGATGTTAGAAACAAAAAATCTTTCCATTTTTGAAAATGCGTTCTCCCTCTTCTTCTGTTGTCGGTTGCTCCAACTCCTCAACCTGTATCAGCATGGTTTTCTCTGTCATTACACCTTGCCTTTCTTCTTCCTCCTGTTTCTAATTCTCTTCTCTTTCTATCCTTCTCAACTCCTGCTCTTCCTTCAACTTCTTCTTTGTTTCCTGCAACTTTAGTTATGCTTCTTGCATCCTTTTCTTTTCTCTGTTCCTTCACTCTTCTCTCTTTATTTGCTACTCCCTCTTTGTCTCCTCTTCCAAAGCTACTTTCTCCGTGATAGGATCTACTCTCATCTTGTAGCTTTGCTCCACCTATGGTTTCTTGGTAATCTTCCTCTTACCCTTGTCCTATGCTAGATTGATGATGTTTTTGTTGCTTCTTGCGCTAATTCTACCTGCAGAATAGCCTTCCAAGCTATGGATATAATGACCAGCTCGTGGAGCTTGGATTCATTGTAACAATACCTCTAAGGGTCCTCCTCATGCCAGCCAAATGTCCCGTGTATCCATGGGTAGTACACCTTTGCACAATGGTTCTTGAAAATACCATGGGGATCATATGGATTAAATTCTTTGGTGCCGAACTCAAATTTCAATATCTCCTTAGCTTTGACATCTGCATCTTTCAATCCTAATCTGATCCATAGAGGAAGCTTGAGCCATGGCAACTTCTTCTTCCTATGTAGTCCTGCTGATAAACCTATGGAGAGGTGATATGAGACCTCTTGCATTACCAGATTGTATGTGGCATACCTTGGTAGGAAATGCAGAGTCTTCTCTCCGCCAAACACTCTAATGAAGGTGCCACCGGGTGAGGCATACCAATCTGAAATGTTAAGTATCACCTCCAATACTTCTCGGGACATGTAAGATGGATCTTGCTCAAAGATAAGCTTATACAATGGGATGATGAAATGGTTAGTCAGACTTCCCATTACACCTCAGTAACTACAATCAGAAAGAAAATTGTAATAAATGTTGAAGAAGTCTCTTTGGGTGTCCATGTACAACTCATGTCAGGAAACTATTGTTGGAAATATTGCATCAAGTAAGTATGTGGACATGTAGAATCTCGCTTGGTCATCCTTGGGCAGATTTCGGGTGTTAGTCATATGGATTTTCAATTGAGGAGCCAACAAGTCCAACCAGTTAAATGGCCTTCCATCACTCACTAGTTGGTCCAATACAACTACCCAACCTTTAGGAAAGGTCAACGTGCTCTCTTGACCATATATAAGGCATGCAAAGATGATCAAGAACTAGTAGACCTTCCCGAGAGACTTTGTCTTGTAAACATGATTGGGTGTCTGTATGAACTTTGATGGCTCTTTCACCCAATGCTTGATTATATCTCTCGTGTTCACTTGGCTATGGATGGCATAAAAAAGTGTGTCCATGTGCCTTGCCGGATGAGGTAAATTATACATCTGATGAAAGTTATCCATTCTGAAGGTGGCAAGCTCTATCCCATTGCCACTGCTCAATGTCATAGTCTTTGGATCTATGTGTGAGACAATCTAAATGATACTGTATGCACATGGGAAGGTGAGGTACCTGAATGCAACCTTGTATAAACCTAACCACTGGATACTGATATATACCTGCTAGTACTTTAAGTCTTCCTTGAAATACTCTGCAAAAGTATCTTTGATTTGTTTCCATGTAAAATTTGTGCCCTTCTCAATGAAAAACTGAGTGTTTGCATAAACTAGTAGATTAACTGACATTTGCTCACATGATTCCCTAGTACTTTTCTCGATAATTTCCTTTGATGCAGGTCTCTTGGAGGCCATGTTAACTGTAAATTCTAGAGAGATGCTCAACAATTGTTGTACATGGAGACAAAAAGGACACTCATGGTAGGAAAATGTTAGCTTAAAAACAAAAGAAACTTCAAGAAAAGACCAAAAAACAAACCAGGCTAATGATGGGATAGACTGCGCAATTATGATTCACAGAGGCCACTAGCTGCCTGTGGGAACTACACATTGTGTAGCACTAGTAGTTAGTGTGGGAGTCTTGTTGACTGGAACTGCGTAATGCGCAGTTCAATTTGGATACATGCAAGGAGAGATTGCGCATCGTGAAGTCTTAGTTAGTGGACAAGACTGGAAAACTAGCTCTTGAAACTACACAGTGCATAGTTGGCGCCAGGCCAGAGAAGCCTATGTGCAATTCAAGAAGCCAAGGAAAAGGCTTTGATCTCCCAGAATGCATAGTGCATGCAAGGAAAAGAGAGATCCAGGCAAGGGGAACCTAGATCTGTCCAAGGGGAGTGTGAAATCGAGCATATCTTGAGGATGGTATGATTCTGAGTGCATATCTAACTGAGTGATAATGCATCCAAGTGAAACAAGTGTAGGAATCAATCAAACTGAAGGAAAACAAAGCATATGAAGAGAGTCACCGGAATGACAACCATTAGTGCAAAAACGAGGTATTGCATGTGACACTTGGGAGAGGAAATGAAAAACTTAATACAACACTTCTATAATATAAAATAAGTTAAAACACTAGTTGTCTTTAAACAAAATAAGTGAAACAACACTCTCACAAGCTAAACAAGAAAAGTGATAGAAAAAATGGGAAAAGGCTAGAAAATAAAAACTTACCCCGAAAAGCGACGACGATCACACTAAATGTTCCTTTATCTCCTCGGGAATACCAGAGCTCCAAGATTGAAAGTGAAAATGAGCTCTGATACCATCAATTAAATAGTTTTGGTCGATTTAGGGCTTATGACACGAATACCAAAAATCAAGGAAAAAGCAACACTTGGCGGCAGTTTCCAAAGTGCCTCCTTCAGACAACTAAAAATAAAACCCTGTTTTTTAGGGATGCCTTTTCACTTTTTCATTTTTTTTTTATTTTTTCAAGAAAATCTACCATGGATTGCCCAAATAGATTGCACAGTTATGGGAAGGACTAGGAAATTCACTAGCTCATGCACTGAGTAGCTTCTAAGCAAAATGATTTTGCGCAATTTTTGGGCTAAGTGGCTATGTGCTGCCTCTCATGCTCTGCCTAATTTCCTTGCTAAAGGCTCACTGTCAACTAGAATTGTACAATTCTTGAGCTTAAGACTCACTGTCAGCTTGGAATACACAATTCCCTAGAGCAAGGGTGGTTTCCCTCAAGGATTTCACAATGCTCTAAGGCAAGCCTAGAACTGGATGGAAACCAAGTCAAGAGATCATCTTGTGGGTTAGACAGTAACCAGGTAAGCAAACAAAATACAATATTAAAAGGATGAGACTCAATCAAAGCATAAGTACATGGATTAGTGCAAGATGAGTTGCTATGATTTAGAAGGGAGGCTCCAAAACAAAGCATAAGAAACATTTTGGAGGATGGTTGTAGCCACTACAACAGAGTGCTAGGAAAGGGTTGGTATCAAGGAAAAATGTATATATTTGAGCTCATTTTTGTGGTGCATATCAAAAATCATTAATGGAGTTCAATGACCAATGCCTTCATCATTTTGAAGATTTGGTTGATGTCTTCAATAGCCTCACCTTTTTGGTGCTTCACATGGTTGTTTCCAGGATATACAAACAATGATACGCTAATATGCACAACTTGGTCAGACAACAATTGCTTTCCTTTTGCAGGGAAAATTTTAAGAACCACCCTAAATTTATATGTATAATAAATGGGCTAATCCCCATGATACATAGGAAAAATGGGAGGTGATTTTATCAATAATATAATATGTATATATAATATTTCTGGCGAATCTCTCACTAGATTATATTATCTTGTACGATGATGGAGAATCCTTCACTGAATTATAAAATCTTGTAAGATCTTGGCACATCTTTTACTGAATAATAAAACATTGTGAAGTCTTGGTGAATGTTTTGTTAAAGTATGAAACCATATATGATAATAAGAAAACATATTCATTAAACTGTAATATACTAACATACATGTTTGGAAAAAAGAAACATAATTTTCTCTTCCTACAAACAATGTTCCAAGTTTCAGTGGCCCTGTTTGTCAAGGTTCTTACAATACACTCTTTCATATCCTTCTATTAGTTTTGATAATATTCCACAACAAAGTTCTTGTAGGTGTTGATATTGACCACGATGTCAAGGTAGGAGAGATTAATATTTTCTCTGCAACTTTTTCCAAGCTACCACTTTTTTCAAGATATCAAATTTCTTTCTTATTCCATAGACTCCAACTGCACGATAAAAAACACATCAAGTTTGTTTACCCCAACACGCCAACAAGTAGCAAGCCCCAACTATATTATATAAGAAAGTATTAGGTATCCCAAAGGTTTGAAGGGGATCTAATTGAAAGAAGTGACCATTCTGAGAAGCTTTCCAATCAATATATGAATATATAAATGTAGATTTATTATTATTTTAATTGGAAATCTTCAATTAAATAATAACATTTAATTACATCTCTCCCAATCTAAATTGCTTATTAGCATTATTCACTACCCTCATAGGTCTCCCATTTTTTAATAGCGTTGTAACATGTAGATTAATTTCCTTTTTGGTGAACAATCTTCACCTTTTAGGAAAATATGGTGCAGTGGCTCCAACCCCTACAGATTATTAGGACAAACTAAGAATAGCGCAAAAGATGAAAGGTTGTACAAACCAGCTTATTTTTCAAACAACTAATCCAACATCAATACCTAAACTTTTTCATGAAGATATCATATTGAGAATGTTTGAAAAATGGTGGGAAATCTCATGTGAGGGTGATGTGGAAAGAGTAATAAGGTTTCACTATTTTGAATTTTTTTTGTTAAATTAGAAAAACCAATATTAATGGAGATATTGGTATTTTTTACTAAATTTTGTGAAGTGACTAAATGTAGCTTTAACCATTCACCTTAAGATGTTTTTACAATATAATTTCCTAAGTCTATTTAATATCCTCATTATCATAAAAACCAACCTATATCCATCTTAACTCCACATCTACCACTCTTAGACGGATGAAATCTATTTATCCCTCTCAGCACTTGGTAGACCCAGAATTAATATGGATCTATGATGATAGAATTCCCCCTTTAAATATTCTATGCTCACATGAATACCATGGTATTACCATGGGTCAATACCATGGGTTATCATAAACCTGGAGCTTAAAAATTACTATTAGTAATTTATAAAAATTAACAAAATTAATAACTGATTTTTATTTTATTTTTTATTTTAACCAAGTTAAAATGTTTAACATACATTAAATTACAACATCCATTTTTACTCTTGATCCACCAAGCCCCGAGAGGGATCAAATATTTTTTCACTCTATGCTAGTTTGCATATCACAATACTACTCTATGCTAGTTTTCATATCACAATACTTGATCCCTCTCGCGGCTTAGTAGATCGAGAGTAAAGATGGATCTATGTTGGTTTAATTCCCCCCTTTAAATAGGCTACATTCCACATGAATACCATGGGTCAATACCATGTGCCATTTTTATTTTTGTTAATACTAATATTAGGGTTAATAATGTTTTTTTACATGGTATTAATAATAATCTAGCCCATGGTATTTAGCCCATAGTATTTTTCCCATAGGTTTCACCTAAATGTAACGCATTTTTTAGTGTCTTTAAATATAAGGTGACTTATGGAGTAAATATAAAAAAATGTTTTATTTATTTATCATACCTCTCATTTATTTATATTTTTATTAATTTACCATACCTCTTTTACAAATATGGTATTTGACCCATAGGATTCACTTAAATAAAACCTCTTTTTTGAGCCTTAATAAATAAAAACAGGGTTATGGACTAAATATAAAAAGAGGTTTTATTTATTTACCATACCTCTAGTTTATTTATATTTTTATTTATTTACCATACATTTTGAGTAAGTATAAAAAGAGGTTTTATTTATTTACCATACCTCCACTTTATTTTTATTTTTATTTGTTTACACCCTTGCATGCATATAAGGTGACTTATGGAGTAAATATAAAAAATGTTTTATTTATGCACCATACCTCTCATTTATTTATATTTTTATTAATTTACCATATCTCTTTATAAATATGGTATTTGGCCCATGGGATTCACTTAAATAAAACCTATTCTTGAAAATTAGGGCGAATGGAAGGTTGTAACTCCTAATTTAAAGGGCTATATTTACCTTTTTTACCCTCTCCCTTAAAATAAGGTGGGCTAACCTCCATAACTAATTTTTTTATAAAATAAATTTGAGGCGATTTGTAAAAATGTACTGTGATACAAAATATTCGCCCACTAAAAATTTAAAACCCCTTAATTTTGCCAAAGGGCAAAAATTCGCCCCTAAAATTTTCCATGTCCTTTTGGATCTGATTCTATGGTGTTAAGAGTGGCAGCCAACATCTTTTTCCTACCTTCAATATCTTCTTCTTGTATTTTTGTGAGGAAATCGTATAATAGTTTCAGATCTATAGCACCGTTCAACGTAGATTTCGCCAACAATCCTCCGATATATTTCGGCGCTAGCGGAACATCGATTACAAAGTCATCATATTTCTCTGCAATTTGGAGAAAAGCATTTCGAATATCAAAGTTTGACACAGTTTGGTGTGAGAAGAGATGGTCGATAAGATCACCGACGAGTTTGACATGTATTTCATTCTGCTCTAAGCCCATGGGGATTTCTTTGAACAACAACTATGCATGGTAGCCTAGGCTGTCCAAATCTTGAACGCACTGTGTTGCTTCGCGTAGGTCTCTCACATTGAAGTACTCTTCCAACAATGCTATTGTCTTGCATTCAAGATCATCAGCTGTTAATTTCTGGTCAGCCTCAATGCGCTGATCTTGATCTACCGCTGGATGAGTAGTAGAATTATAAGTAGTACACTCAGGAGCTTGGACCTTAACTTGATCTTGTTTTAATTTAGAACTTAGCTTGGATAATATCAATGAACTTTTCGATGCAACTAGTCGAGGCAACAACGACTTTTCTAAATATTCTTGTTTTTTAGGTGCACCACCATCAAATGATATCAACGAAATTTTTGCACCTGGAGGCAAGAAGGGCTTCTCATCCTTGAATAATAATGGAATTTTGGTGTTTGGAAAGGGAGGGGGTTTTGCAAATATTCTGGAACTCAATTTTCCATGAGGACAAATATGTGCATTCGAAGTGGAAGTGGTTGTGACCTAATATGCAGGAGGAGGTTTATATGCAGAAGCAGGATTCAAATTGGATGTGGACACAGTTGGCTGAAGGGGATGAGTTGTCGGTCTAGAGGAGGATCACAAATTTTGTGCAGGCCTTGATGTTTTGATACCTATCCAATCACGATCATCATCCCCCAACCGTGGTGCTCGATCCAAATAGTTGCTTTGCATTGGATTGTAACTGTAAACTCTTGGAGCATCGACATTAAGTTGTTGCTTTAATTTTATTGTCCCAGGCCTTAGGCCCAAATTTTTCTCGGCTTCAGTATGGATCTCGCTTATAGTCTTTGCTTTAACTTGAACACAACAATGATAATGATATGATAGATCAGAAAACAAATAAAATTTTAGGAACGTCATGTATCTGTAGCTAGGCTATTCATGATATGTACATCTTCATTTCTAGGAATCCATTTGTTTGCCCTCAATTCGATAACGTCTCTCACCATGAACCGTATCCTCGACTCCAATCGAGAATCATTTCCAACATTTTTTAAGCGAGCCATGTATGAATCAAATATCAATATTTCCTTCTCTACTACTTTCACCGCTCCCTTCGACTGTTTGGTTGTCGAGTCACCCATCTCTTCCAACTGCTTTCCAATTAATGAAATAGTTGGCAAAATGCCTCTACATTTTTAGCGACAGGAGGTGATTTGATGTCCTCCCCAAATAATGCCCGCCAACAACAAATGTTTGGGTAACATCTTTTGTTTGAATAGCTCTACAATTAATTTGATATTTCCAAGAGTTCACCGTTTTAAGAGTTTCTCTTTTTCTTAGAGTTGGGGTCCGATCATTTCTTTCAATTCTATGCACATATTATCAACGCCTTCAAATTCCTTCTGGAAAGTGTTTAGTAGGACTCTTTTGAAGTGTATTGGTTTTCCATCAGGTTCCTCAGGGGGGAATTCAGGGAGTCCTGAACTAAGATGCACACACAATGCCGCATACATAAAACAAAACATTGATTTTGTCACTGCCTTATCAAATACTAGTGAAATCACACCCTGCAAATATACACCACATAGTTAAATTTAACGTGTGATCACTCATAATGAATGTGTATCCATGTAAAATGGAAATGCTCCCAGCAAAGCAAAACTATAAAACTAGGGTTCAAAGTTGTTCTCCAAAAAGAAAAGAAAAGAAAAAAATCACCCATACCTGCAATATGTCTGCAGTAGTAATTCCAAAGTTGAGCAATTGATCTCTCAATGAAGAAAATTTCTCAGGAGTCAATTTGTTCAAGATCCTAGAAGAAAAATATTATGTAAAAATTTCATGAATAATAAAGAATTCTAATTGTCTTGCAATACATAAAGTAGAGAAGTACTGAAGTTGGAATAGCAACTGTGTGATACCCTTTAACCATCTTCAACACTTTATCCTTCTCTGACATATTCACTCTCCTCGAACTCCGTGGAACTTCCACCTTAGACAAAACAGCCTGCTTATACGTTCATCAAACATGCAAAAGGTAAACTTGCAGTTAGTGCAAAATCTAGCAATTATTCAATATAACTTGCTAATTATAAGTTCGAAAGCTCCCCACCCTTATAACTGGACCCGCTTTCATTGGTTCAATGCGCCATGGAATTGGATCCACTTTCATTGGTTCAGAGTGCCTTGACTTTGTGTGATCTGGTTTTACAGAAATAGGAGGTGGTGGAAGACATTTTCTTTGACTACGCCACTCAGAGGTACAGTCAGGTCTAGAAATTTAGTTGTCATGATTCTCTTCCGACCTTTGATGTTTTGGGCACTACAACCCCAATCAAACATGTCCATAAACCAAGGGCTCATAAGTCCCTAAAAGTGTTGTTCCATCCCCTAAAAGAATAAGGCCAACTGATTACATCATCTCCCAGAAGTTCTCCATGAAAAACTGCTCAGAACTGGTCAAAACTGGACCATCTCACCTGCTCCATGGTCAAAGTGTGATGCATCCCACCTAATGCACATGGGAGGTGTGATTTATACTGAAAAGCCCTTCTATGGAGTGCGATGGGCGAGAGTGGACAAATGGCAGAGAAATTTTGCGAGGTGGATGATCGTGGTATCTTCCAGAAACTTCTCCTGTGACACTTTCCTCTCTGAATTCGCCTAGGGATGAGTAAGAGATCATCAATCTCCAAGTGGAATCAAGAACTATCAGAGAGAGGACACTAATCAAAATCCCAGAAGCTGACTCACTCCCCTGCAATCATCTATATATGGATCCCTCATCCTAGAGATCCAGAGGCTGGAATTTTGTATCTTATAAGGAAGTGTTGTTGGTTTCTTGTTGGAATATCACATTGTTGGGTGATCTAAGCTTTTCATGAGGTGAAAGAAGGGCTTTCATGCTGGAGTGTGACACTGGTTCAAAACAATTGGTTGTGATCCTCTTTGCTTATTCTTGATTATTAATAAAACTATTCAAGTTTTCCTCCACATTCTTGTATGTTTGATGATATATGCATTTGTGTGGTCAATATACATCTGGTCCTATATTGTTTATGATTGTAGATCTCTGTTCTTCGATAGTATTGTGCTACTTTGATTCCATAGGTGCTATTTGAAGCAGTGTAGACGAAGGAGAAGTGGCAAGGATCTATCAGAAGGGAGAGGAACCGGGCAAGGAACCAAGTGCAAGACTCAGGTTGGTATCCTTCATTCCTCTCTTATCTACTCCTCATAAAGGAAAACAAAAGTGGTTTTAGTTTGTTTGTTTCTAAGATAGCTACCAGTCTTAGTGGGACTAGCAGATCCGACTGGACACTAGATTTCCCGATAACAAAATGGCGACTCCACTGGGGAGCGAATAGATTGTTTGTTTGTCTATATTTGTTTGTTTTATAAACTTACAGATGGATCGTGAAGTCAAGCCAGCTAGCCTTCGAACTGCATTTGCTAGGCAAGTGCAAAGTAGATCAATGCTGCTTCAGTCTATCTCCGGGTTTTGTTTATAAACTGAACAATCGATTTTCAAACTTTCTAATGGCCCTAGTGGTGGCTCTAGTAACCTCATTAGATCAGCCCCTGTAATTTCTATTTACTGTACATCACTTGCTCGGCCAAAATCCCTGAACTGAGTTGCAAACTTTGACCCGGAACCGAGTTGAAGTCTCGTCCCTAGATCATCGCACCTTCTCCTCTTGGGAATCTGGATGCATCACACTTTTCATGTGTTGTAGGTGCGCTGCATCGCACTTTCCCTGTGTTACAGGTGTGCTGATCAGACAAGACCTCTTATGTTCTTAGATTTTGGTTTCTATGTTCACTCTCTTCAACTCTATTCAGGAGTTTTTCTGTCTGTGATCAGTATACCATTGTGGAAACCCCCTTCCTTTCCATCATTCCACCTCCATTATGTAAAGAACTGTGAATGTTTTTATGTATTTTCCGCCATTTTCAATTCTCTTTTACAAAGTAGTAGCATAGTCAAACTGTCGTTTCTTGATTTGAAAGTGTTGCAAGTGTCGTTTTTAGTCAAAGAAAAGAATTCTATTGTTCTTGATGGTTGATTATATAGTTACTCTTGTATTTGATTTGAATTAGTAGTTTTTCAAGTGTCGAAAGTAGTTTTCAATTCAAAATAGTAAAGTGTCATCATTATATTCCTTTCGTTTTTGAAGAGAAATTTGTTAGTACTGTCGCTTTGAAAAGATAATTCAAATTTGTACTTAGCGTTCTTCTTGTCATTCACACATTAAGAAAGCTGAAAAAAAATACATGCATGTGCATTTGCATTTAGACTGCTTGTTAGTTTGATTTAGGACAGTGCATCTAGTGTGTGCTCTCTGCTCTATGTTGAAAGAATATTGTCTCTCTTTCTTTACTAGCTATGATTTTCATTGCAAAAAGAAGATTAAACGATTGTTTATCATCTTAGATTGCATTTTAGGAATTGTACATCTACATCACGCAGTGAACCTGAAAGGCAAATTTCTTAAGAAAGATCAACTGTAAAATAAATTTAATGAACCTAAAAACGCTTTGGAACCTAATGCACAACATCTAGAAGTCTAGGCTAGAGATGTATTCCGGCGTCGTAAAGCCTGGTAACTGTCGCTTTCACTGTTGGTTGGGTGATTCCTCCTCTTTGAGATGACAAGTGCCAGTACGGACTTTTGCTCCCACGTACCGTCGAGTATATATTGGGAGACCACAATAGGCTATATCCTTTATCCATTGGAAGCCGTGTCTGCTGCCCTATCGATCGTAATGCACTAAACAAAGAATTCAGGAAGATTGACTGCCATACTGTAAAAAGTATTCTGCAGTTTTGCGATTAGTTTGGTAATCCCTCTGTCTAGATTTCCAGATTAGTCTCTTTCGTTCCTTTTCAGACTCCTTAAAGGAAAAGGCCATTTGAACACTTGTCACTTCAGGCTCATTAAAAATTGAAGGAGACTAGAGTCATATTTTGTTTTTTCTCGACTCTTAAAAATTGAAAAAATAAGTTGTGTCAAAGCATCTAAAATTTATTTTAATTGGAGTAATACTACCATTCCCGCATTGGTCTTAGGTTGAGGAAAATGGAGTCCACCAACCAAGGAGTTCCCCTTGGAGGAAATCCTAGTCCTTTCTTCTCTTGGGGAGATGTTGGTGCACCTCATATGGCCACATTGTCACTTCCAGGATTGACGATTGGCTTGCCAATATGGCTCTTCTCGACCTCCGTCGTTCAGAACACTGTGATTCCTGAACAATCAAGTCAGTAACTAGATGATACTAAAGTTACCCCCCAACCTTCTACTTCATTCGATTCTCCCTCTCCTCCTTCCTCTTCACTTGATAAATCCGGCAAGGCCCAAAACCAAGTAACTAAGAAGAAGAAGGAGAAGAAGAAGAAAGAGAAGAAGAAGGAGGAGACAAAGGCGAAAAGGGGCAACCATGCATCGTCTAGCAAAAATCCACACACTGCACTGTCCAAGCCTAAATCTCCATGTGTCATTTGCAAAGGAGACCACTATCACCAAGATTTCCCCTGCATCCCTCGGGTCTTAAGGGACTAGTCTCCTCGTTTGCACAACCTGGTGTCATCAACCTCTAAAGACCATGTTGAAAGTACACCATCAACTAGTGAAAGCGAAGCATTCAGATAAAAAAGGAAATGTAAATTTCCTTGTAAACTATGTGAAGGCGATCATGCCGTCCACCGTTGTCCCTTCCTAGATGAAGCTAAAAGAGTTTTGGATGACCGTCCGGCTTCATCGCTACGGCTTCCTCCTGGATATAAGAAACTCTTGCCGAATCCGTCTCTAGTTGAAAATCTGACCGACACGCCATTGTGGTCGGTCGAAGCATCTGTCATTGAGGATAAACCTGTTGAATAGACGAAAGTCAAAAGGTTGAGGCGGCAGTCGACCCAGTCTTGCCTTCGACAGGTACATCTTTAGATGACAAAGTCACCGTAGAGAATGAGAACGACACCATTCAAATTCTTTTCGTAAACACCGACTCCGATGAACATGGGGGCAGTCTACCTATTCCTTTACCGCAGGAAGGAAGTTCGTCAGAGTCATATCCAAGGAAGCATTTTGTCTGCAACACGGATGGAGAGCTTTCATATGGTAACCTGGAAACTTTTTACTATACCTGGGGGCATGTAAACCTCTTGTTAGCAAGCGAGAAATGACCAACTAATGTTAACTCTATGATTTCGCTGACTTCAACCGCCTAGGTCGGGTGAGTGGTCAAATCGACCATTCATCTTCGCAGGGGCCACCATGGCACCGAAAAAGTAAAGGAAAAAGTTTCCTACCTAACCTTGGTAGTGATCTTGGTAGTTAAGTAGAGGGGCGTAGTTGGTCGTTCCTAGCTTGCATGTGAGAGGTGTCGGAGCATAGTTTCGAATGGTGCAAGCTCCCTAAAAATTAAACCGATTGATGAGACATCCTTATTATACGACTGGCACGAGCAGGTTTTTGTGGAGTTCAAGCTCGTTAAAAATTAAACATAAGAAATGAGCAAACGTTCCCATAGAGTTTAAGCTCATTAAAAAATGAACCAATTTCCGGTAAATAACCATTGTGAATGCATTATCATCAGCTTTTGAGCAGTTTCCAAAATAAATCAAGTGCCTCCTTCAGACAACTAAAAATAAAACCCTATTTTTTAGGGATGCCTTTTCACTTTTTCATTTTTTTTTAATTTTTTTCAAGAAAATTTGCCATGGATTTCCCAAATAGATTGCACAGTTCTAGGAAGGACTAGGAAATTCACTAGCTCATGCACTCAGTAGCTTCTAAGAAAAATGATTTTGCGCAATTTTTGGGCTAAGTGGCTATGTGCTGCCTCTCATGCTCTGCATAATTTCCTTGCTAAAGGCTCACTGTCAATTGGAACTGCACAATTCTTGAGCTCAAGACTCACTATCACCTTGGAATACACAATTCTCTAGAGCAAGGGTGGTTTCCCTCAAGGATTGCACAATGCTCTAAGGCAAGCCTAGAACTGGATGGAAACCAAGTCAAGGGATCATCTTGTGGGTTAGACAGTAAACCGAGTAATCAAACAAAAAGACAAGATTCAAAGGATGAGGCTCAATCAAAGCATAAGTACATGGATTAGTGCAAGATGAGTTGCTATGATTTAGAAGGGAGGCTCCAAAACAAAGCATACGAAACATTTTGGAGGATGGTTGGAGCCGCTACAACACAGTGCTAGGAAAGGGTTGGTATCAAATAAAAATGCATATGTTTGAGCTCATTATTGTGGTGCATCTCAAAAATCATTAATGGAGTTCAATGACCAATGCCTTCATCATTTTGAAGATTTGGTTGATGTCTTCAATAGCCTCGCCTTTTTGGTGCTTCACATGGTTGTTTCCAGGATATACAAACAATGATATGCTAATATGCACAGCTTGGGCAAGAAATATGGTATCTTAAGGCCAACAATCACATCAATCCATTTGCAACTTAAATGTGAAAGATTGTTAACTCAAGTCATGTTGGAGATCAAGTAAGTGATAATCATGCATGCAAATAACAAAGTTGTGTAAGTGCAAAATTGGATGTAAGCTACAAAGGATAACATAATGTTTGGAATATGACTTTGTGGGATGTTGACCTATGAAATAAGTACTAGGTATTTCGAAAACAAAATATGACAATCAATTACAAACTATTTCTTCAACACTAAAATATGCACAACCTAGGTAACAAATATGGTAAATTAAGACCAACAATCACATTAATTCATTTGCAAATCAAATGTGCAAGATTCTCCATTCAAGTGATATTGGAGTTCCAACAAGTGCAAACATGAAACAAGCGCTATTCAAGCATGCAAATAACCAAGTTGTGTAAGTGCAAACATGAAAGGTATGAAGGATAACATAGCGTTTGGAATATGACTTTTTGGGATAGCCACGTATGAAATCAATACTAGGTATTTCGAAAACAAAAGGCTCATAATCAATTACATCTTATTTCTTCAATACTCAAACTTTTCAAGTAATGATTTTGTACTTAATACTTTGAAATTCAAAATAAAGACATTTGTGGGGAGACATGACATTGGAAAAGAATAAAATGTCATTCTTCTACGAGCGTAGAACTCATTCTTCTGCAGCTTCTTCCACGAGCTTTTCACAGTGGGAGAGCTCAGCCTTTTGGTCAGACAACAATTTCTTTCCTTTTGGATCTGTTTCTATGGTGTTAAGAGCGGTAACCAACATCTTTTTCCTACCTTCAATATCTTGTTGTATTTTTGTGAGGACATCGTATAATAGTTTCAGATCTACAGCGCCGTTCAACGCAGATTTCCCCAACAATCCTCCGATATATTTTGGTGCTAGCGGAACATCGATTGCAAAGTCATCATATTGCTCGGCAATTTGGAGAAAAGCATTTCGAATATCAAAGTTTGACACGGTTTGGTGCGAGAAGAGATGGTCGATAAGATCACCCACGAGTTTGACGTGTATTTCCTTCTGCTCTAAGGCCATGGAGATTGCTTTGAACAACAACTGTGCATGGTAGCCTGGGCTGTCCAAATCTTGAACGCACTGTGTTGCTTCGCGCAGGTCTCTCACATTGAAGTACTCTTCCAGCAATGCTACTGTCTTGCGTTCAAGATCATCGGCTGTTAATTTCTGGCCGGCCTTAATGCGCTGATCTTGATGAGCAGCAGAACTAGAAGTAGTACACTCAGGCGCTTGGACCTTCTGATCTAGTACTTGATCTTGTTCTAATTCAGCACTCAGCTTGGATGATATCAACGAACTTTTCAATGCACCTGGCAGCAACGGCTTGTCTAAATATTCTTGTATTTCAGGCGCACCACCGTGGAATGATATTAACGAACTTTTTGCACCTGGAGGCAAGAAGGGCTTCTCATCCTTGAATAATAAGGCACTTTTGGTGTTTGGAAAGGGAGGGGGTTTTGCAAATATTCTGGAACTAGATTTTCCATGAGGCAAAAGATGTGCATTCGAAGCGGAAGCGGTTGCGGCCTGATGTGCAGGAGGAGGTTTATATGCAGAAGCAGGATTCGAATTGGATGTGGACACAGTCGGCTGAAGGGGATGAGTTGCCGGTCTAGAGGATGATCGCAAATTTTGTGCAGGCCTTGATGTTTTGATACCTCTCCAATCACGATCATCATCCCCCAACCGTGGTGGTCTCGTCATTTTGTTATCTGCCGGATCCAAGTATTTACTTTGCATTGGATTGTAACTGTCAACTCTTGGAGCATCGACATTAAGTTGCTGCTTTAATTTTGTCGTGCCAGGCCTTAGGCCTAGCTTTTTCTCGGCTTCGGTATGGATCTCGCTTATAGTCTTTGCTTTAACCTGAACACATGACAACAATGATAATGATATGATATGATATGATAGATCAGATCATTGCGATTTTTATATATATGAAACTTAAATTAACATTTGATATCATCAGATTTTCATTGAAAGAAAATTGGAATATAAAGGCTTGCTCTCACTAGAGAGACACTAGTTATTGATCTGGAAAACAAATAAAATTTTGGGTGTAGTGTGCTATTCATGATATGTACCTCTTCTCTTCTAGGAATCCATTTGTTTGCCCTCAATTCGATAACGTCTCTCACCATGAACCGTATCCTCGACTCCAATCGAGAATCATTGCCAACATTTTTTAAGCGAGCCATGTATGAATCAAATATCGATATTTCCTGCTCTACTACTTTCACCGCTCCCTTCGTCTGTTTCGTGGTCGAGTCACCCATCTCTTCCAGCTGCTTTCCAATTAATGAAAATAATTGGCAAAGGGCCTCTACATTTTCAGCGATAGGAGGTGATTTGATGTCCTCCCCAAATAATTCCTGCCAACAAGAAATGTTTTAGTACTCTAGTAACAAATATAATTACCAGACATCTCGATCTATGTCAAGTAGCTGTTTTAAAAGAATTATTTACTTTACCTTAATGCAGAAATGAACAATCGGTTTGGGTAACATCTTTTGTTTGAATAGCTCTGCAATGAATCTGATATTTCCAAGAGTTCGCCGTTTTAAGAGTTGCTCTTTTTCTTGGAGTTGGGGTCCGGTCATTTCTTTCAATTCTGCGCGCATATTATCAGCGCCTTCAAATTCCTTCTGGCAAGTGTTTAGCAGGACTCTTTTGAAGTGTATTGGTTTTCCATCAGGTTCCTCAGGGGGGAATTCAGGGAGTCCCGAACTAAGATGCACACACAACTCCGCATACATAAAGCAAAACGTTGGTTCTGTCACTGCCTTATCAAATACCAGTGAAATCACACCCTACAAATATACACCACACCGTTAAATTAACGTGTGATCACTCATAATGAATGCGTATCCATGTAAAATGTAAATGCTCCCAGCAAAGAAAAACTATAAAACTAGGGTTCAAAGTTGTTCTCCAAAATGAAAAGAAAAGAAAAAATCACCCATACCTGTAATATGTCTGCAGTAGTAATTCCAGAGTTGAGCAACTGATCTTTCAATGAAGCAAATTTCTCAGGAGTCAATTTGTTCAAGATCCTGGAAGAAGCAAATTATGTAAAAATTTCGTGAATAATAAAGAATTCTAATTGTCTTGCAGTACATAAAGTAGAGAAGTACTGAAGTTTGAATAGCAACTGTGTGATACCCTTTAACCGTTTTCACCACTTTATCCTTCTCCGACATATTCCCTCTCCTCGCACTCCATGGAACCTCCGCCTTAGACAGAACAGCCTGCTTATACGTTCATCAAACATGCAAAAGGTAAACTTGCAGTTAGAGCAAAATCTAGCATTTATTCAATATAACTTGCTAATTATAAGTTCGAAAGCTCCCCACCCCTGTAACTGGACCCGCTTTCATTGGTTCAGTGCGCCATGGAACTGGATCCGCTTTCATTGGTTCAGAGTGTCTTGACGTTGTGTGATCTGGTTTTACAGATGTAGGAGGTGGCGGAAGACATGTCCTCTGACTACGCCACTCAGAAGTACGGTCAGGTCTAGAAATTTGCTTGTCATGATTCTCATCCGACCTTGATGATTCCTGATAGTCATGCATGAAGTTACATTTGATAAGATTTCATACTTTGAAAGCAAAACTTCCATACATATGGCTGAATATAATTAAACATGAAAGTTATGATCATCGATTCATACAATATATGCAGGCTTGGAAGATTGCACTACATCCCTCCTCAGAATGTCGGGCACGTTTTCTATGACCCTCAGAAAGCTATCTCTTTGGACAGGCTGCAATAATTCAAAAAAATAAAAATAGTTATATTTGCAAGTCAAGGGGTTGGATTACACAATAAATATGTCTGCTACTGCATCCTCAGCCATTGTAGATGGCCGTATATATCTCATCTCACCTCACGTTCAAGTTGCAATAACTCATCTCGAGAGTATCTTATAATAGCTCCTGTGCTTGTCTGTCAAAATATATATACAGGGGTTTAGACATTTTAAACAAGAATTGCAACTGTGCAGGTTTGGAGTATAAAAGGGAATAACATGCTCATGTTCAGACATTTAAAAAATAAATATTCAGCAGCGGTTTGGAGTTAATTTTTTTTGAAAAAAGAACAGAATAACATGATACCTGGTCTTGAAGGCCAACACGTGCTATTGACGACGACCCTTTAGTAACTTGTTCAGAGTTTCTATATGGAGGCCGAGTAGTAACTTCCTCAGGGTTTCGAGATGGAGGCCGAATAGATGATTGTAATGGTGCAGAAGAAGGTTGACGAGAAGATTGTAAAGATACGGAGGGCCGATGAGAGGCCGAAGGCTCATGAGAAGAGTTCAAACCACAATCAGAAGTAGACTGCAATATTGGTGCAGAAGAGTTGAGAGGCGTAGAAAGACGATTAGAAGAATGCAATGGCGCAGGACGAAATGAATTCGAAGGGAGGCCGCCGCCGTCGCCGCTTCTAATTTTATTAGAGGCCCATTTGCTTCCTCCACCAGGTCTCGAGCTAATTTGATTCTCGTTAGAACCCCATTTGCTTCCTCCACCAGGTCTCGAGCCAATCTGGTTCTCGTTAGAGCCCGATTTGCTTCCTCCACCAGGTCTCAAGCTAATTTTATTCTCGTCAATCCCCATATCAGACAATTATCAAAATAGCTACGGGAATAAATTGACTGTCCAGGAATTATCGATGTAATTAACCCGCGCAATTACTTGTGTTCGCTGTCAGAATGGTAACCGCTGAGAATGGAAGTATCGAAAATCTTCTAAATAGCTTAATGGAATCCAAAATGACACCGATCACGAGCATGTCCTTTCACAACATTGCCCTAAATGAATATTTATGTTTATATAACCAACTGCCAGTGTGTTTCTAATCAGATTTTTGTTGTTTGAAAGGAGTCGGCTATATGTAAAATATGAGGGGTTTTTATTATTTTAATCACCCCATTCATTATTAGAAAAATCAAAAGTATATTTATTATTAAGAAAATAAGGAATATGCATGGGTTAATTAAGGAATATATATGGGGTAATTCATGGTTTATATTCATCATTATTTTGGGAAGTATTCATCAATATAGTGTAATTAGAGGTATTTTTTAATATCTCACAAATGCAAGTGCTATGTCATATGTTCATTTAATGGAGACCTAGGTAAATAACTATCAATAAGAAAACACTAATGTTCATTGCAAATTAGGAAATCGCATGCCTAAATCTATCATAATCAACCATTGAAAGAAGCACACAATGAGGAGATGATGAGTCCATTACATCTTATGCTATTATTCAAACCAAAATATCAACACATGCCTAACACATATATAATATAAGCACCTTCCAATATAAGGAAGGGATAGCATCCTTATAACTATGTAGGTAAGCCATGGGGTTTCACCTTGTTAATCGATATCTTATCACTTTAATTCATAATTGGGTTTCAAAATTGTGAAAAATAATGTCAATATAATGTGCATATTTAGAGTCGGTGGGGGTGGGAATGCAAGGTACTAAGGATCTGTAGGTATTATGAGGTGTAAAAAGGGATATCTAGTAAAAATAATGTTTTGGAAAAATGTTTTGGAAGGGGGTCGAACAAAATGATTTTAGGAGGTATTTATTACTATATAATGAAATTATGGGCATTATTTAGTATTCCTTGAACACACATGCTATGTCATAGGCTCATAGGGTGAATGCCCCAAGATAAGTCCTCTAACAACATATTGAATAATGTTTACTTATTACAAATCATGAAATGTAAATAAGGGATATGCATGGGGTAATTGATGGGTTTTTATTAATTATTAAAGCAGTACCTCCCATATACGTGTATATATATATATATATATATATATATATATATATATATATATATATATAGATATATATAGCCATGCATGGAAATGACACCCTATAATGGACCCAAAATAATAGTATAAGGAGCCAAACACAATAAAATAATAAGTACCCCTTGTTGGTCAAGTACACTCACAAATCCTTACTGAGCTCAAACTGGGTTAGAGAAAACAATGATTTGCTCAACCAAATAAAAGGTTCCAACCCCAAGGCCTAACACAATAATGATAAAATTATAGAACATTTTCTCATGAGGTTTTCATTCCCTTACAAGAAAGAAAACAAAACAACTCCTTTTGTATTTGTTGGATTCTTCTCACCAAGGGGATTGTGTTAGGACATAACATCTCACCTATAAGGATCCAATTATACTCTACAAACATAGAAGTAATCCTCAAGCTTTTGATTCCATCCTTGGAGAAGGAAGTTTAAAGTTTCCTACGGAATGCAAGATGATATCACATATTCACCAAAAAGTTCACCGAGATAGCATCATTATTATTTTAAATCATATTGAAGATTATAAATTTTATTGGAATCCATAGTGTCAAATAGCCTTTAAAGCTTTGAAGGAGAAACTTTCGATTACACTCATACTACAAGGACCTAATTGGTCTCTACCTTCTGATATCTCAACTAATGAATTATACATCGTTGTGAGGGTTGTAGGAAAAGAGGAGGATCAAAATCCCGCTGTCATTCACAACATCAACAAGAGTCTCACCCCATTTTAAAAAACTATACATGGTAAATAAGAAATAATTTATGGTTCTTGTTCACACAATTAGTAGATTTCATCACTACATTACCAACTACCATGTCTTTACACATACAGATCATTCTACATTTTATTATCTCATGAATAAAATGATTACTAATGTTAGGGTAACTAGATGTCTATTTTTGGTAGGAATTTGATGTCACAATCCTCAATAAGCCTTGGAAGGTTAATTTCATTTCCAACTTCCTTCCTAGGCTTACTAATGAGGGGGATGTTATTCTCATAGAAGACACCTTTCTTGGTGAGCATTTATTTTCCCTTTCTATTAACACATCATGGTTTCCATATATCGTCAATTACTTAGATGTATGAAAAATTCGATAGCATCTATCACCAAAGGAACATTAGAGGGTTATTAGGCAAAGTGTCATGTACTATTGGATTGAGGGTCATCTCTTTCTCATAGGACCAAATATTATCTTTCAATGGTGCTTAAAAGTCCTCAACAAGGAGGTTCCTTTCCTTAGTCTCTTTGCAAACTTCTTCTCTCTCTCAAAGAAGTATGGAGACTCTCTTAATGGTGAAATCATCTTCCCACTACAATGTTGGATTACAGAGGATAAATTTTTCCATGATAACAATGCTCTAATTCTTATTTTTTTTGGTTCTCCAATGGCCTTTTATATAGAATTTTGAATTTATCTTCCCTCTTGTGGTTGATTAATGAGAAAATGACTTATGAGTAGGGTAAGATGATCCCCTGGGGGATGCATATCGCTAGGTTGACTCGAAATTGATTATCCTTCACTGGTACATGTCAGGGAATCCCATATTCCAAGTGTTTGAAGTGGCCCTAGACTATTGACTCGAACTTTTGTTTGACCACGCAACTATCAGAAAACCAACTTCATGGTCGATATTTATGCCTTTGGATGAGCCGCGCAGGTAGAATTTATAATTGGAACCTTTGGAGAATTTTTTATTTTTTTACTTCATGATGTTTTCAGCTGGAAAATATTCACCTGTACATTCTGCTGGACGACTTTGGACATCATTTGGATTGTACAAATGTGTGTACGATTTTTCCATTGTAACAATTGTCTTTTCTATTTATTTACATGATGTCCTTGAACTCTGTTCTATTTCAATGAAAATATTATTGTTATCTTACATTTGAGCTTGTTTCATAGGGTTAAGTCCCCTTGGGTTAAGGCCTAATCCAGAGGCTCTAGTCTCTCTTTGTGTATGTTATCCATCCATTGTCTTTCATAGTAGCATCTCTTTCCTTTCTTAGTAGAAGTTTTCTTTATAAAAGTTTCTAGTAAAGGTCTATATACCACCTCTCTTGTGGGAAGTGTGGTTGAAGAATATGTGTTAGCAAGCCAAAAACATATGGTTACTTTCCTTTGCAAATTGTTAGGTATTAGATTAGTGCCCTTTAACATACTTTGTTCTTGCATAACTAGGGATTAAATAACAATTTTCTTTAAGCTTTCATGGATCTAGGTCATAAGAATGTTGTAAGCTAGACTATCTTTCAATGTAGTAGAGAGATTGCACATAAAACTCAACTCATCCTTTCTTATTCAGTTTTATAAAATTCAACTCATCCTTTCACATTTGATTCAATTTTGTTGTAATTTGGTTATTAGTTTGGCATTATTTTCACATTGCAAAAGGATTATTTGTCTGGTTGGGAGGTAATACTATTTTATTTCATGGTCGGCATGGTCATCCACACTCCCCCTTCCATCATCATCCCCCTTCTCCATACCTCACAACGCTCTCAAAACTTTGCCACCAAAGGTACAATTCTGGGTCATTGAAGGACATTGTGCGCATTTGTTTTTGTACATGATGGGCCTATGAGAGTTACTAAGCTTAGAATTGGGAAAATTTGGAAAAATGTGCCTAAAAACCATACTTCTAGAAGGAAAAGTTTGTGTCAAAAAGAAAAAAATAAGAGACAGAGAGAGATATGAGAGAGCCTTCAATGACTAGGTTTCTTGGAAATATTAACTTTGTATTACAATAGGATCCTTGTGCTATTGAAATATGTATAATAATAAAATGTTCATCAACTTTCCACAATTATCGTTGTTGATATTTCTTCAAGGGAAGACCAAAAGATAATGTACATTCATTTATTATAGTTTTTTATCCCAAAAATATGGGCTCTATAATAAAGATAACATGTTTTGTTGACATTTTCAAGATGAAGACAAAAGGATACACAAGGCAATCATTTTTCTTGATTATATAAAATGGAGTTAACCATCAAACACCTTATGATAGTTTTGTAAATTTTGAAAACGATAAAATAGTTCATAAATTATATCTTAGATCCAATAATATAAAGTAATAAAATATGATGACCTAGATATATATGATAGTTTTATGACATACTTCCACCCACTACCATAAGTACTTCAATTCCACTTTGTACTCATAGTCATCCCAATTTCTTTCACCTTCCTCCTCATTTGAATATATATTGTGAGTATTGTTACAATGTTGACATCAAAAAGGTTTCAAATGTTTTCATGTAAGATTATTTCTCAATCTTACGTACCCTCTCTCTCTCTCTCTCTCTCCAAGTTGACATGACATATTATTCCTAATAGCTTGATAACAAGCCTTCACGCCTAACTTCACATTTGGCCCTTTCCAAGCTTAGCTATCCATAGCTTCGCCGTATACTAATTTATTAGTCTTTACCATTTTGAGAAAATATAGTTCAAGCCTATGTGATTCCAAAATAAAGAGCTACATTACAACATGTACTTTGGGCTCTTCTACACGCATAAGTTAGAAACTAACCTTGAAAACACTAGAAGATTGATTTTGAAAAAGGTTGCAAGTATTATTTTCATGGTTCATACTTGTATTTTCTATGAAAATAATAGGGTTCATACTTGTATTAATTATTATAGTCTTGTCTTCCCATATTTTGGTAATAATACCAGATCATTGCACTAAGGTTGAATGAAAATTACTATAAATCCTTCATCCTCTAACCATAGACTCTTTCTTCTTTACACCTTAGGCCATTTACAAGAAATGTGTGTCTAATAGGACCTAGATATTATAAATTCTACATGGTGCTTATGATTTTGGGAAGCTATCTTAAAATAGGGTGATGAAACAATATATCCACAGGCTTTCTTTGTGTCATTAAACATCAAACCAATGAATGAGCTATGTATTGTGTATACAAGTGTGGTAACAAAAGGGTTTTCAGGGGAGAGGTAGGGTTGTAAAAGTTAAAATATCAATGGTTAATGAGCTACAAGAATCATCCTTTCAAAAGTTAGTAATATTGTACAAAAGCCTAAATTTTTATATCTAAAGTCTTCAAATTGAGGACTAAATGAAAAATAGTAGACTAATATATGACTTCATATCTAGACATATAACTATGCTTAGGAATTAGTTCTTGAAAGGAGTAGTACTTACAATATTTGTTCCCCAAAGCATAAGATTATTTCATTGATAAAAACTTGTTCCTTAAAATAATTTACAATAATTTTCATTATAATATTTAGAGTTCAAATTATACTTTTCTTGCTAGGTCCCTATAATACGAGTGATTCCCCTATTACTATTGTCGTTGTATCCCTTATTAATATTGTTGTGCCCCTATTGTCCCCATATTATTATTATTATACCCCATAGAATCCCTCTATTGTTATTAATTCTTAAAGCAGTACCTCCCTTATATATATATATATAGCCATGCCTGGAAATGACACCCTATAATGGACCCAAAATAATAGTATAAGGAGCCAAACACAATAAAATAATAAGTACCCCTTGTTGGTCAAGTACACTCACACATCCTTACTGAGCTCAAACTGGGTTAGAGAAAACAATGATTTGCTCAACCAAATAAAAGGTTCCAACCCCAAGGCCTAACACAATAATGATAAAATTATAGAACATTTTCTCATGAGGTTTTCATTCCCTTACAAGAAAGAAAACAAAACAACTCCTTTTGTATTTGTTGGATTCTTCTCACCAAGGGGATTGTGTTAGGACATAACATCTCACCTATAAGGATCCAATTATACTCTACAAACATTGAAGTAATCCTCAAGCTTTTGATTCCATCCTTGGAGAAGGAAGTTTAAAGTTTCCTACGGAATGCAAGATGATATCACAAATTCATCAAAAAGTTCACTGAGATAGCATCATTATTATTTTAAATCATATTGAAGATTATAAATTTTATTGGAATCCATAGTGTCAAATAGCCTTTAAAACTTTGAAGGAGAAACTTTCAATTACACTCATACTACAAGGACCTAATTGGTCTCTACCTTCTGATATCTCCACTAATGAATTATACATCGTTGTGAGGGTTGTTGTAGGAACAGAGGAGGATCAAAATCCCTCTGTCATTCACAACATCAACAAGAGTCTCACCCCATTTTAAAAAACTATACATGGTAAATAAGAAACAATTTATGGTTCTTGTTCACACAATTAGTTTCATCACTACATTACCAACTACCATGTCTTTACACATACAGATCATTCTACATTTTATTATCTCATGAATAAAATGATTACTAATGTTAGGGTAACTAGATGTCTATTTTTGGTAGGAATTTGATGTCACAATCCTCAATAAGCCTTGGAAGGTTAATTTCATTTCCAACTTCCTTCCTAGGCTTACTAATGAGGGGGATGTTATTCTCATAGAAGACACCTTTCTCGGTGAACATTTATTTTCCCTTTCTATTAACACATCATGGTTTCCATATATCGTCAATTACTTAGATGTAGGAAAAATTCGATAGCATCTATCACCAAAGGAACATTAGAGGGTTATTAGGCAAAGTGTCATGTACTATTGGATTGAGGGTCACCTCTTTCTCATAGGACCAAATATTATCTTTCAATGGTGCTTAAAAGTCCTCAACAAGGAGGTTCCTTTCCTTAGTCTCTTTGCAAACTTCTTCTCTCTCTCAAAGAAGTATGGAGACTCTCTTAATGGTGAAATCATCTTCCCACTACAATGTTGGATTATAGAGGAGAAATTTTTCCATGATAACAATGCTCTAATTCTTATTTTTTTTGGTTCTCCAATGGCCTATTTATATAGAATTTTGAATTTATCTTCCCTCTTGTGGTTGATTAATGAGAAAATGATTTATGAGTAGGGTAAGAGGATCCCCTGGGGGATGCATATCGCCAGGTTGACTTGAAATCGATTATCCTTCACTGGTACATGTTAGGGAATCCCATCTTCCAAGTGTTTGAACTGGCCCTAGACTGTTGACTCGAACTTTTGTTTGACCACGCAACTATCGAAAAACCAACCTCATGGTTGATATTTCTGCCTTTGGATGAGCCGCGCAGGTAGAATTTATAATTGGAACCTTTGGAGAATTTTTTATTTTTGTACTTCATGATGTTTTCAGCTGGAAAATATTCACCTGTACATTCTGCTGGACGACTTTGGGCATCATCTGGATTGTACAAATGTGTGTACGATTTTTCCATTGTAACAATTGTCATTTCTATTTATTTACATGATGTACTTGAACTCTGTTCTATTTCAATGAAAATATTATTGTTATCTTACATTTCAGCTTGTTTCATAGGGCTGAGTCCCCTTGGGTTAAGGCCTAATCCAGAGGCTCTAGTCTCTCTTTCTATATGTTATCCATCCATTCTCTTTCATAGTAGCATCTCTTTCCTTTCTTAGTAGAAGTTTTCTTTATAAAAGTTTCTAGTAAAGGTCTATATACCACCTCTCTTGTGGGAAGTGTGGTTGAAGAATATGTGTTAGCAAGCCAAAAACATATGGTTACTTTCTTTTGCAAATTGTCAGGTATTAGATTAGTGCCCTTTTACATACTTTGTTCTTGCATAACTAGGGATTAAATAACAATTTTCTTTAAGCTTTCATGGATCTAGGTCATAAGAATGTTGTAAGCTAGACTATCTTTCAATGTAGTAGAGAGATTTCACATAAAACTCAACTCATCCTTTCTTATTCAGTTTTATAAAATTCAACTCATCCTTTCACATTTGATTCAATTTTGTTGTAATTTGGTTATTAGTTTGGCATTATTTTCACATTGCAAAAGGATTATTTGTCTGGTTGGAAGGTAATACTATTTTATTTCATGGTTGGCATGGTCATCCACACTCCCCCTTCCATCATCATACCCCTTCTTCGTACCTCACAACGCTCTCAAAACTTTGCCACCAAAGGTACAATTCTGGGTCATTGAAGGACATCGTGCGCATTTGTTTTTGTACATGATGGGCCTATGAGAGTTACTAAGCTTAGAATTGGGAAAATTGGGAAAAATGTGCCTAAAAACCATACTTCTAGAAGGAAAAGTTTGTGTCAAAAAGAAAAAAATAAGAGACAGAGAGAGAGAGATGAGAGAGCCTTCAATGACTAGGTTTCTTGGAAATATTAACTTTGTATTACAATAGGATCCTTGTGCTATTGAAATATGTATAATGATATAATGTTCATCAACTTTCCACAATTATCGTTGTTGATATTTCTTCAAGGGAAGACCAAAAGATAATGTACATTCATTTATTATAGTTTTTTATCCCAAAAATATGGGCTCTATAATAAAGATAACATGCTTTGTTGGCATTTTCAAGATGAAGACAAAAGGATACACAAGGCAATCATTTTTCTTGATTATAGAAAATAGAGTTAACCATCAAACACCTTATGATAGTTTTGTAAATTTTGCAAACAATAAAATAGTTCATAAATTATATCTTAGATCCAATAATATAAAGTAATAAAATATGATGACCTAGATATATATGATATTTTTATGACATACTTCCACCCACTACCATAAGTACTTCAATTCCACTTTGTACTCATAGTCATCCCAATTTCCTTCACCTTCCTCCTCATTTGAATATATATTGTGAGTATTGTTACAATGTTGACATCAAAAAGGTTTCAAATGTTTTCATGTAAGATTATTTCTCAATCTTACGTACCCTCTCTCTCTCTCTCTCCAAGTTGACATGACATATTATTCCTAATAGCTTGATAACAAGCCTTCATGCCTAACTTTACATTTGGCCCTTTCCAAGCTTAGCTATCCATGGCTTCACCCTATACTAATTTATTAGTCTTTACCATTTTGAGAAAATATAGTTCAAGCTTATGTGATTCCAAAATAAAGAGCTACATTACAACATATACTTTGGGCTCTTTTACACGCATAAGTTAGAAACTAACCTTGAAAACACTAGAAGATTGATTTTGAAAAAGGTTGCAAGTATTATTTTCATGGTTCATACTTGTATTTTCTATGAAAAGAATAGGGTTCATACTTGTATTAATTATTATAGTCTTGTCTTCCCATATTTTGGTAATAATACCAGATCATTGCACTAAGGTTGAATGAAAATTACTATAAATCCTTCATCCTCTAACCATAGACTCTTTCTTCTTTACACCTTAGGCCATTTACAAGAAATGTGTGTCTAATAGGACCTAGATATTATAAATTCTACATGGTGCTTATGATTTTGGGAAGCTATCTTAAAATAGGGTGATGAAACAATATATCCACAGGCTTTCTTTATGTCATTAAACATCCAAACCAATGAATGAGCTACGAATTGTGTATACAAGTGTGGTAACAAAAGGGTTTTCAGGGGAGAGGTAGGGTTGTAAAAATTAAAATATCAATGATTAATGAGCTACAAGAATCATCCTTTCAAAATTTAGTAATATTGTACAAAAGCCTAAATTTTTATATCTAAAGTCTTCAAATTGAGGACTAAATGAAAAATAGTAGATTAATATATGACTTCATATCTAGACATATAACTATGCTTAGGAATTAGTTCTTGAAAGGAGTAGTACTTACAATATTTGTTCCCCAAAACATAAGATTATTTCATTGATAAAAACTTGTTCCTTAAAATAATTTACAATAATTTTCATTATAATATTTAGAGTTCAAATTATACTTTTCTTGCTAGGTCCCTATAATACTAGTGATTCCCCCATTACTATTGTTCTTGTATCCCTTATTAATATTGTTGTGCCCCTATTGTCCCCATATTATTATTATTGTACCCCATAGAATCCCTCTATTGTTATTTTTGTGCTTTTATATTATTATTTTTAGGTCGGCTTGGTTATATTGTGACCCTTTAGACTCCTATATATAGAAAGGAGGTTTTGTCATTTGAATCATCAAAGAATTGTTCATTTTTGTAATGTAAAGGAGGTTTACCCCTCGAAGAGGCTGAATTCTAAGGCGTTGATCTATCTTTTCTATCTTTTTGTGAGCTGGTTTCATAACATTTGGTATCAGAGCCTGGGATTCTAGGGTTTTGCTGCTCCAAACAAATCATCGTGGCATTTGCACTAAAACGTTTTTTCTACGACATTTCAAACAATAAAAAACAAACCCATTTGGGTTGAAATCGTTTTGAACCTCGGATCCAAATTTCAGAGCTTTTTGTGCTATATTTATGGAGATATGATTTGAGGAAGTTGGCCTTTTTGTAGACTCCCGAATTACATTCCAAATAGGTGACCTGGGGAAAATCGTCATAACTTTTGTTTTGACCATCAGATTGAAATTTCGTAAGAAGGTACAGAAATTGGAAGGATTGTAGTTTCTTGTGTATATTTTTCATATCCTAAGGTCAAAACAATGACACGTGGCACTTCGTACAAGTTCGCTCTTCTAGAAAGGTAAATAATCATGTCATCTTGGGAGATTGTGCATAACTCTTTCTTGGAGAATCTAAATTCAATCAGAGTGATGGCATTGGAAATAGGACGCAAAGGGCTATTACAAGTCGCAATTTCAAAACTAGAAGATATGAAATTACAGAGATACATCAGATGCAATATCAAGCTCCTACAAAGTAAAAAAAAATGTGTGTAGATTTGTTTTTAAATTTTTGCATAAGCTTGGTTTGAAAAATTTGTTTGAAGGAATTCAAAGGGCATAGTGAATAATTATTATCGGTAATTGATGACCTGAAAAAAGAAAATGGAAACACCTAGTAAGCAACCTGAAATCTCTAGCATGACTCATGAAGAAGAGGAAGAAATGCAACATGATATATCAAAATTACGAGACCAAGTGCAAAAAATGGCACTCGCACAAACAGTAATAGAATCTAATATGGATGGTTTAAATAAAGATGTATAAGCTAAGATGAATGGTTTACAGAAACGCGTGGAATCTAAGATGAATGGTTTAAAGAAAGGCATAGAAGCTAAGATGAATGACGTGGGAGCTAAGATGGACGATTTGAAGATAAATTTGAAGATAAGCATGGAAGATTTGAAGACAGGAATGGAGGATTTGAAGACAGATTTGACAAATTTTCTACAAGAAATGTTTACTAATAACGGAAGGGTAGTAAAGGAAACTCATGATGAAAACAAAATAAATGTTAATCATGATTTCATAGACTCTAACATTGGATCGAAGAATCACCATGTTCCAAAGACCGATGTGAGGAAGTTTAATGGCAAGGATCCTGATGAGCCCCAAATTTGGTAACATTTTGGGCTCATTTGGCCTAACTACCCTTGCTCAACCCTTCATTTTTCATGACTGATGCATCATTTTCTTAGTATATTTAT
This sequence comes from Pinus tabuliformis, assembly GCA_031772625.1. NCBI lineage: Eukaryota > Viridiplantae > Streptophyta > Pinopsida > Pinales > Pinaceae > Pinus > Pinus tabuliformis. Next base: position 1,306,590,354 of record CM062816.1, on the reverse strand, counting down.
GTCATTTGTACGAATGAGGGCAATCACTATTCCTAGGTGGCTAACACGTGTTTATTTCAGGTTTTTTGACAATTAATGGAGCAAAACCACGCAGATGTGGGCTAGGAGACAGCCAAGATGGGATTGAGATTTTGTAGGGAGGTTGTCCACAGCATTGAATGGCCTTCCTCGTGATCTTCACCCCCAACTCCGAGCTCCAACAACCACCACCACCGAGTTAGAAGGCAGCCAAACGGATTTTGAGGAAGCAGTAGTTCACTCCTAGTTTGGTCAGCCAAATCCCACTGATTTAGGAGGCCAGCTTGGGACCTCGTAATGTATAAATGATTAGGCTGTAGCCTTCGAAAATGACTTTTTGAAACCTTGTTGCACATTCTGGATTATGAGCTGTTAGCTCTGTTTTTCTCTTTTGTAGCCATTATTGGCATGTTATTTGACTTATGATTATTATCTTTTAATGGAAAGCAGGCATATTTGAGTTCAGTTCTGAGTTCTTAAAGGAGCCATAGCTCTTGGGGTTGGGCCCAACCTGAGAGCCTAAGGCCTCCTTCCTTTGTATTGTTATCTTTCTTTTAGCATTGTATTTATTTTCCTTTACATGCATTTGGAAACGTAGTTTGCTGAGTTAGATTTCTTGGTGTGGTTAAGTAGGTAAATTTTATGAGACAGAGTTGCTTCAGCGGGTTTAGAATAGAGTAAAGAGATTGGAGGTAATAAGAGTTCCAAAAAAGGGTTGATTGCACACTCATTTTCACCTTTGTTTAGGGGCTGGAATTGCAGACAGTGCCACCCACCAAAAACATTGTTTTACATGTTCATGCAATCTTTGATACAATGTTTTCGCTGTAATAGTTGTCCATGCATTCAGATCTTGTGGAATGATTCTTTGCTTCAGTACCATGCATGATTTTCCTTAGAAATAACATTGCTGTTCTTTGGTTTTACTAAACAGTTAGAATAGGATCATGATATTTTGGTTATGTGCAGGACGTGGATGATTTTTTTAGTTTACACTGTGCAGTACTACTCCCTCACTCTCTTATCCTTCTAAATCGTGCCTAGGCCAACTACTCATCTCCCAATTAGACCCCCTGTCTCTCAGCCATTCTATCACCCTCGTTATTCTACCTTTTCAGCCTTCCATTCCCTCTACCCTCTTCAAGACAACCTAGCTTAGCACACCCCCTCTTCATCTCATCTCTCTGTCACTGAGTCACTACAAACTCCTCCCCTACCTCCCTATCCATCCATGCAGCCTCTTCCACTCACCCATCATCCAAAAATCTGATTATAGGACATCCTGTAGGAATTACTGAACTTCCTGTAGAATTTCTGAACATCCTGTAGAACCCCTGCAGACTTCCTGTAGAAGCTCATAAACACGGTTGCGTGGCATCCAAACTTTGTGAAACTCTCTGAAAGGATGTTAGGGTTTCCTTAGACCCTCTCTGAGCCTTCCTGACCTCTTCCAAGCATTTCTCCCCTTGATCTACCCCCTGCACAGTAAAGACCCAGTTAGAAGCACATGCATAATAATTTCAACAACTTGAACAAAAATACAAAATATGTTCTCTTCAGATAAAAGTAGTCTAGACACATGCATCTCAGCTTCATAGAAGTAATGGCATCACTTTCAGTAGTTTGCATTCTCACGTTTGCATCAGTAGGACTAGCTGGTAGAATTAGGGTTTGCTAGGGTTTTCATTTCTTGTTGGCTTTCAGTTCATTTATGCAAAGTAGGTTAATTTCCTTTGAGTTAGCTTTCGTTCATCGGTTAAAAAGCTTCTTCTAAGAGCTCATAGAAGTTGGTTTGAGCCCCTAGCGGACTTGTGCCAGCTAACCAAGTGACAGCTGCGGCAAGAGCTAGTACTTGTGCATACAGCACCGTCGCTTCCAAGTTTGTTACGAACTACCGGGTTGATAAAATTAGAGAAGGAAGCTCCAGGAGTTGTAGCATTTTTGCTACAATACTGGAGCCCACCATCTTTTTGGCGCCGTTGTCGCGGAAGCATCAGAGTATTAGTAATTGTTTCTTTTCTTCTACTCTCCTACTCTCGCCTTCTGCTAAGTAGTATCTCATTTCCATTTCCTTCTTGCAAAAGTAGTATAGACATTTCCTGCTTTCATAGATTAACATTTCAATTCCGCAATTTCAATTCTGCAAGGGTAGATTAGCATTTCAATTCTGCAAGTGTAGATTCGTATTTCATTTCTACGATTTCATTTGAGCAAAATAGATTAGTTCTTTCATGCTTTCATTTCAATTCTGCATTTTCATTTCAGTAAGATAGTTAGTTGTAGTTAAATCTGTTTCAGTTTTTGCAGGTACCAGAGAAAAAACAAAAGCAATCAAAAGTCTTTCCATTTCATGCCTCGTAGGAATCGAGATAAAACAGGCAAATTACTACCCAACACCCCCACCACATCACTGAGTCACCCTTCTCTCTTCTTTGGTGACAGTGATCCAGAAGAACCTATAGGTGAACCTCCTGAGATATACGAAGATCCTATAGCAGAAGAAGAGTTAGAGAACACTCCATCTGAAGCCATGGCTGACCATAGGGGAGAAGATGAGAGAATAGAAGGTGCCTTCCCCATCCGAGAGACCAATGGAGACATGAAAATGAAGAACATAAGCCCTTCTGCTTTACCTCACTTCCATGGACTGACTACAGAAGACCCTGATACCTTCCTGTTTGAGTTTGCTGTCCTTTGTCGAACCTATGACTATACTGAAGATGAGCAGAAGCTGAAACTCTTCCCCTCAACCCTTAAGGATGCAGCATTACGCTGGTTCATGGGCTTACCTAGGAACAGTATCACCACTTGGGCTCAGATGCAGCAAGCTTTCAATACCAAGTACAGGGACTACTGTAGGTCTAAGGAAACCAAGGGAGAAATATTTCGGATGACCATGGGGAATGATGAGTCCTTAGAGGATTACGAGGAAAGGTTCCAACTTAGCTATAAACGAGCCAGGTGCACACTTGACCCTGAATCCCTCAAGTTGGTTCTGCTTCGAGGAGTCCCTGAAGACATCTTAGATACCCTTCACATTGTAGCTGGAGGAGATATTTACCAACTACCTTATGAGGAAATAAAGACTGTGTTTAGAAACCATTCTAGGGCAGCCCAGAAACGAGGTAGAGGAAACCTCCTCTCAGCTGGTATTCCTTTCTCCAAACATGAGTTTGCAAATCAATTAGAGGATCTCAAGAGTGAGGTGAGACAGACCATTGCCATGCAACTTGATACATTGCGAATCCAGCAGAAGAAAGAGGAAGCTGAGAGGGCCTTGGCTATCTTCTGCCCTAGGTGTACAAGGAAACATCCCAAGAACGAATGCCCATTACATTCGGTTGAAGTATGTTTTGTTTGTGAGGAGGACCACCCCACAAACCAATGTCCAACCTTACCTGGGCTTAAAGCCATGTATCAAGGGACATAAGCACCCACTGAACCTCTCTATTTCCTCAACCAAAGGAGGCCACAAGGACCTAGACCTTACCAACAGGGGATGCAAGGGACACCCCAAGCTTATTACAACCCCAACCAATCTGCTCCTATGCCTTCCTGGGGTCCCCCTGCTCATCCTTCCTGGTCTATGCCTCCTCCATGGTCTTACCCACCTCAGTACCATACTCAACCCACTACTCATTCGTATCACTCACATGCCCAGCCACAGCCTCAGTGGAATGCACCTCAATCGGGGTGGAGGCCCTAGTACAATACTCCTCCTGCCATTTTGCCTCCACCACCAGTTCAACCACAACCATTCCCTCCCGCTCCTCCAAGGAAACCTCAAATGCCTGCTGAACTGAACCCGAAACCCAACAACAGACAGGCCTAGTAGGTATATACTGGGGAAACATCATGCCCTACCTATGCTGTGGAGATCCAGGAGATCAATCTGCGATCTGGAAAGACTCTTCTGGATCGCCAACCTCCTCCCCCAGAGGACGAGGAAGATAAACAGGAAAGTGAACCAAAGGCCATTCCACCCTTTCCTGAGAGACTAACAGCTACCACACAACCCAACCCAGAGGAGGATGAGCTTCTAGGAGAGCTTAAACAGTTGTGTGTGAAAATAACACTTCTCCAAGCCATCAAAGATGTACCGATATACAACAAACTGGTTAAGGAAAAGTGTTTTAGACACCCAGGCAGGTGAAAGGGAGATGCTTCAACCATCAATGTCATAGGACAACTGTCTGATCTTATGTTGGGACAAGTCATCTGCCCAAAGTATTTGGATCCTGGGAGTCCTGTAGTTGATTTCCACATCAATGGCACCATCATACCTCACACATTGATTGATCTGGGGGCTGCCATTAATGTGATGACCAGGGATACCATGCTCAAACTCAATCTTCAGGGTTCCTTGAGAAAGACCTCAACAGTCCTACAACTAGCAGATCGCTCCACCGTGACTCCCGAAGGGATTGTAGAGGATGTCTTGGTCTCTATTGACTCTTGGGAATACCCTGCAAATTTCTTGGTTCTGCAACCAAAGGCAAAGCTTACTGGATACCCTCTTATTTTGGGAAGGCCTTGGTTAGCCACCGCCGATGCCTACATAAGCTGTTGTGCAGGAAACATGACCATCAAAAATGGTCCTATGTCCAAGCAGCTAGTCCTGTACCCTCTTGCCCAACCCTCATTAGAGCATGACTTACCACTTTGGTTGGAGGAAGGAGAAGAGGATGAGGTGTACTCAGCACCTTTGTGCACCCTAGACACCACTAGGGGAGACCCCCCAACCGAGGATGATTTGATTGAGACCATGATCCAGAATCCACCTCCCAGTGCACTGTCCTTAGAGGAATTGGTGGAGGATTCCCAAGCCAGCACCTTAGTGGTCCTTTGTGTGACCAACCCTGTCACTCCCAGAGTCAAAAGTGTGGAGTTCGGCCCTAAGAGAACATTAAAGATTAGCTCCTCCCTATCTCCTTCCCAGGAAAAGGAGTTTTGTAGTCTGTTGGCCAGTCATCTAGATGCTTTTGCTTGGAGCTATAAGGAGATGAAAGGAGTCCATCCTTCGGTCTGTACCCATCACATCTACATCAAAGAGGATTGTAAACCAATTAGGCAACCCCAGAGGAGAATGAATCCAATCCTTAAGGACATCGTCAAGGAAGAATTGCAGAAACTATTGGATGCCGGATTCATTTACCCCATCTCAGATAGCGAATGGGTGTCCCCCTTGGTGTTGGTTCCCAAGAAAAATGGGAAGTGGAGAATCTGTGTGGACTACCGAGAACTGAACAAAGCTACCAAGAAAGACCATTTTCCTCTACCTTTCATAGATCAAGTGTTGGATGGACTGGCAGGAAAGAAGTTTTTCTCTTTCCTGGATGGGTTTAGCGGGTACAACCAGATCCAGATCAGCTCGGAAGACCAAGATAAGACCACCTTCACTTGTCTTTGGGGTACCTTTGCTTACCGAGTTCTTCCCTTTGGACTATGCAATGCTCCTGCCACCTTCTAGAGAGCCATCTTAAGCATCTTTTCTGAGCTGGTCCATGATGCGGTGGAAATCTATATGGATGACTTCACTCCTTATGGGTTCAACTTCCAGGAAGCATTGTCCAATCTGGGAAAAGTCCTAACCAAGTGCATTGAGATGAACCTGTCCCTTAGCCCTGAAAAGTGTCAATTCTTGATGACTGAAGGGACCGTGCTAGGCCATACCATTTCTTGCCAAGGGTTACAGGTGGATCCTAACAAAATTGCTCTCATCAAGAAGGTTCCACCTCCTCAGAAGGTAAGAGATGTTCAAAGTTTCTTAGGATTAGCAGGGTATTATAGGAGATTCATTAAAGACTTCAGCAAGCTAGCCTCGCCATTGTTTGGCCTCTTGGCAGAAGATGTTGAGTTTAAATGGACTAACGATTGTCAGAGGGCTCTGAATGAATTAAAGGACAAGTTGGTGTCTGCCCCAATCTTGAGAGGTCCAAACTGGGCCCTACCTTTCCACATCCACATTGATGCCTCGAACAGAGCCATAGGGGCAGCCTTAGGACAAGTTGAACAAAAACTTCCATATGCCATCTATTTTGTCAGCAAAAACTTATCCAAGGCAGAAATGAATTACACTGTAACTGAGAAAGAATTCTTGGCCGTGGTCCATGCACTGAACAAGTTCCGACATTATATCACTGGCTATCAAACATTTGTACACACTGATCATGCTGCAATTAGATATTTAATGAATAAACCAGATGTGAATGCTCGTATTATTAGATGGTTACTTTTGTTGCAGCAGTTTGATTTGACTATCGTTGACAAACCAGGTAAAGAAAATGTTGTTGCTGACTTTTTGTCTAGATTGGATTTATCTGCAGATGAGGATGGAACAGTGGATGACCAGATGCCCGATGAACATCTGTTTGCTATTTCAGTACTCTCTCCATGGTTTGCTGATATAGCAAACTACCTTGTTTTAGCACAGTTCCCTCCGCACCTATCCTCAAGAGAGAAGAGCAGAATCGTCAGAAAGAGTGCCTCATTCACTTGGATCGGGGGAAACCTGTTCAAGCTTGGCCCTGATAAGATCTTAAGGCGTTGTGTAAGGGAGGAGGAAGTCTTTGATATCCTCCTCACCTGTCATGATGGGCCTTGTGGAGGAAATTTTGCAGCAAAGAGGACTGCCTTCAAAATCCTACAGGCAGGCTACTATTGGCCCACGCTTCATCAAGATGTCAGAAGGTATATCAGCCAATGTGACCGATGCCAAAGGATGGGGAAACTGACTCCAAGGGATGAAATTCCTCTCCAACCTCAAGTGACTCTTGAGCCATTTGAGAAGTGGGGTATGGACTTTGTGGGTCCAATCAATCCTCCTTCAAGGAAAAGATCTTACATCATTGTGTGCACAGAATACCTGACAAAGTGGGCAGAAACCAAGGCAATCAAAGCAGCAACAGAAGAAAAGGTGGCCGAGTTCTTAAGAGAAAACATCTTCTACAAATTGGGCTACCCAAGAGAGCTAGTCACCGATCAAGGAAGCCAGTTCACATCCAACTTAATTGAATACCTACTCGCTCATCACAAAATCAAGCATAAGACTTCCACCCCCTATCATCCTCAAGAAAATGGGCAAGTGGAAGTCACCAATAGAGCACTAGAAGGGATCTTGACTAAGGTGGTGAGCAGCAGTAGAAAAGATTGGGCAGATCGCCTGGTTGAGGCCACATGAGCTTACAACACCACTTGGAAGACCACAACCGGCTTCACACCTTATGAGCTGGTCTATGGGAATAGAGCTCTGCTATCAATTGAATTCGAGTACAACACTTTGAGAATGGTAGCTCAGCTGGACCTAGATCTCAGCCATGCCCAACAAGAAAGGTTATTGCAGCTAAATGGATTGGACGAGCACAGAATGCAGGCCCTTCTTCACTCAGAAGTGGTTCAACTTCAGAGGAAGGTGTGGCATGACCAACACCTCAATGACAAGCAATTTCAGCCAGGAGATTGGGCACTGTTGTATGATTCCAGGCATAAAGATTTCAAGGGGAAGATGAGAACCAGATGGCTGGGACCATATGCAGTGGAAAAATGTAATGACAATGGATTTGTACTTATTCAGACCATTGATGAGGAGGCCATCCCTATGCTTGTCAATGGGCATCGGTTGAAGATCTACAGAAAGCCTCTGTCAAGGCAAGAATTCATCAAAACTGTGGAAAAATCAGTGTTGGTCATAGAGAAGGGTTCTGCCTCTGTTTTGGGCATACCCTGAGTTCAAAATAATAATAATAATAATAATAATAATAAAGATCCTTGGGTGAAAACCTTTCTGAGGCGCTCAAGGCAGATGGTAAGGGTGAAAACCTCATCGAGGCGCCCCTGCTGTCTTTCAAAAAAAAAAAAAAAAAGGAGAGAAAAATAAAGATCCTTGGGAGAAAACCTCTCTGAGGCGCTCAAGGCAGATGGTAAGGGTGAAAACCTCATCGAGGTGCCCCTGCTGTCTTTCAAAAAACAAAAATAAAAAACAATAAACAAAAAAACAGGGACAACAAGTTCACAATGTGGCAATGCATGCAGGTTGCAGGTATTCTATGAAGGAAAAGAGGTCCCTCAACTCAAAGACAAGGGTCCTTATTATGCTACCAGGTGACCTCACCAGCACCCCCTCCAAAAACACTCATCTTCTCCAAGGTATGGGCACGATTTGATCACCGTTTAGTCTTCTACAGGAAGCTACAGACTTTCTACAGGAAGTTCTGTATTTCTACAGGAAACTTCCTGTAGAAGTTTTGGACGGCCCAGAACTAATTATGTGGGGAGATCTAACGACCGAGGTCCGGCATACTATTTTCTCCATCACACACTGCTGTCACCTCCTTTTACCACCCCAGTTGCCATGCAATGGGGAACACCTGCACAGTCAAATCAGAACACTAAATTATCAGAGGAAGCGATTCTCAATGGAAAAAAGATGCAGAGATACCATGCAATACTCATCACAGCTATCCAAGGGCCCTGTGATCATGATCGTAATGCCACCGGTTTCACCGTTCAGCATGCACCCGAGGAGGAAAAACTGCTACAGGACATCCTACAGGAATCCCGTAGCAGTTCAACCAGCTGGAGTGTACACTATCAAAACACCTGCAGAACATAGAGCAGGCACATGCACCATCAGCAGCTAGGTAATAAGCTCCATAGCCAGTAGCAGTCTGCGAGGAAGAACCCCCGTGCCTGTGCACGACACAGCAACCAGCAAATCCATTCGCCATCGTCCTGAAACCTGGAAATCATGTCGCGGCCACACAGGTAAGTGCCTCACCCTTATTTCGTTCGAATTACATGAATAATACTATGAAATGTTTGCAAGTGTGGGAATGATGGGTTGAGTAGTCGAATGGCCATTCCATTGGCCACGATGACCAGTCAGATGGTCTAGTCGGATTTGGTAAGTGGCGGTCGTGGCAAGCAAATCGGGTAATAGACACGTGAGAAGTGTCCAGTCGGGGAGAAGCGGCGTTTTAATAGAAATGACGGCGGCGGATCTGCGTAGAATGATGCGACAGTCAGGGAAACTTGCAGTGGAATGATTAGGTGACGTCGTCCAATGGTCCGGCGGGGAAAGCTCACCCCCGCGCCACGAATTCTGCCGGGATTCAAATCCATCGGCTAGATCGCCACCCCACGCATTTATCATCAGCCGTTTTGAAATCGAGTGAGCGTCTGAATTTATCTGAAGCTCGTTACTCCAAGTCTTCGGCTTGTTCGAGCGTCTGGTAGCGGCACAGAAGGAGCAGAACCACTGCAGTGCTCTCCAGAACCCGTGCAATGTTTCTACAGGAAAGCTATGCTACAGGAAGCTCACTGCCACGAGGAAAATTGGGCTCTTCACGCCAAAGGTGGCGAATTGGAAAAGGTAAGCCTGAACCTGTGCCTCCCATGCAATTGGTTTCGAGGGTGGCGGAGTCGACGTTCTCAAAACCGTAAAACTACAGTCTGATCATAAAAATTGCAAGCTTTGTCTTCCTTTTACATGAGTCATTGTCGAAGTATATGTGGGATTTTCTATAGGAGGTGATTTTTAAGGCTCATCTGTAGATAGTCTTCGCGAATTGTGTGCGTGGCAGAGGCGTAATTCTACGCTCTGTCCCAAAAGGCTAGTCTTGATACGCACCCGCCACCTCCAGCTAACTTAGCAGGTTTTCACCATGCCGGGTGGATTCATCAGAAAAGAACTGACCGACTCAAAGAAACTAAGGGAGAACCCTGAGGTGGTAGAGCTGTTCACTCGTGCGCAATGGATGTCGTTCTGCGACAAACTCCAAGGATATGATGATGAGGTGGCAGAGGAGTTCTTGCGAGCTCTGAAGCCAAAATCCAAAACACTGGCCACTGTCAATTTCAGGGGTTTGAGTCTCAGACTCACCCCACAATTCATCAGCCGAGTCACTGAGCTCCCAATGGGGGTACCGTGGGACAAGGAGGAGAGGAAATTAGGCCAGAAGGCTAAAAAGGAATTCTTTCCACCAGAGGAGCAATTCTCAGAGGATAAGAACGGGGTTCACAGAACTAGCTTACTGCCACTTTGGAGCGAGGTCAGCCTCCAAATTATGAAATACATCACATGCGAAGGTCGGTTCAGCATTGTGTATGGGTACCATTTCCGGCTACTCACTGAATTGAGACATCAGATGGACCTACCTGCAGAAAACAAACTAAGTATTCCCTACTTTCTACTGCAGTCTATGACACAATGTGCCACCAAGTTGAGAGAAGGCACGCCATACCAGGTAGCCCATCATGGGCTCATTAAGCTCCTCGTGGAGGATGCACTCCACACATACAAAGTCCCTCTCTCGTGGGAAGCCTTCCGGAATCTGACGAAGGATGGTGATATAAAAATGTTGACTGAAGAGCTTGGTTCCTCCAGCAGCGAGGAGAAGGAGTCAGTACCCACAGAGAAGAAAGGAAAAGGCCAAGAACCCACGGCCAAAGCATCGAAGAAAGAACAAAAGAAGAAACAAGAGAAAAAGGCTGCCAAAGAGAAGGATGACAAATCCATATTAACGCCCAGAGAGAAAAGATTACAAAGTAGGGTGGACAGGACTGAGCCAGTCCACGTCAGTAAAGGCACCTCGACAGCAGCCTCGACCAAGTCAAAAAGCAAAACACACTCAGCAAAACAGGCTAAAACGGTGCCACCTGTTTCTACAGGAAAACCAAAAACGGCTTCTACAGGAAGCCAGAAATCAGCTGATAAAGGGCCTTCTACAAGAAACCCTGAGAAAGGAAAACCAAAGGAAAAGAGAGCTGACATTCTTGCAAGGAAGGCAGCAGCCGTGCTGGCCGCCCTTAGTACACCTCCTAAGCCGAAGGAAAAGAGAAAGAGGGAGATCCCTCTGTATTTTAAAGCCCGGAGAAGTGTAAGAATAAAAACAGGCAGGCCACAACCTCCGTCCAGCAGCCCAATTACTATAGAGGATACCCCTACTTCGCCCAGGGAGAGGTCCCCCTCAAAGATATCAGTCACCTATGAGAGGGGGAGCCCGAAAACAACTACGTGGAAAGAGAGAATGGACAGGTTGGCTTCAGAAGCCCGGCTACAGGATGCTGAGGCTGCTCTACAGGAAACCTTAGCCCGGCTTAAGGAGACAGAGAGGATGGAGGGAGAAGCACCCTCATCACCACCGAGGGAAGATGAAGTAGAGCCGCCAAGAGAAGAAGAGAAAGAGTATATTCCGGAGCCTAGTCCTCAGCCAAGTCTGAGCTCATATTATAACTTCTTAGAAGCTGGAAAGATTATACCACAGAAATTCACTGTGCCACTTTTCTTTGCGTTGGAGGAAGAAAGAGTAAGAACGCACACGTGGATGAAAATAGCTAAGTCAAAAGGCGTGGCAGATATAGGCCCCTTGGAGGAATAACTCAAGGAGGCACGAAAGGAGTTAGCTATGGCCAAACACGTGGCAAATTGCCAGTGGGTGTTCCTACAGGAAGAGAATGAAAAATTGAGACTGCAGCTATAGGAACTGAAGAAAGGAAAGGGCACATCCTCAGGGGACATCACAGCAGAACAACAAGGCAGAGAAAGACTGCAAGTCGGTCTTGGGGAGCCAACCACGCATCTACAGGAAGGGGAGCTGCAAGCACAAATCGAGGTACAAGCTCTCAAATAGCAGTTGCAGCAAAAAGAGGCACAATTGGCCTGCATGGCCAGTTGGGCCATGGATGCTATACAATGCAGACAGCCGGCCAAATCCTATGGCCTGTACCTGAGAGACCAATGGCTACAATTTCAGATTAATGCATTAGCACAAAGGGGTATCTCTCAGCTCCAAGACCCGCAGCAGTTCACTGAATTATGCAATACCAGTTCATCAGAGGATAAGGCCAAACTATCGGAGTTCTATCTCCATAATTTGGCCCTTCCTAATGTGACTTCATGGGATCCCAACACGGTCTTAGGGGATATGCAGTTAATGGCATTTGCCTCATGGTTGAACCATGAAGACAAAAGAGCAGCAGAAGTCAAAGCGGTCATGAACCGAGAGCTGAACGAGCCATTACTAATTAGAGCAGAGCCAGGGGATCCAACTGCATTAATATCGGCACATCAACACTCATCCACCGACCCTCAAGCTTTATTGAAATATATGGATCAGCAGGCCCAGGCCATAGCGCATTTCGAGGATATGGAGAGACTATTAGGGGACAACTGTGTTCAAGCTTGCACCCGCCGATGGAACACATTGGCCCACAGTCTAAAAATCAGAGAATATCACACTCCAACTCGAATGATGGAAGCTCTAGTACGGGTGCCCCTCTATAAGAAATCCATGCAGAACCTCCAGGCCAGCTAGATTGGCCTCAAGCTAAGCCCACCTCTGCTGTTAGGATTGATGGAAGGCAACACAGACAAAGATGAGCATGAACAGTGGGAAAAGGTGGAAAGAAAGGCTGGGTTCCATATCAGTGAAGAGGACACTACTGCAGAAGCCTGGGATGTGAGGGTGGCAGTGAAGGCAATGAAGGACGAGGAGCTAGATTAGTTGCTCAAGGATGAGCAATCATTTTAGCTAGGGGGTGATGATGAGCCCCAAATTTGGTAACATTTTGGGCTCATTTGGCCTAACTACCCTTGCTCAACCCTTCATTCTTCATGACTGATGCATCATTTTCTTAGTATATTTATGTCATTTGTACGAATGAGGGTAGTCACTATTCCTAGGTGGCTAACACGTGTTTATTTCAGGTTTTTTGACAATTAATGGAGCAAAACCATGCAGATGTGGGCTAGGAGACAGCCAAGATGGGATTGAGATTTTGTAGGGATGTTTTCCACAGCATTGAATGGCCTTCCTCGTGATCTTCACCCCCAACTCCGAGCTCCAACAACCACCACCACCGAGTTAGAAGGCAGCCAAATGGATTTTGAGGAAGCAACAGTTCACTCCTAGTTTGGTCAGCCAAATCCCACTGATTTAGGAGGCCAGCTTGGGACCTCGTAATGTATAAATGATGAGGCTGTAGCCTTCGAAAAGGAATTTTTGAAACCTTGTTGCACATTCTGGATTATGAGCTGTTAGCTCTGTTTTGCTCTTTTGTAGCCATTATTTGGCATGTTATTTGACTTATGATTATTATCTTTTAATGGAAAGCAGGCAGATTTGAGTTCAGTTCTGAGTTCTTAAAGGTGCCATAGCTCTCGGGGTTGGGCCCAACCTGAGAGCCTAAGGCCTCCTTCCTTTGTATTGTTATCTTTCTTTCAGCATTGTATTTCTTTTCCTTTACATGCATTTGGAAACGTAGTTTGCTGAGTTAGATTTCTTGGTGTGGTTAAGTAGGTAAATTTTATGAGACAGAGTTTCTTCAACAGGTTTAGAATAGAGTAAAGAGATTGGAGGTAATAAGAGTTCCAAAAAAGGGTTAATTGCACACTCATTTTCACCTCTGTTTAGGGGCTGGAATTGCAGACAGTGCCACCCACCAAAAACATTGTTTTACATGTTCATGCAATATTTGATACAATGTTTTCGCTGTAATAGTTTTCCATGCGTTCAGATCTTGTGGAATGATTCTTTGCTTCAGTACCATGCATGATTTTCCTTAGAAATAACGTTGCTGTTCTTTGGTTTTACTAAACAGTTAGAATAGGATCATGATATTTTGGTTATATGCAGGACGTGGATGATTTGTTTCGTTTACACTGTGTAGTACTACTCCCTCACTCTCTTATCCTTCTAAACCGTGCCTAGGCCAACTACTCATCTCCCAATTATACCCCTTGTCTCTCAACCATTCTATCACCCTCGTTATTCTACCTTTTCGGCCTTCCATTCCCTCTACCCTCTTCAAGACAACCTAGCTTAGCACACCCCCTCTTCATCTCATCTCTCTGTCACTGAGTCACTACAAACTCCTCCCCTACCTCCCTATCCATCCATGCAGCCTCTTCCACTCACCCATCACCCAAAAATCTAATTATAGGACATCCTGTAGGAATTACTGAACTTCCTGTAGAAATTCTGAACATCCTGTAGAACCCCTACAGACTTCCTGTAGAAGCTCATAAACACGGTTGCGTGGCATCCAAACTTTGTGAAACTCTCTGAAAGGATGTTAGGGCTTCCTTAGACCCTCTCTGAGCCTTCCTGACCTCTTCCAAGCATTTCTCCCCTTAATCTACCCCCTGCACAGTAAAGACCCAGTTAGAAGCACATACATAATAATTCCAACAACTTGAACAAAAATACAAAAATATGTTCTCTTCAGATAAAAGTAGTCTAGACACATGCATCTCACCTTAATAGAAGTAATGGCATCACTTTCAGTAGTTTGCATTCTCACCGTTGCATCAGTAGGACTAGCTGGTAGAATTAGGGTTTGTTAGGGTTTTCATTTCTTGTTGGCTTTCAGTTCATTTCTGCAAAGTAGGTTAATTTCCTTTGAGTTAGCTTTCATTCATCGGTTAAAAAGCTTCTTCTAAGAGCTCATAGAAGTTGAATTGAGCCCCTAGCGGACTTGTGCCAGCTGACCAAGTGACAGCTGCGGCAAGAGCTAGTACTTGTGCATACAACACCGTCGCTTCCAAGTTTGTTACGAACTACCGGGTTGATAAAATTAGAGAAGGAAGCTCCAGGAGTTGTAGCATTATTGCTACAATATTGGAGCCCACCAGATCCCGGAACATGGATACTACAGGTGGAGCAATTTTTCAATCTCCATAATGTGCAAAACACACAAAAGGTATGTATTGCAACTTTATATTTGGAACCAAATCAGTTTACATGGTATTGATGGATTTGCTCTCGTAAACAAATTGTCACTTGGGTAATTTTTACGAAAGAAATGACAGCACATTATGAGGATACAAAAAGAAACACTTTTTTTAGCCAATTGATAAATCTCAAACAAAAGGGTTCAATGATGAAGCACATTGAGGACTTCCAAAAATTGAACATAAGGGTAAAAGATATTCCAGAGGAGCATAGGATTGATGTGTTCATAGGGACTTTAAAGGATAATATCCAACATGAGGTTCACCTTTGGGAACCTAATTCATTGGAGAAGGCATTCAGGTTAGCAAGAAAAATGGAAAGCAAAATTATGGCAACCAAGAAGCCTACCACTCACAACTATAAAGATGGAAGTGTTGTTGCCCCTAGCCTTCCAAAACCTATAAGGTTGACACCACAAAAATTGGAAGAAAAAAGAGCAAAAGAGATTTGTTACAGTTGTGATAGAAAATACACTAAAGGTCATAAGTGTGCTAAGAAGAAATTATTCTACATAGATTGTGAAGAGGAGGAAGAAAAGGAACAAGAAATTTCAAAAGAAGAGGATATACTCCAATAACAAACCCTAGATAAAGAAGAAATGAATATGACCATATCTTGTAATGCATTGGCTTGAATTACCACTCCTCAAACCATCAAGATAGAAGGACACATCAAGAAGAAAAGGGTAATAGTGTTGATTGATTCAGGAAGTACCCACAATTTTATTCATTGTAAGATAGCAAAAGAATTGAATTGCTTCTTATATCCAACACCAGAGTGTCAAGTGATGGTTACAAGTGGAGGAACCATAAATTGCTCTAGAAAGTGCCATAATATCAATCTATCCATGGGAGAATATGTATTGAATAGCCCAATGCTTTCCATTCCAATGTGTGGTGCTGATGTTGTACTAAGAGTCCAATGGCTACAATCCCTGGGTACAATAACTTTAAATTTTTAAGAACTTTTCATGAAATTTTCTACGGAAGGAAAGGAAGTTGAATTAAGGCGTATTGTATGGAAACCAGGAAAGATAATCATCTCTAACGGTATGACAAATCTTCTAAAGAAGGAACAATGAGGTGTAATTGCACAATTATGTTCACTAGATGTTTCCACATCGAAATCATCTATTTCTCTAGATCTCCAAAAATTCTTGGACAATCATTCCAAGGTATTTGAGACTCCCAAAGGTCTCCCACCTATTCGTGATCATGATCACACTATTCATTTGATTCCAGGAAGTGTTCCTCCAAACATTAGGCCGTACAAATATCCCTATGCCCAAAAGAGTGAAATTGAACGTATGGTTACAGAAATGCTAGAGGATGGTATAATTCAACCTAGTCAAAGTTCTTTCTCTGCTCCAGTAGTATTGGTGCACAAGAAGGATGGATCTTGGCGCATGTGTCCAGATTATAGGGAGCTCAAAAAGCTCACTATTAAAGATAAATTTCCCGTTCCTGTCATTGATGAATTATTGGATGAATTGCATGGATCAATTTACTTCACCAAGTTGGATATTCGTTCAGGATATCATCAAATCAGAATGAAGACTTAAGACATTCCGAAAACAACATTTAGAACCCATGAGGGTCATTATGAATTTTTGGTCATGCCTTTTGGCCTTACCAATGCACCTTCTACATTTCAAGGTTTGATGAATTCCATTTTCAAACCCTTCCTTAGAAAATTTGTGTTAGTATTTTTTGATGATATACTAATCTACAACAATTCTTGGAAGGATCATGTTGAACATGTTGACAGGGTTCTCAAACTATTGAAGGAGAAACAATTATATGCAGAAAGCTCCAAATGTTTCTTCGAAGTGCAAGAGGTGGAACATCTGGGTCATATTGTATCTCATGAAGGTGTTAAGGTAGACCCTAGCAAAATTAAATCCATTAAAGAATGGCAAATCCACACATCCATAAAACATCTGTGAGGATTTCTCAGGTTGACAAAGTATTATCACAAGTTTGTTAAGAATTATGGGAGAATAGAAACACCTCTAACAACATTATTGAAGAAAGATGCATTTTCATGGACTCCAAAAGCAACAAAGGCCTTCGAACATCTTAAAGAGCCAATGTGCCAAGCACCGGTCTTAGTTACACCAGACTTCACAAAAACCTTTATTGTGGAATGTGATGCTTCAGGAATGGAATTGGTGCTATTTTAATGCAAGATGAAAGACCCATTTCTTTCGAAAGTCATCCAATCAAAGGAAAGTATTTACACAAAGCTATTTATGAGAAGGAAATGTTGGCAATACTACATACACTTAACAAATGGAAACCCTACCTAATGGGAAGACACTTCAACATAAAAACGGATCATGATAGTCTTAAATACTTTTTAGAACAAAGATTATCCTCTGAAGAGAAACAAAAATGGGTCAGAAAGATGTTGGGTTATGACTTTGAAATCATCTACAAAAAAGGGAAGCAAAATGTTGTGGCAGATGCACTCTCAAGAAAGGATGAGGATGTGGAAGCATTATTGTGCGCCATTTCTATTATCTGTCCAGATTGGATAAACGAAGCAAGGGAGGAATGGAAGAATGACGAAGAAGTTTGGGCACTTATTCGAAAGTTACAGCAAGATTCCAATACATCTGATACATTTAGTTGGAAAAATTATTCGTTATGGTACAAAGATCACTTATACCTCTGTAAGAATTCCCAACTCAAACAAAAGATTCTTATGGAATTTCACACTTCTCCCTTAGGAGGGCACTCAGGATTTTTAAAAACTTACCACAGGGTTAAGAAGGAATTTTTTTGGGATGGCCTTAAATCGGATATTCAAAAGTTTGTGGCAGAATGTTTGGTTTTCCAACAAAATAAAGTTGAAACAATCAAGGCCCCAGGTCTATTACAGCCTTTATCCATTCCAAGCCAACGTTGGGAGGAGGTTTCAATGGATTTTATCACAGGTTTACCCAAGTCTGAAGGAAAGAGTGTCATCATGGTGGTAGTTGACAGACTTACCAAGTATGCACACTTTTGTGCATTATCACATCCATTTAAAGCCAATACAGTTTCTACTGCATTTATGGAAACAATTCAAAAGCTACATGGAAACCCAAATATTATTGTAAGTGACAGAGATCCCATTTTCACTGGAAATTTTTGGACCAAATTATTTTCTTGTCTTAGTACTCAATTAGCTCATATCTCATCTTATCATCCTCAATCTTATGGGCAAACTGATATAGTAAACAAATTTTTGGAAGGATATCTTCATTGCTTTGTATCTAATAAACAGACACAATGGGTAAAATGGTTGCCTCTGGCTGAATGGTGGTATAACACTTCGTTCCATACTGTAGAAAAAATGACCCCATTTATGGAACTTTATGGATATCAGCCACCATCCATCACATCATATTTAAGAGAAAATTCTAAGGTTCAAGTAGTGGAACATCATATCAAGCATCAACAACAAGTTCTCCAACTCTTAAAGGATAACCTCACATTGGCATAGAATAGAATGAAACAACAGGCAGATCAACATCACAACGAAAGAAGTTTTGATGTAGGTGACTGGGTATTCCTACGGTTACAACCATATAAACAAATTTCCTTCAAGTAAGCTAAGAAGGATAATAAATTATCACCAATGGTCCGTACAAGGTGTTGCAAAAGATTGGTACTATGGCATACAAATTGGAGCTTCCTGCAGCTTCTCGAGTGCACCCAGTTTTCCATGTTTCATGTTTAAGGAAGGTTATAGGTGACAAGCTCCCAGTTCAAACAATATTTCTAGAACTTGACGATTAAGGAAAAATTATATTGGAATCGGAAGTAGTGACAGAAACAAGAACTCGATAGCTACGAAATCGATCAATTTCGGAGTAACTCATCAAGTGGAAGAACTTATCTGCTGAAGATTCCACACGGGAGGATGAGAATTTTATACAGAAGCATTTAGAACTACTCAAGCCTTGAGGAAAAAACTTTTTTGAAGGATAGGGGCATGTTAGGTCCCTATAATACTAGTGATTCCCCCATTACTATTATCATTGTATCCCTTATTAATATTGTTATGCCCCTATTGTCCCCATATTATTATTAAAGGATTATTTTTGTATTGCACACCGGGTGTGTTACAAGGCTATCTATCTCTCTCTCTCTCTCTCTCTCTCTCTCTCTCTCTCTCTCTCTATATATATATATATATATATATATATATATATATATAGATATATATAGATATAGATATATATATTCACATTCTTTATGACACGTGAATTGGGAGACAACTATAATAATAAGTTGATGCTTTATATCGAGTGGGATAAGCATACTACCCTTGCAATATATTATTAGTCATTAAAGGATTAATCCAATATAGGTTTCATAGTAAGATTTGTGAGAACTTGAGGATATTAAATTGAGTATGAAGTTGTAATTGTGAAGAATGTCCACAAACTTAGATTGACAGTGAAATTGTGAAGATATAGGATCATCATTTTACTTTCCCAACATAAAGAGTTTTCATATGTGAAAGATAGAGTATAGATTGAAGTTTACATGTAGGAAATAATAAGTAAATGTATGGTATTCTCAGACAAGCCATATACTCTGTTCAGCCATATTTTCTTTCAAACCCAATAACATAGTTTAGTGTCAAGCATAATCTAATTCAAACACAAGCTCATTTCCAAATTTTGGAAGTTTATTGAATATTCTTCCAACACTCAAAAAAATAGGTCACACCTCTAAATTATAAGGTATGATAATGAGCACAATGATGATTTTTTCACACTAAGGATTGTTCCATTAGTGGCCATATTGAATCCAAGGGAATCATCATAAGAATATGAAATATTTAATAAAGTTTTGTAGTGTCAACTCAGGACATGATTTTGATAACAAGACTGAAGCATCATCACTAAGGCTAGAGGTTACAAATAGTTGCAAATTAATTCAGTTCATATATAACATGACTATTAGCCATTAAAAAAAATGCATCCTAGTAGTTAATACAAGTGTGAGTATATGAGCTTTGTGGAAATAAGTAAACAAGAATTTTTCCTCTATATATTAGAACATATATTAGCTAAAACTAGATTCATGGGGTGACACACCAATTAAAATGAACCTAGTAATGCCACTACTTTCATGGAAAATACTAAGGTGGTGGTTACATTTTCAATGGTCGATTAGCTCCATTTCTTCCAGTGCTAGAAAGAAAGAGATGCATAAAAAATTTATATATTTTCTCCATATTTTGATAGGTTCTAAGCTAAGATACGTTGTCTCAAATTTTATATTACAAAATCCTCCACTACTAATGTAATAAGGTCACCTAAGAATGAGAATCAATGGACAAAAAATGTTAAGATAAATGTTAGTGGGTGTAGTTTCTAAAACCCACATGTCAAATTCAAAAGCTTAAAAAGGGGATTTTTCGAAGTTCATTAGATGCTTCATGAGATGAAACTACTTTTTAACTTCAAATTTTTATCACTTATTAGGGTCACTATAACACATTCTATCATTATCATATCAGGTTAATGATCCACTTGAAGAACCAATAACTTCTTAATTTTCCCTTCTACTTGCAGAATATCCTTGCCAAAATGGCTACATTAATGCAAAATAAACTGAAATCATGAACATTTTTATACCACCGTAGACTTGAAAAAATCATCCTTATCATTGAACTAAGGGGAAAATGATGGAACTAGAATGCTTTC
The DNA here is from genome assembly GCA_031772625.1 of Pinus tabuliformis. NCBI lineage: Eukaryota > Viridiplantae > Streptophyta > Pinopsida > Pinales > Pinaceae > Pinus > Pinus tabuliformis. The sequence continues at coordinate 1,306,569,897 of CM062816.1, read as the reverse complement.
ATGGTGTTGTAGCTGCCACAACCCCCTCCAAAAGTATTCCTATATTTTTTATTTTGGATCCTCCTTTTGGGCTTGAGAACAATTGTTTTGAGTTTCTTAAGTCATCCTTGGTCTTATTTTTATAAGTATCAAATCATCTTCTAGTGATATCAAGTGTTCCAACTTCTTGACCTTACATACCTACTTTGTAGCTATTAGTTGCACACTTCAAGTTGACAGACACTCCTTGTCAATAAAAATTATGCACTCCCTAATGGAAGTGATTGCACATTCCTTGACAGTATGGATTACACAATCCTCTTTGGTAGTGAGTTGTGTAGTCTCTTGTTATCGTCAACTCCACAATCTCTTGTGGTAGTTGACTGTGCAGGCCCTTGTGTTAGTGAATTTCGTAGTTCCCAGTAATAATCAACTGTGCACTCATTGAGGATAGACAATATGCACTCCCTATTGATAGATATTGTGCATCACTTGTTGATAGTGTTGGCACACTTTCCGAAGTTGACATTGTTACAAGTGGCAGTTAACTAACCTTAGCTTCTAGATTTTTGACATGTGTGTGAAAACCCTAACCCTAGATCTATGAGTGCTTACTTATATATGAAGCTAGCCTAAAGCTCATTCTCACACACATCTTTGGGGATATGCACATTTTCCTAAGCACAACGAGTCTTTGGTTACATGTGCATCACTCTTTTGGGTAAGTTTCTTAACTATCTCTTTGATATGATTTTACTTTCACTTTTGACATTTTTATTTTTGTGTCATTTCATCTTGATTTTTGCATTACAAGTGTTTCTTTTGCTATATTTAGCTTTTGTATGTATTATTCCTCTCTTGTAGGCTTCTTTTCTAGCATCATTTCATATTCCAAATCCTTTTACATTCCAGTAATCATGGAAGGTGATTCTATTTATGCATGTAATCTTCCTACAATCCTCATTGCTTGTTGTTTATTAATACTTAGTTTAATTTTGAGAATATTTTCCACTGTAACTATCCGACATGCACACTTCTCAAAATATTTCTCTCTCCAATTGTGCATTGCACAATTCTAGTAAATAGTGGTTGCTCCCTTTCCCACAATGACTGTGTATTATGCAATCCATGGCCTAAACTATGCACTACATAGTTCTACCATGTATTCTGTTACCCCGTGCCCATAGTTGATGTGAATTGTCTAGTCAAGGAGCCATATCTCTCTCTCAAAAATTGCACATCGTGCAGTCACAAGATCTAGCCTTCAACCTTGCCTTTGCTGATTAATCTTGCACAATATCTCCTCTCAGTCATTGCTCAATGCACACTTCTAGTGACCAATCAGGTCACCCTTTCCTCAATATTTCCCTCTTTTTCTCAGAGCTTGCACAATCTTTCCTCCTATTGACTATTGTCACGTTTGATAGCTTGATAGACTAGGGGCTTTTTAGGAACTGAATTTTTGTTTCCATGAATTTGTTTTCACTTCCAAGTGCTTCTAGTCAAGATATTATCATTCTTTCATCTTCCACTAACACGATGCCTCCTATCACAAGACAAGCACTAGCTAAGAACACCACTAAAAGTAGTACTGAAGTTGCTAGGGAAAGTTTTAAATCAGGAGCACCTATCTTGGTAGATACTAGGTTTTTTGTGGATAACTTTACTACTGTATCATGGCTGACCATAAAATATGCTTTTAATAAGGAGTTCCCAGAGGATCTTGAGGATAGATAAATTTACATTAATGTTAAGAGATCTAGGTTCCACAAAGTAGCTTGCAGATATTCGGTGCTACCATTTGCAAAAGCAATCAAATGGATATTGCAGGGTCTAGACTCCAACAACATGATTCTAAGTAGTGTGAGCGGGAAAGACCTAGTGACATATCAGCCACATGATATCCTTTCATACTACAAACCGTCGAGGCTTGAAGTCTATATGAATTATTAGTATTATGTAGTTTGTGCTCATTTGAATACAAAGGATGTGATCAGACCATGGTGGAAGGAGCTGAATAAATTTTCCAGAAGCTAAAGGATATCTATAGGACAAAATCACGAAGGAGAGTTTACTAGTACCTCATGGCAATGCATTTTAGACTGTATGGTCAGGAAAGCATCAAGTTTTGTGAAGAAGGATGGATTTACATACTTTACCTAGTGGTTATAGAAGTAAATATCTTCAACTTGTTGGATACACTTTCCCAATAATTGCATATTAACCTCACAAAGGCAAATAAATATGATAAATGTGGGAATACTTCATTCTTCATGTCAACATACTTACTTGATGGAATATGTACTAAGAACGAGTTTCAAGGTCTAAAATGGAAGTGGAATGAACAACCTCTCTCTATTAACATATATTACAATCTACTTTCATAATTTAGTTACAGGGGAGTTCATGATAAATTAGTTGAGGCATGCTTCATTGTGCTCTATTAGATGATCTTTGATGAAGAGGCACCTTGTATGACTGATCAAGAAAAATAAATGATTTTGAATGTTGTTTATTGGTTCACTTCTCTTCAAGGAACCTATATCAGAGTATTCAGTTCCCAAAAGTCACCACAACTTTTACCAAAGCATGTGACTAATAAGGTGGTCATGCATGAGATTGGATACCAGCTTAGCTCAGGGCTATCAAATTTATTGTAGCATAAGAAGAAATCACTATGGCCTCTCCTTCCTTTGCATGTGGGGTCTTATAAGTTGAAGAGTCTAAAGGAAGTGGAAGTAGAATTCGTAGAAATTAGATGTTGCAGGTTCGGTGAAGTGATTTTTCATTAGCATGACCCCATGGGAGTATGTAAATAAAATTTTTCTAAACTGCATTTTGTTGGGGCTTTCATTTCTATCACTCTGGGGGATGAGGAAAATATTAAGAATCAATACAATGCTTCTAGAGTAACTAGACCAAGTTCTTATTATCCTATAGTCATAGTAGTCTGGAAACAAGTTTTATCTTTCAAATTATGACAAATGTATAAAGGTTTGGCTTTGATCTTGTAGAAGATCAAGCTATAGGTCTTATTTTAGAATAGAATTTTCATTGTTCAATGTAACTATGTGAAAGTGTGTGAAGAGTCATCAAAATAGTCATTGATGTCTTGAGAGATTGAGTTAAGTGTATGTTATAGACATTTTTGGGCAATACAACCCCAAGCATGAAATGTCCATAAACCAAGGGCTCAGAAGTCCCTAAAAGTGTTGTTCTAACCCCTAAAGGAACAAGGTAAACTGATTACAGCTTCTCCCAGAAGTTCTCCATGAAAAACTGCTCAGAACTGGTCAAAACAGGATCATTTCAGCTGCTCCATAGGCAAAGTGCGTTGCATCTCACCTAAACACACTGTGTTGGTGCATTGCATTTCAAAAAGCCCTTCTATGGGGTGCAATGGGCGAGAAGTGACAAATGGCAGTGTCATTCCGCGAGGTGGAGAGGCATGGAAACTTCCAGAAACTTCTCCTGTGATACTTGCCTCTCTGAATTCAACCAAGGATGAGTAAGAGATCATCAATCTCCAAGTGGAAGCAAGAACTATCAGAGGGAAGACTCTAATCAAATCACAAGCTAACTCATCTCCCTTACAGATATCTATATATGGATCCCTCATCCCAGAGATCCAGAGGCTGGAATTTTGCATATTGTAAGGAATTGTTGTTGGTTTCTTGAGACAACAGCAAATTGTTGGGTGATCTAAGCTTTGTATGAGGTGAAGAGGGGCTTACTTGCTGAGAGGATGATGCTGGGTTAGAACAACTGGTTGTAACTCCCCTTGGCTCTTTCTTGTTTATCAATAAAAGCTATTCAAGTTTTCCTCCATACTCTTGTGTCGTTCATGTTTGCTGCATTTGTATGGTCAATTTACATCTAATCCTAGATTGCTTATGATTATAGATCCATGTTATTGTATAGTGCTATGCTACTGTGATCTTATAGGTACTCTATGAAGCTAGGCGTGCAAGGGAACAAGTAGTGAAAGACTATCAAGAGAGAGAGGAATCGAACCAAGAGACTAGCGCAAGACAAAGGTTGGTCTTCTTTGTTCTTCTCTCATCTATACTTCATAAAGGAAAAACGAAAGTAGCTTTACTTTGTTTGTTTCTAAGGTAGCTATCACACCTTAGTGGGATAAGCAGTTCTGTGTAGACACTTTTCCTTGTAACAAAATGGCGACTCCGCTGGGGATGAATTAGTTTGTTTGTTTATCTTCCTTGTTGTCTATTTTATAAACTTACAGATGGAGCCTAAAGTCGAGCCAGGTACATTTCAAACTGCATTTGCTATGCAAATGCAAAGTAGATAAATGCCGCTTTAGTCAATCTTGGGGATTTGTTTATAAATTAAACAACTGATTTACAAACTCTCTGATTACCCCTTGTGATAGCTCTTAGATCCTCCTTAGATCTACCCCTGATTGTTGCATTACTGATTACCATTTGCCCGGCCAAAACCCATGAACTAAACTGCAAACTGTGACCCGGAACCCAAGCAAAGTCTCTTCTTTGGCCCAGCGCAAGTATTGTTCTATGAATCTGAAATTCAGCGCACTTCCCGAGTGTAGTAGGTGCGATGCATTTCAAATTCCCTGTGTTACAGGTGCGCTGATCAGACTAGGCATTGTTCAGTTTTGGTTTCTGTGATTCATTGTTTCCAGTTCTATTCATGAATTTTGCTGCCTGTGATCAGTATATCTCTGTTTGAAACCCCTTTTCCTTGTTGTTATTCCGCCTCCTTTGTACAAAAGAATTGTAAATGTTTTTGTGTATTTGTTGAGTCATTTTTAGTTCTCCTTTGCAAAAGTAACGTAATCGTACTATCGTCCTTTGATTTGAAAGTGTCGCAAGTGTCGTTTTTAGTCATAGGAAAGAGTTTGGTTGCTGTAAATAGTTGGTTATCCTGTTACTATTGTATTTGGTTTTAATTTGTAATTTTTCTAGTGTCGAAAGCAAGTATTCATTTCCAAATCGTAAAGTGTTGTGATTGTCTCCATTTTTGATTTCGAAAAGAAACTTGTTAGTAATTGTCGCTTGAAAAGTAATTCAGATTTGCGCATTAGCTTTCTTTTCTGCATTCACATACTAAGAAAGCCAAAAACAAATACATGCATGTGCATTTGCATTTAGACTATTTGATTGGTTTGATTTAGGACAGTGCATTTAGAGTGTGCTCTTTGCTCTTTGTGAAAGAATACTGTCTCTCTTTCCTTAGTAGCTAGGATTTTCATTGCACAAAGAAGATAAAAAACTGTTTATCATCTTAGATTGAATTTTAGGAATTACACATCTACATCTCGCGGTGAACCTGAAAGACAAACTTCATAAACAATATCAACTGTAGAATAAATTCGATGAATCTAACAACGCTTTGGAACCTAACGCACAACATTTAGAAGTCTAGGCTAGAGACGTATTCCGGCGTCGTAAAGCCTGGTAACTGTTGTTCTCACTAATGGTTGGGTGATTCCTCCACTTTGAGACGATAAGTGCCAGTATGGACTTGTGCTCCCACGTACCGTCGAGTATATTTTTGGAGACCACAATAGGCTTAATCCTTTATCCATAGGAAGCCGTGTATGCTGCCCTATCGATCGCAATGCACTGAACACAGCATTCGGGAAGATTGACTGTCGTACCGTAAAAAGTATTATGCAGTTTTGCGATTGGTTTGTTAATCCCTCTACCTAGATTTCTAGAGCAGTCCCTTTCGTTCCTTTTCAGACTCCTTAACGGAAAAGGTCCATCTGAGCACTTGTCACTTCAGGCTCATTAAAAATCGAAGGTGACTAGAGTCATCTTTTGTTTTTTCTCGACTCTTAAAAATTGAAAAAGCAAGTTGTGTCAAAGCGTCTAAAATTCATCTAATTCAGAAACATACTTCCCCTTTATTTTTAGTTGATCGAGTAATCCACAATCGTGGAAGAAAGTCAATTGAAACCCCGTCATTCACGGAGGCTTAGGAGTCAACCGTCTTTGTCTCCGGAATCGAAGCTAGTACGGACAAAGCGAACTCATTTAACCGGTTCCAAATCTCCTATTAAAGTTAGAACAAGTGTTCCAACAACATCAGAGATTCCGGTTACTCCAAACATTTCTGGTATCCCTGCCTTTACAGAAGAAGTTCAGCAGCCACAGAAGGATAGTGGTACTGATCCTAGTCTGAGGGTAAACACTTGTATCACTGAACCAATTCCATCTACAACCAGTTCGGAGAGTGTTGCTCCCCAAACATCTGTCGCTACAGATTCCATACCTTCTTCGGCACCAGAAATATTCTACAGACTTGACGGTCTACCCCTTCCACCTGGTCTGATTTCTATAGAAGAGATTGTGGAAGATCCTCCATCTAGTACTCCATCGCAATTTGGAGTCGGGATCACTCTGTATCCTTCTTCATCAGAAGTTAGTCTACCGCCAGCGGAAGCTCCTGTAGAATTGCTAGGTAATCTTTTGGATAGACTAGAAATGTCTGAACAACCGTCAACATCTAGGACTGTGTCGCCTGACACAACGACGGCAGAACTCCCTACTATCACTCCAACAATATTCGCCGGTATACCATCTGTCCCAACTAGCTCTCAATCTCTAGAAGGAGCCCACTCAGGGGCCATTTCGATGGCATGGTCTATTCCTGTTTGTTCATCCGGAATAATATCCAAAAACTCTTATGTTGAGTCTCAACAAATTCATCCATTTGGAGGTCAATTTGGGCAGTCCGGCCCTCAAGGGCAAACCATTCCCTTAAGTACCGGATTACCATCGTATGGGGGGTAGTATGCCCTTTCATTATCCCCTCCGGGAGGACAGCCATACGGGAGTTCACAACAAAATTCGGGTTATGTTGGAATTACTTCAAGCGGTTGGGTACTGATACTACCTCAACAACCAAGAGTTGTATATTCGATGCAACAATGCTTACCTATGTTAAGTATACCAACTACGCCAACTATTTTGACGGTGTCGCAAGTTCCAGTGCTACCTGTTGTATGCCAACCTCAGGTTTCTCAGGTTGTAATGCAACAGCCCCTTGACCCTACAACTCAACCACAATCGCCGACTGGTGGAATGACACAGGTTCAAACGGGTACAATTACCCCTCATCTTGGTCAAACAGTTAGTATCGGGCAACAGCGCATGGCTTCACAACCATGGCTAGTACAATACCAACAACCGCAGTTCCAACAAGTATACCAAGGTTCTGAACAACAAATCTTTGCAAATAGTGGGCAGCCGTATATTCAAAGCAGTCAAAATCAACCATTTTACAATGGTCATGCCCACCAACCTTACCAAAGTTACCAGCATCAAATGCATTATGCTGGTATGCAAAGGCCAACTGCTCAGGCAATCCCATCTTATCCTGGGTATGCTTCACCTAACCTGAATCAACAGTTACCCTTCGTGGCAACTTTAGAGTAACCTGATTTAAATCGGTTAACAAACGATCGAATCGCTTACGCCCCTTGGTGGCCAGCAATTCCACATAAACTTCCATCAGATATTCCTAACTTTAATGGAAATCTGGGTGAAGATCCGTCGAATCATGTGATGACCTTTCATCTGTGGTGTTCATCAAACACTTTAAACGATGATTCGATTAGGCTTCACCTTTTTCAGAGGACGTTAACTGGTCCGGCAGCAAAATGGTATATCGAATTTCCTAGAGCTTCATTCGACAACTTCAGTACCCTAGCCACAACCTTTTTAACCCATTTTCAGTTACTGATAAGGTACGAAACGGGAACGAAACTTCTTACCAACTTCAAACAAACGATGGCCACTCACATATCTGATCATATACATGAGTGGCGACATCGTCGTAGAATGGTGAAAACCTATGTTCCCGATCAGCTCTTAGTTGAATGGTTTATCAAGTCATTACTACCTTCCATCATAGAAGATGTGGCAAAAGAGGGGGTCGTCACCGAAGAGCAGGTTATCGCTCATGCGCAATATTTGGATTTGATTTACACTCAGTCCGGCACGCTCTACGATAAAATACCTGACGCTCCTAGACCGAAATTCTTAGTTCCTCCTCCTCCTAAATCAAACAATGACTCTCATGCCGGTGATGGCGTGATTGGCGCAACAGACACGAAATTGACAAAGGCTACGACTAAAAAGGCCCGTAAGATTTCCGGTCAAAATGCAAATGAGGAACTTCTTGCCTCGGAAGTAAATGTTCTATCGACAGATAAAGGCAAAGAAACCAAGCAACCAGGGGGAAAGAAGAAAGGCAAAGGGAAGAAGAAGAAACAGGGAGAATCATCACCTGAAAAATCTTCTGTAAACCCTCCTAGAAATAGGAAACCAAAAAATCCATGCTTTATATGCGATGAGGATCATTGGACCGCAGATTGTCCACATAGAGCTGAGCTTAAAAAATTCTTCAAGAATTCGAAAACCTCGGCAGTATTAACTGATCCGTTTCCAAATCTAGGGACAAATCTGGTTGACAGTGGAAATGCTTCCCTGTCTCAAGTGCTAATGTTGTCAGTCTCCAAATAGCAAAATGATGCTTTGATATCGACAAGAAACAAAGATTATGGGAATCCACAGCTGTCGAACAACAAGGATAAAGATCAACCTAGTAGTTCGACAACAACTTCGACAGAAGTTGCGCCACCCATCATTCCTGAGTTGACAATAAAACCGCCAAAGGGAGTAGTACACAAGTCGACGTTTAATCCCCGCACTAGAGCGGCACATCATTATAATATAGTGGAAGATTTGGCCCAATCGCCATCCGCTATGTCGACTCTTGAGGTACTACGAAATTGACCATCCCAAAAGCAAGCTTTCTTATTAGCCATTGGTGGGATAGACCCAAAGGATTCCAATCTTGTATCCTTCGATCATAAAGGATACGATCCCCAGTTACCAGCTCAACTAGCTTTCCTCGTCCAAGTGAAAGCCCTCAACAAAACTGTTCATCGAACAATTATTGATGAGGGGGCATCTACATATATTATGTCGATGAGTTGCTGGAAAACTTTAGGATCTCCAACCTTGTCGCGATCTTCGATGACATTAAAAGCATTTGACGGACGAACATATAACCCATATGGTATTCTAAGTAACTTGAAGGTTGAACTAGGAGGGAAAACAATAGAAATAGATGTTGAGGTAATCGACGAAAATCTCGATTACAACATCCTACTGGGAAGACCATGGATATATGCCATGGCTGCTGTTGTGTCGGCCTATTTTAGGAAGATTGCATTTCCCTTTCAAGGAGGGATTACGATCATCGAGCAACAAAACTTCCTCCCCAATGGTTCTCAAGTTACGGGAAGCATTCCAATGATCCATGGAAGCCCCCATTCGCTTCAAAATATCGGAGTAGGCCTACTAAAAGATCCTATATTGATGGGAACTTTCGCCCTTCCACCTCCAATCAATTTGGCGGAAGTAGCGTCGGTAGGAACCTGCAATATGATATCTTCTAAAAAGATCTCATAAAACGATATCGACATGGATCATACGCAGGTTTTGCCTCCAAGCCCAATAGAAATATTGTAGCAATCAATGTTCCTAGCATGGGAGGCAAACCCAAATCAATGCTCATCAAGTGTTTGGATAGATAGGTCTGAGGAATATGGTACCCCTTCAGATCCTTGGTCGCGAGTGCATGTCACCGACGAAGGAATTGTTCAATCAATGGTAGTTGAAGGGGCACCATGGGATGATTACCACCATCGTTCCCTTCTTTCGGATTGTGAAGAAAATACTCCTAATGACCTTTATCATCCTTCAGTTTTTGATTTCCTATCAAATACTGTAAACACGGTGGATTCCGAGCGAAACTTGTCCAACATTGAAGAGACTATCGCCATAAATATCTCGACCAAAACAGATGTTGTAGAGAATATTTATGTTGGAAAATGTTGTTCTCCTTCAGAATTGGAAATGTATAACGCTCTTTTTCGCGAATTTAGAGATGTCTTTGCTTGGTCATATAGTGAAATGCTAGGCATTGACTCGAGTATCGTTGAACACGAAATCAAGATGTATCCAGATGTCAAACCAGTACGACAACGGCTACGGCAGGTGCACCCCAAGAAAGCCACTGCCATTAAGGCAGAAGTTGAAAAACTTCTCCATGCTGGTTTCATTACCCAGTTCCTCTAACTGATTGGGTATCGAATCCCTGTTATGAAAAAACAAGGAACAATTAGAGTGTGCATCGATTATAGGGATGTAAATCAAGCTTGTCCAAAAGACAACTACCCTACACCCTTCATCGACCAGATAATTGATGAATGCGCCGGATGTGAAATCTTTTCATTCATGGATGGATTCTCCGAGTATAATCAAATAAATATCCGCCCATAGGACCAGTCAAAGACGACATTTATTTGTCCGTGGGGCACATTCACATATCGAAAATTACCCTTTGGATTAAAGAACGCAGGGGCAACATTTCAGAGGGCAATGAATTATGCCTTCCATGACATCAAAAACATCGTTCAACCATACCTCGACGACCTTCCAGCTCATTTGCGAAAGCAGACTGATCATCCGCAGCATTTAAGAGCGATATTTCTACCTTGTTGACACTACAAGATACGACTCAATCCACACAAATGTGTATTTTGTGTCAGTTTTGGTCATTTACTTGGCTTTGTAGTCTCGAAAGACGAGATTCATCTCGACCCATGTAAGGTTCAGGCAATCGTAAATTTGCCTCCTCCTTCAAATTTGCTTCAGATTCAGAAACTCCAAGGGAAAGCAAACTTTCTGAGGAGGGTCATTCCAAATTACGCCGAACTTGCTAAAGGTTATACGCTTCTTTTGAAAAAGGAAGTACCCTTTGTCTGGGATCAGGTTGCGCAAGCTTCCTTTGATGCCTTAAAAGAATCCCTGATGAAAGCATCATTAATGTACGCTCCTAATTATCAAAAAGACTTTAACCTGTATCTGGCTGCAGCGGATACAACCATCGCAACGGTTTTAGTTCAAGAAGACAACGGAATTGAACATCCTATATATTATTTAAGTAAGAACTTAAATGATACAGAAATCAAATATTCTTATGTTGAAAAGCTAGCGCTCGCAGCTGTTTAAGCGATACAGAGATTTTGACACTATGTCCTATTTCGAAAAACTACCATTCTGTCAGATTGCAACCCCATGACTTATATATTGTTGCGACAGTTTCTGGGGGGCAAATATTCAAAATGGATAGCAATTCTACAAGAGTTTGACCTGGAATTTGTAAAATCCAAGTCAAAGAAAGCTCTGGTTTTCGCGGAATTATTATGCGATCTCCCATCGTCGTCCAACAATGAAACATCCGAAGAAGCAATCATGGACGAAAATTTGTTTCTGATATCTTCAGGCAATCTGTGGTATGGTGATATAATCATTTATCTACAAACCCAAAAATATAGGCCAAATACCTCTCGCTCCGAACAAAAACGTATTCAATACCAAGCAAAAGACTACATGATCGTCGGTGATACACTTTACCGTCGTGGTATCGATACGGTTCTGAGAAGGTACCTCACCCATGAGGAGGCTAAAAAAGTCCTGAATGATTGCCATTCAGGCTCGTGTGGGGGGCATCAATCCAGTTATGCTACAACGCAAAAAATTCTACGAGCAGGATACTTCTGGCCAACAATGTTCAAAGATTGCATAAACGCAGTTAGAAGTTGCCATGCTTGTCAAATTTTCGATAGCAAAACCAGAAGACCACCCACACCTCTACAACCAATAGTTGCTGTCGAGCCATTCGCCAAATGGGGCATCGATTTCATGACATGTAACCCCACCTCGACCGGGGGGCATGTGTATATTATAGTCGCAGTCGACTATTTTACCAAATGGGCCGAGGCGATGCCTACATTAGATAACACTGGTGAAACAGCTGCCCTCTTCTTTTTCAATCATGTAGTCACCAGATTCGGCGTCCCACAAGCTATAGTCACAGATCATGGATCACATTTTCGCAATCACATGATGGTCGAATTAGCTGCCAAACTAGGGTTGTCTCACGGCAGCTCTACTCCATATTACCCGCAAGCTAACGGACAAGTTGAAGCGATCAACAAAGTCCCAAAGCGCATGTTGCAAAGGATGATTGGAGTTCACAAAAGAAGTTGGCACCTAATCCTGTACCCAGCCTTGTGGGCTTACCGAACATCGGTAAGGAATGCGACCGGGTTTACACCTTTTCAACTGGTATATGGCCTGGAAGCAGTCTTACCGATCCAGTGTGAAATCTCGTCCCTGAAACTCGCAATTGACCTTCTCCCCGGAACTTCAGAAGAGGAGGCTCGTTTCTTGGAACTAATCCAATTGGATGAAACCCGTCGTGATGCCGCTTTGGCTAACGAAGCCCATAAGAAACGAGTCAAAGTGCAGTTTGACATGAATGTCAAACCCCGTGTCTTCTCAGAAGGTGATTTGGTCTTGCTTTATGACCAAGAATCCGATAAATTGGGGGCAGGTAAATTCAAGTCTTTATGGATGGGCCCCTATATTGTTAAGCGAGTGTTAGCAAAAGGAGCCTACGAGTTAATGGATTATGACGAAATTCCACTGGAACAACCGCGTAACGGGTTGTACCTCAAGTGTTACTATGCGTGATTCAGTATAGTAACCTATATGCTTTTGTTATGTTTTTGTTTTCGCTAAAAGTGTTTGTTTTGGTCAAGTAATCCACTTTTTACATTTATTGCAGATGTCAAACCTATTGGAGTCATGTGTTGGATATGCCAATGGAGCGAGTCGTGGTTCGCGGAACCTATCTTCTGTGGCCTGGGCCACTTTTGATCCAAGCGGCGAGTTAGTAAGTTTCAGAGGGGTATGTATTGGTCGATCAACGAATAACATCGCTGAATATAGCACGTTGATAGAACTTCTCTCTGATGCCATCACACATGGTATACGCTGACTAATTGTCAGGCTAGACTCACAACTTGTCATACTACAACTCACTGGTATCTACTCTGTCCAAAATCCAGCTATTTATCGCATGTTTCTAAGGGTTAAGATTTTGGAAAGACAATTTGATTTTATTCAATATCAGCATATTTCCAGAACCTTAAACACATTAACTGACTCATTGGCAAATTATTTGTTAGATAGACATTTGCAGCATTTATAAAAAGAAGCATACCATCAATATTTGCAATTGGATCACGTAACTTAACCAAAATAAAGCTTCGAAAATCAAAAATATATATATAACTGTTTATGGTTTACACATAATGTTTTGTAACCAAGATAAAATTGGTCAAATGACCAAAAGCTCAAAAAGCTAGGGGGCACCCTAGTCTAATGATGCTCGTGATAGCAAGTCACAGCCTGTGCGATCATGCGTAAGAGCCGAGTCCATCGTCTTCGCACACCAGTAGTATGCCGCTGCAACCTCAAGGGCAACTCGTCAGTCCTCACATCTGGAATACCAAGAGTGAGGCCTTTAACCTATTCCTGTAATGCTGTGAGGGTCTCGGCCACATCGAGGTCATGAAGGATAGCCCTTCCAACAGCCTCTCCTGCTGGGACGGCAGCTGGCACTCTCAGGCGTATTACTGGTCGAACAGGACCAACATTTGCATGAACACATGAGTTTGATTAAGTCTTGAAAGAACAAAGCTATTTATGGTAAAGTCAAGAAGTGACCATTGTATCGAGCAGTTTTAGCGCATAGTTCAAGCTCGTTAAAAAATAAACATAAGCCATGAGCAAATGTTTCCCCCTGCATTTAAGCTCATTAAAAAATGAACTATGTCCCGGTAAATAACCATCGTGAATGTAGTACTTCAAGCTTTAAAAGCCTTGGTCGTGTCCTCATAATCACCTCCATTCTATATTGGCCGATCATTCACCTCCATTTGATTGTTTACCCATTTTGAGGAACAACTGCGAAGAGTGATCTCACTAGCCATCCTTGTAACACTGCCATGATTGGAACATTCCAAACCTTACGTGGAATCAGCTCCTACCCAATTTTATCACTCATTCCTCAAAAAACGAGTCTCCTTTAAGCTCTTTTCAACTGACTCATAAAATATGAAAAGATTGCCGAGCCATTGGCCTCTCCAGCTCGTTAAAGGGACCGGAAGTGCTATCCCTCCTCTAAACTTTAATCTTTTTGGACTTGAGGGATTATTACACAAAACGATCGAGCGCTTGTTTTGTTCGGCTCGTTAAAAGTATCGAAAATTCATCCCTTCTGTATTGTTTTATACTTTTTCGGACTTAAGGGATTAGATGACGAAAAAGGAATTTTGGAGTTTCCTTTACGTTCCTTTTCAGACTCTCTAAAATTGAAAAGGACCGAGTTATCTTTGTCGTTAAACTCGTTAAAAATTAATAGCGACAAACTTGTCCATAGCAGACAAGAACGAGTTTCACTATCGCTAGGCTCGTTAAAACATAGCGATGGGTTTGCCCGAAGGGCAAATTATAGAACAAGCATATGTTATCCTCCTCAAGCTTAACAAAAACAAAGAGGTACTGGTCAGCAGTGACTGGGGAAAATTGGGAAGAAAACTTGAAGAAACTTTGTCGGTAGCAAGTCGCTCTTGAACATGACACTTTCACTCCACATCCAAGTCGGGTTGGGTTGTTTCATTCACCGGTCACATCGCCATGGTCCCATCACACCATCCACATTTGGGGTAATGCTACCAATCCATCATGTCAGTGTCACCGATATGTTCAAGAGTAGTCATTCAGATAATTCACCTGTGTCTCACCCACTACAATACATTCATACTCCATTCTTTCATGAATGCCACCCTGAACTGTATGTCATCAGATCGTTTTCACCTCCATTAAAATCATTTGCTCCGTTCCGTGTCATTGATGTGGGATTCATTAAGGCCCTCCTGTGACGGATCGCTTCTTTTCGACATCAGCTCATTATCCAAGAAGTCGATCTAGGAACACCCCGTTCAGTACTTTGAAGCTTGCATGCCTCAATGGCAAGTTTCTCACTTCCGGCGACAGGTTTACATCAATGGCCTTTGACCGAAAGATTTTGCGTGGTGTTCGACGCCAAGTCCTTTATTCACACCACGTGAATTGTATTGCAGTACCTTGAGGGTCATTATCATTATCGGTGATTCCTCTCGCGCCTGTTAACAACTTACATCATTGGCTGGTAATCAGGCGATGTCTTTCCATGTTCGACTCCAGAACATCTCTCACATGGATAGACTTGTACTTCGAGTGAAGATCAAACGAGATTGAAGACCCCGGATCTAGTTTCATCCATCCGGGCTGTGATATATATTCAGGGAAATAAAGACATCAAATGTACATCATTGCTGCACAGATAATCATCCAATCAAAGGGATGATGGTTCTACCAGAATCATCAGTCTACACTCAGACAATTGTCTGTCCTATGTACATGAAAATGAATTTATAAAGCTGAACATGGGAATGCCCGCCTCAGCTAGATCATGAAAATATTATGAAGATAATGTATTGTATTGTATCTTATTACAGGTCTCCTCCCAGCTTGAAAGAACTTTGGATCCTCATAATAAATCATTTCACCCGACATCAAAAGATTAATGACCTCATGCTTTAGGGGGCAACTGTTATAGACATTTTTGGGAACTACAACCCCAAGCATGAAATTTCCATAAACCAAGGGCTCATAAGTCCCTAAAAGTGTTGTTCTAACCCCTAAATAAACAAGGTCAACTGATTACAGCTTCTCCCAGAAGTTCTCCATGAAAAACTGCTCAGAACTGGTCAAAACAGGATCATTTCAGCTGCTCCATAGGCAAAGTGCATTGCATCTCACCTAAACACACTGTGTGGGTGCGTTTCATTTCAAAAAGCCCTTCTATGGGGTGCGATGGGTGAGAAGTGACAAATGGCAGTGTCATTCTGCGAGGTGGAGAGGCATGGAAACTTCAAGAAACTTCTCTTGTGACACTTGCCTCTCTGAATTCGACCAAGGATGAGTAAGAGATCATCAATCTCCAAGTGGAAGCAAGAACTATCAGAGGGAAGACACTAATCAAATCACAAGCTGACTCATCTCCCTTACAGATATCTATATATGGATCCCTCATCCCAGAGATCCAGAGGCTGGAATTTTGCATATTGTAAGGAATTGCTGTTGGTTTCTTGAGACAACATCAGATTGTTGGGTGATCTAAGATTTGTATGAGGTGAAGAGGGGCTTAGTTGCTGAGAGGATGATGCTGGGTTAGAACAACTGGTTGTAACTCCCCTTGGCTCTTTCTTGTTTATCAATAAAAGCTATTCAAGTTTTCCTCCATACTCTTGTGTCATTCATGTTTGCTGCATTTGTATGGTCAATTTACATCTGATCCTAGATTGCTTATGATTATAGATCCATGTTCTTGTATAGTGCTATGCTACTGTGATCTTACAGGTACTCTGTGAAGCTGGGCGTGCAAGGGAACAAGTAGCGAAAGACTATCAAGAGAGAGAGGAATCAAACCAGGAGACTAGCGTAAGACAGAGGTTGGTCTTCTTTGTTCTTCTCTCATCTATACTTCATAAAGGAAAAACGAAAGTAGCTTTACTTTGTTTGTTTCTAAGGTAGCTATCACACCTTAGTGGGATAAGCAGTTCTATGTAGACACTTTTCCCTGTAACAGTGTATCTAAGGTCATGTTTCATCAAAATACCACGAGTGGGGGTATGATGGTCATGGTCTTGCATTGGGATGAGTTACTGAAATATTGTCAAGAAGTTTTGTATCTGATGCGGGAGCATTCAACCCAAGAGAAAATCATTGTAATTAAGTAGACATAGGGGGTCATGTATCTTTAGAGAAGTTAGTTTCCCAAGTTTCAAGTTAATGTAATATTAGACCTTTAAGTGATTTAATTAGATAATGAAAGGAAGTTGTAAATGCTCTCCAATTAAAGGAGAACATGAGTGGTGAATAAATGACAAGAGATAGAGGTCGATTAGGACTCTTAAAATAGTTTTAGGATTCGAGGAATGAGAGAGAGATTTTAGGAATTAATTGAAGTAGAAGTGGATAGAGGATTTAGGAGTCAGTTCAGAGGATTTAGGAATCAAACCAGGGTGAGTTCAACAGAACTCACTGGCATATATGTAAGCCTACTGGCAGAGTCAAAGAGGAGGCAACTGATATTGAAGAATAGGTCTGTGAAAGACAGAGGTCTCATTTTGTAACCATTGTCGATATTTATTAATACAATCAACTCAATTTCGAGTTGGAATGTGTGTTTTGAGTGTTGAATTGTATATGAATTCGTAGGTTCTGTAACAGGGGTTGCAGGAAAAGTTCTACAGAACATGCAGAGGGAGAAAATGATACAGAGAATCGTAATGGATCATTGAATCCATTCAAAGGATCCAAGAGGACAATGATCAAAGGAGAATATGAAGTTAAGCCAAGAGGAAGATTGTGCAGCGAATTAGTAGAGGACGAGAACCTTTGAAGAAAACTGAACCACAAAGAGAAATTGAAGAAATAGCATAAAAACACAAGTGAAAGGAAGATTAGTGAAGTGAAGAACTCGATGAACAACAACCGTTAGATCTTATAGATCAACGGCCAGGATCCAATCGTAGAGGAGACAGAGAAATATCGCATCGGCGAACTTTAAATGAAGGAAGGCGGTTTTGTAATAGTGAAAGTGAATTTCGAGCGGCCTCAAAACCGTAAGCGGTATTGAAGGACGAGCACCGATTCCACTAATCAGAGGACACGTAGTAGCAGAGGAATAAGGGAAAACTGCTTTATCGGGTGGTTAAACCCCATGCTCATTGTTTGTCCAAAATAGACAGCAACCATCAAATTTGGAGGAAGATCGACGACGGAGGACTGTCGGGCAACTTTGCATCGGGAAAGGATATCGACCGTTGGATCAAGAACCAATCAACAGTCGTGATCTAATCACAATCGCATTAGACATAGGTCGAAGGCTGGAGGATTGCGAAATTCCAATGCACTGATAGCGATAAAGTCGATTGGTGATCGAAGATCGAGATTATTAGAGTTCAGAGAAGTAGTGTTGTGGAGCGACTAAAGGTGTGGACCTAATGAAGTTATAGATGCAGATGGAAAGTATTTGAGATCCACTTATATGTGCTCGGAGAGGAATTTTAAGCGGAATTTTAATGTATTTCCATGTATTGGTGATAGATGTGTTGCGGAGCCTTTTTAAGGCTAGAACATATATTAACGATTCTAATAGTCGCATATCAGAATCAGAGGGGTGATGAGGCATGTATGAATGAGCCGCGAAACGAGCAATAGCTGATTGCGAAAAAGGAAATCCTTGGGAAGTGTGTAGAGACTGTACCGAGCTGGAAAAAGGTATGTTTTGCGGGGTTTTCCTTTGTAAATGTTTATAAAGGAAAAGAGAATTTTATACATTAAAACATATGTAACTAATGTATTAAAGGGAAAGGTTATATATATGAGGCTTAGAGGGTTGTATAAAGGTTACGAAGGGTTTTAAAGTCCTGATAAGGAAGAATTAATGGAAGGCTTTAATAAAAGGGATAATGAAGATTATGAGGAGATAAATAGTCCCAATAGGAGGTTTAAGCAAGGTGATTGAGTTCCAATACAAAGCAACCGATGATAAAGGGGCCTTAATCATTTATGGTTTGAATATTTGACTCGTTTGAGAGTCAAATACTTGGGACAGATGTTTTTATGCATATTTATGCATACTGTGGGTATTTTTCGGGGTAACCCTATGTCATTTGTAGTATTAGAGCAGAATTGTAATCAGAGCGGGGAAAGATTTCCTATGAAAAGGAGGTTGTACACAAAAGAAAGTAATGTGCATAAGGCTACAACAGAAGATTGTAGGGGAACTTTTGAAGTTCTTGGGAGATTGTAGCAGTTCCAGCAGAGGCTTGGAGTAGACAGGAACAGAGGATTCCTTGAAGAAAAGTGAGAGCAAGATTTCTTAGTACAAGTTCTGAAGGAAAGAGGACTTGGAGACCAAACAGAGGACAATCCATTCAAAGTGGAGAAGAATGGGAGAACAAGATCATACATAGATCTTTGAGGTAAGATAATGTGTTTGGTTTCAAATTGAAATTGAAGATTGTGGTTGCAGATGAAGTATCTCAGCAAAGGACAGCAAGAGAAGCTGTGAGAGGAGAACCAGATGTGTTCTTGAAGACAGAGTAAGGAAAACACTCTGAAGGAGAAGTGGCAGTGAACCTGAAGAATCCAACAAGAGATTGGATAGAGAGGACAGCTGAAGTGTTCTCAAGAGATTGCAGAAACTTAGAAGGAGCAAAGATGTTGCTCAAGAGGAGGTTCCACACAGAGGACTGTGCTTACCAAAAGACTGAGTGAGGAGAGCTTAGTGAGGTAAGATTGCAGCGAGGAGGACTAGCTGTTGCAGAGGCTTGTTGTAGATGAGTGAGAAGCTCATGAAGAAAGAGGAGAAGAAGATGACTACTGATAATCATAGCAGAGGTTTAGAGAGAACCCATAGCAAAAGAGATAATCATGAAAGGGAGTAAGGATGATAGGGAGGCAGTCAGCATAAGAGTCAACATAGAATCCAGCATAGCAAGCAAGGCAAAATTTGGAGCAAGAATAATAGAACAAGAAGAAGAACAGATTGAAGAACTAGTGGACAACAACAACAACCTAAAGCAAAGAGAAAGAGGAAGAAGTAAGAAGTAGAATATGGACCAATCCAAAGATGTCTTGGAGACAGAGATTGAAGAAATGTGGCAACTAATGATGAAGTAGTCCAAATGGAGGAAAACGGTAGCATAAAGAAGCATGATTAATTAGAGTTTGAACCTGATTGATAAGAAGAAGAAGATGGGGCAAAAGACAGTAGAAGTACAATAGCAGAAAAGGAGCAAAACATTTGAGCAATTACAAAACAAAGTATGGGATCCAGGAAGACAAAGATCAAAAGACACATGATCAGGAGATCATGAATATTTTCTACTTTTGGAGTCTAATGCATGAGCATTCAACAAAAGAGAAAATCATTGTAATTAAGTAGAAATAGGGGGTCATGTATCTCTAGAGAAGTTAGTTTCCTAAGTTTCAAGTTAATGTAATATTATACCTTTAAGTGATTTAATTAGATAATGAGAGGAAGTTGTAAATGCTCTACAATGAGAGAACATGAGTGGTGAATAAATGACAAGAGATATAGGTCAATTAGGACTCTTAAAACAGTTTCAAGATTCAAGGACCGAGAGAGAGATTTTAGGAATTAATTGAAGTAGAAGTGGACAAAGGATTTAGGAGTCAGTTCAGAGGATTTAGGAGTCGAACCAGGATGAGTTCAACAGAACTCACTAGCATATATGTAAGCCTATGGGTAGAGTCAAAGAGGAGGCCGTTGAAGAACATGCCCGTGAGAGACAAAGGTATCATTCTGTAACCATTGTTGATATTTATTAATACAATCAACTCAATTTTGAGTTGGAATGCGTGTTTTGAGTGTTGAATTGTATATGAATTCATAGGTTATGTAACAGGGGTTGCAGGCAGAGTTTTGCAGAACACGCAGAGGGAGAAAATGATACAAAGGATCATAATGGATCATTGAATCCATTCGAAGGATCCAAGAGGACAATGATCAAAGGAGCATAAAAAGTTAAGCCAGGAGGAAGAGTGTGCAGCGAATTAGCAAAGGACGAGAACCTTTGAAGAACACTGAACTACAAAGAGAAATTGAAGAAATAGCGTAAAAATGCAAGTGAAAGGAAGATTAGTGAAGTGAAGAACTCGATGAACAACAACCTTTAGATCTTATAAATCAAAGGCCAGGATCCAATCACAGAGGAGATGGAGAAATATCGCATCAGCAAACTTTAAATGAAGGAAGGCAGTTTTGTAACAATGAAAGTGGATTTCGGGCGACCTCAAAACCGTAAGCAGTATTGAAGGATGAGTGCCGATTCCACTAATTGGAGGACACGTAGCAGTGGAAGAATAAGGGAAAACTACTTTATTGGGCGGTTAAACCCCGTGCTCATTGTTTGTCCAAAATAAACAGCAACCGTCAGATTTGAAGGAGGAAGATTGACGGCGGAGGACTATCGGGCAACTTTGCATTGGGAAAGGATATCGACCGTTGGATCGAGAACTGATTAACGATCGTGATATAATCACAATCGCATTAGATAGAGATCGAAGGCTAGAGGATTGTGAAATGCCGATGTGCTGATAGTGATAAAGCCGATCGCCGATCGGAGATTGAGATTATTGAAGTTCAGAGAAGCAGTGCTGTGGAGTGACTAAAGGTGCAGACCCGATGAAGTTATAGATGCAGATGGAAAGTATTTGAGATCCACTTATATGTGTTCGGAGCGGGATTTCAATGTATTTCCATGTATTGGCGATAGATGTGTTGCGAAGCCTTTTTAAGGCTAAAACATATATTAACGATTCTGATAGTCGCATATCGGAATCGATGGGGTGATGAGGCATCTACGAATGACCTGCGAAAGGAGCGATAGCTGATTGCGATAAAGGAAATCCTTTGGGAGTGTGCAGAGACTGTACCGAGCCAGAAAAAGTTATGTTTTGTGGGGTTTTCCTTTGTAAATGGTTTATAAAGGAAAAGAGTGTTTTATACATTAAAACATATGTAACCAATGTATTAAAGGGAAAGGTTATATATACACGGCTTAGAGGGTTGTATAAAGGTTACGAAGGGTTTCAAAGTCCCGATAAGGAAGAATTAATGGAAGGCTTTAATAAAAGGGATAATGAAGGTTATGAGGAGATAGATAGTCCTGATAAGAGGTTTAAGCAGGGTGATTGAGTTCCAATACAAAGGAACCGATGATAAAGGGGCCTTAATCATTTATGGTTTGAATATTTGACTCCTTTGAGAGTCAAATACCTGGGACAGATGTTTTTATGCATATTTATGCATACTGTGGGTATGTGTAGGGGTAACCCTGCATCGATATCCTAGCCAAGTATTAGGGTTAGGGTTTTGTGATGTGGAGACAAATGTTTTACATTTTGGTGAAAGTAAGCTTGAAATGGTTGTGTGGCATGATGATTGTAGCATTATTATCATCACCAACATGAGAAGCTTGTCCAAAGACCTCACAGTCATTCAAACCATGAAAATTTGTGGCATTGCACATTCTCACTAGCATTGCGCTTTTGCTAAAAGTGAAATTGTGAGAGTTGTGAGCTTTCTGTGATGAAAGAAAACTTATAGGGAGGAATTTGACCATGTCTAGACCTTTTCATATGTGATGAATTCATCAAGCAACTTATAGAGTGA
Organism: Pinus tabuliformis; assembly: GCA_031772625.1. Lineage (NCBI taxonomy): Eukaryota > Viridiplantae > Streptophyta > Pinopsida > Pinales > Pinaceae > Pinus > Pinus tabuliformis. The sequence goes on along the minus strand of CM062816.1, from coordinate 1,306,547,691 downwards.
CGGGAGCTAATTCAACCATGGGGTGCTTCGCTTTAACCAAGGCAACCAATTTTGATGAAGAAATCATGGTTTGTGGAATTTGTTCCATGAATTACGATATGAAGTGGTTCTTGTGAATATTAAGATCCTCTCCAAGCCATTTGGCTCAATAAAAAGGTCAGTGTTTGGTCAAGTCACAACTGCATTGCGTTTTTGCTCCAAGAAGAAGGTTTGGGGTTTGAAGGTTTTTGGTTGGCCTAGAAGTCTTCTCACAGGTTTAAAACATTGTATGGACCATTTCCCACAAGCCTGGTACCTTTAGTAGTTCAGAGGATGGCCAGAGATATTATAAGCTTGGAGTGTTGTACTTTCACATGATCACCATATTTTAACCATATATCTTAAACCCTATACCCATTTGCCATGAATTTTTTATAGTAGATGCATGGGGTGAGTTTAATAATCCCATTTAATTTCAAGTCAAAATGCTTTACAATTTTCGAGAAATGAGCCACCCTCATCTACAACCATTTTTGGATTTTCTTCAGATTTGTGAGTTGGATTTGGCTCACAATTGGTGTGGAGAAGGATTATAATGATATTAAATCACTGTCAAAAAATCAACTCAATATGGCTTACTGTTTAGGAGATATGCGAAAAATACGGTCATTACGCTTTGGCGCTGCATTTTTGTTGCAAGGGAGGTGTTGCTTTTCTAGACAATCATCTCTTTGACTGCGTTACCCAAGTCAAAATCTTATGTAACTTGTTTTTATGGTCTTAATAACTGTAATAAAGTATATAATAACTCATAGGATTGATTTGGGCTTGAGGAATTAATGAAAAATGGTTATAAAAGATTTGGTTAAGCACTCCCTAGTCTTTAGCAATTAGTTCTATTTTCATTGCAAAAGTTAGAAACAACATTCCTAATGAGGTGTTCGAACCCTATAGGTGGGATCTGACATAATTGAGTCTATTTTATGATGTGCATGCAATGAAAAAATAGTTAGTCATATTGGAGAGAAAGAAACTTTATGTGCATTTTATTTTTGAATATTTTTGCTAGTTAATGAAAGAAAAAAGGTGTTTGGCAGGGACTCCTATGTCAGATCTTGATGGTGTTGTTCTCCTTTCATGTTGCAATATTCTACCATGTTTTTACATATCTTTAATGTATGTCTTCATGCTTGGAAGAACCAGATGTTTAACTCAGAATTCATCTAAAATGTGTTATGATTTAGTTTTACCAAGTGATATATGTTTTCTTCTTAAAGCAAAATTCAGAATTTATCTGCAGTTTGATATTCTTTGTTTTATTTCCATATTTTCTCACACTCACCCTCCTACAACGAATTAATTCCACCACCAAGACTGCCTACCTTTCCCCTATGGAGAAACCCTTTCTCTCTTCATCATATCATTGGACAAATAATCAATTTGACATGACTCCATGCCCAATGGATCTGTCTCCTTTCTTAGCAACAAACCTTTGAAAAATTAGACCTTATTGAGCACTATACCTAGCCTAATATCAAATTAGTTGAACAACCTAAGTGAGAGAGTCCTCTCCAAGGCTAGAAGGGCTAGATTCTAGCCTAAAAGTAGTTTGTGGTTACCTATGAAATTCTCTCCTTAGCCTGGGGGAATTAGGGAGTGCTAACACATGTGATGGGGCAATCACTTCTAATCCATCTTATGTGTTGGATATTGTTCAAGAAGGGGACTGACAAGGAGTGCTTGATCAAGATAGTGTTGTCAATCCTAAGAGGAAGATTATAACAACCCTAAGTTAAAAGTTCATATAATAAAAGTTAGTAAAGGAAAAATAAGAGCAAGGTCATGGGACACATATTCAAAGTTGAATTTTGGGCAAAAACATCCTAACGAGAGTTCATTTTGGTTTATTATAGCAAAGTAAAATTTTAAAAGGTAATGGAAAAGGCTTTGAAAAGGAAAAAAATGCATTATTGACATTTTCTTTATGAAAATAAAGGAAAATAGGAGAAAAGGGAGATGAAAGGTTACAGGTTGCATGTGAGGAGTAAATTGAAGGAAAATGGAAGAAAATGAAGACATTAGAGGCATCAATGATAAAAAAGGATTTTGAGGATCAGTTCACAACCTTTTGTCAGCTCAATTTCAAGATTAGTATAAGAGAGGAGAAGATCACCAAGAGGAGAAGGAAAGAAAGCAAGTAAAGGAAGAATGTGGAAAGAAAAGGTAGGACAAGAAAGGAAAAGGAAGCAAGGATCAAGCAAGGAAAGGTTGGATCAGGAAACTTCAGCAAGAATTTGTAGGTAACAGATTGCATGTATGATTTCCTAGTTAGTTTTGGCATGCATGGCATATTCATGTGTGTATTTTGGTTTCTTTATTGTCAATGGAATGGATTTTTCTGAGTTTTGACAATGGCTTTAGCCTTGCCTTTCCATTTCCAAATAGTCATGGTGTGATGGGATTCTTTCTTGGTTGAGTTTTGGATTGCCATAAGGTTTTGGATATGGGTGAGGTGGTCTTAGGAAAATCCCAAGGGTTGGGGGTGGAGATTCTTTTTTCTGGGAAGTGCTCAATAGGTGGGTGGAGACAATAAAATTCCTCATGTGATGGAGAAGGAATTTTGAGGCATCCAAGCTCAATTTGGTTTTGTGAGGGTGGAGGTGGTTTAACCTCTGGATTCCCTTTATTATTTATGGATTGATTTACCCCATGAGATCCCACATTCATGCTTGTAATATGGCTTGAGAGTGATTGGCTAAAGAAAGATTTGGTTCAACCTAATATATGGTCGAGTGGTACATGGAAGTCCTTGACTTGGTTGGTAGCTTTTGCATATGGTTAATAAGAGCTAATTTCTTCTTTATTTTTATCAGTAAATGTACTTGTTATTATGTGGCTTTAATGGATATTATATCATTGTTATTTATCTGGTTATATGCTGGTTATAAGCATGGTTAATTGACAGATCTAAGTATGGCTCTTATCACATTTCCATTAATGAATGTCTAGTTAATGAATCCATGACCTAATTTGTGTTATGAAAACTATTGTGAGAAGTCATTACTCCTTCTTGTTTAACCTTAGATAATTTCTTAGATCCTTATGCTCAAATATGCATTCATGACCTGTAGGTTGCATGTTTACCATGTGTTTAACAAAATGTCAGTCCTGATTGGGAGGGGTCAGGTCAAAACTTGGTTCAAGTTTTGGTTGATAAGCTTTGTTTCTATGTCATTTATCATTTATAGAATTTTCACTGAGTTTTGGGTAGAGGCTTGAATCCTAGCCCTAAAAAAGTTACTAAGAATTCAGGGTCCCTGGCATAGAACTGATTGGAAAAGTCCACATTCACTAGTAGGAAGGCCTATGGGACTGTCTGGAGACTTACAATCACTTGCATGCCTTGGTAAGAGAGTTCCCGAGGCTCTAGATTAGTGAAAAAGAGATTTATCTCAAGGGTTGGACATCTAGAGGGGTTGGGTTGCTCTTGGAGGTCCTGTAGCATCTAAGGGAAGTCAATAAGGTCTTAAATTGCCAAATCCATTTCCTTAAGGTCATATAGGAGGTTTAGTCCTGTCATAGTGACCCTTAGCTCATGTTTACCCTGATAAATTTGGTGAAAGTGGGTAAATGTGGGATGCGGTGGTTACAGGGTGGTATCAGAGCATGGCTCAAATACTTGGACTGAATGGGCTAGATGCATGTTATTATGCATGCATTGTCATTGTTAAGGTTGTCATGCATGAGGTCATTGTATGTGTTTTATGTCATAATGATGCTATTGGTATGTTATGATGTTGATGTGTTCATTGCGATGAAGTAAGAGATGCGTATCATTAGAATGAGGTTGCAACACTAGACTTTGGGGTAAGAGTAGATCATTATATATGTATTGTATGTTTTGCATGCAACTATGTTGGTTAATGGTTGTTATGATCATTAGGGTTATGTACATGCTTGTCATTTTATTGTTGTTGTGGTTACATGCATGATAGATGCTTGTTGGCCAATGTGGTCATATGCACATGCATCGATCAATCATGCATGGTAGTACTTTCTATTATATGCATTTCAATCATACACAAGGTGAGTATGTTCATTGCAGTTAAGACCTTGATGTTATATATATCATGCTAATATGTATTGGCTTATGCATATGGTTATGGTTATGATATTCATGTACGAGTTGATATATTTTTGATATTGTGTCGTACTAATTTGGACCAATTTTTGTAGATGTGATAGCCTCCCTTAAGTTACATTGAGGTATGTGTTGGCTATATCGTCTATTGAGTGTTTGAGTGTTTGGTGTCTATTACGTTTTCTATCTGTTGCTTGAATGTTTGATTAATTTCATGGTATGAGTATGTGTGTATGAGATTGCTTGAAGGAATGATCTTGCTTTAAGATGCTTGTACTAACACATTATGGTTTAAGACAATTGATATGTGCTTGAGTGCAAGTAGGTAATAGTTGTAGCATTATGTCAATGATTGTGAGTTGATTATGACATGGTTGTATTCTTGGTAAAGGTCGGTTTCAAATTGATGGACATGATGTAACATGTTTAAACAATTGCAGGGTAACATGTTTTGCATTAGCGTGACAAGTTAATAGTTGATTTGTTTATATAACTAACAACGGGGTGATGTCGTAGCACATAGTAAGACTCAATTGCAGCAAGGAAATGTTAAAAGAAAGGAATTGGCTGAGAATTCCTTTGGCTATGTTTTGAAACCACAATTCCAAATGAATGAGCGCTTGCATGAGTACAAGGAGTCTTCTTAACCCTAATCTTGTTTGACACTATGTGGATATATGTTATATTCATGAACATGTACTTGACAAGTAAACAACTGGTCTCCAATTATGGTTGGATTCTTTAAGGACTTGGAGTCCCTTGAGAGATGATATGTGTACGTGTTCAATTACAAGGAGGTGTGTTTGGTACAACAAGGTAAGGTAACTAGTGTATTGTTGTATTTATTTATACACTGATAGTTCTATGTTTATGGAAGTATGATACAAGGAATACCATGGAAAAGAGACTACCATGAAGTCTTGAAGAAGTCTTGAAGTCATGAAGCCAGACCACCAGTGTATGGCTTCAAGCGACTGCCATTCACCTTTTGTGGGAAGGGATCTCCATTCAATTTGACCAGTTGCATCGCTCCTCCGTCGGTAATCTCTTTAATGACATAGGGCCCTAACCAGTGCATTCTAAATTTCCTTGGAAATTTATCAAACTTGCTATCATATAACAAAACTAGGTCATTTACCTTAAAGGTGCGTAGCTTAATGTGCTGATCATGCCATGCATTTTTTCTCTGCTTTTGGACCTGTTGGTGAAATATAGTTAGAAATCTCTCTTCCTCAAGCTCATCCAGTTGCACAAGCCTCTCTTTTAGGGCTCCACGATCAATCATACCTGTGAGTACTACTATGCATAGACTAGGCACAATATATTCCATGGGCATCACTGCTTCAACACCATATACAAGCCTAAAGGGTGTTTGTCCAATTAACTTCTTGAATGTTGTCTGATAGGCCCATAGTACTGTGGGTGTGAGTAGGTCCCAATCACTTTGCTGAGTGTTGCAAACTTTGGTCAACGTGTTATCTAGCAGTTTATTGAATGCTTCCACTATCCCGTTAGCTTGGGGATGATAAGGTGTGCTCTTCTACTGATATACCTAAAATTCCTCCGTTAGCGCGCTAATCATTTCATTCAGAAAGTGCATATTGTGATCACTCATCAAAATATTTGGACACCCGAATCGCGTCAGTACATACTCAAAGAGGAAATTTGCAGCATTTGTGCTTGCACAATCCTTCATTGATTATGCCTCTGTACCAATGTTTACCTGTTTCGTTTTTAGTGGTGCAGTTATATTAGGATTCTCAATCTACGGTCCTTCAACCTCACAGTGACCTTCCATTTTAGGGATGTTAACCTTCTGTGGATCCTCATCTTCTTCTTCAACGGTTACATTATAGCATTCTAGCACATGACTTAGCTGAGGAGCCCAATCAGGTTGAATCAGGTCCAAAGGATCCTGCGATATCCTAAAGATTGCTACTTTTACTTCTTGTAGCACCTCATCGATACAGTCAAACCCATCTTCAAAGCTGAATGTCATTATGAATCCCTCACGTAGAATATCCCATTCACTTGTACCATGGCGGAGCTCCGTTTCTAAGTACCAACTCATTGGGATGACATCCAGGGTGTGACAAAACAAGTGCACCCATTTAGGTAGGGGCTTCTCTCCACAAGCTTGAGCCCATTTGGCCAAGTGCTCACGTGGATCATCCTGCCCATAATATTTATCTGTCAGTCATACCTTCGGCTTCCCAAAGTGTGTTCTCATCATCCTACTACATTCACACCAATCATCAAAGCTACCCTTATGCATACCCCACCACCTTGCGGGCGTAGTGCATAGTACCCAGTCCAAAGCTTGGAAGCACTACTTCTCTGGTACCTCCCTCTCAAATACATCCAAAAATATATCTACATCATTCAGGCCATCATAAGTGGGTATATTTCTTACCTCTGATGACACACAATGTAGCGACTGGGTCATCATTTTACAGCTTAGTGTGGTTACTTCATGTAACCGATTCTGCCAGAGCTCTAATTCTTCATTAGAGTCTAAGGTGTACGAACTCTTGCAATCCCATGTAATTCATCCATCCGTTGTTGGATTCGCCCAATCTTGGTCTCGTGTTGTTATCTTATAGATATAGTCCAGATCATCATCGCTCTCATAATCGTAGACTAGTTCAGTATAACATGATCCTTTAGCAGGATCTAGGGGTACTATTGCACTGAGTGATTTCTTCTCAAATATCATCTTTCACTTCTTTAGGTTGATTACCCTGTTTATATCAGTAGCCCAATCAATTCCAAGGAGTGAAGGGTAGGGGTTGCTATCATCCACAATCTCCATTACCTCAAAGTTAGCTCGTGCACTCGTGCCTTCAATATCTATAGTCACCCCTTGTAGCCACCCCATGGGGATGATCTTCTGTGGATTTTCCATCCTGAACTAAATCGGAGACCACTATAGCATGGATCTTCCCATTCATTCCCAAGTCTGCTTCTTTAGGACGTTTGCGTCTGACCGTAGGTCTAAAATAACCTGGTCCGTCTCATACTCTCCTATCTACACGTCTAGTCTCATCTCTTGTCCTGTCCTTGTTTTATGCTTACTAATATTTCATACAATGCGTGGTTCACTCAGAGTGTTTCCGACGCATCTATTTATAAGCTCATGTAATCCCTTCACAGCCTTGCTATCGAGAAAAAACTTCATGCAGGTCTCTAGGAAGGTTGTAAGCATAGAAGGGTCCATCTCTTGATCAAGCTTATCCTTGCTCCCTGAGGTGGAGGCCCCAGCAAAGCTCTTCTTTGCTTCCATGAATGTTTTGTGTGCGTGCTCCAAATCGAATTCAGCCTCCTTCACTGAAGCTTTGTGAACCCATGCGTTGTCTTTAGGTTGTTTCCCCTTATCATCCCTTATTGTAATTCCACTTTGGAGCACTATATTCACATTTAGATCCTCTTCATGAGGCTTAAACCTCATCATCCGCAGGTTCTAAGTTAGCTGAGGTGGTAGTGCCCCTTTGTCAAATATCCTCACTACCAGCGTAGGACAGTCCTCCATCTCATGATCAAACAGAGTGCAATATTTGCATGACAGATGCGTTGGGTTAGTGCAATCATGGGAATAGTGTCCTGGTCCTTCGCAATTATAGCAAATCAGTTGTCCCTGACCTTTTCTAGGTTCTCCTCCACCTCGACCTCGTTCGTGCCCCTGAAGGCCTGTTCGCGCCATCCTTGTGCTCTAGTCATGGGGTTGCGTTTCTGCCTGAACCCTATAGGAGGGTGTTCTATTCATCATTAATTCATAGCTCCTGCAGTTGTGCTCATCATGCCATACTGACCTACAAAAGTTATATAAAAGTTGTTGTGGAGTTTGTACAAACTACTGTAGCAAATGACAATTATCCATGGCATGTTTTCCTGCTACCTGACATATAGCACACCATAATGCAGGCCCCGTGCTTGGTCATTCTTGAGCTTTTGGCATCAAAGGCACCAATCCTCCTCCTGCCATGTTGTTCGCAAAGGCCAGGCAATGGTCTTCGTCATGTCCCTGACCCTTGCATTTCAGGCACCATACCTCTTCGTGCACCTCTGGTCGAACTGTTCTGTCCTGCTTCAAACTTTGCATCTCAAGGCACAGATTTTTCAACTGCGCATGGATCTGCTGAACCCCCAAATTTAGATCTTGCATCGTTGTTACATACAGTCTCATTGTAATCTCTAAGGCCTCTGCCCGAGTCATTATCTTCTGTTGTGACAACACAACCCTTAGGTGTGGCAAGAGCGATGCCACAAACCACTCGCAATGCTTTCCGTCTATCAAGTTCATATTAGCTTCGTGGATCTGACACTTCAACCTCTGATCTAATTCCCAAGGTGTCTCACCTGGCTTCATCGCGATTTGTTTTAACCCCACAATCGACTGTGCCTCATATTTAGGCCTATTGAATTCTTTGTTCAGTGCGGTCTGGATGTCTGCCACTCTAGCATTTGGGTTATCATTATAGTACTTAATGTACCAGGTTAGCATGTGATCTTGCAGTGCACTAACCAGTGTTGCCTTCTTCAAGTGATCATATGTAATGCCTTGAGCTTCCCATATAGCTTTAACCATGAATCATAACTACTCCGGGTCCTCATTTCCCAAGCCTTTAAATAAAGGAAACTTCATTAAATTTTCCATGTTGAACTGCAGTGGAGGTGGAGGTGATACGGGTGAAGTCGCAAGTGATGGTGGTGAAGTTGGAGGTGGTGTGGGTGGAGGTGGCAGTTGCGGGAATCCTTGTCTTATTAACTAAATAACACTTCGTAGAGAATCATGCGCTATTCCCTCTTCGTCACCCAATGGAGGTGAAATAAATGGACTATATTTAGGAACCTTTCTTCCTTCGTTCCTGTAAGTTTTTCCACTTCATGTAGCTCCAAACATCAAGGTATTTGCATAACCTATTTTTTGCACAATAACATCTTAATCCAGGTATTTAAAGACTTCAAGTACTTACCTTGTCGTCCTTTGAAAAAGTGTCACTCCGCCTCGCTGTAGCTGACTAAGGTGTCGACAACGAATTCTGTCACAAATCCTCCTATGATGCGACGGAGCCAATGATCAACAGCGTGAGCAATCTTGTCTTCAGAGGCTTCCAGTGTTTGTACTAACTCTGGAGTCCAAATAATATGATCATCAAGTCTCCACCTTCCTTGGCTATATGCTAGCTTCGTGATCCACTCGTATAGCTCAACCGGAAAGGAACAAAAAAAGATCTCATGTATTTCTATATATAGGTCTCTGTCTAGCCACTGTTCCTTGGTCAATCACGGGTTTATGTTCTCCTGCACCACGAATTCGTGGATCTTCTTATCCAACCAGTCTTCGATCTCTTTCTTAGTTGGATTCCAGCGATATGATATCACACATATCTTATGCAAATTCTAGTCCCGGCAATGGAACCATTTGTTGGCTTGGTGGGGCCTGACCTAGGTTTAACATTAGTTAGCCAAACAAATCCCTACACTACTGGCCCTTTCAGCATCAACTCGCGGAGCGTGGATCGAGGTCCCACCCGAAGCAGTATGGGGGGATGTTGGAATCAAGTTTTTTCACCCTGAGATGGTTGTGATGTCGGTTTATTCCACTTATTCCTTCTTTCACATAGGTCATTAAGTTCTAGGGCTCTATCTATCTAACCCTTTACTCTGCCCTTTAGTACCTCCATGAAGGGGTATTATTGGCCTTCGTGCAACCCTAACGCGCGGTTCAAGTACTTTCGCTCTACTAAGGCAGTGTATAGAATAGATTCCCAAGTTATCCTTAAGTGTTTAATTATCCTACTAAACAATCATGGTTAGCACTACGTAAACAAATATTATTACTTGCGTTTGATTAACAAACGTAATTACATACATTCGTGCATCACATAAGCATTATAAATGAAATTCATGCACAATATGACAAGATGCATTAACAGGAAACAAAGACACATAATTTGTAGAATAATTCTCTTTATTGATATCTTCATATGATTACAGTCTCTATCCAACCTGCGCACATAGTTGCAGGGGTCCGCGCACTCAGTTATGGACTTTTACTCTAGGCCTCTACGCACTCAGCTGCAGAGCCTGTACCTACGCTACGACCCGAAACATAGATTTCTCTCCTTATCACTCAAGACTTCTTCTACAATTCTATGAATATTGATGAATCCTTAGAGCTTACTTGTTTAGCTCTTTTTATACAGTCCCATGGTCCGTGGACCATGGGTAGATCTCTACAGCCAACTTTACTTTAAAAAAATAAGGGCGGACAACCCTTTATGACTCATGATACCTTCATGCTCTGTGACCACAAAATGCGGAGAATTTACAACTTTATTACAAAATTCAACCCAAAAATGGGCTTTTAGCCCCAAAACTGTCCTTGGGGGATTCCGTTCCCAACAGTAAGTCAAACACATATGGTTACTTTCTTTTGCAAATTATTCAATCTTATATTAGTGCTCTTTTACATACTCCATTTCCTAAATACCTTGGGATTAAATAACAATATTCTTTAAGCTTTCATGTATCTAGGTCATATGCATGATGCAAGCTAAAGTCTATTCTGTTGGAGTAGAGAGATTTAAAATACAATGCAAGTCATCCTCTCTTATGCAGTTTCATAAAATTTTACTTATCCTTTCTCATTTGATTCCATTTTGTTGCAATTTGGCTATTAGTTTGGCATTATTTTCAAAGTTACAAAATTACTATTTGTCTGGTGTGCAGGTACTACTATTGCCTTGCATGATTCCCATGTTCATCCACGTGGCCCCTTCCATCATCAACCTCTTTCTCCTCACCTCACATTGCCCTCAAAACTCTGCTATCGAAATTATAGTTTAGGGTCATTGAAGGGTGTTGTGTGCATTTAGTTTTGTACAAGATAGGCCTCTAAGAGGTACTAAGCTTGGAAAAATCCCCATTCATCCTTGTGTTGTGGTAAAAACACAACCCCCCCATTTTTTGACTTGTTCACTTCAAATAATAGGGACCCTTTTATATAAAAAATTTGGCTAAACACCTTTTAGGATTTTTATTTAGTTGATTATGCTACGCAATTGTTAATTTTTCATTTTCTTTGATTCTTATTTTGATTGTTTTGTTAAAACCGATTTTTCATAAGCTTCCCATTGATGCTTTTTTTACTTCATTTGGTCAACTGGTTCATAAACGACACTCATTTAAAGTTTGATCGTTTTCCCGCCTGGACTAAAAATATAAATCGCTATATAAAATTCCAATTTTCATAGCTAAATAGTCATTCATTGTGAATATTAACTGTTAGTTAACTTTTATTAATTTTTCATTTTTCGCTAAAAATCCTACAAGATGACCTAGCTAAATCATAAAATGGATGAAATCATTTTTCGGAATATTGGTAATCTACTTCAATTTATTATTTTAAGACAAATTGCCAAGACCAGATTCTCAAAATTTGCAAAATAGTTGAAGTCCAATTTGTAGGATTAATAATTCACACGGGCCCCACTCGTCTTCATTAATTTAATAGCCCCAAGACCCAGATCACAAAACACTTCTCGCAAAGTCTTATCACAGATTTAAAACAAAAAGAAGCCTTAACATTTTCACAATGCAAAATGCGATGAGCAATAAATGATTTGGTTTTATACGGCGTATTAAAAACTTTAATATAAATTTTTGAGCTCCCGTGACCTCATGCTAACTTCATCGCATAGTTTCTCGCATCGGAATAAAAAGACATTCCAAAACAAAATACAGTCAATCATTTTTGCGATATGCGATAATCCCATAACTTAATCAAATGATAAATATCATAGAGCTCAAATTAAAAAATATAAATATAATATATAATTTTATTTCATAAAAATTTCGGGTCCATTAGCGATCACTTGATCGCATATCGCAAATCGGGTCCATCACAATTCTCATAACATTCACATCTTAAAAAACCCGATGACCAATATGTGATGGCAAAAGGGTAAAAAATGCCACAAGCATTAAGCATAGTTAACGTAACCTTATGATTTGTTTTTCTAAAAAACAACACTCATACGTGAGTGAGTGGAATACGTTAAGAATGAGTGGAATAAGTTAAGTAGGGTAGGGTAGTAATGAAATGGTAGTGTATAGTTAATTTAATATTAGAATTAATATTTAATATTTTAAATAATTAATTAATATATAGAATATAATTAATTATTAATTAGATTAATTTGTTAATAAATTAGCTATTAAATAATTAGTTTAGATTATGATTAACAATTAAATTAGAATTAATTATTAGATAATTAGAATTTAATTTAGGATTAAATTTCTAATTAAAAAATCCTGATTTTTAGTCCAACAACAAAATTTCCAGAATTATGTCAGATTCGACTTATCAACTTTGGAAGCTCATAGATTGAGTTATACTTGGCCAAATGAGGCCCAGGACAGCTCATTGAAAAGATAAAATCAAGGTGAAAATTTCTGAGGAGGTTTCACTAACAAATTTGGTCATTTACTAGGTCGAAAATCATGCATAACATCAAGCTCCGAATTTCTAAAAACAAAATAAATTTTTTGAGTTATTTTCTTCATTTTTATTTGCCCAAGCCTCTTCTAAATTGCAGATTCGCTCATCAATAATATCGTTGGTCAATCAAACCATCCCAGGCATCAATAAAGAGCTTATATTTTATTTTCAATTATTTATTTAAATAGAATTTGATTGGATTTGTTTTAATGCCATAAATGATATTTAGATTTTATTGTTGCATTTTAATTCATTTTGATTTCTTTTTGCAGGAAAACAGTAGAAGAGATATGGAGAAAAAATATCTCAATTAATGAGAATGCTTTAGCAATTAAAAGATTGAAATTTTTGAACAAATAAAATGGGATTTGACAGATTTCTCTTCAACAAACTTTCCTCTCAAGAATTCTTGTGCAAATATTATAAATAGTAGATTGCAGAATGTAATATGGGCGGATCTCCTCTGCAATTCTGGAATTCTAAAAGCACTTTTGTAATAGGGATTTAGAGTTGTAGGTGGGAGGAGTGGAATCTCAGATCTGGGGATTATTGAGGTCCTTATTTTGCATCCTGAGTTATTTATAATGATCAGAGTTTGCACTATTGTAGCTCTCCTTTTGAAAGCAGAAGCTTAGGCATTGTAAAGGACTATTAGAGACCGGAACTGGAGAAATGGATTCAATAAATTGGTATTTCGAATACTATTATTTTAAATGCTGGTTTTATTTTATGATAATAGGAATTGTGTCAATTTACTTACATATTTGTGCACTTTTGTCGGTATGGCTAATTTGCTTCTATTTTATGTTGTTATTTATCTCTGCTCTTATGGGTTGAATTCTAATTTTAGAGTAACTATTTACTCATAAATCTGTCTTTTAACATTGGATGAATAAATAGTGATATGTTGTGAACTTCTTCCGCAAATTATTGTTTAATAATTCAAGTTACTGATTAAATGATCAATACCATTTTGTGAACTACTTCCTGAGTGTTGTTGATTGATTATTTCAGTTAAAAGGTCTCAATAGGATGTGTTTTGCTCTCCATAATGTTAGTTAATTGAACTATTTCATTAACTTGATATTCATTATAAACAAGACATATTTCAATCCCAATATTATAAATACCCGCTCTTGGTTGGGTTAGATCTATATTTGCCTAATTGAGATAGGATTAAGATAGTTTCTTTTTCTTTCATCTTAGAATAAGTTTGCATTTAGAGTAAATTCTACATTCTTTTAAGTCCTCTTCCCAAAGAGGTAAATTTTAATAGTGGATTGGCTGAGCCCTAAATCAGCTTAAGGATCACTTTCTTGCCTGATCAGCAAGAAGGACGATCTGATGTCTCTTTTCCATTGGTGAATAAAAGTCATATTTTAAAGCCATTAGAGATTGAAAGAAGGTAACTGGACCTAGTTGAACTAGTCAGAACCACTATTCCAAATGGAAAATGAGCTGCTTTAAGGTCCGGACGGGGTGGTCATCCCCCATGTTGTTGCAGCGATTTTCGAGGCTTAAACATTTTGGCGCTAGAAGGAGGGCCTGAAACTTATTTTCTTTTGGAGTTTTTTCAATTTTAACATTTTATCTAATCATAATGGCTCCTCTTAAACTTCCAATTTGGAGTTGTATCCATGGACGTGCATCTTCCAATACTCCACCCGAAGTGGTAAGACTCTTGTCTCAGGTAAAATTCAATGGTAAGAGAAATTCTTCTGCTTTTAATCATGTCCTTCAATTTATTCAAAATGTTTCAAATTATGATTTTCAAGGAATTGATGCAAGCATCTTATGCAGAATTTTCACTCTCACATTTGTGGCAGAAGCCAGAAACAGGTGTAGAACTCTTCCAGTTGCCTCAATTCACAATTGGGATCAATTTGTTACAATTTTCGTTTGTAAATTTTACCGCTATGATTATGATCAGGTATGTGATGAAATTGAATATCTACGAAATGAAAATGAGTCTGTTAGAGATTTTAATATTCGATTTCATTTGAATTGTTTAAAATTTAATGTCAAAGATGAACCTATGAAAGAAGAATCACTAGATTGGTTTGAACATAGTTATTCTCTTCCTCCTATTCCCGATCCATATGAAATTAGTTCAAACTTTATTCCATCATTTTCCAATATAGATGAGAAATCCAATTTGGATGTATAAATAAATTGTGATGAAGAGGTTTCAAAAAGCTTGGAAAATATTTCTAATTAAATGCAAGAAGACAACAACAACAATTTTGGAGAAAGAGCGGCCTTGAAATCTAAAAGTTACTTTGAGGTAAATTCAGAAAATCAGATTGCAAATCAACAAGTGCAAGAAACAATCAAAGTAAATAATAGCATGCAAACAGCTGTACAAATTTCTGAATCTTTCCATGATAAACAAATGCTGAAATCAGAGCAGCAAAGAAATCTTCTTCAAAAAGCATGAGCACACAAAGGAATGATCTGGAATCTGAAATTTACAATTAGCATAATATACAAGAATTCTCAAACAGAGACATTTTTAAATGCATTATTTCAGATTCACAATTTTCCCTTTATCCTGATATTTTTAATGATGGTAATTTTTCCCCTCTTGGTATTAATGATATTTCAGAAATTAAAGAAGATGATCTAAATGAATTACCATTAAGTTTTTATCAAGATAGAGAAGCAATTAATGATCATTCTTTTGCCATTGATGAACATGAAATTCTTGTCCCTTCTTGTTTTGATATACTAGATGAGATTGAAGGGAAATCTAGAGAATCTTGTGAAGTCATTTATGATAATTACTCTGACATTGAAGATGTTGATTTTTCTCGAGAAAATCATCAGAAACTTCAAATAACATCTGAGAATGAGAGACATTTTAATTTAGAAATTATTCCAACCAATCCTCATTCTGAAGCAGCAAATTATCTTCATGATTTCACTATTCAAGAAAATATTCCAATTTATGATTCATATCATGATTAAGCTTTCATTCCTGATCATAATCATAATTCTCTTTCTAATTCACAAGTTGGAATTCAAAATTACTCAAATTCCATAATTCTGGCCAATCCTTGTGAAAGAGAAATTATTGAAAAACGATCCCAATTGTGCTGTAACATTAGTTGTACAAATAGTTATTTCATTTTATTTTTGTTTCCTCACTTATGTTGTATAAAATCAAATTTATTTTCAGATTTTAATTCTCAGATTTTTGATACATTACGCTGGCATATTGAGCACTTTATTATCAAACATTCAATTGATGCATTGCCCTGTTGGAAAATTGAAGTTTTATATTGTAATCAAGAGCATCAAAAACTATTTCAATTTCAATTTCAATCAATGCTAATGTTTTATCAAAAGCTTCTATCTTCTCAAAGGCAATATCAATAAGAGAATGTAGGTTTAGAAGTTTGCTAGCAATTCAATTTAATTAATAATTTTCCATTTTATTTGAAAGATTTCCATCCATTTTTCATTAATTCATTTGAAAAATATTTGGAATTTTTTCCTTCATGGAAGATTGTCAACAGCTTAACATTTACACATAACAGTTTCTTCCAGGCCTTTGAATCTAAAAGCTCATATCCACAATCTGGTCTTTCATCTCCTCTTTTTAACATTTCCCAATTATTAATAGAAATCCATCCAGATTTCTATGATCTAATTGGTATTCAATTAGAAATGAAATTTCAAGAGAGAGATTTTCATTAAGTTGCTAACAATAACTGTGCATTCTACTTATAGATTTAAGTTTCTTAGTTCAATAAGATTTCTATTTTTATTACTAACATTTGAACTGTACATATATGGAGGGATTAAAATGAGAAAATGGTTACACTGGAAATATGATTATACCTAGTCATTTTCATGTATATAGTTAGAATATGAGTATAGTTAATGTAGTTAATTTATTTTCAATAGTTCTGTAAATATAAATAAAACAAAGAAATCAACCCTTCTCATATCATATACATTTTCAGTGAAACATTTTCTTCTTATCAGAAAGTTTTAATTCGTGTTTTCCTTTTTAAAATTTCTTGCAGCAATACCTCTACCCATGAATACATCTCTGCCTATTTCGAACAATGTATCGACAAAATTTAATTGAGTAAGCATCTGGCACACATTTAAATCTGTGTTGATATTTTTCCACAATTAGTGGCTTTATCCCATTCTGATCTTTAGTTTATTATTTGATGCTGCAATACGCATCATATTCATTTACTAAAAGCATTATTGAACAGTCACTATTACAATACATATTCTTCTCAAGTTATTCGGAATAAGTAGAGGTAATAAATTGTTGTTTCAATTCAAAAAGGAAGACTATTTTCATATTTATTTATGGTAAATTTTATATTTCCTTAACAAGAATAAACAGATTTTATTTAGGCTGATTGCAGACTCCGATTTAGAATAAATGATGAGATAATTTTGAACAAAGTCAAAATTTTGATAAATTGAAGGAAAAATTTGAAGATTCATGAGGTAAAAAACTACAGAGAATTTCATTCCAGGTACGCATTCATAAGTTCATTCTCATCTATTATTAGTTTCTCTTTTTCTTAGTTCATTTTTTATTTTTGTTTTGTTTTATATGCATGTTTTCATTTGTTTTCAAAACTTGAAGTAAGCAACAAACCCATTTCAAATTTGCAACAAGTTCAAGGAAATTTTATTTTGTGATTCATTAGAATTTGAACAATTTTAACTTTGTTTTCAACCATCAGACAACCTAATTGAAATTTCAAGCAATATCATAGGATTCAACTTGATTTTTATATTGCTGATACTTCAGTGAAAATGTTTGCAATATTCTCAGCCCGCTCATCTTCGTCAATCACATCATCCATATCACAACCATTTGTAGCGAAATATTTCATCAGAAGTAGCTTTTAGCATTTTTGATAACAAATTGTTTAATAAAAGATCTCCGATGTGTTACCTCGTTCATATTTCATATCGCATTTTGCATATCGGAGGGTTGCAGTTGAAGTGTACTTCCATTATTGTGAATTTCCTTTACCAATATTGCGACGACCACATAAGTTTAGAACCGATATGAAATTCAAATCAAAATCATAAAAAATATCGCGTTCGCTCAATCGCAATAGTGATTTAAAAGGACGATGTCTCGGATCTGGTATGTTATTAAATTTTCATCATAAAATTATCATTTCCACTCTTCATCGCATATCGGCGTATCAAGAATTTTTACATCATGTGCTTAAGATTGCCGATCACGATCGTCAGTTAACCACGTCATTCATCGCATATCGGCATCGCAAGAATCATATTGTATTACATTGGGTACCAAACATTCACCAGTTTCCGTTTAGCATCGCCAATTAGAAATCGTCGATATCGTAATTGCTTCATCGCATTTTTATTTATGTTCACGTCACATCTCCAAATTTGCGATGCGCATTGTGCGATGTGGGAAGCACAATGTAAATATTCCCTGATCCTCGATATAATATTTCTTCTATGATGCAAATTATCTGATACAATAATGTGTTATTTTAAAAAGCGATCTTGGGTAACCACTATTGTAAGAATGTCGTTAATGACAAATTTGCAGCATATTCAAATCATTTTGATTTCTCATATATTTCAGTTTTAAATATATAATTCCATAATTAAAAAAGAAATTCAAGACCTCTCTATCTTCACATTTAAATTTTATTATCTTGGATGTGGTCTTGATTCTGGACAATTTATAAAATCATGGAGTTTATATGAAACTTATAATATTTCGAGAAACAATCATTACTGCAAATTTTCATTCTTATTTCTGATGCATTTGTTTTCCTTCGAATATTAAGCATTCCATTTTTATTTATTTTTATTGCTTGCTTTAGTTTAGATAAAATAAATAATGATTTTGGGTTATAGGATTTTGATTAGTTTGACTTCTTCAAGATTTTAATGTTAATTAAAATAAGAAGTCAGCTAGTTTGGAGAAACTGATACCTTTTAGGTAAGATCAAAAGCAATTATCCAATGGTAAGATTCATGTACCCACTTTCATTAATTTCTATTTCGTTACTTTAAGTTTCAGTTTTGTTTTTATGATATATAAATCTGTTTTGCAGTTCTCCATTTGAAGCTTTCAATCCTCTTCCAGATCATATTTTCAAAGTCCTATGCTTTTCTCTTGGCTTTATTTCAAGAAACAGCGATAATCTTCATTGAAACAGCTACACCAGGAAGTTTCTAAACCTTTAGCTTGTTCCTTTAAGCATTCCTTTTATTAGAAAATGATTAAGATGATGCTTTGAAATAAGAAGATTGATAACAGACAGAAAGTTTTCATTGTGGCTGAATTTTATCGTCATTGCTATCCAAAAAGCCTAAAACACTTACAACCCTGCAAGGTATGATTTTTCTAAATCTCTACATAAGAAGGATTGATTACATGATTATTTTCTTTTTCTTCATATTGTTGAGACATTGGTATAAATATTCTTGTTTGAGTTTATCTTTCGAAACTTGAATTTTCCTTTCACTCTTTGAATTTCTTTATTTTTATTTTTGTTTGATGATTTATGTTTCATTTTTAGCATAAGAATTATTTTCCTACTTGTTACCTAACAATGGTCAGCATACATGGAGAAAAATTGTTAATAGTCACATATTAGATTTTTCTTTAAAAATCTCTTAGTAAAGTTTGATTTTCTTATTATAAAGGTAGACATACTTGAAGAAGAGATTACCAATCAAGAGAAGTTGGCAAAGTATCATAAAATCTGGAGAAATTTGTTTTTCGACAAAATTGTAATTATTTTGAGATTTCAACATTTTATTAAGATCTTTCAAAGTTCTATTATCAGTCAAGAAAAGTTATTTTTAACGAAGTAAAGACACTTTACAACAAAACACCTTTAACTCTGAAATTTTCATTCTTAACTCTTAAGGAGTCAATGATTCTCCCCGTCCCAAAGAGTCTTGTTTTTCTAGAGTATAATCCAAAAATATATTTAAACTTAAAAGATAAGGGGTCTCATCATGAACCTGCTCACCATGATCATAGGGGAAAAATAGGCTGACATTACCAACATTGCTAAACAAACCAGGGTAATGGCTTATGATTGCAAACAATTATAAGACAAGGGGTCTCATCACGAGCCAGCTTGTTCAGTGCAATTATAACCAATGAATGGCATTGTCAACTATATGGCTACCAAACCAGGACAATGGCTTTTAAGAATTAAAAATAAAAAATAAAAAATAAAAATAAAAAATGAACATATACAAATGGATTTATCTCTATGTCAATAATTCTTGAAAAGATGGGATTCTGAACCATTGATGATTAAAAGGTAACCCTGTCGAGACTATAGATGTTTTCTGGCAATAGTGGCTCTAGCTGTGACAAATGAGTATATTTTAAAAGCTAAGCTGTAAAGTGACCACTGCTTCATCTCTACAACTAATTAAAGACTGATATAGAGTTTCGAAATATTTTAATTTATGAGAAGCTTTAAGAAAAATTACAGTTAGATGATTCTTGTTTTTGTTCAGATTAATGAACCTAGTCAAGCATTCCAAAAAAATAGTTTTCTCTTCTTTAATTATTTTTACTTTAATTTTAGGAAAATCTCATTCATATCAAGCAAAGATAATTGGTTCTTCTCCCATGTGTCGCCATTGTTGTGGTAAAAACACAACCCCCCCAATTTTTTGACTTGTTCACTTCAAATAATAGGGACCCTTAATTTTGGTTAAACACCTTTTAGGATTTTTATTTAGTTGATTATCCTATGCAATTGTTAATTTTTTATTTTCTTTGAATTCTTATTTTGATTGCTTTGTTAAAATCAATTTTTCATAAGCTTCCTATTGATGCTTGTTTTACTTCATTTGGTCAACTGGTTCATAAATGACACTCCTTTAAAGTTTGACTATTTTCCCGCCTGGACTAAAAATGTAAATAGCTGTATAAAATTCCAATTTTCATAGCTAAATAGTCATTCATTGTGAATATTAACTTTTAGTTAACTTTTATTATTTTTTCATTTTTCGCTAAAAATCCTGCAAGATGACCTAGCTAAAACATAAAATGGACGAAATCATTTTTCGGAATATTGGTAATCTACTTCAATTTATTATTTTAAAACAAATTGCCAAGACCAGATTCTCAAAATTTGCAAAATAGTTGAAGTCTAATTTTTAGGATTAATAATTCACGCAGGCCCCACTCGTCTTCATTAATTTAATAGCCCCAAGACCCAGATCACAAAACACTTCTCGCAAAGTCTTATCGCAGATTTAAAACAAAAAGAAGCCTTAACATTTTCACAATGCAAAATGCGACGAGCAATAAACTATTTGGTTTTATACGACGTATTAAAAACTTTAATATAAAATTTTGAGCTCTCGTGACCTCATGCTAACTTCATCGTATAGTTTCTCGCATCGCAATAAAAGACATTCCAAAACAAAATGCGATCAATCATTTTTGCGATATGCGATAATCCCATAACTTAAACAAATGATAAATATCATCGAGCTCAAATTATATATATATCGACACTTGATCACATATCGCAAATCGGGTCCATCACAATTCTCATAACGTTTACACTTTTAAAAACCCAATGACTAATATGCAATGGCAAAAGGGTAAAAAAGGCCACAAGCATTAAGCATAGTTAACGTAACCTTATGATTTGTTTTTCTAAAACACAACACTCATACGTGAGTGGAATAAGTTAAGTAGGGTAGGGTAGTCATGAAATGATAGTGTATAGTTAAGTTAATATTAGAATTAATATTTAATATTTTAAATTAATTAATATATTGAATATAATTACTTTAATTTAATTATAATTAATTATTAATTGGATTAATTTGTTAATAAATAGTTATTAAATAATTAGTTTAGATTATGATTAACAATTAAATTAGAATTAATTATTAGATAATTAGAATCTAATTTAGGATTAAATTTCTAATTAAAAAATTCTGATTTTTAGCCTAGCAATAGAATTTCCAGAATTATGCCAGATTTGACTCATCAACTTTGGAAGCTCATAGATTGAGTTATACTTGGCCAAATGAGGCCCAGGACGGCTCATTGAAAAGATAAAATCAAGGAGAACATTTCTGAGGAGGTTTCACTAACAAATTTGGTCATTAGTGGGTCAAAAATCATGCAGAAAATCAAGCTTCAAATTTCTAAAAACAAAATCAATTTTATGAGTTATTTTCTTTATTTTCATTTGCTCAAGCCTCTTCTAAATTGCAGATTCGCTCATCAATAATATACTTAGCCAATCAAACCATCCCAGGCATCAATAAAGAGCTCATATTTTATTTTCAATTATTCATTTAAATAGATTTTGATTGGATTTGTTTTAATGGCAGAAATGATATTTAGATATTATTGTTACATTTTAATTCATTTTGATTTCTTTTTGCAGGAAAATAGTAGAAGAGATATGGAGAAAAATGATCTCAATCAATGAGAATGCTTCAGCATTTAAAAGATTGGAATTTTTGAGCAAATAAAATGGGATTGGACAGATTTCTCTTCAACAAACTTTCCTCTCAAAAATTCCTGTGCAAATATTATAAATAATAGATTGCAGAATGTAATATGGGTGGCTCTCCTCTGCAATTCTGGAATTCTAAAAGCACTTTTGTAATAGGGATTTAGAGTTGTAGGTGGGAGAAGTGGAATCTCAGATCTGAGGATTATTAAGCTTTTTCTTTTACATCTTGAGTTATGTATAATGAACAGAGTTTGCACTATTGTAGTTTTGCTTTTGAAAGCAAAAGCTTAGGCATTGTAAAGGACTATTAGAGATAGGAGCTAGAGAAATGGATTCAATAAATTGGTATTTCAAATACTATTATTTTAAATGCTGGTTTTATTTTATGATAATAGGAATGATGTCAATTTACTTACATATTTGTGCACTTTTGTCGGTATGGGTAATTTGCTTCTATTTTATGTTGTTATTTATCTCTGCTCTTATGGGTTGAATTCTAATTTCTGAGTAACTATTTACTCATAAATCTATCTTTTAATATTGGATGAATAAATAGTGATATGTTGTGAACTTCTTCCACATATTATTGTTTAATAATTCAAGTTACTGATTAAATGATCAATACCATTTTGTGAACTACTTCCTGAGTGTTGTTGATTGATTATTTCAGTTAAAAAGTCTCAATAGGATGTGTTTTGCTATCCATAATGTTAGTTAATTGAACTATTTCATTAACTTGATATTCATTATAAACAAGACATATTTGAATCCCAATATTATAAATACCTACTCTTGGTTGGGTTAGATCTATATCTGCCTAATTGAGATAGGATTAAGATAGTTTCTTTTGCTTGCATATTAGAATAAGTTTGCATTTAGAGTAAATTCTACATTCTTTTAAGTCCTCTTCCCAAAGAGGCAAACTTTAGTAGTGGATTGGCTGAGCCCTAAATCAGCTTAAGGATCACTTTCTTGCCTGATCAGCAAGAAAGACGATCTGATGTCTCTTTTCCATTGGTGAATGAAAGTCATATATTTTAAATCCATTGGAGATTGAGAGAAGGTAACTAGACCTAGATGAACTAGTCGGAACCACCATTCCAAATGGAAAAGGAGCTGCTTTAAGGTCCGAACCGGGTGGTCATCCCCCATGTTGTTGCAACGATTTTCGAGGCTTCAACACCTTCATATACTTTCATATTCCCCATACCATCTTTAGATCACATTTTCCACCCTCAGAATGCTTACAGATCCAAACCTATAGCAAAACACGACAATCTTGTAGCATCTTGTAGCAATTTTGTAACATCTTGTAGCACCATTTAAACTTGGCCAAATTTGCTCCAAAATATTGATTGTTTCCTCTTAGCCTTGAATATTGTCCCCTAGGTTCTGAAACCATGATAAAACGAGACCAAATGCCACTTAGGATTTTCTTTTTCTTCACTGCAACACATTTATGCAATTAAGGTTAGTGAATAGATTTATGAATTTAAAGATACAGTGATGATTTTCTTGATTTCATCATGGAATTCCTAATGAACTTTGTCACTAAATCTTATCTCTTTGATCACAGTGGTTAATGGTTGTATTCATGCTCATTTAGTATGTAAGGTCGACGAGGACAATTTATTGGATTCATGCTTCTTTTAGGGTTTCAAATGCAAGCATTGTTATCTCTATTGCATAGGTTATATTTCCTTTTCAATGCAACTTTTACATTCTATAATTATGATAATGTTTGCATTCCTACAACTAGCATAGAATTGACATTTTGCAAGTAGACTAAATTTTTACATTTCTTCAAGTAGTATAGCCTTTACATTCCTTCATAGTATGGTTATCATTTACCTTTGACTAAGCAACACTTCCATTCATTTGTAAGTAAAAAGTAATATTTCTATTTTTGCAATCAAAATATAACTTTCATTTCATGAAATTTCTTATTTTCCAATCTAGAGTTAGTTGATAGAGTGGTCTTTGTATGCCTTAGTTTGGTCCATGGCTTGAAGGTGGCATGAGTAGAGCTTAACCTACCGTGCATATAAAATTTTCACCTTTTAAGTTTGTACGTACCTTGGGTTGATAATTAAAGTTTGAAGCCTTAGGAGTTGCAACACTTTTGTTGTAATATTGGGGATCACTAGCACACATGCAACCAAATACTTCTTGTGCTAAACTGTTGGGTGTGGAGCCTGATTATCTTCTGTATTCAAAAGTTTCAGCGGGATGTATACCCCATGAACATTGTACACCCCTCCACGCAGGGGGGTAAATCCCCCCCGGCTGGGGGTCCGGGGGCCAATGGTCCCCCGATGGGAGTTCGGAGGCAGCGCCCCCGAAGCTAACAATAGATATAAAATTGTCTTGTAAAAGTCTAGTAATTTCTAGTCAATCTGGGCCATTCATTAGGCGGATGATCTGACAGTATAAGTTATGTTTAATTTATGGTTTTTTGCCCTAGAAGGCAACCCTTCACTATATATGAGGAAATTGTATTGTGTCTACGTAAATTTGTATTCTGAGTGAGGAAGAGAGAGTACATTGAGAGCGAAGAGGGTGTTACAACAGATCTTTTGTAGGTTGTATCTCTTCAATTTACTGGATAATATAAAAGGAAGGACTAGTTGTTTCTTCGTGGATGTAGCCCAAACTGGGTGAACCATGTATATCTGTGTCTCTCTTGTTTTATGCATTTTTTATGTTTATATTTCTGCAATATTTTATGTGTTCCATTGCTCCGTAATATATAATTTTCTAACACAAACAAAATTCACATATCTCCTAAGATGAGTATGAGAATGAGCTCAAGGGTAGCTTCTTATATAGGTGAGCACTCATAGGTCTAGGGTTAGGGCTTGCACACACATGTCAGAAATATAGAATCTAAGGTTAATTAACTACCACTTGTGATAGTGTCAACTTTGGAAAGTGTTCCAACACTATCAAAATGTGATGCCCAATAGCTATCCATAGGGAGTGTGTAGTGCCTATCCTGAGTGAGTGCACAAATGATTGTCACTAGGAACTATGCAGTTCATTGGCATAAGAGACTATGCAAGAAAATACCACAAGAGATTGCATAGTTCGCTACTAGAGAGGATTGCACAATACCTACTCGCAAGGCATGCACAATCAATTCCATAAGGGAGTGTGTAGTTGTGATTGACAAGGAGTGATTTTCAACTTGAATTGTGAAATTGAGAAATAAAAGGCAGTCATGTAAGGTCAAGAAGTTGAAACACTTGAGATCAATATAATATGACTTGATATTTAGAAAAATAAGCCCAAAGATGACTTGAGAAACTCAAAATGACAGTTCTAAATACCAAAATGAGGCTACAAAATTAGAATATAGGAAAAATTTGGAGGGGTTTTTATCAGCCAAAACACTTGGTGATCCACTAGAAGAATCCCATATTCTCTATCTAATTCCACTTTATGCAAAATTGATGAGCCTTAGTATTGCAACAAGAATGTTGCAACTCCCAAGGCTATCGACTTTAATTATCAACTCGGGGTTCGTACAAACTTAAGAGGTGTCGGCACTATATGTGCGGCATACAATGTGTCCTTCCTTTGCTATCATGATGTAATGGAGTGCATGTACTAAAGTCAAATCTTAAACTAATTGTAGAAAATGAAATGTTTTGAAATGGAACCTTAACATATTGCAAGAAAGAAAGTACAAGGAAAGAGATGGAAATTCAATGCTAAATCACACCATTTCCTAATTAATTGCTAAGAAACTATGATTTTCAATAATACTAAATTATCATGAACCAAATGCTACTATCTAAGCATGGGAGTAAGAAGCATAAAACATCACTAATGTGCAAGTAAAGGGACTTAAATAAATCTATCTTTTGTCTTTTTACCTTTCAAGCAAAATCATGTATGGAAACTAATTTCCTTTGGTGATGCGGCAGGTGAATAAGGATGTTGGAGGTTGGATGGAAGGGCTAGGAGATGGTTGGGTGGTTTAGGAGACTTTTTGGAGGCTTTGGGTGACTTCCTAGAGGTTTTCTCTCAATTCGGCCTCAAAACAGGCCATTTCAGGAAAACCTACAGGATGTATTAAAAACCTACAGGATGATCTTATAGGAACTACAATGAACCTATAGGATACAACTGAGAGAAAAATGTGAGGTGTTGGAGGTGATGGGATTCTTAGGAAAGGTGTGTGATGGGTGGATAAGGAGTGGGAAAATTCCTAGGATCACTCAGAACTCAAAACCAAAGTCAGGAGATGGATGGATTCACTCAAAAAGCTTGGAGAAGTTTCCTTGTGAAATGATGAAATTGGTGAGGGTTTAATGACCAAGCAAATCAAATACAAATAGGATGGGACAATTTTTTTTATTAACTAGGATGTATTAGGTACTTATTCCAAGTGGAATCACTCAAAAATACCTATGTTAACCCAAGCAAAAAAAAAATAAAAACCATTACTAGTTGAAAATCTAGAAATTTGAGAACTAGTGAGCTAGTAAATCTAATAAATGCTTAACCAAATCAGGTGCAAATGCAATGGGGTAATTTTTGTTATGAACTAGAATGTGTTTGTGATCTAATGCAAGTGGAATAAATTCGATTGAAGCTAGTTAGGATGCTCTAAAAAATAGCAGAAATTTACTGTTCTTTGCTAAAAAGGAGGTCCAACAATCTAGATCTGGGAATAAGAAGACTAATCAAATCAACTCAATGATTCCTATAAACTTCCAAAGATTTTTTGAGAATGAAATAATGTTTTGATCCTGCAAAATAACTTACATCAACCATTTAACTCAATCTTACAACAAGAAATCATTAATTCTAAATGTAGAAATAGAAAGAAATAAAAACAAGAGATGCATGTGAATAAGCAATGAAACGAGGGAAAGAAAATGATACGAAAGAGCTTTGAGGTTTTTGAGATGTCCAATCCCAAGGAAACTCAGATACCTATGGAGGAGAACAAGATTTAGAAGCTGAACATGGCACCAATCTTCATTATTTTCGTCAATAGAATTACATTCCTGCAAGAAAATACAATGGAACTGCAAGAATACAAGCTCTCTGCACAATAACACTAATGATAATCTCCTCCTAGAGGAAAATTTGATTTTATACTTATAAAAAATGATTAGGAATCATTCCCCATGAATGGAGGAAGCTTTCCCCACCAAAATCCCTTGATTAGTGGATCTAGTCCCCAATACTAGGAATTTGGATTAAATGGCACGGAACACATTCCTAGATTTTCTCAATCATTCCCTAGAGGAAAATTTGACTTGGTACTTATACGAAATGATTAAGAATCATTCCCCATGGGTGGAGGAAGCTTTCCCATCGAAATCCCTTGATTGGTGGATCTGCTCCTTGATTAGTGAAACACATTCCTAGATTTTCTCAATCATTGGAGTTCCACAATTTGTGCCATAATTCCATAATATCTTGTTGACTTATTATTTATTATTGATCCTCCAGTAGCAAGGAACAAGTCCCTAAATTATCTCCTCCTCTAACTCTTCATAATCTACCCAATATTTTCATAATATTTCACAAAAAATAAATAATATTAGGCGCAAATATTCAATTACTCATAAACCTTCCTAATGAATATATTAAAGTTAAAAATAAATTATCTAATGCAAAAAGAAAGGTTTAATGTGCTGAAGGATGGTCATGGGCCTTAATTTATGTTTTAAATTAGAGGCACGGGCCTTAATTTATGTCTAATTTAGAGGCCCATCATACCCCCCTCCTGAAAGTGTTGCTCATCCACTAAGCAACTTAGTGACCTCATTGTGCCTCATCCATGGCCCTAGTGGCCTCTCTCTTGTGCATTAAGAAACTTGGCTTTAAGCTCTGGAAGGACAAGCCAAAAAACATATTTGTGCAAAGAAAATCCTTGTTTCTTGAGACCATTAGTTTTCCTTCTTCCCCTTATTGAAGATGGTTCTTGATTTTTTTTTTTTTTTTTTTTTTGGTTTGGCAAGGTCTTCCACACCCTTATCAACATTCTACTACCTTTTTCCACCATTTAGTTTCCTTAGGACTGCCTCTTGTAGGATTTCTGGGTCACTGTAATTCCTACAAGATCATCCTGTAGAAAACACAGTCCCTTTGCAAACTAAAGTAAAGGAGTGGAAAAAACGACATAAATGGTGGAGAAATTAATGGTAATGAGTGGTAAAATAAAAATGTTAGTGGTAGGGGTCTCTTTTTTATCCTACTTTGCTCTTTGACCGTCCTTCTCGCTGACCTGCAAATGGAAATTTCATGAAAATGGAGAGGGTGCTCTCTTTGTTTTTTTTCTCAAGAATGAAATAGGATGGATGAATGATGAATATATAGTGAATATAAAGTGTATGGAGGGCTTTGAGTGTTGTGGTGACATTGACCTTTGCAAAAATTTCTTCTTTTAACTATTGTCCTCATTCCTTGAAATGATCACCCTTCATAATTTGACTTTTCAACATTGCATGAGTGAAGGAGTGAGTTGCAATTAACTAGTTGAAGGCAACTAAGACTGCTGACCAATCCTTAGCTTATAAATCCTCATCTCTCATGCATTGATAAAAAATTTCTAACTATAATATGCTCAAGAGAAGAGGTCAAGAATATTGCATACCTATACCTATGCATGTTGCTGCTAAGTTGATGTTGGTGTGCAGGTGTTGGATGGTGATGTTGATGATCCTGATGATGCTGCTAAGCTCTGGAGGAGCTTCTTTGACCTTTGGATCTCCTTTAAAACTGCTCACTGCCAATCTTATAGGTGTTGTTCTATATCTTGTAGGTTTATAGGACAATGACTTGTTTTGTCCATATCTCTCAAACAGTAGAATGGATTGAGCTGAAACATTTTGAGCATGTTTCCATCATCATTATGCACCTCCCCATAAAAAAAAAATTGGTTAATGGATACACGGATCTTAAGAAAAACTAAAAATGGCTGAAGGTGATGGAGGTCAATTTCTTGGAAACCGTACATTGGAATTTGCTGAAATTGCTTGGGCATGTTACCATCATCCATATGCATCTCCCCACGAAACAACTTTTCAAATGGATGCACGGATATTGATAAAATGCAAAAATGCCTGAAGGTGATGGAGGCCAATATCTTGGAAACTGTACACTGGAAATTTCTAAAATTGCTTGACCATGTTACCATCATCCATATGCATCTCCCCCTGAAGCAATTTGGAAAATGGATGCATGGTTTTCAAGTTATGGAAAAAACAAATTTCTGCTCTATGTATTTTTGTATCATGTAGTAAAACAAAGAATCTTGTAGTTTTTTAGGACAATAAGGAAAATGAGTGGTAGAAGCTTGAGAATGATCAGTGGATGGTGAAAATAGATGAGAGTGATCGATTGGCATGGCCTTGATCTTGTTGGAGAATTTGAGCAAAGTAGGAGAAAGTCAAAATTTGACTTATTTTAACTAGGCTTGACTAATTTTCCTTTTGGTACCAACTTGTTCTTGTTGCTTGTAGATGTTGGAGAGTACATGCATGCATGGAGCAAGGATTCTTTTATTTTTTCTCTTATTTTTTTTCTTCTAGGCCTACTAGCCGCCTCAATGAGATTTTTCAACTATAGATCTGCCTAGGCGCCTCAAAGGAGGTTTTCACCTAGGATCTTCTTTTTTCTCTTTTTTCTTTTTTCTTCAACCCATTGACTACCTCATGGAGGTTTTCAATTAAGGAACCAATCTGAGGCACCTCCAAGGAGGTTTTCACCTTAGATTTTTATTTTTTCTCTTACTTTTCAAAAAAAAAAATTCTAACCTACCCTACTTGAAAAACAAAATCACTCTCAAGTATAAGAATACTTCAAATGGAGCTATGTACACATCAAGATAATAAACAATATGATGTGGAGGCTTGAAATATATGCTTTGACATGTACCTGGATTTTAGAGACCAAATGATTTGACTTTGAAAGGATCAAGCATAGTTGAGGAAGAGATTGAAGCTGCAACTTAGTGACTGTCTGGAACCATATTTCAATATAGTTGTGATGCCTCTGGTCCACTTGCCGATTTCGATCATCTTATATGTCTTCTTCTACCATGACCTTCAAGTCTTCCTCTTTTTGTTGATTGATCTCTTGAATACATGGAGGATTTGATGGTGACCATGAGGAAGCTTTCTCACTCTCCGATTTTGTTGTCTACTCTTCATCAAATGTAGCCCATGGTTCTTTGAGCTTCTCTTTTGAGTCTTGTTCTTCTGGATGTGGTCCTTCAATGATATCAATATAATCTATTTCTTGCAATAATATTCCTGAGCTATGGTGAATACCATTGATCTCAAGAGGAGATGTTTGAAAGTGTTGTACCTTAGCATTGTAAGTGGGCTGATCTACTTCAATGTGTGAGTTTGGAAATGGTGGTACAGGTAGTTGAGTGGCAGTGTATATTTGAGATGGATGTGGATGGGGTTGTGGTTGTGGTGGAGGTGAATGGTAAGGATAACATGGAGTTGGGTATGGAAGATATTGACAAAAATATTGAGGATATTGTGGATGGCTCCCATAAGTTCCTTGCCAACCTTGTTGCCAAGATTGGTTTTGGGGTTGAGATGGCCAATGTTGCCAAGGAAAGGGTGTGTTCCAATTACTTTGAGGTGGATGTGCATAAGCTTGAAATTGTGAATTAGACTCTTGCATCATATCAGGAAAAATAGGCTACCATGGTCCTCTTGGAGCTACATAACATCGTTGCATTGGCAATTGACTAGCTCCATTGTCCTCTTGGTGAACTTCCTTCAACCTTGGTAATGAGGAGCAACATTTAACATCATGTGATTCTGTATGGACTAGTGTTTTTAAAACTAGAATCGGTGATCGAACTGGTCCACCTAATGAACCGATTTACCGACTGGAACTGGTCTAACCGGGACTGGTTTGGTCTAAACAAACTGGTTTTAGAAAAATACATTAAATAATTAATTTTTAATGAAAAAACTATTTTTAAGATTTAAAACCATGATTCCAAACCAATAGAGACAAGATATGCAAAGATTGCTCATTTATATACCATGTAAAGGTGATATATCAAAATGGCACCGAGTGTAATACATATCATCGACAAAATACATAAGCAATGAGGCTTTAAATGACCTCTAGAGTGCAAAAACGAAGCCTACAAACTATGGGGCCAGTGACCTACTACAAGACTCAAGTCTGCATATATGATAATACTATAATAGTGATCAACATTACCACTTGAAACTTCTCATGAGTCATTATGATCAAACTCAGTTGGTTTAGTATCGACTCCCAAACTTTGTAGTCACAAACTTCTCTATTGGTTCAGTGACTTGAGTCTCAAACTTCTGAATGTATTTTTCCCTAATATGCCCTATTATTTCATTTGGTGCTCCACATGGCTTTACATGGTCTCCTATCCCAGCCAAGTGTTGCTTGAACCTGTTAATACCCTCTCCTTCAATGGATTTTTGGCAATATTTGCAGATCATTTTACCATCAATCATATCACAATGAGCCCATGCAGTATCTCTGGCTTTTGGAGGCATGATGACTACTACTTAGCTTAAAATCTGTTGTTCCACTACTCTAGCAAAAACTCAACACTCTTCAAGCTCCCAAGCAAACTCACAAACACTCCAAATGAGATGTGTGAGACAAATGAGAGGGAGAGGGGCCTCCTAAAGGCTTGAAGAGGGTGCTTTCGGAGGGAAAGCACCCTTAGTTTCCCTCCAAAATGCCTAAAATACAGTCAAAAAGTTTCTTTTTGGGCTCACTATGGGCATGCCTCCTAACCAACCAGTTTAGGATGGAACCGGCCGATTTGATACAAATCGGCTAGTTCCATCCTAAACCGGCTGGTTAGGACTGGTTAGCTGCAAAATTTTGCAAAGTCACCCCTTTGACCGAGTTTTTTGGCTAGTTTCAACTGGTGGGCCTCCTAACTAGCCGGTTAGACCAATAACCAGTTAGCTAGGCCATTTTTGAATACTATGGTATGGACAACACAAACATATTCTTTTTTCTCATTTTGTATTCTTATCATTTCTACTTGTTTGGTTAGATGGCTAAGAAGTTTTGTTTTAAAGTCATCAAACAAATTTCCAAGTTTAGCTTGACTTACTGATCTTGATGCTGATTCACGTACTCTTGTTTTTCCTCTTGATATGTTTTTGCATGTTTCACAAATTTCCTCAAACGATAATTGATATACATCACCTCTACTTATGAGATTAAGGAGACCAATCCACTTATCCCTAATTGTTCCAAGTAAAAGGGTTTTTAGTGTGTCAGATCCTAAATGATGTAGTTTTCCCCTCTTAAGATTATACATGAACCTCTCTATTAGATCCTCCAGACTCTCATCTTCTCTTTGATTCATTCTAAAGATTTCTTCTTTAGGATCATGATCTTTATATTTTTCTATAAATATCTTTTGCACATCATTCCATGATCTTATTGAATTAGTCCCTAAACTCATGAACCATTTAAGAGCTCTATCCTTCAAAGTTGTTGGAAACAATCTCAGTTTTTGAGTTTTTAATAAGTAATCATAAGATCTACAAACAATCTCAAATTCAAAGAGAAAGGTTTCCGGATCCTCTGACCTTAGACCATGAAATTTTGGAAGAAAAGAGGGAGGGATGTTCTTCATGTGCACACTACCATCAGTATCTTGAATGGGAAATCCGAGATGATCCTCCTCATTGTCATCATCTCCATCCATTTCTTCTACATTCTTTTTCATCTTCTTCTTCTACCTGCAAAAGTGAATGGTGATGTGGCTCTTACTGTACCATGTGATCAATTGGGGGGTGGGTTGGTGTTGGTGATTGTTGTTGTTGTTGTTGTTATGATTGAATGAAAACTAGAATGCAATGCAATTTTCTACTTTTGAAATGAAATATTCCTAGTGCAATTATTTTTTTTTGTTTTTGCAAAAATTAAAAAGAAATAAATCAACTAGGGAAGAAAACAATGCCTACTTTGACACGTCCTTGGAAACGGCGCCAAAAAGTGATGAGTCTTGGTATTGCACAACAATGCTGCAACTCCCAAGGCTACGAACTTTAATTATCAACACGGGGTTCGTACAAACTTAAGAGGTGTCAGCACTATATGTGCGGCATACAATGTGTCCTTCCTTTGCTGTCATGATGTAATGGAGTGCATGTACTAAAGTCAAATCCTAAACTAATTGTAGAAAATGAAATGTTTGTAATGGAACCTTAACCTATTACAAGAAAGAAAGTACAAGGAAAGAGATGGATATTCAATGCTAAATCACACCATTTCCTAATTAACAACAAAGAAACTATGCTTTGCAATAATGCTAAATTATCATGAACCAAATGCTACTATCTAAGCATGGGAGTAAGAAGCATTAAACATCACTAATTTGCAAGTAAAGGGACTGAAATAAATCTATTTTTGTCTTTTTGTCTTTTCATGGAAAGTGAAGTATGCAAACTAATTTCCTTTGGTGATGTGGCAGGTGAATTAAGGATGTTGGAGGTTGGATGGAAGGGTTAGGAGATGGTTGGATGGTGTGGGAGACCCTCGGGAGGATTTTGGTGACTTCCTAGAGATTTTCTCTTAATTCGGCCTCAAAACAAGCCATTTCAGGAAAACCTACAGGGTGTACTAGAAACCTATAGGATGATCCTGTAGGAATTACAGTGAACCTACATGATACAGGTGAGAGAAAAATGTGAGGTGTTGGAGGTGATGGTAGGCCTAGGAAAAGTGTTTTATGGGTGGAATGGAGTGGGAACATTCCTAGAATCACTCAGAACTCAAAACCAAAGTCGAGAGATGGATGGATTCGCTTAAAAAGCTTGGAGAAGTTTCCTTGTGAAATGATGAAATTGGTGAGAGTTTAATGACCAAGAAAATCAAATCAAAATTGGATAGGACATTTTTTTTATTAATTAGGATGTCTTAGGTCCTTATTCCGAGTGGAATCACTCAAAAAGACCTATGTTAACCCATGCAAAAAAAATAAAAAACGTTACTAGTCAAAAATTTAGAAATTTGAGAACTAGCGAGCTAGTAAATCTAAGAAATTCCTAACCAAATCAAGTGAAAATGCAATGGGGTAATTTGTGTTATGAACTATAATGTTTTTGTGATCTAATGCAAGTGGAATCAATTCGATTGAAGCTCGTTAGGATGCTCTAAAAAATAGCAGAAATTTACTGTTCTTTGCTAAAAAGGGGGTCCAACAATCTAGATTTGGGAATAAGAAGACTAATCCAAGCAACTCAATGATTCCTATTAACTTCCAAAGCTTTTCCAAAGATGAAATAATGCTTGTGATCCTGTAAAAGGACTTACATCAACCATTTAAATCAATACTACAATAAGAAATCATTAATTTTAAATGCAGAAATAGAAAGAAATAAAAACAAGAGATGCATGTGAATAAGCAATGAAAATAGGGAAAGAAAATGATACAAAAGAGCTTTGAGGTTCCTGGGATGGCCAATCCCAAGGAAACTCAGAGAACTATGGAGGAGAACAAGATTTAGAAGCTGAACATGACACCAATCTTCATTATTTTCGTCAATAGAATTACATCCCTGCAAGAAAATACATTGGAGCTGCAAGAATACAAGCTCTCTCCACAATAACACTAATGAAAATCTCCCCCTAGAGGAAAATTCAACTTGGTACTTATAAAAAATGATTAGGAATCATTCCCCATGAATGGAGGAATCTTTCCCCACCGAAATCCCTTGATTACTGGATTTAGTCCCCAATACTAGGAATTTGCATTAAATGGCGGGCAACACGTTAGATTTTCTCAATCATTACCTAGAGGAAAATTCAACTCGGTACTTATAAAAAATGATTAAGAATCATTCCCCATGGATGGAGGAATATTTCCCCACCGAAATCCCTTGATTAGTGCATCTGATCCCTTGATTGGTGGATTTGCTCCCTTGATTAGTGGAACAAATTCCTAGATTTTCTCAATCATTGGAGTTCCACAATTTGTGCCATAATTCCATAATATTTTGTTGACTTATTATTTATTATTGATCTTCCAGTAGTAGGGAACAAGTCCCTAAATTATCTCCTCCTCCAACTCTTCATAATCTGCCTAATATTCTCATAATATTCCACAAAAAATAAATAATATTAGGCACAAATATTCAATTATTCATAAAACTTCCTAATGAATATATTAAAGTTAAAAATAAACTATCTAATGCAAAATGAGAGGTTTAATGTGTTGAAGGATGGTCATAGGCCTTAATTTATGTTTTAATTTAGAGGCATGGGCCTTAATTTATGTATAATTTAGAGGCCCATCAACGATGTCTATCTTTTGGGAAGTATTGTCTCATCATATAGATCACCATAGCTTTCTTACTAATCTTGGTTATGAATTTAGTCTCTTATGTTCATCTCGTTAGCTTAACTCATTCATAGGGCAAGTCAAACTTTAGTTGTTTTGATTGGGTAGTAGGAGTATGTAAGTACGTGAGTTTAAGATGTCAGATTTTTAATGTCATCTATGTTGTTACTTTTTTTCCAGCATGCCTATTCAAGACCCCAACAGAGTGAATTCAAGGAATCACAAGCATTTCTTCACTGCTAGCGAGCCTATTCAGTATGCCAGCGAAGTTGCTTGCTTCACCTCTCTATGCAGGAAGTATTTCTAATCTTTTGCCAGTTATTTATTTATTTCATTATGCATATCGGAATTTTATCGACCTTTATATTGCCATAGGTGTAAGGGGAATCCAAAATTATTTAATAAGCAAGAGAGGTTGTTCATTTTTTTACAGGGACTCTTTATATATGCTCTGAAAATAGTATGCTCACTTCAGTTTCATCCTTTCCATTCTCTACTTAACCAAGTTGATAGTGTGAACCAATTGACATAGAAAAGTTAATTCAAGGAATAAATATCCTATGAGAAATATGAGAATTGTACATCAACTAAGGTTTTTAATAGGAATGAAACATATTTTCCATCTAAGCATCATGGATTCTTTTAGATATAGGCTTTGACAAAGAATGGGAACAAAAAATTAACCAAGCGTTATTAGTTGTCACAACATCCTCTTGAATTTTTCCACATTTCTTCAAAGCCAAACAATACAAATTTAACACAAATCTTATTTATGTACAAATTCAAAAGAAAATATGAAAGAAAAATCTAAAATGTAAGTGAAAGAATTCGTGAAAACTCAAAAAAGTCAAGAAAGGAAACTAATCTAAACTACACCTACACTAACAAATGAAAGGTAAGGATTATGTAAAATTAAATTCCTAGTGTAGTTGATGAGGCTCATCATTGGGTAAATATATGGACCTTAATACACCTACAATCTTACTAAATTCAATTCTTCTCATAATTACTTACATGTTTTAATTATATTTTGCTTAATGAGATGAGTAAAAATAAGATGTCATGTCTAGTGCTCTAATGTGCAGTGATTGCAGGTTTTTGGGAGAAAATTATGGAAATTATGGCTAATTAAGGTGCAAGAACTTAAATGATACAAGAAGCAGAGATTATAGAAGATGGATCTTCCTCATTAAATCCTCACTCATTCGAATATCCTTCAGTCAATCACACTAGCTTGGAGTTGCAGGAAATCGAGTTATGAAGATCATTGGTAACCGAACCAGTGATAGTTGAAGATCCAGTTCATCTTGAGATTGGAAGCTGTTAACGGGAAAAGTGTCTATTCAGAACGACCCTATCCCACTAAGGTGTGACAGTGACCTTAGAAACAAACAGAGAAAACTACTTTTGTATTCTTCTTTATGAACTATAAATGAAGAGGAATAGGATGAACCAACCTGTGTCTTGCGCTAGTCCTTTGATCCAATCTCTCTCCTCTTTGACAGCTTCCAGCTACATGCTCCCTTACTTGCCCAGCTTCACCAAGTTCCTGTAAGATCACAGAAGAAGAAAACTACACAAAGACATGGATTTATATTCATAAATAGCTTAGGATCAGATTTAAGCTAAACATACAAATGTAACAAACATCAATGATACACAAGCATGTAGGAGAAACTCAAATAGTTTTATTGATATAACAAGAAGATCCAGGAGGAGTTACAACCGATGATTCCTGATCCAGCATCAACCTCCCAGCAAAGAAGCCCCTCTTCACCTCCAACAAAGCATAAATCACCCAATACTCTGATATCTATCTCAAAACCAACAACAATTCTCTGCAATGTACAAAATTCTAGCCTCTGGATCTCTGGGATGAGGGATCCATATATAGATGTATGCAAGGAGGATGAGTCAGCTTATGATTTGACTAGTGGCTTCTCTCTGTCAGTTCTTGCTTCCACTTGGAGACTGAGAGTCTCTTACTCATCCTTGGTCGAACTCAGTGAGGCAAGTGTCATTAGAGAAGATTCTGGAAGCTTCCATTGTCTTTCCACCTCGCGGAATGGCACTGCCATTTGTCATTTCCCGCTCAACGCACCCTGGTAGTGCATTTAGGTGCGTTGCAATGCACCTAGCTAGTGTATTTGGGTGCTATGCAACGCAGCTAGCCAGTGGAGCAGCTGAAATGATCCTGATTTGACTGATTCTGAGTAGTTTCTGGTGGAGAACTTCTGGGAGAAGCTGTGATTTGTTGACCTTGTTCCTTTAGGGGTCAGAACAACACTTTTAGGGACTTAGGATCCCTTGGTTTATGGACATTTCATGCTTATAGCTGTAAGGCACAAAAATGTCTATAACAGTTGCCCCCTAAAGTATGAGGCCGTTTATCGGGTGAAATGCTTTATTAGGAGGATCCGAAGTTCTTTCAATGTTGGGAGGAGACCTGTAATAAGATACAATACAATACATTATCTTCATACTGTTTTCATGATCTAGCTGAGGCGGGCATTCCCATGCTCAGCTTTATAAATTCATTTTCATGTACATAGGACAGACAATCGTCTGATGGTAGACTGATGATTCTGATAGAGCCATCATCCTTTGGTAGGATGATTATCTGTGCTGCAATGATGTACATTTCAATGTCTTTATTTTCCTGAATATATATCGCAGCCCGGATGGATGAAACTAGATCCGTGGTCTTCAATCTCGTCCGATCTTTACTCGAAGTACAATTCGATCCATGTGAGAAATGTTTTGAAGTCGAACATGGAAAGACATCGCTTGATTACCAGTCAATGATGTAAACTGTTAACAAGCGAGAGAGGAATCACCGATAATGATGATGACCCTCAAGGTACTGCAGTACAATTCACGTGGTGTGAATAAAGGACTTGGCGTCGAACACCACACAAAATCTTTCGGTCGAAGGTCATTGATGTATACCTGTCGCCGGAAGTGAGAAACTTGCCATTGAGGCATGCAAGCTTCAAAGTACTGAATGGGGTGTTCCTAGATCAACTTCTTGGATAATGAGCTGATGTCGACAAGAAGTGATCCATCAAAGGAGGGCCTTAAGGAATCCCACATCAATGACACGGAATGGAGCAATGGAGGTGAAAACAATCTGATGATATATGGTTCAGGATGGTGGTCATGAAAGAATGAAGTATAATGTATGGTAGTGGATGGGACATAGCTGAATTCTCTGGATGACTTCTCTTGAACATGTCGGCGACACTTATGTGATGGATTGGTAGCATTTACCCCAAATGTGGATGGTATGGCGTGACCATGGTGATGTGGCTGGTGAATGAAACAACCCAACCCGACTCGGACACAGAGTGGAAGTGTCATGTTCAAGAGCAACTTGCTACCAATAAAGATTCTTTGAGTTTTCTTCCCAATTTTTCCCCAGTCATTGCTGACCAGTACCTCTTTATTTTTGTCAAGCTTGAGGAGGATAACATATGCTTGTTCTATAATTTTCCCTTCGGGCAAACCCATCGCTATGTTTTAACGAGCCTAGCGATAGTGAAACTCGTTCTCGTCTAAATACAAGTTTGTCGCTATTAATCTTTTTAACAAGTCTAACGACAAAGATAACTCGGTCCTTTTCATTTTTAGAGAGTCTGAAAAGGTACGTAAAGATAACTCCAAAATTCCTTTTTCCTCATCTAATCCCTTAAGTCCAAAAAAGTATAAAACAATACAGAAGGGATGAATTTTCGATAGCTTTAACGAGCCGAACAAAACAAGCGCTCGATCTTTTTGTGCAATAATCCCTCAGGTCCAAAAAGATTAAAATCTAGAGGAGGGATAGCACTTCCCGTCGCTTTAACGAGCTGGAAGGCCAAAACTCGGCAATCTTTTCATATTTTACGAGTCAGTTGAAAAGAGCTTAAAGAAGACTCGTCTTTTGAGGAACGAGTGATAAAATGGGTAGCAGCTGATTCCAAGTAAGGGTTGGAATTTTCCAATCATGGCAGTGTCACAAGGATGGCTAGTGAAATCACTCTTCACAGCTGTTCCTCAAAATGGGTAAACAATCAAATGGAGGTGAATGATCGGCCAATGAAAAAGTGGAGGTGATGGTGCAAACACGACCAAGGTTTTAATGGCTAAAATGCTACATTCACGGTGGTTATTTACCAGGGAATAGTTCATTTTTTAATGAGCTTAAACTCGGGTGGAAACATTTGCTCATGTCTTATGTTTATTTTTTAACGAGCTTGAACTATGTGCTAAAACTGCTCGATTAATCCAGTCATATGATAAGAATGTCTCATATAAAATGACAACTTTTAGATTTTTGCCCCACATACTTTCTTTATGCAAGTTAGGTGACGACTAATTCTACGATTTTAAAGGGTTAGAGGTCCTAAAAATTTAAAAAATAAATAGTCGCCCCTTGCTTGCACTCCAAAAGGTTTGCATGCCCCCAGGTATAAAACAGAGTTTCGAGGTCTCCCTCTATTCGAGCTGACAAAAAATTCATTTAATCAAGAAGGGTCACCCTTTATTCGAACTGACAAAACATTCGTTTTATCAGGAAGGGTACTACCTCTTACAGGTTACCCAAAGATTGTCTTATTTACGGCGTAAACAAAACACTTCTTCGGCGATGTCTACCGAGATAAACAAAGGTGAACAGATGATATAGTGAGACCATTCCTAACATAACTTTGACAAGAGAATCCTGTACTAGAATAACCCCCTCTTCCACTCACGGATGGGGGTACAAACTAGGCATATTCTCCCGCGGAAACCTACTCTATACCTGAAGTTTTCTTGCCGAAGCAGAACAGGATGCATGCCCCCTGGGTTTCAGTCAGATCCCTCTGAATTACTCGCGCTCATCGGGAGGACGGACTGGAGATTGAGACATTTCTTGCATGAAAAGACCATTTAGGGATGGTATATGACTATTTGCTATGCGTGATCCGGGAAATGAAAGCTGATCCACGAGCTTGACCACTCTTCCTTCGTGCGGAAAACACATTACTCTAAAGAGTGAGGAGATGATCACTCCCATGCAATAAATATAGTCTCGTCCAAGGAGTAGGTTATAATCCAAGGGTCCTTGAACTACCATTATGTTTATGTGAATTTTCTTCCTTCTCAATGTTATGGGCACATCGGAGAGGATCCCTAAAGGTCGGCTGGTTCCTTTATCAAAGCCTGTCAGATTTCTCATTTCAGGCAAAAGCGATGGCGAACCAAGCCTTTCCAAGCAATAGAGGAAAGGATACTCACAAAAGCCCCTTCATCTATGATGGTACCAGCCATGACCATTCTATATATTTGAACGATAATTCGGAATGGTATGCTTGCTGGTAAACGGGGTCTGCCTAGTTGGTTCCAGTCGAAGGAGACAACTAGGTTGCTTGGAGGTGGGACCGAGTAGACGGCCGGGTATGGCTCTGACGAACTTCCTTCCTGCAGTAAAGTAATGGGTAGATTTCCCCCATGTTCGTCGGAGTCTGTGTTGATGAAGATAATTTGGACGGTGTTATCCTTGTTCTCTTCAGTGATTGTATCATCCGAAGATAAAACCTCTGAAGGCAAGACCGGGTCAACTGCCGCCTCGACCTTTTGACTTTCGTCTAGTATGGATTCAGATTGTTTATCTTCAATGATAGGCATTTCAGCTGACCACTTGAGCGGGCCAGCTGGATTCTCAACTAGCAACGGACTCGGAAAGAGTTTTTTGTATCCAGGAGGAAGTCGTAACGGTGAAACCGGACGATCATCCAAAACTATTTTAGCTTCGTCTAAGAAGGGACAACGGTGGACGACATGATTTCCTTCGCATAGTTTACAAGGAAATCTAGCTTTCCCTTTTTTTCCTGGGGCTTCACTTTCGCTAGTTGACGGTGTGCTTTCAACATGATCATCAGAGGTTGATGACACCGGATTGTGCAAACGAGGAGACCAGTCCCTTAGTATCCGAGGGATGAAAGGACAATCTCTGTGAAAGTGGTCTCCTTTGCAAATGACACATGGCGATTTAGGCCTGGTCGGTGCAGTGTGTGGATTTTCGTTAGACGACACTCGTTTTCCCCCATTTGCCTTTGGCTCCTTCTTCTTCTTCTCTTTCTTCTTCTTTTCCTTCTTCTCCTTAGGAACTTGACTTTTGGCTTTGCCAGCCCCATCAAGCGAAGAGGAAGGAGGAGAGGAAGAATTAGAGGAAGTAGAAGGTTGGTGGGCAACTCTGGACTCGTCTAATTGCTGATTCGATTGTTCAGGAATAGTGGTGTTCTGAACGACATTGGTTGAGAAGAGTCATACCGGCAAGCCAATTGTCAGTCCTGGAAGCGACAATGTGGCCATATGGGGTGCACCAACATCTCCCCAAGAGGAGAAGGGACTAGGATTTCCACCAAGGGGAATTCCTTGGTTGGTAGACTCCATTTTCTCAACCTAAGATCAACGTAGGAAAAGGGTAATGAATATTCCGTTTAAAATAAATTTTTAGACGCTTTGACACAACTTGTTTTTTCAGTTTTTAAGAGTCGAGAAAAAACAAAAGATGACTCTAGTCTCCTTCGATTTTTAATGAGCCTGAAGTGACAAGTGCTCAGATGGACCTTTTCTGTTAAGGAGTGTGAAAAGGAATGAAAGGGACTACTCTGGAGATCTAGGTAGAGGGAGTACCAAACCAATCGTAAAACCGCAGAATACTTTTTACGGTACGACAATCAATCTTCCTGAATGTTGTGTTCGGTGCATTGCGATCAGTAGGGCGGCCGACACGGCTTCCTATGGATAAAAGGTTTTAAGCCTATAGGGGTCTCCCAATATATACTTGATGGTACGTGGGAGCACAAGTCCGTACTAGCACTTATTGTCTCAAAGTGGAGGAATCACCCAACCATCAATGAGGACAACAGTTACCAGGCTTTACGACGTCGGAATACGTCTCTAGCCTAGACCTCTAAATATTGTGCGTTAAGTTCCAAAGCGTTGTTAGATTCATTGAATTTATTTTAAGTTGATCTTTCTTATGAAGTTTTCCTTTTGGGTTCACCACGAGATGTAGATGTAATTCCGAAAATGCAATCTAAAGATGATAAGCAAACTTTTATCTCTTTTCAGCAATGAAAATCCTAGCTACAAGGGGAAAGAAAGACACAATCTTTTCACAAAGAGAAAAGAGCACACTGTAAATGCACTTTCCTAAATCAAGCCAAACAGACTGCCAATATGCAAATGCACATGTGCATGTATTTGTTTTTCACTTTCTTAATATTGATGCCTAAAAAGAAATTTGATGTACAAATCTGAATTTGCTTTCAAGTGACCAACACAAACAAGCTTCTTTTCGAAATCAAAAGGTAGAGATGATTACAACACTTTATGATTTTGAAATAAATACTCGTTTCGACACTAGAAAGTCACAAATTCAAACCAAAGGTAAAAGTAAAAGCATAATCGACTGTCAACAGCAAATAAACTTTCTCCTAAGATCAAAATCGACACTTGTGACAGATCTAAATCAAAGGACGATAGTATGACTATTCTACTTTTGCAATGGAAAACTGTAAATGACACCACAAACACACAAAAACATCTACAGTCTTTTTGTACAAAGGAGGTGGAATTACGGCAAAGAAAAGGGGTTTTTAAACAGACACATACACTGATCACAGGCTGCAAAAATCAGAGACAAAACTGAAAAAATGAAGCAAAGAACCTCAGCTGCACAAGGCTAGGCTGATCAGTGCACCTGTTACACAGAGAAACTGCATTGCAGCGCAGGTAGCCCTCTCGGGAAGTGCGTTGAAATGCAGAACCTCTTCACAGAGCCTGCGCTGGGGCAGAAACGAGAATTCTATCCGGGTTCTGGGTCACGGTTTGCAGTTTAATCTATGGTTTTTGGCCGAGTAAAAGCAATCAGTAATGCACAATCAGAGGGTAGATTTAAAGGAGGTCTAAGAGCTATCACAAAGGGCAATCATATCATTTGTG
Organism: Pinus tabuliformis; assembly: GCA_031772625.1. Lineage (NCBI taxonomy): Eukaryota > Viridiplantae > Streptophyta > Pinopsida > Pinales > Pinaceae > Pinus > Pinus tabuliformis. The sequence goes on along the minus strand of CM062816.1, from coordinate 1,306,504,264 downwards.
AATCAGCTGTTCAAATCATAAATAGATCCAGTGAATGGATTGAAGTAGCAAATGTCTACTTTGCATTTGTTAATGGCAAATGCAGTTCGATTGCTACTTCTAAGTTTATGAAACAAACAACAAGAGAAACACAAACAAACTAACTAGACAATCGTCCCCAGTGGAGTCGCCATTTTGTTAACGGGAAAAGTGTCTATTTAGAACGACCCTATCCCACTAAGGTGTGACAGTGACCTTAGAAACAAACATAGAAAACTACTTTCATATTCTTCTTTATGAACTATAAACGAAGAGGAATAGGATGAACCAACCTGTGTCTTGTGCTAGTCCTTTGATCCAATCTCTCTCCTCTTTGACAGCTTCCAGATACCTGCTCCCTTACTTGCCCAGCTTCACCAAGTTCCTGTAAGATCACAGAAGATGAAAACTACACAAAGACATGGATTTATATTCATAAATAGCTTAGGATCAGATTTAAGCTAAACATACAAATGTAACAAACATCAATGATACACAAGCATGTAGGAGAAACTCAAATAGTTTTATTGATATAACAAGAAGATCCAGGAGGAGTTACAACTGATGATTCCTGATCCAACATCAACCTCCCAGCAAAGAAGCCCCTCTTCACCTCCAACAAAGCATAAATCACCCAATACTCTGATATCTATCTCAAAACCAACAGCAATTCTCTGCAATGTACAAAATTCCAGCCTCTAGATCTCTGGGATGAGGGATCCATATATAGATGTATGCAAGGAGGATGAGTCAGCTTATGATTTGACTAGTGGCTTCTCTCTGTCAGTTCTTGCTTCCACTTGGAGACTGAGAGTCTCTTACTCATCCTTGGTCGAACTCAGTGAGGCAAGTGTCATTAGAGAAGATTCTGGAAGCTTCCATTGTCTTTCCACCTCGCGGAATGGCACTGCCATTTGTCGTTTCCCGCTCAACGCACCCTGGTAGTGCATTTAGGTGCGTTACAACACACCTAGCTAGTGTATTTGGGTGTTATGCAACGCAGCTAGCTAGTGGAGAAGCTGAAATGATCCTGATTTGACTTATTCTGAGCAGTTTCTGGTGGAGAACTTCTAGGAGAAGCTGTAATTTGTTGACCTTGTTCCTTTAGGGGTCGGAACAACACTTTTAGGGACTTAGGATCCCTTGGTTTATGGACAATTTCATGCTTATAGCTGTAAGGCACAAAAATGTCTATAACAGAAGCTAAGCCAACCTATATTTAAGTTGTTGTTGGAAACTTCAGTCATATAAATAAGGAGGCCTAGAGCCTCATTAGGATTCATATTTTTTATGCAAGATAACTAAGAACTTTCGAGTTGAAGGGTTGTGGAAAAACATTTTTATGCATTTTTTTGATATGTTAATGGAAATTAGTATTTCCTTGATCCAACACTGAGTTGAATTAGAGGGTTGAAGATCTTGGGTTAGGCCCCAACCCTAGAATTATAGGTTCCTCTTACTGTACTTGTATGCTTAGGTTATTTCATATATTACTTTTTGAAGTAATTTTGGCATTGTTTCCTTGCGAGTATTAGTGAATTTGATTGGTTTGCTTCCATTTGTGCATAGCTTTAGCAGTAGCTTTAGAGAGATAAAGGAATACCAAAAAGGCTAATAACAAATGGTTCTTGCCTCACTCCTCCCTTCAGGGACCATGGTTTGAAGGAAAAACTCCCATTCAGCCCCAAAAAGATAGAATTCTGGTTTCTTATGAAATTTAGGGTTTTCTGCTAATTAGGCTAGCATCTTTCAGTTTTCAAGGATAGGTTGCAGTTGTTATTTCTAATATCTCCAGCTTGGTATTAGATTTCATGGTGTTTCACAATAGGCTGCAAGTATTTCCATGCATGAACTAGGCAAATGAATGATGAAATTCTGTTTTCTTATGTTGATGGAGATCTTTCTTGTTTTGACATGATTTATGGGTAAATTCCAGTGATGTGTGTATTGCAGGAGTTTCAAGAGTGCAGGAAGAATCTCATGTCAACAACCCTAGCCTAACCTCATCCATCCATAATTTCCAAAATCCACTAAGTCCATAAACTGAGTTATCATTTCATAATACCAACTTGCCATGCTTGTTGAGCAAATCCAACCATCCTACAAACTTTGGTTTGAGTTCTGAGGAAGTCCTAGCCACTTCCTTGCCTTATTCCTTTCATCACTCACCTTCCCTAAGCCATGTACCACTGTCTAAATCACTTCTTTTTCTTTCTTCTTGATTGTGTAGGAATACATGTGTCAGCTGGATAAGTCGTTCTTGCGGACAAGACCGACCTCCCTAGTATCTAATGATATCTAGCGATAACCAAACCAAACAAATTCTATCTTTCTCTAAATATGCAATTTATAAATAAAGGTAAACATGTGTTTTAGGCCTACCTTGGGTCCAATGCAAGTTTGTGGAAGCCTCGCTCCATTGATCCAAATGAGCTCCCTTGTAGAGAATCTGCAAACACAAACAAGAACACAAATTAAATAGCACCTGAAAAGCCAATATAATAAAGCATACTTATCATGATGATCAAGGAATTCATGAAACAAATCACATAAGAGAATTTGTTGAGAAAAATGAATCTAATTGTATTAACTTAAATCAAAGAAGAACTTTACAACCTTGGTGCCTTGATGCTGTACAAGCTCTTCCCAGGGTCCAGCAAGAAGTCTCCTCTACTTTGACAAGTTTCACGCTCTTCCCAATGAAGCCAAAAGATATGTGATCTCTCCTCTCAAGCTTAACTAGGAAGTCTCAATTCCAACAGCATTTATCCTAAAAAATGTTCAGCTTCTAACCTCCCAAGAAACCAACCCAATGCCTTAATTTATAGTGCAATGGGGGGAAGTTACTAGGTCCACCTTCAAAGGGATAAAGCCCTCCTTCAAAGGGATAAGCTCCTCTCATCAAGGGATTAGCTCCTTCAGTTTTGGGATGCATGAACCACCTAGGAGCGAACCATCCACGTCAAGATTCCTTCTAGAATCATCTAGAATTAACCACAAGTGAGCTTTTAAGAATAAATTTATGCCTTTTTGAATTTCACAGGGGTCTGCACCCACTCCTTTAGAGATAGAGCAGGCAGGTCCGCAGGTAATATGAACAAGGGGTGCAGGATTGCGAGTAACAGTGAGAGAAAGTGCGGAACCAGAGCTTTATAGATTTTTAAGGTCTTTCTCTCATTTTCAAAGCTTGACATGAAGAGCTGAGGTTTGAGACTTGCTAAGGAGGACAGTATGAATGATGATAGACCCATACTGACTGCAAATAGTCATGGTGACAATATTTGTGTAATAGATTGCCCCCTAAAGTGTGAAGTCTGTAGTAGATGAGGATTTCGTTTATCATCTAAGAAGAGTGAAGTACTTTATCATTTCGAGGATCATCTTGTGGAGAGCCCGGTTGGAACCTGTAAAAACATTCAATGCAAAATATATATACGAGATCATATCATCGCTGAGGTAGGCATTCCCATACTCAGATCAAAACTGACTAGAAAACTAACTACTGCTCTGGTATAGGAATGATCTTGTACTACATCACAAGTATAGACACATGTAGACACAGTATGGACGCAACCATCTGTTTATGAATAGTCCACTATATAATGAATACAAGATTCCTCACAGCCTGGATGGTGGAAACTAGATCCAGGGTCTTGATTTCTACTTCCCGAAATAGTACGATTCTAACCATGTGAATAAATGTGTCGAAGTCGAACATGGTAGAAACCACTTGATTACCAGTCAATGATGTAAACTGTTAACAAGTGTGAGAGAAACCACCAGTAATGACAATGGCTCTCAAAGTACTCAGTACAATCCATGAGATGTGAATAGATGTGTTGATGTCGAACATGTCACGGAATCCTTTGATCGAAGGTCAATGATGCAACCTATCGTCGAAGGTGAGAAACCTGCCATTGAGGCATGTAGATCCCAAGGTACTGACGATTTCTAGATCATCTTTCTAGATAATGAGCTGAAGTCGATAGAAAGCGATCCGTCGTAGGCAAGCCCATAACACGAAATCATAGATCAAGTTTGAAGAAATTTAGTTGCAAGGACTGACTTAGGGATGGTCAAGATGGATGACAGATATTTTACAGATGAATGGTTTATTTGCACTGACCTCTTGAACACATAACAACACAGTAGATGGTTTGGTGACAATTGACCCAAAGTTAATACCCAAAAACCAGCTGAAGACTTTCAATATGGTTTGATCAATTGTTAGGCAAAGGATTTCCCAACCCAGGTGAATAAAAAGTGTCGTGTTCAAGAGTGGTTACAAAGTATGACAAATAGGCTCACTTTTCTCTCTTTTCCCCCACCATTTCTAGCAAGTACCTCTTTATTTTTGACAAGCTTGAGGAGGATAACATTTGCTTGATTATAAGAACTTAGTTTAAATTCGAACCCTAAGAAGGAGTGGTCCATTACTGTTTGTAATTGAACAGGTCTTTTACTGTTAAATTTTAACGAGTCCAGTATAGGAGAAACTCGGCGTTTTTCAATTTTAGAAAGTCTGAAAAAACTTAAGAAGACTCCATGGTTTTCCTTTTTCGTAAATTTGTGTCTCCCAAGCTCGAAAAAGTATAAAATAATACTTGAGAGAATCGCTTGATCATTACGACCAAGGAGTACTTTTCATAATTAGTGCCTCTAATCCGAAAAAGTAAAAAAGCGATCAACGACATGTTGTTTTATAACCAATATCGAATTTGAAACGACAAAAATCCGGCAATCTTTTCATGTTTTTACGGTCAGAAAAGGGCTGTAAGTGGACCATCTTTTAGTTTTGTTTTAACGAGCTTAAAAGAAAAACTCGGCAATCTTTTCATGTTTTAGGAGTCAGAAAAGAGCTTAAAGGTGACTCTAAGGTTTCACTTTTTCATAAGTTTTAACGAGTTCGAAAAAATGATAAAAATGCACTCATATGGCCGACTTTCAATTTAATTTACGAGCAGGAAAAGACGGAAAGAACTCGGCATTTTCATTTGTTTTGCGAGAATGAAAGATAGCAAAATAATCTCGGGATTTTCATGAGTTTAACGAGTCTTGAAAATAACCGAAATTGACTCAAGATAGGTTTCATTTTTACAAAAGCTTGAAACAGAGAAAAACTAGGCTTCAGAGTAGTTTCATTTTTACACAAGCTTGAAACAGAAAGAAAATTATGCTTGATGCCCCCTAAGCGTAACTGCTAGAGCGCATGCCCCCCCAGCTTCATTTCATTCAACTAAGTACATTAATTAATATCTGGATGGAATGAAGGTTCATTACGAGATCATTTGAAAGACTCGACCTAAAACTGTAAGAAAATTATGCAAAAAACTGAAATAACTAACCTAAATATACAACTTAACATTTATGAGATCTAGTCAAACTCTCGACTCAATTAGAGGAGGATTTGTTTCATTTTTTAACGAGCTTGACACAGGAAATGAACTATGCTCGGATTTGGTTTCATGTTTACGCAAGCTTGAAATGAAAAACTATGCTTGTTATAAGTTCGCATGCCCCCAGCATAATGACAAAAATCGAGGTACATGCCCCCCAAGCTTCACTGCATTCAACCAGGTGGATGAAATGAAGGTTTACTTTCGAAATCTTGGAAAGAATCGTGGGAGTTGTTTCATTTTTTTGTGAGGTTGACACATGAAAATAACTATCCTCAAAACCCTTGTTTCATTTTTTAAACGAGCTTGACACAAGATAAGGAACTATGCTCATAAGTACACTCTACAATCTACCTAACAAGGAACTATACTCTAAAAACCTTGATTCATTTTTTAATGAGCTTGACACAAGACAAGGAACTATGCTCAAAAATCCTTGATTCATTTTTTAACGAGCTTGACAAAAGACAAGGAACTATGCTCTAAAATCCTTGATTCATTTTTTAACGAGCTTGACACAAGATAAGGAACTATGCTCATGACTACTCTCTACAATCTACCTATATAACCTCTCCTTGTTTCATTTTTAATGAGGTTGACACAAGAAAAGGAACTATCCTCGAACCTAATTCATTTTTTAATGAGGTTGACTCAGTAACAGGAACTTTCCTCGAGACTAATTGATTCATTTTTAACGAGGTTGACACAGGAAAAGAACTGTCCTCATACTCACTGATTCATTTTTTAACGAGGTTGACATAGGAAAAGAACTGTCCTCATGACAACCTGTTTCATTTTTTAATGAGGTTGATACAGGAAAAAACTATCCTTGCACCAACTGATTCATTTTTTAACGAGGTTAACACAGTAAAAGGAACTTTCCTCGAGACTAAATGATTCATTTTTTAATGAGGTTGACACAGGAAAAGAATTGTCCTCATACCTGATTCATTTTTTAACGAGGTTGACTTAGTAACAGGAACTATCCTCTGACCAACTGATTCATTTTTTAACGAGGTTGACATAGGAAAAGAACTGTCCTCATAGACACCTATTTCATTTTTTAACGAGGTTGGCATAGGAAAAGGAACTATCCTCGCAACACCCTATTTCATTTTTTAACGAGGTTGATATAGGAAAAAACTATCCTCGCACCTGATTCATTTTTTAACGAGGTTGACTCAGTAAAAGGAACTTTCCTCGGGATAGCCTATTTCATTTTTTAACGAGGTTGATACAGGAAAAAACTATCCTCGCGATAGCCTGTTTCATTTTTTAACGAGGTTGATACAGGAAAAAACTATCCTCGCACTCACTGATCATGGCTTCCAACAGGAAGAAAGACATGTCAATGGACACACCTTGATCATGGCTTCCAAGAGGTCTTCATCAGAAGGAAGAATAGTTCTCTGGAAGGAACACATGTCAAGGGACTCAAAAGGGATAAGAACATCATGTTCAAGTAATCCCATAGAGTTTTCCATGTCAATTACTGAATCTAAATCAAAGGAAGATGAGCAAACAGTGAGAGGCTCACTTACATCAATAACTAGAAACATGGGACTAGTTGCCACATAATTAACCCATGGCAGGGTAGATACCACTTTAGAATCAGGAACATTTAGGGGTGTCATATTATTGGTAGTTGAAACAAGACTAGGGAACAAAATTTGGTCTACAGTCACAATATTTCCATTGTGAGGGAAAGACATCACGCGAAAGAGTGTCGATACGACAGCTTTCATTGCATAAACATAGTCTCGCCCAAGGAGTAAATTGAAATCCAAGGGACCTCGAACTACCATAAGATCAATATAGACAATTTTACCTTCCAAGGTAATAGAAAACTTAGGAAGGATCCCTAAAGGTTCACTAATGGTTCTGTTAAAAGCTTTCAGATTTTGCGTAATAGGTGCAAGATGTGGGGAACCCAAAGCTTTCCAACCAGTTGAGGATAAAATACTTACAAAAGCACCTTCATCTACCTGTGTGTGGTGCATGTCCCTACTACTAGCCTTGAAAATGATTTGGAAAGGGATGGAGGAAGGAAGAAAAGGTTCTGTCAGTCTATTCCAATCAAAGGAAAAGACCTCAGTACTTGGGGGGGGGGTTCTGTAGAAACAGGTGAAATGCCCCTCAGCATAGAAGAATCTGATGTAACAAGAAGAACCTGAGCGGTATGAAGTTCACTCTCTAAAGGGAGAGTGGGATCAAACGAATGTGAAATTGAATCGACCACTTGATCAACTAATGGATCATCAACTTGAGGGATATGAGTTTCACTCTCCAATGGAAGAGTGGGATCGACTGTACTTGAAATTAGATCAATCCCTCCGTCAGTTGACGGTAGGTTGGGAGAAAGTTCACGGTAACCAATTGGAAATCCTGGCTGTGGAGCAGTAAGGTTTTCCAACAATTTTGAGGCTTCATCCATGTGAGGGAAAATGTGAGTTTGATGACTCCCTTTGCATAACTTACAAGGAAACCTAACTTTACCCTTTTTCCCAGGAACTTGACTACCACTGGTTGATGGATCAATGGAAATTTGATGAATTTTTCTGACCCTACTTCCAAGACCTTTGGAATACCAGGACAATTGATAAGGAAGTGGTCACCCTTACAAAGCCTGCAAGGGTATTTGGGTTTACGATGCATGTTGGAGGTTTCCTCAACACAACTAACACTTACAACCATGGTTGGTTGGTTGACTTCTTTCTTATCTTGCTTCTTCCTCTTCTTCTTCTTCTTCCCTTTCTTCTTCTTCTTAGCCACTTGGCTACTAGCGTCAAGGTTTTTACCAAGTGAAGAGGAAGAAATGGAGGAAGAAAAATTAGGCAAAGAAGGTAAAGGGTCAACAAAAGGTTGGTGATGTTGAGATGGTGAACTCTATTGAGGTGAAGCATTCGGTTGAGGTGGAACAATTGGAGTATTTGGGGCCAACAAAGTTGAAAATAACCATATCGGTAAACCTATTGTAAATCCAGGTAATGACAAAGTAGCCATATAAGGAGGACCAACATTTCCAAAGTAAGGAAAAGTACTAGGATTCTCGTTAAGAGGGGTTCCTTGGTTGGTAAATTCCGAAATAGTTGCCATTATATTCAACTTTAGTGAATTTTATTAACAATTTAAAACTAAAATTAACAATTCACAATTCACACCTAACAATTAAAATTCACATTTCACACCTATGGTCTCTAAAAGTAAAAACAAACAAATTAACATGCGCTATCAAATCTAGGAGTCAAACCACACACAAACAGTAACTTTCTGTACCAAAAACACTAGTTGGTGGTGAAATCCAACGTCGCAGAATTCAATACAGAAATGGCGGTTGGAACAGTTACCCCGACAACCTGCTTAATGAAACAGACTGGCACAAGTTTCTCCACTAAACCGTCTCGAGTGAAGAGAACCCCCCAGAGAGTCCAAGTGAGTCTAGTCGACATCTGCTCCAGGTACAGTGGGATCTTCCCTCCACCATCACGTTAGGAAATAATCCTATAGATTATGGTCACTATGATTACCAACGGAAACAAATATATCTGGGGGAACAGTCTGTGATCCAATACAAACGCAAGGGCAGAGTAGCAAAGCTCAATCCCCTTGAAGGCTCCTTGACATAATCCAAGGTTTACCAACAAGTGACCCCATGCTCCTCGACAATGGTTAATCCGAGGTTTATCGTTTTTAATACGTGTATATCTGCTATCATTCCCAATGCGGAAGGATTGATTACCCCACTGGTTCAAATATGACCTCATGCTTGACTCCTTTAAGAGGAGCTTCCCAGAGCATATATGTAACAATTGGAATTTCTTTCCTACCGCAATATCATCTACTTGTTTGTTTTACTGTCTTGGAGAGTTAACTAAAACCTATTCCAAGACACTAGCCTAAGCTAAATTTGTGGAAAGAGCCCTAAAAATGTAAAAATTACTAGATGAATTTTAATTAAGCGCTATGTTATTTAGGCTGTTATTACTCAAAAGGGTAAATGGATATGAAACCAATGGTGTTATGACCCGACCCAAAACTGAATGCAATCGAATATGATAATGTAATCTTTTCAATTTGATGAATCCTAACTAAAGTATGGATAGAGTTTCCATTCACTTCCAACAATGCAAAAAAATGATCACTAAGAGAAAATATAACAAATTCTCTAATGCACTAATTTCATCAAGAAAAACTAATGAAAATCAATTCCAAAACATTTTTTTTATTTTTATTTTTGTGTGTTAAAAACAAGCATAAAAATATGTAATTTCAAATCAAAGAAAGTTGACCTAAATCTACAATTGATTTTTCAGAATGTAAACTATGCAATTTTAATCTACGCACAATTCACTTGAAAAGTATGCAAATGTAATCTATGCACATTTTTCATTCATATTCTGAAAATGAGAATTCTAATTATAAAAATGTGATCTATGCAAGAGAATTATCAAACACAAGATGATTCTAATGTAATCTAAGAACCAATCAAGTGCAAGTCAAGAAAATTGGGTGAGAGTTCCAAAGATCAAAAAATAAAAACACTCAAATTAAGAATTTCTCAAAAAAGAGGCTCAAAACACCCAATTAACTTAATGGAGATTGATGAGATGAGGAATTTTCTGAAAGAAACTCATAAACAAGACTTTTTGACATAACACATGCAGAGCTGGGTAGAGGCTAAAAAACATAAACAAATCCTAAGTTGATTGAAAGAGAAAATTTTAAGTTTTTCAAAATTTTGACAGGGTCCGAAGGCCCCCAATTTACCCGGGTGCGGTACCGCTCTGTGTGTAAAGAAAAAGTGCGAGTATGTCCGCACTATGTTACAAGCATAGGGTGCGGTCCTCTCCCAAAAGTACGAAAAACAAAAAAATAATTCAAGATCTACTAAACCTACCCAATCCCACACACATCAAGCCAAAAACAAAAACAAAGATACAGTTTCTCAAGTCAAAGTAAAAGCAAAGTAAAAATAAAAAATTCAAGTCCCCAGTGGAGTCGCCATTTTGTCGGCCGGACAAGTCGTTCTTGCAGACAAGACCGACCTCCCTAGTATCATCTAGCAACAAGCAAGCCAAACAAATTCTATCTTTCTCTAAATATGCAATTTATAAATAAAGGTAAACAAGTGTTTTAGGCCTACCTTGGGTCCAATGCAAGTTTGTGGAAACCTCACTCCGTTGATCCAAATGAGCTCCCTTGTAGAGAATCTGCAAACACAAACAAGCACACAAATTAAATAGCACCTGAAAAGCCAATATAATAAAGCATAATTATCATGATGATCAAGGAATTCATGAAACAAATCACATAAGACAATTTGTTGAGAAAAATGAATCTGATTGTATTAACTTAAATCAAAGAAAAACTTTACAACCTTGGTGCCTTGATGCTGTACGAGTTCTTCCCAGGGTCCAGCAAGAAGTCTCCTCTACTTTGACAAGTTTCACTCTCTTCCCAATGAAGCCAAAAGGTATTTGATCTCTCCTCTCAAGCTTAACTAGGAAGTCTCAATTCCAACAACATTTACCCTAAAAAATGTTCAGCTTCTAACCTCCCTAGCAACCAGCCCAATGCCTTAATTTATAGTGCAATGGAGGAAAGTTACTAGGTCCACCTTCAAATGGATAAAGCCCTCCTTCAAAGGAATAAGCTCCTCTCATCAATGGATTAGCTCCTTCAGTTTTGGGATGCATGAACCACGTAGGAGCGAACCATCCACGTCAAGATTCCTTCTAGAATCATCTAGAATTAACCACAAGTGAGTTTTTAAGAATAAACTTGCACCTTTTTGACTTTCACAGTGGTCTGCACCCACTCCTTTAGAGACAGAGCGGACAGGTCTGCAGGTAACATGAACAAGGGGTGCGGGACTGCAAGTAATAGTGAGAGAAAGTGCGGAACCAGAGCTTTATAGATTTTTAAGGTCTTTCTCTCATTCTCAAAGCTTGACATGAAGAGTTGAGGTTTGAGACTTGCTAAGGAGGACAGTACGAATGATGATAGACCCATACTGACTACAAATAGTCATGGTGACAATATTTTGTGTAACAACATGGGATCCTATAGGTGCATTAGGACATCCCATAGACATCCTGTAGGACGTCCTATAGTAGCCTGTTTTGAGGCAGATTTTTGCATCAAGAAATACAGGAGAAGACCCCTACTTGCCTCTCAAGCCATCTGACCCTTCACAACCACCTCTCCCCACACCTAATCCACCTTCCATACAGTCAAGAAGAATTAGCATTCATGTTTTCACAAAAAGGACAAAAATAAAAGGTTGTTGTGTTCATTCATATGCACAACAGTAAAGTATTTGATTAGATCAGATTACATGCTTAGGAAAGTTAGGGTTCCACATGTGTTAGCTTAGAACTCTTCTGAAACAATATTTCTTAACATATAGCTAGATAAGTGGTGTTTTTTAAGCATTTATCTCAGTCTTTCATTACTACAGTAGATAATATTTCAATTCTCTCAATTAGGGTGAAATTCCTATTTCTCCATTGGTAATAAAACTTATTCTAAATCAATAAAAGGCTGGTTTGAGAAACCCTAGTGGTTTATCACTAGCTCAGTAATGACAAAGAGTGGATCCATTGCATCTATTTGTGTATACATCACTATCACCTCCAAGTTTTTACGAACCCCGGGTTGATAAAGTAAAGTTGGTAGCCCTAGGAGTTGCAGCATGCTTGCTGCAATATTGGTGCTCATCACTTTTTGGCACCATTGCTGGGGAGGTCTCTGAGCAGATGTGATTTTTGCTTTCTTTCTTCTATTTCTTATCTCTTTTATTCATCTATTAGCATCATTTTTTCAAAAGTAGTTGTAAGTTTGTTTGTTTTCCTTTCCATTCTGCTAGTGATCTCATTCAACAGTTAGCTTAAATTCAGTTTGTCATTTAAATTATGCAATTAGTCTTAAGGCTTGGAAAAAAAAAACAAAAACACTTCTTTCATGCCTCATAGGAATAGGGATAACTTAGGAAAATTTCTACCAAATACCCCCACCACTTCAAACAATCAACATTCCCTCTTCTTCTGTGGTTGTGAATGGGGGGACCCCTTAGGCGGACAACTAGAGATTTTTGAAGAGCCTACAAGTGAAGAAGAAGAAGAAGAAGAAGAAGAACCCACTCTGATTGACCTCATGGCTGAAAATAGAAATTACAGAGGAGATAGAGAAAGAATTGGGGGTTCTTTTCTCATCAGAGAAACCAATGGGGATGCTAAGATGAAAAACATAAGTCCCTTTGCTCTTCCTCACTTCCATGGCCTAACCTCAAAAGACCT